>OY757920.1:30490263-30597763 GCA_963585895.1 Sepioteuthis lessoniana
GAGGAAATATAGCTATTCAATGATGAGCATGCTTTGCTTGTTTTCTGTTCCCTATCCTTCAGAAGGAGTTTTGTTTCGCCGATAAGGGACACGCAATAATATATATATATATATATATATATATATATATATATATATATATATATATATATATAATCCTATATGTTAAAAATCGCAAATATTTTCCAACTACTTAAGTTTCACGAATTTAGATCTTGAATTACACAGTAAAGTGAATGGAATGACCAAGTAAGTAATTATTCTTCCTACTAGAATATCTTATTATTAGGAATATTTGTCACGTGACCTAAACTAGTCAAGAGGTACATATATTTCACTTTTGATTTAAAATGTAACAATTAGATATTTAAGATGGAATGATAATCATTTCCTTATTAATTCATAATACTGACAACCTGATCGATAATCTGGAAACTAGAATAGTCGGAACATTTTTTTAATTCTAACATTTGATAAATTGCCGCTATGCCAGAGAAGCTGCAGTATAACCCTTCTCTTCCTCCAATCTTCAAGGGATGTCTCGTTTTCACCTTGATTGTGTAGGTCCGAGAGACATGCATTGACATTCCACTTGATTGTTTATAAAGATAATGTGGACTTCATAGATAAGGACAAGAAATCACCTTAAAGCCTTCTACCCGTAGTCTATGAAATATTGAAAGACGGAAGTCAATTCATGAACGAGGATTCCTGCTCTGCTTTAGTAGCGTTGAGCACGTTTTCTCGCAAACTTTTCTCCTTTGAATTTCATATTTTTATTACATTTCATTATATGACGTTATATTATATTATGACTTCTCTTTCATTATTCGAGCGCTCTTTAGAAAAGTAACCTGAACCATGATTATGGAAGTGGGTATTTTCAATTATTCTATTATATATATATATATATATATATATATATATATATATATATATATATATATATATAAAGATTGGTGTTGGTCCAGCGTCAGAAAAGTAAATATTTAAATAAATACGTCTGCAAATTATGTCAAATATGGTATTTAGGCTTTTTATTTATTCATTATTATTATTCCGTATATTTGTGCAACACGTGTTTCGAACATTACATTCCTTATCTGGTGACTTTATCATATATATATATATATATATATATATATATATATATATATATTTGGTAACATGGACACTTCATATCTGCCCATTCTGTCCTAAATCCGTTCAAGTCGTCGAATGAGTCATTTGACCGTGGAATGAGTTTAAGAAGCCACCGTACGTTTCTCAAACACTTTCGGACCTATGTAGAACCATCTTTGGGGGAGCGAATGATAGAATGACGTATACAATGACAAATCACATCTATTTATATGAATTAAAAAAATTTAATGATGCCAAATCTCCAACTCGTTCTTCCTCCTGCGTTTGTATATCGATGTAACTTGCCATTGTATTCGTCATTTGATTACGGGAAACATATGGTACATTTCTAAACATTCATCGCCTAGTCAAAGTACTTATTCGGCTACTTGAACTTGATTGCTGTTTTCCTTTTATGATAGATATTCATCTGACTTCCCACAAATTCAGATTTAACTTGAAGTCATTATATTGTTGGGCGCCATACCCGAATCCAGATTCATGTATGACCATTTTAAAAAAAGATAGATAGATAGATAGTGATGTAGAACTTCTTGGCATTAGTTCTGGGTGATATTCATTCAATTTGCTTCGAAAGTATCATTTCTGCATTTTTGAGTTTCCAACAAATTGACAGAAGATAGAATGGAAGAAATATTTTTAGCTGAGACAACGAAACAAAGAGTGTTGCCGATCAATTTTTGTTGACAGGCGTTGGTCTCTTTAAGAATACCTGATCGTAGATTTTAATCAATGGACGTCAGATTTCGAGAAAAGTTTGAAAATCGATAGAATCTTTATCCACAATCAATGTTCTTAATTAGGCATTAGGTACTTGCTTTAATTATATACTTCGGTTGACAAAGGAATTCATTATATGTTGATGTTTTTGTTGTTCTATTTTTACTTAGAGACTCAATTCAGTTCCGCTTAATTAGACAATTTTCTCTTTTGCAGCTGAATATCTAAGACTGTATCGTATGTGACTATCGTCGAATTTCCAGCATTGTGTATTGTATATAAGTATATTCCAATCATTACATTCTGTTTGGTGGTCCGTATTTTCTATGCACTAAAGAAATATCGAATTTAGTTTCGATTGTTAACTTGCTCTGTCTGTCCGATCCAGGTAGGTAGCAACAATGTAGGGTTTGTAAAAATGGGTTTGTAAAAATGAAAAAAAAAATTCTCTGCTCGTGTCTCTTCAAAACGACTTAACGATATACCACATGACCAAGCATATTTAAGACCAAAGTAGGTAGATTCAGCTATGCGAGTTAATATATAAACGATGTAGGATATATCAAATGACTTTGAAAATGACCGTGGGATTTCCACGAGTCAAAATACTACTCTCTGATCCTAAATAGAGCGTAGAGATACTATACTCAGATCCAAGAGAGAATTGCCGATTTATTTAACACACACACACACGTATATATAGCGCCCTCCTATACACATCGGTGTAGTAGCTATTGAAAAGGAAGCCTTTCACTACGGTTAGTCAACTTATAAATATATATATATATATATAAATTGACCAACCGTAGTGAAAGGAGGGCGCTACTCCTTTCCCTTGGTTGCTCCACTTACATTTAATCCGTACCTTATAATGTTCATGTTAAGCAAGGAGGGAGCAAGTACCATTTTCTCAGTCTTTGGTATGACTCGACCAGGAATGGAACCCCGGTCTTCCGAGATATCAACAAACAATCTTACCACTCTGCCAATATATATATATATATATATATATATATATATATATATATATATATATATATATATATATATATATATATATATATATATATATATATATATATATATATATATATATATATATATATATATATATATATATATATATATATATATATATATATATATATATATATATATATATATATATATATATATATATATATATATATATATATATATATATATATATATATATATATATATATATATATATATATATATATATATATATATATATATATATATATATATATATATATATATATATATATATATATATATATATATATATATATATATATATATATATATATATATGTATATATATATATATATATGTATATATATATATATATATATATGTATATATATATATATATATATATATATATATATATATATATATGTATATATATATATATATATATGTATATATATATATATATATATATATATATATATGTATATATATATATATATATATATATATATATATATATATATATATATATATGTATATATATATATATATATATATATATATATATATATATATATATATATATATATATATATATATATATATATATGTATATATATATATATATATATATATATATATATATATATATATATATATATATATATATATATATATATATATATATATATATATATATATATATATATATATATATATATATGAAAGTAAATATGGATCTAAATCCGACAGTATGAAGAAAACAGAAAAACAGAATAATCCAAATAAGTCAATTTATTGTGATGTAAAGTCAACGATAAACGTTTCGGTTTCAATAACCTTCATCAGAACTTTGATAGCTGGAGAATTGTTCACACAGTGATGGATGCTTGTCGAGACAACAGAATCAAATAAAATGTACACAACGAAAAGATACAAACGTGCACATAGCGTTCTTAATTTAAAAGTATTGCCACGTGGAATGACCAATTAAGGACGTTGACTTTACATCACAATAAATGCATCTATTTGGATTATTCTGTTTTTCTGTTTTCTTCATATATATATATATATATATATATATATATATATATAATGAAAAAACAACATTCATTCTTAGATCTTGACCCAGAAAATTTATCGGTACAAGCTAGACACTTTCATGACCCAATCATTGGGCTACTCTATTTAAAATCCCTAATGATGAGCATTATATATATATATATATATTGTTATCCACAGACAGACAGACTGTTTCGTTGTATCCTAACTCTTCGGTGTGGCTAGACACGTAGGACACTTGAAGCTGGGATCGAAACCCGCCCAAGTTTACGTTAGACTTAGTATCATACCGCGCAGCCAGCAAGCGAACCACGTCAACTCAGGAATTATAAGGCACTATGTAGTAGCTTTCGTTTGTTTACATTTTTGCCTTACTGGATACCAGAGTGCTCAATTCGTTCGAATAGCTTTGCATTATGCGAGAGTCAGTCGTAAATTCCTTCGTCAGAGTGCTCAACCCTCTTGGGGGAGCGTATATGTATATATATATATGTGTATAGATTTTTTGTTGTAGGTCCAAAGGGAGAACGAAATATTTTAAAATGAGTATGTCTACGAAGAGATTTTTACCTTTTTAGGATTTACTTATTCATTGATTTATTTATTTTGTTCTTACATACGTGTATGTTTCCAGTTTGTTGCTTTCGTCAGAGAACATATTTGGCACAAGGTCTTGTAAATGAAACTTGAATCACTCGTGTTTGCAGTTTGAATGGTTTTCAGTTGGTTATAAGATTATATGGAGGTCACTCCTCTCTTTTTCTGAGAGTGTGGTTTTTGATATTCAATACGTTTTTTCGTTGTGTGTATCTGTATGTGTTAGAGTGGTTTTAAAATAATTACCCGTAAATTTCAAACCACACTACCGCACACAAAAAAATCTCCAGACACAGAGAGAGAGAGAGAGAGAGAGTGGGAGAGAGAGAAAATAACTGTAAGTGAAATTCGAAACCACTCCAATACTGAATTATATCTATACGTGGTGTCCAGTATTTGTCGCTGCCTCCCACCAGACACGACTTGACACAAGGTCAAAAGCCCGAAGGCCGATTAAAGTGGGGATAAAGGGGAGGGGTGGTCGGGAACAAGCCGAGACTCGAACCCTGCTTGTCTGTGCTGCTCATCGGCTCACTTAGTGCAATGTGAGCCTGATGAGGCAAGCAGTTTCACGAACCTAAATGTGGGTCCGGGCACGTATGCCAGTTAACGGCTTAAACTAGACGCATGGTCTAGTGCCGTCCAAGGGGGACAAAGGAGACAAATATGCAGCTCGCCCACCCGAAGGTAGCCTAGTCGAAACTAGGTGCCTAATTAAAGGCCCCAAGTCTGCCATTGCTCCTTTTCCAGGGCCACGCTCCGGACCGAAGTCCAGAACAGGCCCCGGGGTGTCCGTTTACATGTATGTTTACATGTACGTGTTCACTACACATGTGTACAATATACCTTATCATTTATACATGTTTTCAGATATCCCAGCCTCAAGAGAGAAGCAAATTTGGTTTCGTTTTGTTTCTTTTTTTAATGGCATATCAACCCTTGTGGATTATCTAATGCCAAAGCTATCCTTGTAGAAGAACAGTAATGGTACTGTTTAACCCATAGCTGAGAATTAAGAGGATAACACCTTTCCAAGGGATATTTGTTAGAAAGTGAATGTAATAACGTGACTGGAATTCGAACTCGCTTACGACGATCTTGCGTTCTGGAACATTAGCCACTACAACATTGTGACTCCCCCGAGAACACCAAAGGTTACTTGAAAGGATTTCAACATAGAAATGATGCATAAATAAATGTCGTGAGAATATAAAAAATACTAGTTCGTGGTGTCTCAAAAATATTGATAGTACTCTTTATTTGTTTGGATAGCAATATATATATATATATATATATATATATATATATATATATATATATATATATATATATATATTATGCGGGTCATTCATTCAATAAGTAAAAGGAATTATTTTATAAAAAAAATAATGGATTTTTTTCAAAATCATTTTCCAGAAATGTAAACTCTGCATCGTTTGGAATTGGTTTAAAATAAAAATTATTTTGATATCGTAAAAATATTTGTTTTGGGGTTGCTCAAAATGCCGACAAATCAGAGTGTTCCAGTCTTGAACGGAGTTCTGTCATCATATTTTTGGTGGCTGAAAATTGCAAACTATGTGAAATTTACTGAATGTGTAATGTGTTCGGAGAAGTATGTTTTAGTCGAAAAATGCTTACATGGATTACAAAGTCGAAAAGTGTTTAAAGACATGAAAAGATCCATCACTTTTGATTTATTTTTAAAATGTGCAACTGTAAACAGTGCTTTCGATTGTCAACTCCTTCACCACCCAGATTTTAAATTTGTCCTGCATCTCTCACCTTTGCACAGAAATTAAAAAAGAAATCTGAATTAATTTTTCTGGTTTTATAAGTAGTGGAAATGCATAGCCATAACAAAACATGTTTAGATGTAGCTCTTCTTTCTCTGTGAGGCTTAGAATCTTTTGAACGACCCTCCTATATATATATATATATAGGACAATTCAAAACAATCCGAGTTCATATCCTGGTTTGCATTTCGCATAGCACAAATACCCTTGAGAAAATTTCCTTCCAACTATGGGTCAATAGTAATGCGGACTGGATGCTTTTACAGCCACTCGAAGAGAAGGAAAATTCTTAGTTCAAACCTTTTAACGAATTTGGACAGTCCTGGATGAATCCATCGTAATACTTTCGCAGTGCTCAAGCGGTAAATAGGAGAGTACTCTGCCATATACAGTGAAAACGAGATATTAGAATAAAGCAGAGTAAATGTTTTTCTTGATCAAATTTTCAATATATATTCAGCTACCACCTGTCTCTGTGTCTGAGTCTCTTCAATAAATCAATATTATTCAGTCCATTCATTTCCATCTATCTATCTATCTATCTATCTATCTGTCAGTTAATCTAACTCATTCTGTTCATATCTATCTATCTATCTATCTATCTATCTATCTCAGCCTGCGTATCCAAAGAGTGTCCAGAGTATGACACTAACTTGCATCTAATAGTGAGATTACACCCCTAGAACTTTGGGGAATATAGAGTATCCCTTCATTGCCATTATTCCTTGTTTTACTCTAATCTGAATTGTTAGTGTCCCATCTATGGTTCAAATAAATCTATTCAATTGTTTACTAACGATTATTATTGGTTAATTGAAATAATACAACTGTATGCAAATTGTTTGTATTGGACAGTAATATTTGATAAATAGAATTGTTAATGTTAAAATGTAATACTTGAAACCATCTAACTGTGAGCAAACAAATAAGCACTAACAACTCATCTAAAAATAAGGTTACTGGCAAACTGTTTGCTTACAAATCATATATATAATATGATTAAGAATGAAATAACCCACAAAATTTGATATGCCGTTTAACATCAACAATCAATATCTACCTCAGTCTATTTATCTCTCCATCTTACTCAGCATCTATCTATTTATCTATCTATTTCAGTCTCTTCATATCAGTCTATCTCAGATCCTATCTCTATCAATTAATCTATATGTTTTAGCTTATATCTATCTATCTATCTATCTATCTATCTCAGTCTGTTCATGTCTATCTGTCTCGGTCTGTTCATACCTATCTATCTCACAGTTTATCTCTCTCTCTCTCTCTCTCTCTCTCTCTCTCTCTCTCTCTCTCTCTCTCTCTCTCTCTCTCTCTCTCTTCCAATCTATCTTTCTAATACAGTCTGTACCTCAAGCTTCAATCAGATCGTCTATGTTTTCCTGTGATCTTTTCATCCCTTCAAAATTAGCTTTTAATAATATCTCTCATTATTGTCTTTGTATTCAGCTCGAATGAGACAAAGTCATATTATTTCAGATATAAATCGAGAGAAAGCTGCCCTTTTTCATTCTGCTTCAAACAAGTAACCAATTCTGTTAGGTACAATAGTTAAATACGTGACTCAGTTTGCTATAAAAATCTACGTTCAATGAAACAAATAAGGACGAACGATTATCAGCACAAATTCTTTTTGTAATGATAAAATTCTAGTGCTCACTCACCACTAAAATAAGTCATGTGATGGGCAGTAATCTTCTGTGGTTGTGGTAGTAGCAGAAAATATTACAAAACTTGCTTTTCTGTAATTGAGCAACCTCGTTTTATTAGGTTCTAGAATGATGAAAGAAAGTGATCGAACAAAAGGTTAAGGTTTTATTTCAAATTGTCAGCCTCAGTCCTACGGAAAAATGGTGGTTTTATGTATGCGTTCTCTGACCAAATGTACATCACTACCGAACGTAAACTTAGTTGGCCAAATGATTCGCATGATTCGTTTTGTGTCTTCTTAAAATAGCAACATATCAAAAATAAGGCATTTCTCCTTTGATCACTCTAGCCCTTACTCTCTGCGAATAAGGTACGATACTTAATATATTAGAATGTTATGACTTCAAATAATTTGAATGCAATATGATTTTCAAAAAATCACGTAAGCTTGGATCAACAAACGTATGTTACTCATTTAAACTTTTATATGAGCTTAGCTCCATCAGTGGTGCTGTAAGATAGGTGACTGCATCCCTTGGAAAAAAGGAAGACCCTCATCAAAATAAAGTTGGGAAACCTGAATATGACACTAAACTACATCCGGAAATGAGGGTTCAATTCTAGAGCCCTGGGTAGTGTAGAGCTACTTTTCATTGCCATTATTCCAAGGTACACTCTGGTCCGTACTGGTTGTATCTACTGAGGACCAATCTATGAATCAAGTCGATATTTTCGGAAATTACCTGTATTCAATAGGAATGCTTCAAATCTTATAACAAATAAATCAAATAGAAAAAGTTGTTTTAAACTATATAATTATGTGTAATTTATTCGAATTAGATAAGAACATTTGGAGCCATGCAACTATGTGTAAATTATTTATATTTGATAAGAATACTTGAAACCCTACAACTGTGTTTAAACAAATTATCATAAACATATTGAAAAGTGCAATCATCAAAAATAATGCAATGACACATGAAAAACAATTATGAATGCAGTCAAACATTTACAAATTCATAAAATATCAGCATTAAACAACCTATAAGGAGTTGATGCGCCATATGGGTTGAATTGTTGATTGTATAAGTCGAACAGTATATGTGTTTCAAGGTTATGGACAGGTAGAACAGGTTAAAGCTTACAAGTTCCCCATAATTAAAATCTTTTGTCTAATTAAGATTACTAAAATAACTAATATAGATACCATTGTTATAATAGTGAGTGCTATCCTACTGTATATCTCAGTAATGTGGGTTTGTGCCAGATTAAGATTAGAATTGATCCATAGTTTTGACTGAAAATATGTAATTCTATTTTACTTAGATTCACCCAAAGCAAGGTCAAATTCGCCACTGCTCACTTAAGGGTCGTGATGATATGGCAGTGTGATATGGTAAAGGAATTGGGAGAAATACGAGAGAGCTGGGAATAAGTGATGATGGAAATAATACGTATTTATCAGTGTCACTCTCAAATGTCTTAGGACCAATGAGATACTTATTGATCTTGGACTTGAAGGCCCTACGGTTATTGACTGAGATGTCTGAGTACTAATGAGATACGTATTGATCTTGGATTTAAAAACTACGAGTGACTAAGGCGTCACAGGACAGTTGAAAAAGTATTTAACTTTGAACACAAAGATGCAGGGTGTGCCTCAAGCATTTCAAGACCAATGAGATACTAATTGATTCTGGACTTAATCAGTTCAAGGTTGTATGATTTGATTTAAAGACCATAAAATCAAAGCATCACAGAACAGTTGAGATCCTATTTGATCTTGAACTTGAAAACCACATCCAGCAACTTTTCCCAATAATGTTTGATATTTAGTCGGGTAATTTTCAAAGTTCTTGGTTTGATTTGGTTTCATTGTTTAATGGCATATCAACCTTCGCGTGTAATTTAATGTCAAAATCATCCTTATAGAAGAACAACAATAATGATGATACTATTTGACCTGTAACTCAGGGAAATTTGGGGATTTGTACCTTTCCCTAAAGTATTAGTCCGAAAGTGAACCTAATTGTGTTACTTGAGTTTCAACTCATTTACTACGATGTCGCATTCCAGCACATTAGTTACCACGCCGCGGGGAAGCCACTACCTAAAAAAACTCTTTAGCTCAATAAAAACAATATTTTTTCCTCATTAATTGTTATCAAAATACGTCAGATTTTTTATAATAAATAATTTGGATAATGAGGCAATTAAGAAATATGATTGAAAAAGTAAAAACTAAGTTGTTGAAATTAACAATTTATTTGTAGCCTACGTTTACCAATACAACTTCATCAAATACTTTGAAATTATTTTGATTTGTTTTTCGTCTTTTTTCTTTCTTTTTTTCTTTTTTTATCTTCTTTATAAATGATAACAGAATATTGGAATGATTATTTAATGATGCTATTTTTATTTATATTATTAGAAAATGGAGAAGAATACTTGCCAGCTTCCCAGTTTGTCCTTCAGGTCCTTGAATCTTCAGATGCCAAGTCTCTTCTCTCTTCTACATTCAGTGATAATTCACTTAAAGTATTGGCAGAAGATGCTAAAAATTTGTTCTTGATACATTTAGTCGTATAACATATTTGGACTTTTCACTTTCATAAGATGCCATAAAGTTTTGTTTTTTATGAAAATGGAATTTGTAAATTGACATGGAACGTAAATTACTTGGATGCTTTTAAATTCAACTTTTGAAAGTGTTACTATTGTAACAAATTACTACTAAAAATAATATAGTTTGTAATTCATTAATAATAATATAGAATCCATAAACTATTTACTTTTAGTTTCTAGAAGAGTAGTTTATGTTTTTAACATATATTTGCTATAATACGACCAGATTTATGTACTGATGTATGATTTTTTTCTAATTTTTCAATCCAAATTCTGATAATTCAAATATAAAGTAAAAACAATGCAATTTTTAGAATTTATATTAATATCTATTAAAGTTGTTTTATCACGGAACAGGTCAAGAAATATTTGCCGGGTAGATCTATAAAAATTTTAATTAGTTTATTCGTTTTCTTTTTTTTTTTTTCTTTCTGGCAAAATTAATTAAAAATAATATGATTACTGTTGACACTAAATACATATAGAATGTTCAATTCATATTTTTGGATTCACATTTAACAGAGAAATTTAGAATTATTACAAGTATGTGTGTGAAAACGTTACCCCCTCACCCCACCCCCACATTATCTCAGTCTTCTAACCATTTCACTTCTTAGTCGGCCGGTGATCAACTAGTGGCTGAGGGGGTAACGCACATTTCTTTACCTACACAAGAATACGATCGAGGGAGACAGGAGAAAATAGAAAGACAAACGAACAAACAAAGCTTGGGGTTAACCAAGAGCAGAGGAAGGTATTGCAACACTACATGCATGTGCGGACTATCGTTAGCGTGGGTTACTTGCGAAAATTCCACAATGCTACTGGAATCAGACATCTTGAGACTCTTCTTCACTGGACCCTATCTTGTCTCCTCGCCTCTCTGTTCTGGTGTCTGGTGTTGACTGCCCCTGGCCGTTCTTCCACGCCAACTTCTGCTGTTCGCCTCTCTTTTGTCCAGTCTCAACTGCCTTCTGCTGCTTGCCTCTCTGCTCTCCAGCCACCAACTCTCCTCTCTCCTGTCCAACTACCAACTGCCTCTCCTGGGCTCCTGCCACCAACTGCCTCTCTTGGTCTCCTCCCACCAACTCTTCTCTCTCCTGTCCAACTACCAACTGCCTCTCTCTGGGTCGCGTCGTCAACTCTCATTCGCCTCCCCGTACCACTTCCGGGTACGGCGAGATTTCATGTCCAAGAATCCTTTGTCTGGTTTCGCGCCAAAACAGACAATTGAATCGTCTGCTTTGGCAGCCTACCCCCATAGTGCTACATGTGTATTCATCTTCTCCCTCTACCATGAGCAGGATGAGACACATGGTCAATTCTTAAGCTGAGTAAAGTTGGGTTAAATTCAAAATCTTCCTTCTCCTAAAAGGGTTGCCTAACCAAGTCTCAAAGACCCAATCTATCCTACCATTTGTCTGTGCAGAATAGATAGATTAGTGCCTTTCCCAAGGGCATTTACGCGAAGTAAAATGCAAGCAGCCTTTCCAGGATTTAAAACGTATATTTAGTTAAGTGTGTCATAGAAATAGAGCTAAAGATCAAAATGCTCTGCCAAACTTCATGACAATGCAACAGAAAGAAAGTAATATATATATATATATTGAAGTTTTTTCTTGGTGCAGTTTATATAGTCTGTTATGGTTAATTTAGATTATTTGATTTAAGACATATTAAACCTTCATAGTTATTTAGTAACAAATCTTGTTTATACATATGCATGACTTGTAAGCGAATAGTTTTTAGGTAACTTAATTGTTAAACAGTTAAATGATTTCAAGTATAGCTTTTTAATATTAGTAAATCTATTTATCAAGTATTCTTATCTAATTTGATATTAATCATTTGTTTGCAAACAGGTTAAGTGGTTTCAAGTATTGCTCTCTCATCGCATTTGACCCTCAGCCACCGCCTTCTTGCACCTTTAAGATAAAATCGGGTTAGGTACTTGTTTGCCACAAGAATAATACGGTTGGGACAATTATATAAATGCTAGAGCTTTGCATGACCAGCCTTATGATCGGATTGGACCTCTCCAATCGCCCATCAAGTCTGTTAAGGGCCAAAGTGGAGTGTTGCTGGTCATATAACCTCAATGGTTGCCGGGTCACGAACTGCTTAGCAACCTGGATCCAGTTCTCAAGCGTTGCGGATTGCCACCCACGGTTAACAGGTGACCACGTTCAGGGGAAGGGGAGTATTACTCTTCTGTCGAGGTATAATCTGCAAATATTCTGTTATGATTTCTTTTTAAAAAACATTGTTCCTGCTATATATTCATTTTTTCTGCGAGAGATTTTAAACTTTTTTTCAAGCTGGTGGTCTGTTTTTTCAGATAGAAATCTTAAGTTAACCTTTAGATAAATAAAATCTGTGTTGAAAGAAAGCAAAAAAGATAGATAGATAGATAGATAGATAGATAGATAGATAGATAGATAGACTTGCTTGCAGCGACACAAAAACATGTGAAGTATTCGTAGGTCGAGAAAAATTACCATACACCGATCCAAACTCTGACCTTGGCCTCTAGCACTGGTGGGAGAAACTTGTCTAATTTACTTCGCACACGAGACAGACCACATTTGATACCTATCTTTTTCTTTTTGTGTGTGTGTGGTGGGGATATATATAAGAACCAATCAATAACTATCTTATCTAAGCTGTGTTGTGTGCATGAATCAATGCAAATATGTTCTGAAGAGAAACTTGTAAAGTTTTTTATGAAAGCTTTCGGCTGCATCTAGTATATATAGTTTTGTTAAGAAACACGCGCAGTTTATTATTCAGGGCTTTTGGCTCCATCAAGAATACATAATTTGTAAAGAAATGCATTGTTAACTTTTAATAGGTTACAGTTTCATCGGAACCCAGAGTTCTAAAACGGTAGTTGTTGAGGAAGTATCTGGTATTAAGTGTTGTGGAATGACATTTCAGAACACACACACAGCTAGCAAGCAAGCAAGCAAGATAGATAGATAGATAGATAGATAGATAGATAGATAGATCTCTTGAAGCTAATGAGTCTGAATGTTGAAAAAATGTACTCTGAAGTTAATAAAAAAAACACTTGTACATCTTGAAAATAGCTCCTTTGGGAAGCCATACGTCGACGAAAACGTCGCTCGCACTACAGGGAAAATTACTAGGAAGCTTTCAGTTAATATCGTTTCCACTTGGTCAGTTACAACCTGCTGCAAATTCTCAACAGTTGACAAATGATGTCCACGAAGTTTTGTTTTTGTTTTTATCGGAACAAGATATAGTCGCAAGGATTCATATCAGAACTGCAAAACTTCAATGGTTCTACAGGAATATTCGTTTTAGATTAAAATATTTTTGAAGAATAAAACCCGTTCACACAGTGTGCCGAGAAATAATACAAACTGACACAGAATTTTATCATAAGTTCCATTTTGTGGCACATTTAACAAACCACACTTGTTCTAGTCCAAGATGTATTGAGTCCGCACTTTCGTTACTTATTACCTCGGTTCAGGGGTATATATACTATTTTGTGGAGAAACACGTAAAGTTTAGTATTAAAGTTTTCTATTAAATCTGGTGCATATAGTTTTGAAAACACGTGAAATTTGTTATTAAGGTTTTAGGCTGTATTTGGTGTATATAGTTTTGTAGAGAAACACGTGAGGTATATTATTAAAGATCAGTTTTTCTGTTTGTAAAATGTCTAGCAGTTTGTCAAATGTCAACTAAAATGAGTTACATCTTCTACGGTCTCTCAACCATCTAAAAATGCTTCATACCACACAAAACTTGTGATCAAGATAGAACTTGATCTCCATAAACCTGTCTTTACTTATTAAATGTTTCTATCAAATTGTCCTGATGTCTGACACATAATTTGATTTTTAATAATCCAAAACGTCAGCTGAACGTGAATTATCATGGACAAAGATGAGCTGAATTTTGGTCACACGCGTTCGACTTGAATATTGATTATCAATCAAGGTTGCTAACCTAAATATATAAAGAGCAGTTTCGTTATTTTCTTGACAGATCGAATTCAACGAATGTTGCGAAAGAATTACATTCAATTAAAACTTTGGAGAAAAAACGGTAAAATATAGGCAACTCATGAACAACATAGTAAATGCAGAAGTAACACTGCATCTAATCTATATTGTAGAGCTTCCTTTTTATCTATTTTGTCGGTTTGTATATATTTATCTATCGATCTATCTACCAGTATATCTAAAACATAACATTTTTTTCGGACAACTGCATCTTTTCTTTTATGTCTTTTATATATTGTTAACACAGCATCTGGGTTGATCTATAGAAATTACACCTGAAGAAAGCAATAGAATGTTTCGACCGAAACGTTCTATTGACAGTATCAAAGACACGTAGAAAAGATTCTATTGTACGAAAAATAGGAATATCTATCTACCTATCTATCTACAGAGTGTGGTAGCAAAATTAGGAATATTCTTGTAAAATGATAATCGATTCTATTATAAAACAAGATTGATTTTAATTTTTTTTAAATAAAAAAAAACAAAATAAGAAGATGGACACAAAACAGTAAACACGTTTTCGAAACGATTTGCATGCCTTTAAAAAAAGTCTTCAGATATTTTATTCCATTCCTTCTCAATAGCAGTCTTAAGTGAACCAATATTTGGATGGTAAGTTGCATTTGCTTTGTTTTCTAAAACACCCCATCCAGCATAATTAAGGAGTTTATGGTTTGGGCTCGATGGAAGCCATAAAGAAACTAATTATTTCGGAATTTTTTTTTTATATGGTTTCGACATGAAGCAAATCATAGATTTTTTTGTCATTTCTCCTCTTGCTCACTCATATTGGGCTGAATTTTTATGAAAAAGAGCTTGAATAATAGAGTTAATCATGAAAATTTAGATTTATCGCGCGTTTTAAAACGTTTTAAAAATGATTCCATATTTTCCTTCCGCTCCCTGTATCTTTCTGTATATCTCAGTTTTTTTTCTTTTATCTTAAATAGATAGATAGATAGATAGATAGATAGATAGATAGATAGATAGATACTGAGTAACCGAAAACAAAATTACTCATTGATATTTAGGAGGTGTAGTTAATTTTAAAATGCTACATATTCATATTTTTGGTTACAAAATATCAACGCTGTAGAGTTTGGTAATAAATAATATCTAATCTATCATTCTATTATATTCCTCAATAAATTATAAAATCCTGGTAACTTTTTCAAAAATGATAGAGGTGTACGTATTTATACTTTATGTAATTGTGTGTGTGTTGGATAATTTCTTTCCTGTAATCGATTTAGAAGTGATGGATTCTGTTAATCAGATGCAGTTCGGTGTACTCAAGATAGCACTTTTTTTGAAGGGGGTCTTATTCCTCCGTAGGAATACAGTCACCGATAGGCCGATTCTAGTTTTGAAAAGAACGCTAGTAATAATGAAATGGAAACTGGGTGTATAAATTGTCATATAAAACAGCTACAAGGTTTATTTTTGGCATATAATTCTATACTAGTTCCCAGTTGGGTATCATTTCTATGGAACATTTTTACTGTAATAAAATGCAATTTTCTGTCGCCTTCTTTTTTAAAAACTCTGTACTAACTGCATTCCTTTCATTTCGACTGGCTCGTAAATGCGTAATCTTTAAGGTTAAGTTGGGAGTCGTGACAAGTGAAAACACAGGAGAGTAAACAAAAATAATTAATGGACTTTGTCTAGCAAGGCGTATCTAACTGTTCAAGTGGAACTAACCGTCTAAGGCATATAACTGTCTCAACTAAGCCTCTTCGAAATATGTCTAGTATCAGCGAATGATATGCGGAACGCGTCTTCGGTACCTTGTCAGCTTTCATAAAACTGAGTGTATTGTCTTCCAGCGACATATCAAGATGAACAGAAAAACACCAAATGAGAACGGACATAAAGTGAGAACATAAATTGGTAAAGAGCGGAGGAAGCATAACAAAAGTGGAAAAATATTACTCGCTAGCTAACAAGTATATAGTATAACACTATGTCAGTGATTTCGAGAGATGATTCTGTGTTCCTGCATGATAAAGTAAAAGAATATATATATATATATATATATATATATATATATATATATATATATATATATATATATATATATATATATATAAACAAATCGTTCTCAAAACAAAACTTCCTTTTCTTAATTAGAAAAGTGTCCAAATTCTGGGCAGTAAAATGAATAAATGTCCACTCACCTTCTCATGATTGTCGTCTAACTATTAGTTTCATGTACTCTTCTTTTTTTACAGAATATACAATGATAAGTCTTTTCTTTCATCCAATGCTTGTATTTATTAGTCAGTGTCAGTTTCTTGTCAATGCAATTATTAGGATCTCTCTTTCTCTCTCTCTCTCTCTCTATATATATATATATACATATATAAATATATATATATATATATATATATATATAGAGAGAGAGAGAGAGAGAGATGTGTGCGTGTGTGTGTGTGTGTGTGTGTGTGTGTGTGTGTGTGTGTGTATGTGTGTGTGTGTGTTCAAAAGCCTCCACACCAGCAGAATATAAGACAAAGTCAATTTTAAGTAGATTTAACAGTTTTGAATTTAGAGTTTTCCTCTCCTAGACCGATTGCTACACCAAGGTTAAAAAGTCCAGTCCGCTCAATTATTTATTCCTAGCTGGTGGGGGGGGAGATTATTTAAATACCTACCTTTATAAGGAGTATTTGTGCTATGTGAAATGCAAACAACCTCGTTCTGGATTCGAACTCTTTACACCCAGTTCATTTTATACGACGATGACTATTACGATCATTTACTGTAACTCACAAACATTAAGTAGATGTTGAGTTTGAGTAAATCAGGAATCCTCTTTGTGTCTTGTCTAATGTACTGGATTGCAACATTGTAGTAAGCGAGTTCAAACTTGAGTCATACTATTCAGTTCACCTTCAGACTTTAGAGAAAGGTATGAACCCCTTTATTACCCACCAGCTGTAGGTTAAAAAGTACTACCACTGTTTTTCAACAAAACATTTGCATTAATTTGCATTAAATAAACCACGAAAGTTGACATGACATTAAACAAAGAAAAATTTAAGTCAATTGAGATACATATTCAATACATTGGATTTTTATTTTCCATCAGAGATTGAAAAATGAAATTGCAGCAGTTCGAATATGAAAATATGCATTTATTCTTTTGATATTTTGATTAGTTGTGTACATCTTAGAATACGAAAAAGATACAATAGTCTTAATTCGTTCAAATTTCTTTCTTTGAACTAGAGATGTCTACGTGGTATAATGACTGACGTGCTGAGAAGCAGCAGCCTCGAAGTTATGCCATTACATTTACTTTCTAATACCCTTAAGGAAAAGTATGAACTCCCTTACACCTCCCAGCTATGGATTAAATAGTATCATTGTTGTTTTTCGACAAGGAAAGCTTTAGAATTAAATAATCTACGAAAGTTGATATCGCATGAAACAAAGAAACTAAATGAAACCTTCTTTAAACAACTATGCCAATCCTTTTCTACCATCCCCTCTTCCAGGTGACTTACAGCTCGATGTAACGATTTGTATCGACGCAGAATTAACCTCTCCTTCATTCCTACTGAAATTACCGTCGATGTATAATTCTTCTTCCTATATGATTCTTTTTTTCAACACAGCGGACTGTTTGTTATGTCTGACAGGGAAAGTTTTAAATATATATATATCATCATCATCATCATCAATTAATGCTGATCGTACAGTGACCCCTGACTCCCTCTTTCTCTCCATCCATCTCCATCGTTCATTGCTGCATCTAATGTCTGCACAGAACTGATGAATGAAAGTCTTTTCCAGTCAGCCAGCTCTGGTATGTCCATGCTTAGAAGTCCATAGGAGAACGCTACTAATGAGATCGTCCTTATATCTCCAGCAATGCTCAGCTTGTCTTGTTCATTATGCTTGGATGGTTTGTGTAATGGAAGGTGAGAGGATATATATATATATATATATATATATATATATATATATATATATATATATATATATATATATACTCAACTGAAGCGAAGAACCAAAGTTTTGGTATCTATTTTATCATATTTTTACTTGTTTAAGACCACAGTCAACCGATCCTATTTGTTGGTTTCCGTAACTTTATCGGTAAAATGCTGTTCCAGTCAGAGAGACTCTCAAGAATTCTGAATTTCATCGAATGATAATTCTTTGTCTTTGATTAATGTTTTTGATTTGATGGTTGTAGAGTTGCTAAAAAAAAAAAAAAAAAAAAGATACAAGAAAAACAAATAAAAAGTTGATTATAAAAAATCAATATTTAAAAAAACAAGAACGATTAAGACGATTCACCCGGATGTTACATATTAAAAAGACAAAGTTCAGGAAATAGACTGATCGAAAAGTTGAGAATAAATCTGGAAATACGAGGATTATGGTTTTTGAAAAATGAATAATATCAATAAGTCGTCTAAAATTCCCGGCTTTATAATCGGTTTAATCACGTTTCTGTTCCTCTCCACCAATTTTTAACAGTCTCAGTCAAGCGAAAATTTTTCTTCGTGTATACAAAATCTTATCTTCTTCGCGATGGATTCACACGAAAGTAGTTGTTTTATTTTTATTTTTTTTATTTTTGTTTTTGTTTGCTTTTTTTTTTAAGAATTCTGTAACCTCGGTGGGTGTGGTTAGTTTTACAATCGCTTGCTATAAGCATTTTTATGAAGCAGAATATGTCTCAAACATACATAATTGTTATAAACAGATGCTCACACTAAAACAAATTGAATATTCATAGTTCGAAGGTTTTTTTGGCTTGCAAGTTATTCTATGGTTGTTTGTCTTTTCTACAAGTTATTCTATGGTTGCCGGTAAATTATGGCAATAACTATTTGTAAACAATTACAATTTCAACAGCCTATTTTAAATACAAATAATTTGAATACAGTTATAAATAATTAGGCAGACAAGGTTCTTTAACTTTGGTAAGGCAACCACCAAAAATTGAACTAGTGTTGTATGCTACCCCTGGAGAAGAGGTTGGGGAAAATGCATACTCGATTTCAAGTATTCTTATCTTATTCAGATAATTTACATCCAGTTAGATAGTTTCAAGTATTCCTTTCAAATTCTGATAATTTGTACTCAATTATATAATTTCAAGTAACTAATAGTGATAATCCTTTATAAACGATTATAGCTTCAAGTAACTAGTAGTACAGAGAATTTGCTCATAGCTATATGGTTTCAAAAAGATATATTTGATTCGTTGATAGGACCCTCATAGATACTACTAATTCGCCTCAAATTTGACCAGGAAATAATGGTTTGCTATGGTTCCTTTGTTTAATTGCATATTAAACTTCGTGAGTTATTTTATGCCAAAGGTATCTTAGTTGAAGAACAGCAGTGATACTACTTAATCCGTAGGGGTATAAAGAGGTTCATATTTTTCCCAAGACTCCGAAAATTAGTGTAATAGCGCAACTGAGTTCAAACTCACTTACTTTGAGGGCGCAGTCCAGCACTATAACCATTATGCTACGCGGACACCTCCGGAAATAATGGCAACGAAGTAGTGACTCCACACGACGTCAGTTTCCGGAACTAATGTCATGTAGCTGGACATGATATTTATAGGTGTATTTACATGAATATGCATGTATAAAGTGTAGGCTTATACACTACATCACACACACACACACACAAGCGCACATACACACGCACAATCTTAGAAGAAACTAGCATAGAGTAACGGTTATCATTTTCAGAAATGGAATCGATGACCTGGGTTCAATACCTGAATAAGACTGCATTTTACTTAATGCTAATGCCCATTAAAAAGGGCTAAAATCTATCTGTTCTCCCCCACCTCAGCTAGTGATAAATACATGAGCTGACTAGTTTATATAATTTTGGTTGGGAACCCGTCTAAGAGAAGGAAAACTCTAAATTCAAATCCACTTTGCTCCTCTTAAACTTGGCCTTCTATCAGACCCCCCCCCCCGTGATGGAGGAATTGAGTAAAGTAAATACACCTAGATAAATACATACATACATACATACATACATATAAAGAGACAAATATTCTTTTTGAAATAGACGTTGCCTTTAAGCAGTGGTTAGCAAGCTACGTTCGTAAATTTTTAACAAATGAGTTCGATCCTAATTCGGCGCACAATTATTTGGGCCTTTTACTTGAGTAAACTAAAGTTAAAAGGGTTAGAAATAAAAGGTCTGGTGTAAAGTAGCTTCCGACAAGACTTGAAATTGTATCTCATGTGGATACCTGTCTGTTACTCATATGAAGCTTAGGAATGTGATTAATATTCAGTACTGAATAAAGTTCTTTGGCAGAGATGAAGAAAACTTTCAAAAAAGTACTCGACTCGGTGTGCGTGTGTGTTTTTGTGTGTGTAAAAATGAATGTTTTTATCATTAGTCTGCAGGCTTATAGACTTACTACGTATATAGTTTAAAATTCAGTATTTTATATACATATTTGTATAAGACCTATAACATAGATTTTGCAGTGCGTCAGGGTATGTCCTCAGTGATATTAATTGCCTGGAGTCACGGGGGTTTCGGATTTTCCAATATCAGAACCCACTTTCTTCAAGGTGACCCTCAGTAGGATACTACAATTTTGATCATCGTAGTTTTAACCTTACCGCCATTGCAACTGAAATTTCTCTGACGGTATGATTCTTGTCTCCTCCTGACTTCATTTTCTGGCGCTTTTTTCAACACACCGCGGGCTATTTATTGAGGCAATTATCTGATTGATAAATTTATATATATATATTATGTGTGTGTGTGTGTGTGTGTGTGTGTGTGTGTGTGTGTGTGTGTAAATATCATCACGGAGCTTAAAGATTGTTGTATATACAGATTGCATGTTTGATATCTAGGAGAGAGTATATAATAAACCGTAAATCTTACGATTCTTTAACTTTCCGCTGTTGATATATATATATATATATATATATATATATATATATATATATATATATATATATATATATTTACTAATCTAATATCTACCAGTATTCACGGTACCAGAAAAAAACAAAAAAAACCCTGGTCAGGAACAAGAGATAAAAATATCTCGAATCACCACCCCGAGGAAAAAGAAAAAAGTTTTTTGGGTAAAAAAGAAAGAAAAGACCAACCTCGTCCGACTCCTTGAAAGAAATCAAGGGGTACTTAGTCAGTGGTCAAAAGAAAACCAAAAAACCCTCCGCGAATGCTGCAATGCTACAATTACTAAAGTGCTCAACATAAACAATGGAGCCAATTATAGAATTAACTTAAATCGCTAGTCGAAAATCTTCTACTAAAGTTTCACCTTAACGGATCATCAGGAAGTTTACCCTCGACTAAATTCTAAGGAGAAATTGCTTTGCTTTATTCACCAAAAACCCCCACCTATCCTAGAATTAGCATTTTAAAAAAAATAGATAAAAAATAAAAAAGTTAACAAAAAAAAAAAGTTAACAAAAAAAGTTAACAAAAAAAGTTAACAAAAGTTTTAAAAAAAACAAAAAAAACCTTTTTTATTTTGGGGGTTTTTTTTGTTTTTTTTTTATGCTAATTCTAGGATAGGTGGGGGTTTTTGGTGAATAAAGCAAAGCAATTTCTCCTTAGAATTTAGTCGAGGGTAAACTTCCTGATGATCCGTTAAGGTGAAACTTTAGTAGAAGATTTTCGACTAGCGATTTAAGTTAATTCTATATATATATATATATATATATATATATATATAGAGAGAGAGAGAGAGAAAGTGTGTGTGTGTGTGTGTGTGTGTGTTTCAGAATTTTTGAACCAAAATGATTGGGCATAGATCAAGGACAATAAATGATAGACTAATAGAAATTACATTTATTGAAAGGTAAAAGGATGATATTTTAGGATCTGCGACCATTCAGTCTCAAATATGAACCAAATATTTCAAGAGGAGCTCTTGATTACATGCTTCAGATGTCTGATGTTCAATTGAAGGCATTGTTGAATGCAGCCTGCAAAGATGTTGATAGCTCGTGCACATTACTACTGGGTGATCGGAGGCCCAGATGACAATTTTCCAAAATTTAAAAACTTCTTCAATGAAAGTAATTGTATCATCAATATTCAGTAAAGAGTGTATTTTTTTTATTGCAGCTATAATTCAAACAGAAAATACTTTTAAAGGGTGTTTCACAACTTTTGAAACAAAAATGATCAGGCACAAATCAAGGACCACAATTGAGTGAGTAAATGGAAAATACAAGAGAAACCCTAAAGTACACGATCCAGATGTTTGCCATTCAGTTGAAGGCACTGTTAAATGCTGCATGCCAAGTAATAGATAATGCGTGCATATTCCTCCTTGATGATTGCTTGCTATAGGAATCCCAGATGGTGAGGAACCCGTTACTCTACAATCTTCCAAAGTGCCATGAGTTTCAACGTATTTGACCAACTTGAACATCTGACTCCTGTTTAGAAATGTACTGAAATCGAAATTCCTTCTATATCTTGCTAGAACTATCTTGAAAGATTTGCTTTCATAATATGTCTTCATACAAAAGATCTGCTTCATCGCCCAAGGCATGATTTCACAATATTGGTTAAATATTTCAAAACGTTATTTTCCAGCTATACTCTGGAAAAAGGAGTATAACGTTAACAGGGAAAATCTAAGAGTCGGCTGCTTTGTTTCAAAAATTGTGAAACACCCAGTATATATATAGAGAGAGAGACAGACAGACAGACATTCCATATTCTAGCACTTTTAGTTCCCAAATTCTTTGGTTTACAAAAACGGCTGATGACATCATTACCTTACACTATTCTCGAAGGCCGAAAAAATGAACTGAATGTTTTCACACAAGCTCAAGCCTAATGTTGATCAGCTGATTTTCAATTAGAGTTTCCAATCTAAAGAATAAAAACGGTGCCATTACTCTCTAGTCTGACTTCGTAGCTACAGAAAAAACTCATAAGTAAATGTCAGCATCAGCTCAAGTATGAACACTTATTTTTTTAAAACTTCCTTCTTTTTTGTGAACATTTCCACTCAAGGATATTTGAGATTTTCTTCACATTTTTTAAAACCTTTTCCCCTCTTTAGCATTTCGTATTGATTATCGAACGTCTACTTTTCTTTAGAAGTTCGCAATTGATCACAAACAATACTAAAATCAGTCAGTGCTCGAATTTGTCATAAGGTTTTTTATGGTTTGTTTTTCAACGAAAACTTAATTTGTCGTCAGAAAGTTGCTACTTTTCTGTTTTTTTTTTTTTAATTTTGTTTTTTTATTATTATTATTATTTACTCATTAGTTTTTCACATCAGCGACAGCTGATGGTTTTTCGCTGGAGTTTGTATGACAGCAAGTCTCCACAAGACTCCAGGACTCTTCTCAGTATTCTGGCCGTTCTCAATAATGTTGTAGTTTGGATGGTCTCCACTCGTCTGCCAACTTCCAAGCCCTCCAGTTCCTTCACTGTACCAAAAGCACCGATCACAATTGGCATATTTGTCACCTTCATGTTCCATAGTTTTTTCAATTCCCTAACAAGGTCGAGGTACTTATCCTTCTTTTCACATTCTTTCAGTTTTATTCCGTGGTCAGCCGGGACAGCAAAGTCCACAATTTTGCAATTCCTCTTTTCTTCCTTTTTTTTTTTTTTTTTTTTTGGTTGATTATTATTAGGTCTGGTCTTCTGGCCGAGATTAGGTGATCTGTCTATATGTCAAAGTCCTATTGGAGTTTATGTGTGTTATTTTCTAGGACAGGTGCTGGTTTGTGCATTTACCATTTGTTCGTATGGTCTAATTTAAATTTCTTGCACATCTCTCAATGGATCACCTTGTCCACCCAGTTTTATCTAGTCTTATACTCCTTCTGTGCTAATTTGGTGCATTCACTTATTATGTGATTGATGGTTTCATCTCTGTCACTGCATACCCTACATTTGCTATTTTGTTGTGTCTTATCTATTCTCGCTTTGATATGATTGGTTTTTGCAGCGTTGTTTTGTGCTGCTATAAAGATAGATTCTGTTTCTCTCTTAAAGTTTCTTTTTCTTAGCCACGTTCAGGTTTTACCGTGTGAGATGTTGTGTATTAGTCATTTAAAACGCCATAGAGTTGTTTTCCCTCCCATTTTTGTTCCGTAGTTATTGTCATTCTGTTATCCATTATTGTATCTTATGGCTGTTATCAGTCCTCCTTCGTGTTTTTCTATGTAGTCCTCGAGTCGTTGTATCGATGCGTCATCGCTGTCTTCAATGCTGGCAAGTCCTCTTCCTCCCCATTTCCTTGATACATATAGTCTGTCAATATCGTCTCTGGGATGTAATGCTTTATGTATGGTCATTGGTTTTCTTGTCCATTTGTTTAAGTTTATCTCTGGTCCACTCCAGAAAGGGTCCCGAATATCTAACGAGGGATACAGCCCAAGTATTTATTCCTTTGATTAGGTTTCTACTATTGAGTTTTGTCTCGAGTAGTTTTCTAGTTCTCCTGAGATATTCTTTTTGAATTTTGTCTTTCATTTCCACTTGTTTGATGGTGTCAGCCTCCAAGGTGCCCAAGTATTTGTAAGTTTCGTTTTCTCCGAGCGTTCGAATCTTGTCTTGATTTGGCAGTTACATTCCGTCAGTTAGATGCCGTTTGTCACTTTTCATTACAAGCATTGCACATTGTTTTATACCAAATTCGGTCCCTATGTCCTGACTGAATATTCTAATTGCGTATATTAGAGTTTCCAGTTCTTTTTCATTTTTTGCAAATAGTTTGATGTCATCCATGTACATTAAGTGATTGATCTTTTCCTGCGATCTACTAAGTTTGTATTCGGCTGTGCATTTTCTGAATATATCGTTAAGTGGTATCATAGCATTTATGAATAGTAAGGCTCATAAAGCATCTCCTTGAAAAATATCTCTTTGGGTCTTTGCTTCAGATAAGCTTCTTCCTTCTGCAGTCAATTCCACTCTCCTGGTTTTCATGGTTTTGTCGATAAAGTTTATGAATTCATGTGATATTTTGTACATCTAGAGGCATTTTATTATCCAGCTATGCGGAACCATATCATATGCCTTTTTGTAGTCAATTCCGGCCATAGCTAGATTTTTCCGCCTGGTCTTGCTCTCATTTAGGATGTGTTGATCTATGTAAAGTAATTCTGCAGTGCCTCTGGGTCCTTTGCGGCCTCCTTTCTGTTCCTCGGGAAACAAACAGCGGCTTGTCAGCGAGTAGTAAATCTCTTCCCTTATTTTAACTGTTAATATTTTCCACATCATCGGTAGGCAGGTTATGGGTCTGTAATTGTTTGGGGCGGTCCCTTTGCTTGGGTTCTTTTGGATCAATGTAGTCTTTCCTTTGGTCATCCATTTGGGTACGTGTGCTCTTTGTAGGCATTTGTTCATTTCTAGTACCTGTCTGTCGCGAATGGAAGTGAATTTTTTGAACCAGAAACCATGTATTCCATCATGGCCAGACGTTTTCCAGGTTGATTTTTTTAGAGTCGTTTTAAGTAAATCGATGTGTATTTCCGCTTTCGATCTTTCTTCAAGTCCTTCTTGTTCTCTTGTCATATTGTTTATCCATTCAGTCTTTTCGTTATGTTTTTTAGTTGCCATATCTTAGTCCAAAATCGGTGGGTTTCTTTTGCATCCGGTTGTTGGTATGTTTTCGTGTCATCTCCTCCCAGTTTTTGATAGAATTTTCTTTTGTTATTTTGAAATGTCCTGTTTGTATTGTTTTACCCTTTGTTGATATCTCTTTGATTTTCCTTCATTCGCCAGTACTTTTTGGTTTATTTCCTCAAGTTGTATTGTTATTTTTTCCTGTGTTGATTTTTCCTTTCTGTTTCTAATTATTCCAGCGTCTTTCAATATTATTATTTTTATTATTATTATTATTATAATTGTTATTGTTGTTGTTGATATTATTATTTGTTTGTTATGCCTCCTTCGGCATCTCCTCTTTTTACAATCTTCTCACATCAACCTTTAAAAAAGAATCTTTCCCCAGAACATATTATATTAACAATATCTTTATATAGATCACATTGTTTTAATCCATCAGAGAGTTTTATTAGTTGATTTCCATTTTTCTTTCTTTCTTTCTTTCTTGATTTGGGTTAAGATTTCGCTATAGCTTCTTTTCTTAATGACATATCAACTTTCATGGGTTATTTCATATCAAAGCCATCCTTGTCGAACAACAGAATTGGTACTTACCAGAGGAATAAAGGGAGTCATACCTTTTGCGAGGATACTTGTCCGAAAGTGAACATTATAGCGGGACTGGAATTTGAACTTGATTACTACGATTTTGTAGTCTTGCACATTTGCCACTTCGCAACGGTGACTCCCTCAGGGTCAAGATTTGAAACAAAAACCACATAAGCATATTGATGAGATCCTTTAATTCCGAGGAACAATGGATATGCTCTTCGATCTAGGCTCAGACTTCGGCAAGATTTTATGGAAAACAGTTGGTCAAGCAGCATTCTTTTTTCTTTATGCGAATGATGTTACACAGAGGAAGGGCAAGTGCCTATACAACTTGGTGCTAATGTTGTTGCACGATTTTCATGAATGAAGTTGAATTGTCTTGGGGAATCCTGAGTTGTTTTCAGGAGTGTTGATTCGATAATATCATCTTGTCTTGTCCCAAAGCAACTGACTGTAGAAGAACAAGTTCCTGCGTATGAGTCGATATGATTGAGAAATCGTACTACATCCACTGAATAATATTGGCTTGTTTCCATCAGATGATTGTCTGTTTTCCCCGCTCAGATGACTTTATCCACAATGCTGATATTGATGGTGTTAGTCGACAAACGCCACGTTCTTCGAAGGAGGTATTTATATGCTCATGTACCAAAGGAACAAACGCATCAAATCCAATGGTAACTCTGTAAAAAAAGCACCATAAAAGGCTCCCCAACATCAAACGTACATGCTATATCATATATTTATCCGGCTGCTGAAGGCACTTGACATATCGTTTTTTCAATTTTATTCGGCCCTTCCAAATAATCCCATAAAAAAGTTACAAAAAAACGGGAAATCATTTCTTGATTTGCCCCATAAATTTCTAGTGCTCATTATATATATATATATATATATATAAGTTTTATTCAGAAAGTTCAATGCCTGTCCTGGGGAAACGTGTCATAGCAGCATATTTCTCTTATGGCAACATACTATCAAATCTTATAAAATAAAAAAAGATAATATAATTTTGTTTTTTACTTTATATAAAGTGGCAGAGTGTTGCCAGATTGATTTTCTTACTGGATGAGGATCCGAACTTTTTGTACGACTGTCGTATATATATATATATATATACCCAACCCTTTCGACGGGATACGACATTAGATAAATTATTAAGCGGGGTTTAACAGGTTTAAATTCAGAATTTTCCTTTTCCTAGATTGGGTTGGTACACAAACTTTAAGAGCCCAGTCTTCCCGACTATTTACTCAGAGTTAGAGGGGAAATTGTCGGATTCATAACTTTCCCAAGAGTAATAGCGCTACGTGATATGCAGAAGCCCTCGTTCAGCATTTGAAGTCGAGTCACCGTGTCCATTTCTTGGTGTAACGGAAGTATATATATATATATATATCTTTAATAAAAACAAAAACCGGTCACATTAGGATTATAAATTTATTCCCATCCTGTTATGGTTATTGATATGAATCGATGACACCAAAAATAACAGGACTTCTTCCGATCTAATGGATAAAACAATTGAGAATAGACACATGAAGGGAGGGTGGGAGGGGGTAGAATGTTCATAGTTGAATGATTTTTGTCCTGAAAAAATTATTCCCGACTCCGGTTTAACTGGACCGGATAATATGTATATATATATATATAGTTAGTTAGTTAGTTAGTTAGATAGTATAGACGTCCCTTGTCTCCATACTTTTAGTCTGATCCGTTCAAGTCACCGTATGGGTGTTATGATATCCATCCGGATTTGGCTTATAAATTTTCCGTAATTTTTTGGTTCCAAAGTACTTTTGGACCTTTTAGAGTCTATCATCAAGGAGTGTGTAAGCATTACATGTTCATAATGGTTTTATGCTGTAGCGTTTGTTTTTAATGTTTTTTCTCTGAATTACAACAGTAGCTAAAGACATTTGTGTACATTAGTACCGGATTCGAAATTAATTTTATTGAAGTTAGGACTCTTACTTCTAATGTGTGGGGTTTCAAGAATCTGTGATCTTTGTTTGCTATTTTTTTGCTCTAATATTGTTACGTTTTCAGTAAGAATTTTCCGAATATATACCGAATATATACCGAATATATATATATATATATATATATATATATATATATATATATATATGTATGTGTGTTTGTGTGTGTGTGTGTGTGTGTGTGTGTGTGTGTGTGTGTGTGTGTGTGTGTGTGTGTGTGTGTGTGTGTGCAGTTTTGTTTTAGCGTTAATTGGTAGCAATTAATTAATGTAAGATATACAAAAGAATTTCAGTTCATCAAAAATATTGAATTTATAAGTAGTGTTTCAACTTTTCTTTCAACTAAAATGTCTTGATACTATCTCATTTGCTTCTTAACCAAAATCTTATGTCCACTAGGCCGCGGAATGAAAGGACACAAGTTGGTGAAATTTCATAGCCTCGGGGAGTAAGGATTCATGTACTCTGCCTCGGCAGGATAAAGCAAAGAATCGCATTGCAAGGAAGAAATAATAAAGGAACTAACTAATACAAGATATCTCCCATCAGGCAAATGGACACCTGAAGATGGCCGAAGGGTAAACGTCCGAAAATACTGTTTGTACACGCACACGCATGCACGCACGCGCATGCACACACACACACACACACACACACACACACACATATATATATATATATATATATATATAACATGGCTGAAAATGTTGAATATATATGTGCGTGTGTGCATGTATATGCGTGCATATATATATATATATATAATTGAATTCGCTTACATAATCACGCACAGCGGTATATATACATATATATATATATATATATAAAGAAATATACATGCTTATATATATATATATATATATATAGGTATATGCATGTGAACATAAAGATAGATAGATAGATAGATAGATAGATAGATCTATATACCTCTGCAGGCATGAGCGTGCGTTCGTGTCTTGAGAAGATGCTGAAAGGTTCAAGCCGAAACCAAGAAGGAGATAACTTTTTTGTCATGATATTTTTTTTTGTTTTTATATTAATTCATTTATTTTATCTTTTTTTATATTTTTTATTAACGTTTGTAATAATGTGCCAAGTGTATAAAACAATGTGAACAATATGTAGTTTGTAAGTTTTATGACTCTAGGCAAACTCCTTTTGGTCCAGCCAAAAATTTTTCAGCCCATCCCACTTATAAGAATGACAATCTGTCTTCTCAAAATGTTTTGCATAAATCTTTTTGATTTTGCTTATAATGAAGATTAGTGTATATCTCCAGAGAGAAAATGTACTGTTATTCTATGTATGTTACAGTTTTATTTGATTCAAGTCGGGTAAAATCTTCTGCGTGATATAAGCTATTGTTTCACATATGAAATGAACAAATCAGAAGGTTGGCAATCGAGTATTTTGATGTAGACAGTAAGAAATCCCTAACTTAAAAAATATCCTGTAAAGGATTTCTCTCGTCAATAGCATGGGTTTATCCGCTTTTATTAACGTGTATAAGAAAACGATCATATTCTTATTGTTGAATTTGTCAGCACTAGTCTGCATTATATTGTCTTAGCATGAACAAGTTCTCAGTAGATATTTACTTATCCTGACATAGTCTGAAACAAGGCCATTTTGATCACTTAGTATTAATCTTACTCCTCTAAAAATTCAGAACGTATTTTATTTTCAGTTTTAACCACACAACATCAATTAAATTCTAACTTTATAGTAGTATATTATTGTAGAAAAAAGTCTTTTAAAATTTTGAAATTCGGCTGAGAGTGGGTAATGAGAGAGGTTCTATTTTTATTGTTTTTTGTTTAATTTTGTTTGGTTTGGTTTGGTTTGGTTTGTTGGGTTTTATGGCATATCAACCTTTGTAGGTTATTTAACGCCAAACCCATTTTTATGTAAATTGTGACGGCAAATTGACTAAAATCCCAAAACGGGACTTTATTTTTGCATGTGTGAAGACGGGGCAGGTTGGCACTTGATCCTTATATAGAATAAGTCCTCGTTCTGGGTTTTTTTCTCAGGCATATAAGAACTGGCATATTACGTGAGGGATCAATTTAGGGCCAGACTGACCGCCGCTGGCAAGGGGTTCCAAATTTCACACTATCCCCACACCCACCAGGCCGCTTTCTTTCCTTCCCCTAGACGACAGAAGATATGAGCCTATAGGTTTTAGTCGTAACAATATTATATTGTAGTAGTCGGCAACTCCGGTTTCCCGTGTGATATTTTAGAGGAATTTACAGGACAATTTTAAGCAAGATAACATAAGGCGAATAGAAGCTGAAAAGGAAATGTGACTCAACAAATTCGTAGCAGAACTCCAAAGAACAACATCGACCACGTGGTAACATTAAAATGCATGAATCCTTTACTGTACAAAGAGATACACTTTCAACGTGTCAAATATGTATAATGAATGGACAGTCCACGAATATAAATGTCTTTTCTTGACTTTTGTTTTTCTTCAAATTGAGAGAGAGAGAGAGAGTGGTATATAAAATTTGGGGATAAAGGAGAAATGGCCCCAAAGTTACTTATCTTATTTTTCGACGGGGTTCCACTGGAGAATCTTTCTTCTTTCACGGGCTAATAGACTTTAGGCTATTTTCAATACTGGCTTGAAGAACCTGGGGTCCCTCGTGTCTCAGATATTCTTTTGTCTTCAACCCGGAGTAAATGGCTAGGGGTCGGTCTGCCACGAGCCCTGCTCAAAAACTAACTTTCTTATTATTTACTTCCGCTGAGGGGAGGAAATCCCCACTTCCGTTTTGGGGTCCCAGCCAATCATTTGGCTTCTCTCTCCCTCCCCTTCCGGTGTCCGGCGACCTGAGGTTACAAAGTACCAACACCTGTTGATATCCCCTCTGTGACCCACATTCCCTCTTAACGGTCACTTTTTTGACGGATTTCCACTGTTCATTCCAACGGGAGGATAGTATTAATCTTAACTCTATCGTCTCTGCGGGATATCAAGTGACAAAATAATCTGTTCAGTTTAAAATAGTTTGGCATAAGTACACAGTTTAATTGTCAAAAACATTTCTATTTCAAACTATTCATCCAGTTATATGTAACAATTCAGTTTAGTGTAAATACAGTTTTAATTTCGAAAAACAGTACAATTTTGAATAATTCAGTTAAGCATAAGCACGCAGTAAGTACGGTTTAATTGTCAAAAACATTTCTATTTCAAGTTATTCAGTTTACTCAAACAATTCAGTTTAGCATAAGTATGCTGTTAGTTCTATTTAACCCAAAGATAGGACCCTTATCAGGTGCTACCACTCTGGGCCAGAGTGGACCTGGGAGCGATGGCAATGAAGGGGTACTCCACATTCCCCAAAGCTCCAGCACTGCTGGAACCTCACCATCAGATTGTTTAGTGTCATATCCAGGACACTCGTTAGGGGGGTCTTACCCCTCTGCAGAGGTGAAGTCAGTGCATTCTACAGCCCCAGCCAACTGGGCAATACACAGAGTTAAATATCAAACAGTTTTATTTCAGATAATTCAGTTCAGCACTAGTACGCAGTTCCATTGTCAAAATAGTTCTATTTTAAACAATTCAGTTTAGCATAAATACGCAGTTTAAATGCAAAAATCTGTATAGGGAAAAAAGAACGGTTTAGTTCTATTTAACCCATAGATAGGACCCTTATCAGGTGCTACCACTCCGGGCCAGAGTGGACCTAGGAGCGATGGCAATGAAGGGGTACTCTGCATTCCCCAAAGCTCCAGCATTGCTGGAAACTCACCATCAGATTGTTTATTGTCATATCCAGGACACTCGTTGAGGGGGTCTTACCCCTCTGCAGAGAAGCAGTCAGTGTATTCTACAGCCCCAGCCAACTGGGCATGTTTAATTTTGTGTGGGTGTGTATATTTCGTGTTGACCAATCCATATATGTATATTTGGGTCGGAGTAGAACTGAGGTTATTGGTAATTATAAGGTATCATGAAACTAATAACTTTTTCTAAACAATTACAGCTTCTATTAACAATTCTTTATACTAATGATTTATACGGTTTCAAGTAACCTTTCCGATTTAATAAAAATAACAATAATAACAATAATAATAACACCTTACACCCAAGAGATGACTTCGATAGACCAAGAAAAGAAGGAGGAAGCAGGCTTCAGTATTGAAAATTGCATTGTTGCATTAGTAAGAGAACTTAAGAAATACACTAAAAAGAACAAAAACTAATTAGAGCAGCCAGTAACAGCAATGGCAACATAAAGACCAAAAGAAAAAACACCAAAAACTTGAAAACAGAAATGGGAGGAAAAACAACCGTTTGGATACTTCAAGCGACAAACTGCCGTGATTGCACACGAGATGACTTGAACATGGTTAAGAAAGGGAAACCTCCACAGAGAGACAGAATCTCTTTTTATTAGCAGTAAAAATAATGCCTTCAGAAGCAATTATATTCAAGTCAAAATTGTAAACCGTAACAAAATAGCTAGTGTATGTTATGTGGAGACAGAGATGAGACACATAAGAAGCGAATGCAGCAAACTCGCACAAAAGGATTACAAGACTTGGCACGACTAGATGTGCGAGAGATTAGAATGCACTAATTAGAATCTGTCCTAAAGAATGAGATCCATAAAATTCTCTGGGATTTTGAACTACAAACGGATCACCTAATCCCAGACTGAAGACCAGACTTTGTGTTAATTAACAAGAAACAAAGAACTTGTCATTTTGTCCTTTTGGCCAACCACAGAGTGAAGATGATAGAAAGTGAAAACATAGACAAATACTTGGATCTTGCCTGAGAGATGAAAAAACTGTGGAACATAAAGGTGACGGTGATATCAATGGTAGATGGCTGTTTAGGAACAATTCCAAAAGTCATGGAAAGAAGACTAGAGTAATTGGAAATCCGAATTTGGTTCGAGGCTGTAGAAATGAGAGCTCTGTTGAGATCGGCCAGAATACGGAGAAGAGTCAAGAAGACTAGAGGAGATTTGCTGTCACTCTAACTCCAGTGAAAGATCATCAGTTAACGCAAGTAGGAAAAACTCAAAAAGAGTCCTATAATAATAATTGTTTGCACACATTTATATGGTTTCAAATATTTCTAATAGAGATCTTTGTTAAACATTCATTTTAACCATAGATTAGACGCTAATATATAATTCCAACGTCGGATCAGAATGAATCTGGGGAATAATGGCAACAAATAGGTGACTCCATAGAACCGACAGTTACAGAAATGAAGCTTCACCACTGGATGCAGTTTATGGTCATATATAGGAAATCCTTTTAAATACAAAATGAGTTCAAATCTAGGCAGAGGTAGTTGATGTTTAATTTGCACTAATGATTTTGTTACCACATGTCGATTGCTAGAGGGTAAACAGGCAAAACCAAGAAACCCCGCAGCTCAGAGAAATCAACCAAATTCTTAGAAATTTACAATGACGATGTGATATATCAATGGTTAATTTGATTGATTTTTAAAAACTTATAAGAGTTTTTCATAACCCTGTCAACTTGGAAATAAAACTCCTGATGTTGTTTGCATTTCACTGACAACATATTTTATTACTTAAATCCTTTAAAAAGTGAATTAAACCCCCACACATTAAAAAAAGATATATCGTTTTGATTATAAATTTGAATTTGTTTCATTTATTTTTTATAAACTATATCCCCTCAGAAGCAGCAATTCAATTAAAGGTTATTGAATGTCAATAAATAATCCATTCGAGCCTCAGATCTAACACGTCATGTTTTCCAATAAATTCTCTTCTGAAGTATTTCTTTGGGCTCAGTCTTTCTATTCCTTATTTGAAACAAACTAAAAAAATGTAGGAGTCTGTTCAATAAAGTCAACAAAATTGGCCTTTCATAGCATCCAGGGTTTCTGAAAATATCCAAGAAGCAACAAACTGATGTTTGTAAATTGGTTTCAGTAGAAAAAATGTTTTTGCCAAAATAATTAAACGACCCTGGGAGCCTGACATTGAGTGATGGGTTCGATCATCACTTCCTGTCTTATCAGCCAGACTACACTAGTCATAATACATTTCAAAACGACGCAATTTTCTCAACTATCAAACTATGAACATGAGTATATTTTTAGAAAGCATTAGTTTTATTTATCGATTTTACATACACAGCCTTCATTATAAATATAGATATATATAATACTTAAGATTATATATATATATATATATATATATATATACAAATCCCACTTTTTTGTGATAAATACAAAAGTAAGTGTTTCAAACTTTAGGGAAGATATTTGCTAAAACATAGATAGATAGATAGATAGATAGATATTAACGAGTCGTAAAATGTATCAACAAAGTGAGATATTTAAAACAAATTATTTTGATATTATTTGGTTATTTGAAATAACTCTTTTTGCAATCTTTTCCATGTAAACAGCCACCATAGACAGCACTTCTGGCATTTTGTTGTTCACTGATGAAGTGTCACGTATTCCATTTAGCTCGCAGCTCTATTCAACGTGTTCACATGTCATCATATTTTACATTCTCGCTTTTGATTCTTTTTTCCCAGGATCGAAGTAGATAAGATCAATGTTATTGCTAATAGTTTTTTTCTACATTTTATATGAACAGTTTATATATATATATATATATATATATATATATATATATATATATATATATATATATATAACACCTGCACTCTAAACACTGACGTGTCCACAACCAACATAAACCATCCAACAATTGATGATATAGGGTTCATGTATTTTTCTAAGACCGATATTCTGAAATATATTATACAGTATGATGCAAAATTAATTACACTTCTGACAATATTTTATAAAAAATATGACTCATAATTTTCTTCAAAGCTAAAGACACCATGATTTTATATTTCTAATGGAATATTTTATTGGGTCGTTTGGAAAATACTGTCTGATCTTAATATAAGCTGTTCTATCAGATTATTTTAGTAGTAATTATATAAAAATATCACCTTCCCAATGATTAAAGTGACCTTTTTATTAATCTTCTATCACTTCTTTCAAAATTTGATGTTGCATGTTATATGCCCCTAATCATTAATATGAAAAATGAGCTGGTGCATTTACTTATATTGTCGAAGTTCAAACTTGTTCATCTTGCCTCTGAATTAGTTACCAATATCAAAAGAGCATGAAGTGTATTAACCGCTTTTGATTGGATAGTACAGTGCTTATTTCAGAAGTTCCGTTGTGGGGATACAAATCTTGAAGATCAAGAGGGTTGATGAAATCCATCCGCAATTGACGACCAACATCTGAAAACACACGTTGAACTAAATCTTCGTCAACATGTCGGAGAAATGTTTCAGACAATGGGTGTCAGCATTTTAACAATATTCGATCATCTCAAGAGAATTAGCAAGGTGAAGAAACTCGTTTAATGGGTTCCTCATGAATTTAGCAAAAGTGAAATAACTTGATGTTTTGAAGTGTGTTTGATGTTTCTACATAGATACTGACTTTTGACGAAACATAGCTTGATCATGACGAAGTAGCCAAAACCTTTCCAAAACTGAAATTGTATGAACAGCAGATTATGGTGACTGTGTGGTAGTCTGGCATTGGTATTGTCCATTACAGATTTCTGGAAACAAACCAGGGTATCACTGTGTAAGTTTACTGAATGTAATGCATGTTCATTGACTCAAAATGTGAACTTTTGCTTCATGACAATACTCAGCCACATGTTGCCAGTATGACTCTATAGAAGTTAACTGACCTGGTATATACATATTTACCAACCCCTCCACTCGGGCAGGATATGATACAAGGTCAATTTTTAAGCGGAGTTTAACAAGTTTGAATTCAGAGTTTTCCTTCTCTTAGACTAGTTGCCTCACCAAGGCTGAAGAACCTAGTCTTCCCTGGTATATAAGACTTTGCCCTTCATCTACCATATTCTCCTGATCTCTCATCCAACGACAAACATTTTTTCAATAATCGGGATACTTTTTTTACGCCAAAAAACATTCCGTTCCAAAGGAGAAATAGAAACTGCTTTTAAAGATTTCTTGGCATCAAAACCTTTAGAGTTTTATCGTATTGTTAGTCGATGGTAAAATTTCATAGATAATCAGAGATCATATTTTGACTGATTAAAAAATCAGGGATCATATCTCGACTGATTAAAACACTGCTTAAATTCATTAATTCAGGAATAAAAAAAAGTTTATTCTAAAATCGGACATTATTTTTCGAACAATCTAATGCAATCAAAACAGATGTTGTACAGAATCCTTTTTACAAGCATTAAAATCTTTGTTTGCTCGTTGGGTTTTATGGCATATCAACCTTTGTAGGTTATTTAACGCCAAATCCATTTTATGCAAATAATCAGTTCTATTTCAAACAATTCAGTTTAGCATGAGTATACAGTTTAATTGTTAAAAACATTTCTATTTCAAACTATTCAGTTTATTCAAACAGTTCTAATTAAGCTAATTCAGTTTAGTATAAGCACATATTTTGTTTACACACAATTAAATGTCAAAACAGTTCGAAAAAACAATTCAGCTAAGTGTAAATACAGTTTGAATGTCAAAGACAGTTCCATTTCAAACAATTAGGTTCAGCATAAGCACGCAGTTTAAATGTTAGTACAGTTTAATTGTCAAAAACATTTCTATTTCAAGCTATTCAGTTTAGTCAAAGAGTTCTAATTCCAACAATTTAGTTTAGCATAAGTGTGCAGTTTAGTTCTATTTAACCCCTAGATAGGGCCCTATCAGGTGCTACCATTCTGGGCCAGAGAGGACCTGGGAGCAATGACAACGAAGGGATGCTCCGCATTCTCCAAAGCTCTAGCATCACTGGAACCTCACTATCAGATTGTTTAGTATCATATACAGGACACTCGTTAGGGGGGGTCATACCCTTCTGCAGAGGTGCAGTCGGTGTATTCTATGGCTCCAGCCGACTGGGCAATTAAGATCTTGCTGACAAAATAAAATTGCATAGATATAATATAAGGGGTTTAATTATTTCTGCGTTGCTACATACTCACACTGAGGGAGTCTCTGTGGCATAGTGGCTAAAGTGATAGACAATGACATCGTAGAACGTGAGTTCGAACTCCAGTTCGGAAATGTCCCGGGGAAAGGTATGAAACTCCTTAAATCAGTTAAGGGTTAAATAATACTATTGCTGTTCTTCTCCAATGATGGCTTTGGCATCAAGTAACCCATAAAAGTGGAAATGCCGTTAAACAAAGAAACCAATGTAAACCAAACCAAACACATTCATATTCTTAGGTAAAGAGTTTCAATGCTGTAGAATTTAGTCATCAATAATATTTAATAATATCCGTTTTGACTATACAATGTTCTCCAAAAAATAATAAAAATCTTATCTTTGGTTTGGAAATAAACTAATGAAAATTAAAGAAAGTTTTTTTTTAATTATTCTGAGTGTACTTATATATGGGCGCTACCCTGAGGAAACTTAAAATTCCATCAATTCTACTAATTCTTATAATTTTATTATTCAGTAAACTGATGAATCGACCCATTTTCCTTTAAAAATCAGTAAAACATTCAAACGTGATGATTCACCAACATTTGTGTCTAGTCAATATATATGAGGTATGTTAAAATAATATACCGAAACTGAAAGTCTATTACAAACGAACAATTGATGTAAAATTAATTTATGTAAAATTATCATGTTAGCATTTATCATCCTTATCATAAATTAGCGCATAAATTGACTTTTTAAGCTTGAAAAAATCTCTAAAAATCTCGGGTCGATTTCTCCAGTAAATCCAAACCTTGACCACTCTGGGGTTATAATTCTTGTTTTAACCCTGCCGTATAAGCTTTACAGAGATTATTTCAAGCTTAAAATTTCGACTTCTACGCTGTAATTTAGCGAATTTCCCATTGCAAGAAGAAATTCCTTTATCAACAAATGATTTTGTATTTCAGAAATTTTCTAAATACGTTAATATATTGATATCAAAACTTCTTTATACTTCTCAGAAGAGATGGATTGGTTTGGTTTAGTTTGGGTTGGTTTATTTGTTTTATGGCCTATAAGATTTTATGGTTTATTTAATGACAAAGCTATTCTTATCGTAGATCAGTGGTGGTACTATTTAACTCATTGCTGGATGGAAATAAAAGAATTCGTACTTTTCCCGATGTATTAGACCGAAAGTGAACGTAACAACTTGACTGAAATTAGAACTAACCATGATTTTGCAGTCCAGCACCTTAGCTATTATGCCACTATGCAATGAGGGTTCCTCTAGAGAGGAGATAGAGTCGAGCGTTGAGCTTATTGATTAAAGTAAATTACTTTAATTAATTTAGGATATGTTCAAAAAGCCAAAACCTCTGGTAATCAGATAAAATAAGTTTTGTCGCAGATTTGTACTTAGTTTATTTTTCATGGATTAAAGATAACGGAAGAAACTTTTGCTGGGATGGGTGAGTCCATATTTTTTGCCCGGAGTAGCACTTTTCATATCTTAAAATTTCAGTAATTATTAATTCAACACTTTTTGTGAATATACATTCTTACAACCTTGATGTTGCAGCAACTTGTGACGCTTTTCATTTTTAATCTGGACCGGCAATTCTGGCAAAAACGAGTTTAACTCATCTCCGCACGTGACATATTGTAACTTGGGTATTAGCACAACCAATAATTACCACATTATTCACTATTCACCTTTGAGACTCTAGCAACTACTAATTTGCACCAAACGTTCAAACAACTTCGTACTCCAGCCAAAGATAATTCACCACAATAGAGTGTGTTGAAAAAAATCCGTTAATATTTCTATGGAAGTTTCTTTATGATTCTAAAGTCTTCGCCTATTCACCATCACTATCAACGATGATCACTGTAATATCAATTCTGCTTTTCTAATAAGGATCCATCCATGGAAATATTGATATTTTTTAATCATTGTGAGAAATTCCTAGAATGTGTTGCCTGTAATGGTAAACGTGTAGAGAGTATTCGAAATTATATCATAAAGGTGTTTCTATAAGGGTGTTAACATTTTTTTAATTCCTCTCTATTCTTAATCCTAGTATCTCTACAACTTAGAAATATTAGTTGACGCCATTTTAGACGAGATATTCTTCCAATTTCCATACTTTCCAAATTAATCTCAGATATGGTATATTGGATTAATTGTAAATTATTTTGTGACTTTGCTCCTCAGAATAAGGAACTAAGATTCTAGTGTATACTTATTTCTTTCATAATCAGTATTCTCCCTTATCATTTAGAATACGGAACGCGAGACATGACTCCACAATTATTACGTCTGGGTCTTTTCATCTCAATTTCTCAATTGTGTTAAGGTGAAAAGTCATGGAAAAAGACTTTTCTTACCTGCAATATTGTGTTACTTTTACGTGTAACCTTTTCACTCATACAGAATTCAAGCAACCATACTTTATCATAGAGTGAATGTGACGGAAAGCGAAGTGGGTTAGGATACTGGTTTAATAACACCACACTGCCAGTAGTTGTGGCCTGAAACCCGTCAGCAGAAACCCCACCCCGACTGACCATCAGCGCTAGAAGCAATCTCTCACAGACATTTGTGTTGTCGACATAAATGGGCTGGTGGTAAACAGCAATATATGAGATATTGATTTATTCCCCGAGAACCTATTACACTGAAAAGAATTTCACTTTTAGAACATGGACGTACACTGATTATTGAAACCGTTCTTTTCTTTGCCTTCTTCTATCTATTCATTCTCGTTGTCCTTCACTTTTTCTTTTCTTTAAATTCTTATATTCTCTCTCTCTCTCTCTCTCTCTCTCTCTCTCTCTCTCTCTCTCTCTCTCTTATAGCTTTTTCTTTTTTTCTAATAGCTCTTTCTTTCTTTCTTTTTTCTTTCTAATGGCTTTTTCTTTTATAGCTTTTCTTTCTTTCTTTCTTAATTTATTTATTTATTTAGTTATCTATTTATTTCTTCTGTTATTTATCTATACTACCTTTCATTTCTTTTCTCTTTTTATTTATTTATTTTTTCATGTATTTATGCCGTTATCTTTTCTTCTCTCATTTCTTTGTTCTTCTTTTTTTCTTCACATTCTTTCTTTCCTTCGCTTTCTTTTTCCTCTCTTCCTTATTTCTTTTCTTCGTTTTTTGCATTCCACAGTCATTATTTTTTATTTTATTTTTATCTCAATAAGAAAAAAGCAACAAGAAGCCAAAATCTGAAAATTTCAAAGATGTAAAACCATTTTTTTCAAATTATTTTACTTTTTTTTGTTTTTCCTGTTCTTGTTTTCTTTTTTCACGCAGTGATTTTTTTTTTTGCTTGTTTGCTTGTTTTTTGTGGAGGGGGAGGTCACATTTGTAGCTTTTCTCAATTTCATTCTTTCTTTCTTTCTTTCTTCGATTATTTTTTTTCTTTTTCTATTCTGCTTTTCATTTCTTTTATCTTCTCACATAATTATATCTTTATTTTTCCTTTTTTTATTTCTTTGCTCTTTCTTTTTCCACGCTCTCTCTTCACATTCATATTTCCCTTCACTTTTTCGGTTCTTAAAGGTCTTTCCTTTTTTCTTTCCTTCCTCGTTCTTGTTTTAGTTTTTTTCTTTTTTTCTCTGCGATTATCATTTTTCTTTTATCCCTTTTTTTTATCTTTCATTTGCCTTTTTCTTATTTATCTTTTACTTTCTTTAAAATTTCTAATTTTTTGTTCTTTCTTTTCCGTTTTTTTTATTTTTTCGTTCTATTGTTATTTTGTTTGGGTTGATTTTTCTTCCACATGTATAGCTTTTTCGTTTTTTATTCAATTTTTTTTTCGTATATTTTTCTTTTATGTTTTTCATTCTATTCAACTTTTCACATATTTATGATATCATCGTTTCATCTTACATTTCTTTCTTTTTTCCTTTCTTTCTTCACGTTTACTTTTATTTATTTTACACTTTTTCTTTTTATTTCCTGTTTTATCTTTTCTTTCTTCCTTCTTTGTGTTTTTATTCATTTTCTTATGATTTATATTTTTCTTTTTTCTTTTATCGTTCTCTCATGTCTATTTTCTTTCCATTTATTATCAGTTCTTTTCTTGTCTTTTTCCTTCATATCTATTTTACAAAGCTTCTGAGGCTTTTTCTCCTCTCCTTCTACATTTTGTTTGCTTGTTTGTTGGGGGCGGTTGTTTGATTGTTTTTTGTTTTTGCTTTTTGTTTTTCCCGTTTTTATTTACTTTTCTCTCTTCTGTCTTTCTTCTATTTTTACTCGTATATATTTCGTTTTGATTCTTTCTTTCTCTTTTCTTTTTCCTGCCTCTTTTTTTTTTCTTTTTTCTTGTTAACTGATATTTCCTACTCTCCCTCTTTTCTGTCATTCTTCCTTTCTCTGTGTTTCCTTCAACCTCTTCTTTTCTTTTCTTCTTTTTTCCTTGTTACTTTTTCTTTTACTCCTTCTTTCTATCTTTTTTACTCTTTCTCTTTTTATAAACATTCTAAGAGGAGTCTCTGTGGCGTAGTGGCTGATGCACTGTACTGCAACATTGTAGGAAGTAAGTTCAAACTTCAGTGGTGCTATTTCGTTCCTTTTCGAGAAAATACCCTTGGGAAAGGTATGAACTCCCTTATCTCCCCAGCTATGGCTTAAATAGTACCCCTACTGTTCTTCAACAAGGATAACTACGGCATTAAATAACCTACGAAGGTTGATATGCCATTAAACAAAGAAACCAATTAACATTCTTTCCTTACTACGAAATGCATTCAAAAATATCAAAACTAGAGTTGTATTTATCAAAACAGAAAAGAACAATGAATAAAACTTTAATATTCTCCTAAATAGTTCCTTAACATTTAAGGCACAATTATATAGTTTCAAGTATTCCTGTCTAGTATTAATAATTTTCTAACTGATCTATTTGACCAATATCTTGAATCTTAGCAGATCGATTTGGGAGTAATGGCCACGAAGAGATGACTCAGCACCCCAAAGGGCTTCAGAACTGAAGCTCCACTGCTGGATTCAGTTTAATTCCCAGGACACCTCATTTTGGGAAGTCTAACTTCTCTGCAGATGATACAGCCGGAATATTCTGAGCCCATATATATATATATATATATATATATATCAGGGAAAATTAAAATAAATCCAAATATATGTAAATATGCAACAATGAAAAATAAGGTATTTATAGGGTTAATTATTTGCCATGCTTAAATGTTTCAATTTTTATATTATACAATCATCAGGGCAAACTTAAAACCCTGAAGATGGTTTAATAGAAAAACCGTAACATTGGCAATTTCGACTATAAAAATCATCTTCTTTATACGTTGTTTTTATATTCGTACATTTACACACTGTTGGATTTATTTTCATTTTCTTTTATATATATATATATATATATATATATATATATATATATATATATATATATATATATATTAGAAAGAGAAAGATTGGGAAGAGACTGAGGAATTTTGAGAGAAAAACGAGGACGAGGGAAGGATAAAAATATATTTACTTCAATCTGATCAACCAGGTATAGAGGTGCATAGTATATTCTACATGTATTGAGTTGCATTATAAATCTTTTTTGTATTAAATTTTGTGTTTCATCGGCATTAAGTCTACAGTAAGTAGCCAAACATTGAAAGTTAGTCAATTAGTATATTTTCTCATGTTCATTTCCTGCTGCAGACTTACTTTTAATACAACTTTTTCCTAATATGTACTTTTTCCAAAAAAAAAGAAATTTTTTTTATCTACAAAGTAAGTAAAGTTAGCGACCATAGTCGAGGGTGACCCGAAGGCTCCCTTTTCGATAGCTACTACACCAAGGTGTAGGGGAGGGCGCTACTCCATTCCCTGGATTGCTCCACTTTACCCTTGAACCGTACCTTATAATGCTGAATGTTAAGCAAGGTGGTATCAAGTTCCATTTTTAAAGTCTTTGGTATGACTCGACCTGGGATTGAACCCAGGTCTCCCGGGCCATTGGCGAACACTCTAACCGCTGGGCCAATGTCCCGGTTGTTTATCTACAAAACTCCACTTAAAATCTATCAAGTTAGCAGCAATTACCAATACAATAATTTAATTGTAAATTCATGTCACATCAATAGAACTACGTATGGTATTAAGAACTGCAACGACTTTACTGAACGAAAATTATAACGTTTTTAAGAATATTCTTTTCTCGGTTCCACACGGACGTTTTGCATCTCAAGTTCTCAAGAAAGTGAATTAATAGAATATATATTTGAATAAATAAAAGAGAAACGTCTTATTTGCTTTAACGTGTTATTGAAGTTTTGTTAAGAATGTTACTTTTACAGAGACTGCCAATCAATTTAGGGAAGAAGTCAGTTTAAAGAAAACGGGTTGTCCACCAGTCAGCACCTCGGGAAGAGTACCACCCTCCCTACATCACCATTACCGTGACTGAATCGAGGATGGTCCATCATTTTACCTACCTGGGGTGTTCCATCACGTCAGATGCCAAGATTGACAAGGAAGTTGACAACAAGCTGGCAAAAGTAAGCAGTGCATTTGGCAGGTAATATAAACGTGTGTGGCACAACAGACTCAAAGGGCACAAAGATCAGCAGGTAGAGAGTGATCGTCCTTGTTACCCTCCTATATGGCTCGTGGGTCAATTACTAGCACTACGTACGACTACTCAAATAGTTCCATCAGCACTGCCATTTCACCATCCTCAACATCTACTGGAGTGACTTCATCACCAATATTGAAGTTCTTTAGAACTTCAACTTCAATATTGAAATTTCAGGATGTGCTTGTGGTGTAATGTTTATCGGTGTAGGAAATGGACACAGCGAACCAAATTCAAATCCTGTGCGAAGCAGTTTACAGTTCACATAGTGCTAATACCATCGTGAATGTTATGCATCCTATTATTCCCCCTTCAGCTATAAGTAAATAGTTAGATAGACTGGGCTCTTTAACCTTAGTTTGGCTGCTGGTCTAGGAGAAGGAAAACTCGAAATTCAAATCTGCTAAACCCCGCTTAGAGATTGGTATTGTGTCACTTCCTGCTCTTACAAAGCAGTTGGTAAATACGTACAGAAGCCCTTGAAAAGGTGAAGATTCCAAGCATCGAGGCTATGCTACAGGTACGCTGGGGAAAACATGGGGACCCATCGCCTACCAAGGATCATAATGTGAGGCGTCCTCTCTGCTGGTTATCGTAACAAATAAGGGGTACAAGGATTGCTTGAAAAATCCTTTGATGCTTGTTACGTCCGCTCTAGCTGAGAACAGTGACATCTGGCATCTCACCACCCACCATATCGTCTTATCCTTTGAAAACATCTGCAGGGCCGATCTTAAGGACAAAAACAGGAGGAGGAACTGCGGCACTATACTAAGAAACCTTAACCAGAGCTTCAGCTTGGCCACTACGATCATGCCTGCTTGTTCCACATCGGTCTTATCAGCCACAAACGTCCCCGCAGTCAGCGTGGACCACCCACTTGACCGAGCCAAGCTGATCATGTTGATGAGTGGGTTCGAAGTTTTGTCAAGAATTTTTATTTCTGATGGAAAAAAGAATTTTCATGAAAACAAACTGATTTCATTGTTTACTTTTCTAATTATTAGAAATTATAGGGTTTTTATTGTTGTAGGAAGTTTTAAAGTTTAGCTCTAACAATTATCGTTTCATTGTTGTCGTTGTTATGTCGTGAAATTTGATAACTCAAATATACAGTCCATACAACTCGTAAACTAACTTTCTATTGTGACGGGGCAATCGCCTCTTGTTAAACACAGGGGTGATTCCGCCTTCTATTCGCAAAATGTTCCGCTGGTCGGAAATATCTTTGGAAAACACGAAATGATTTGCTATTCGTCTCGTTGCGTTTTTAAGATTCGGACCACGAATCAAACGCTAATTGAAGTCATCGGTATGCAAGTAAGAGAATAATACCGTACAATTAAAGAAGTTTATGACAAGTAAAAGAGAACACACATGGCTTTGTAACAATAGTAATATTTGGTATACATAAAAAATGTCATTCAGAGTTTTTGTATTCAAAGTTCTTATATAAGTTCTGTCAGAGACTTTCAATTACTCGAAAAAGGCTTAGTCTATCATCTACTTTCTATACTCAGTGAAATACGATACATGTTCGATCTTAAATGGCAGTTATGTTCATTTCTCACAGCGTCCTATTTGGACGACATCCTGACTTTCTATATTCAGGGCAGTTTGGTACAAGTGTTATATAATTAAGGAATTTTTTTTTATCTTAATCAATTTTCATTAATTATATATTATCATTCAGTTTGGTTGGGCTTTGAAATATTTGGATTAAGAGTTCAGGTGTATAGTCAATTGGTGCAGTTTACGCTCGTGTGCAAAGGATATGACAATCACCAGACAGGAAATAGGGCTAGAGTGTGGATGATGTCATACTCAGAAGAGATGGGCTGAGGATTTGAGGATTTTGAAAAAGAGTCAGTTGAGGATTTGAGATTGGACCATGCAGGCAGACAATTGAGCTTCTGCCATTGGAGCAAAGAAGAGAGGTCTCTACCATAGAGTTGAGTTTTCTACCTTTGCGTCGGCGGTTAAGTTTTGCAGGTCCCAACCAGTGAAGATGATTTGAGATCTAAAACACCACGAGATGTGCCGGAAATTTGGGGTGGTGTTAGCATATATGACAATCACCATTGTCATAATAAACCCCAGACTGGAAATTGGGCTGGAGTGTGGATGACGTCATGCCCAGAAGAGATGGGCTGAGAATTTGGAAGATTTTGAAAAAGATTCAGATGAGGTTCGACCATGGTGTTGAGAAGTCGAGGTCCGACCATGGTGCTGAGAAGTTGAAGTCTGACCATGCAGTTGAGGATGTTAAAAATCATGTCAGTTTGAGGTTGATATTGGACCTTGCAGGCAATCAATTGAGTTTCTGGGGTATGGAGAATTGAGTTCTCTACCGTTGCGGCCGCGGTTAAGATTTTCGGGTCTCTACCGACAGAGATCTTAAACATCACGAGATATGCCGAACGTTGGGGTCAGATAGTATGGTCAGCATAGTAAGAATTGTGTCTCTCTCCTCGTGTCGAAGAACCGAAGTCAGAAGTTAATAAACCGTTTGTACCTGAACAACGGGTCGCCTGTGTTTTGTATTTGACTGTATTTGAATATATAGTGTATACGTACAGTTGTGATTGATTATGGTTATGGCTATATAGTACAAGTACATTTTAATTGATGGTTATGTTTGTTTTTCACAACGTCGTATGTTTAACAGCTTTCTTACTTTCTCTACGCAGGGCAGTTTGGTACAAGGTAAATAAAACTCAGAGCTCCCGGGGCTGCCACACCGCGTGCCTTCACTGCCTACTGCCCTCAGCTCTTACTATGTCTTCTCACCCGGTCTTTCCACGGGTCTGTCTACCTCTGCGGTTCTTGGACCCGTTTGCTTACGAGTATTCCGGTTAATTTATACACACTCTAAACTGAACCGAGGACAGGGTGTTGGTTTGACTTCAAAGACGTGTCAACCTTCCCTGAATTCCAACCCGAATTTCAATTCTAAAATTGAATGAAAGGGTTGCTTTAAACTCATGACCATAACCTTGAAGTGCCACCCTTTGTTTTCGAAGAAATCCCTTTGTCATCAAAATAACTCAGTTCCAATGTCAATTTGCCTTATCATCAAAACAAATTTGTAAATTCCTTTTCATAAAAATACAAAACATAAGTTTTTCCGACATTACTCTTCGAAAATCCATTACGCCATTACCCATTCTTAATGTATTTCTCTATTCTTATAAAATCCACATCAATTTCTTTTCCCTCTGGGTAATAAACCCCTTCGGAACCCCATAGACGAGTGGCAGAACAATTTTCTGGACCAATATTTTCCCAAACCTTGGTCATTTGTTCCTCGCCCCTGACCATGTCTCTCTACCAAAGAATGGTAGAATATACTCTATCATTTCATGGTTTAAGAAAAGGCACACATTTATGTCCTCTGGAAATGAAATCGACGACACGAGTTCAGATACTGAACGAGTCTGTTTGCGTTTCACTTCGCACTAATGTCCTTGGAGAAGGCATGAACTCCTCTGTTCTCTCCTAGCTATGGGTGAATGATAGGACAGTTTCGGTTATTTCGTTTTGATAAGATAATTAGTCAGGGAGAAGGAAAACCCTGAATACAAACCAACTTTACTCCGCTTAAAAAATAGACCTAGTGTTACGTACTGCAGTGTTGGATACGTGCATACTTCACACAATACAGTGAGATTTGTATTCGGGAGTCAGGAAACACGATAGGAAAGTAACATTTCTCCGATGATCTTCCATGTAAAATTCGTCTACACAGCACGGCACTAGGAATTCGACACTAGTTACACAACGGAAGCTTTAGGAATTCGATAATAACCTAACATGGCACTGAAAGGTATAGGGAACGAAAATAGAAATTTAAAGAGAGAAGGAATAAAGTTTTACAGCAAGCTTTGCTTACTTCAGTCACTTTTAAATATATGCTTCCAAATCCTTATAAGACTTCTAAATACTCTGATGTTTTGAAGAAAATAAGCGAAGTAGCAATAATGATTTCCATTTAATTGACCGTTACTTTTCAGCTGTAAAACGTTCTTAACTAAAAAGGAAAGAAAACAGCCATTTCTTCTTTGGCATTTTTTCCATAAATTTTGAAACCTTTAAACAAGAAATAAATCTAACGATGTGGTAATTAAATGACAAGAGAATTAGACTTCTGGACGCTCTTCAAAACCCAGGAAGCTTTTTTCCAAGTTAGTTTCAATTATTCTGAGGAAAATATTTGGTTTATTTCCAAAAAGGCCTTTCCTTCAAAGGTTACAAGTGCCTGTGCAAAAGTAGATCTCCAATACAAAACTCAGTCTTCCTAAAAGTAATTTTAAAATCTCCCTGTTTAATCATGGACGATTTAGCTTAGCCAGTTTAAAAGCGAAACCAACGAGAAAACACAGCTTTTCATCAGTTAAGCAGCATTCAACCATTTCAGTACTCATATAAACGACCAATTGAGATACATTAGGTGTTACAATAATCATTTACTAAGCTAATCTTTGCCTAGCAACCAGTGAAAATCCAACTCACAAAAAAAGGTCAGCGCACCTAGTTTGCTTTGCATTACATCGCGTACGGTTCCCTTCTTTTAATTCTTAACTTAGCTAGGGCATATGACTATATATATATACATATATATCATGGCGTACCACAAACACTGATTTCCTGATCCTCTCCCGCCACTCATCCCTATCGTCCATCGCTCTTGGTATGTCTTCCATGCTACATTCTATATTAGTACAGAGCTGTTGTAGATTAGTTCTTGCAAGTCAACATACCCTTGCTCGTCTGTGTGAGTGGGTCCACAGAAGTACAGCACCTGTGAGTTCGTCCTTACTTCTCCAGCAGTGACTCGGATGTCTTGCTCGTCTAATTTGGATGGTTTTCGAGATGGATGGTCAGTGTGAGTACAGCAGCTGCTTTGTGGAATGCTTGTTCAATACAGCTCACAGCATTCTTGTGCTATTGCCGTCAAACTTTCTCTCCATAAGCTTAGTCAGCATCCATGTGGTTCATCCATACGGCAATATTGACACGACCACTGCTTGGAAAAAAAAGAACGCGCTTTATTTTATCTGGTAGCTCTGACATCCATATGACCGAAAATCTCTTGATAGTTGTCCAAGCCTTCGCTAATCGCATGTTGATATCATTTTCGGTAGATGAGACGCTGCTTCCGAGGTAGGTGAACTTGTCCACAAGTTTTAGAGATCTACCATGTAGTGTGCTCTTTTTTCTACTCACTTCCTTTACTGTCTGCCATGCTATCGTAGATTGTCTATCAACAAACTTCCTAATCTTATTGATCTGGTCTTGGATGTATTCTGTTTATTCTTTTAAGTAAGCGTTATTTTGTTCTCTTTGTGCCTCCTTAAATTCCTGACTGTTGGCGTTAGTTGGGTTTCCTCTATTGCAAAGTGATGCGGTTTTCAGGTCTTTACGTTTTTCCTTAACTGCTAATGTCTCCAAGGAACTCAATGTTTTGCTCTTAGTTTGATTGGTATGCATTCAGCTGCTGCTTCTATGTAGACGTAGACGTTGACGAAGTCAATGCCCACATTCGGGGTAGGTATTTCTATTATCTCCTGTAGTGCATCGAAATTGTTTCTTCGTGTTATTGTATATTTATCGCTAATATCCTATTGTTAAGCAAGGACCAGTCATAGTGTGCGGTTGTGGTTGTTTGCCACATTCTTGTGTATGCTGAAACATATATTTGCTGTGACAATTCGGTGATCGGAAGACACACCCTCAAAAGAGGAATATACCTTACGATTCAATGCGCTATTAATCCATTTCTTATACATGAGGATGTAGTCTAACAATTCTTTAGCGTTATTTGAATATGTATAGGTCCAAAGTTTTCCCTTTTTTTTCTGAAATTTAGTATTAAGGTATGTTAATCCATTTTCTAGTGAAGTCCTTTAGGTGTTCCCCATTTCTGTTTATCAAGTCGTGTAAGATAAATTTATTGTTTATGTTTTTACCTATTTGGGCATTCATATCTCCCCTGATGATTAGAACGTTCTTTCGGAATGCTACGAACAAGAGAAGATAGCCCGTTATAGAAGGCATCGAGGTCCGTTTTATTGCTAGCATCGGTAGGGTTTTTTCCTCCTCACTTCATCTCCACGATCCTGCTTCCTGTGGCTTCCTAAGTTTATCTTGTGGAAGAAATAAATAAGAAAAATTAATAATTAATAATTAAAAAATTAAAAATTAAATCCATTTCCTTTCCCTTTTTGCTTCCGTTTTATCTCTTACTTCATTTCCCTTCCACTTTTACATTCCTTAAGTTTTAACTTTGTATAATCCCACAGTTAAGCTATTTTAAAATTCACCAACGAATTTTAGGTCCGAAGCTATTGGCTGCTATGTCTGGGGCATCATTTGTGCGCTGATTAAAGCAGACGGTTAGTAGGAACTCATTATGGTAGGATTAATTAATTCCAGACACCTATTTACAATTTTTTTAAAATTGACTTTAAAATGTTAATGACAGCTCAAAGAAAATACTCTTAGATTGTTGGTAAATTTAAATTATAGTTAAGATATATTTGAATATCATAGTTAGAAATATAGTTAAATGAACTTTTAACCAGTTATCGCTAATCTATTTAAAAATATTAAAGATAAAAAGATATTATAGTTAAAATTTGGCTAAATTACAGTTAACTAGGTAATTGGCCTAGTGGGTTGAGTGTTCGCCAGTGGTCCGAGAGACCGAGGTTCAATCCCAAGTTGCGTCATACCAAAGACTTTGAAAATGGTACTTGATACATCCTTGCTTAACAGCAATATAAGGTATGTATCAAGGGTAAAGTGGAGCAATCCAGGGAAAGAGTAGCGTCCTCCCCAACATCTCGGTGTAGTAGCTATTGAAAAGGGAGCCTTCTGGTTGCCCTTGACTATGGTCGCCAACTTTGCTTTACTTAGTGTAGGTAAAAACATCGTTTAATTAATTTCTATATACCTACTGATCAACTATCTAAAAAAAAATAAATAAGTGAATACATTTAGCATTTCTTTCTTATCATTTTATTTTATTGTAATTATAAGTATTAGTTTTATTAATATTTTCATTTTTGTTACTTTTACACCAACATTACTAATACTATTGATAATCTAAAAAAATAAAATTAAAAATAAAAGATACGATTGAAAGGAGCGTTAAAATTCCAGACTTATTCCTACTTACAAGTTTTTAAAAAATCATATTTTCAAAAGTCAAAGTCAAAAAATACTTAAATTGTCGTAATATAAACTTAAATTATAGTTAAACTATAATTGAATAACGTAGTTAGAAATATAGTTAAATTAAATTTTCTTACTGTTATCACTAAAAAAAAGATAAATAAATATAACAAAATAAATGAATATAAGAATCGTTTAATTTCATATTTTAAGTTGCTTAAAGACGTATTGAAATTTATGAAATAATTATGTGTCAATTTAAAAGAGCAAAGAGCAGCATATAATTAGTTACAAAGTAATAGTAACTCTTTGTACATAATATAAAAATATAAATAGATGAATAAAAGTAAAATTCATCACTTTTGGTTTTTTTATTTTCTTTATAGATAAATACATAAAAAGATAAATAAACAAATAAAACTCACAGTCAAAGTTAAATATGATATATTTCATTTTCATTTTATAAGGTTATTTAAGTAGGGTTTTTTTTTAAATAGAACAATTTATGTATGAATTTTGTATCATAAATAAAACAAATAGTAATGATAAATTTGTACGTAATAGATACATATATATAGTTCCTATTTAGTTTTACTCTTATAAAGTATATGGCACAAAGAATAAAGATATAGATTGATAAGTCAGTAAATAAATAAAATTACCACTTTCCGTATTTTCTTTGTAAAATACCAATTTCCGCGTAGCGATGAAAAAGACATCCATTCATTTCGGCTCCAGCGTTTCATGATCAATATATACATATATATAATTGATTCTCCCATTGGTTTTGGCATATGAGGCCAAACAGCCAACGTCAGTTTCTGTTTTGGTTTGCTTCTTTGTTTAATGACATATGACCTTCTTGGTTTATTTAATGCTGAAGCTAGCTTTATAGAAGAACGGCAATGACACTATTTAACTTATATCTGAGGCGAGGTAAGGTGGTTTCATACGATTTCCAAGATTCCGAAAGTGAACGTTGTAGCGCGACTAGAGGTCGAACTCACTTATTTCCAGGCCGCTGTCCAACACTTTAGCCCTTGTGCTATGGGGACTGCCAACGACGTGTTTTATGCCTGTGTCTAATAAAGCATTTCAAAAATAGAAGCAGTTTGTTCGAATGAATCAACGTGTATAGCCAGCGCTATAAGATTAGTTTTGTTTTTGTTATTTTTTAAACTTGTCCCTATACCTAACATATGATCGGCTAACATTTCTCTTTTCCTCATGAAGCTACAAATAAGGATCTTTGAAATTCTGTAGTCTCTCATTCAGATAACATGTTATATTTTGACCTTCGACCCGGCCCAAAAATACTATTCCAAGGTAATACACCGGAAGGAAGTGACACATTCCAACGGCCAGTAATCGAAAGAGATCGCGTGGGCGGATTAAGGCTTATGATATGGGAAAAGGTGAAGGTCCCATTGTGCCATTACAGTCATGCACCGGAAGAGAGTAACCTCTGAACTGCATGACAGTTATTTCCGCTTGATGACGACTAAACATTCGATTTCAAAGATCCAGTAGGCGATCGTGTGGGCGTTGAGTTATTATTTAACTCAGTTGAGTTTGGGTCCCAGAGCAGTTGCCAGCAGACTCCCAGACAGTAGAGACCAGATGTGGTAGGGAAGGCCACACCCGACCGAGGGGGCCCTCGGAAAAGCCCCGATGGAGTGGACCCCAAGACCTCTGGTTGAGCATCTAAGAGAACAAGAAAGACACAACGTGACGGTCATAACAGTGGGGTCAAAATATGAAGTTTATGTTCGGTCTCCAGCATCCTCTCACATGCAACCCTTCAACAACCCTTTCGAACCCTTGCAATAAAGTGAGAGGTGAATATTTTTCTAAAGAAGTCTTCTTGCGTCCTTTCTTCGTGCGTCTGTCGTTTGTCATGCGTCTGTTATCATTGCGTCGGTATGTATCCAGTATATATATATGTGTATTTCTGCATGAATCAGCAGATGACAATGCAACAAACATATCCAGGCTTTCTCAGTTGCGATTGTATGCCACTAATTTTGCACTTACTATTTGAGATTCTATCTTGCTGTGCGTATCCTCGAATCAAGCAAAGACAAATCTTCTGAAAGGTGTCAATCTTATTAATCTGTGTTATATACAACAGTGACCGTGTAAACTGTAATTATTACCTCTAGTTTATGCTTCTTTTAATCCATATATATATATATATATATAAACTGAAATATTTCTTCACAACGATTCGTCTTTTGTGACTGGCAGTTCCATCAAATGTTAAAACACAATCATCAGATAGGTGGTTGTGTGATGCAAAGAAGTGGGGCTGGCCCAAGTAAATTTACTTACTAGAAAAGAGAGATCATAAATGGAATTAATTGAAATGGATTTTAGAAGAACGAATCAGTACATTACAAAAAGGTGAGGAATAAGTCGAAATGGATTTTAGAGGAGTGAATCAGTGCATAGCAAAAAAGAGAAGAAAATATATGTGGATTATTTTGAATGAATCCAGGAGTTGACAAGACGAATTTTGTTAGGAAAAAGCAGAGTCGAAAAGTACGATTTAATTTTCTCAAAGTGAGTGTTCACCAAGGGGTCAAAACCTGATGACAAACGAATGAACTAAGTATGATTGCTTACTGGGAAATTATGATTTTTTGAAATATATTTTTTCTTAAAATCGAAGCCCATGGGAAAAGCTTTTTGAGATCGTTGAAAATTAAAATTTTCAAACGTCCGTATCACGTGATAGAAGTAACCGCCTGCTATGAAGAATGGACCAGATTGAAATATTAAGGTATTACCAAGGAATAACAACCCCTTTGGATGAAAGTAAGAGGAAACCGAACACTGAAGATGGGGGCGTAGTGAAGGGGTAGAATTAATAAGTAGAATCCAAATTAGGAGAGAATTGATGTTATTAACAGCAGCCAAATCACAACCGCAGCATAGAACAAAAATACATATAAACCAGGAGATTTGCTCGTTGAGTAGACAGGCCAGAAGCGGCTAAGATGATCCACGATACTCTGTGCCCCGATTTTGTACTAAATTCCCGAAAGCAGAGAAATAAAGCACTATAAGATGGTTTGAGGTCACCTTGTACCAGATTACTAAAAGCAGAGAAGCAGAGAAAAGTCTAAACAATATTTTGAGAAGTTTTATGCCTGACTATGAATGCCAAGAGATGAACTAACTGATTAAACCGAGGACGAGGCCTCCGTGTCACATGACTAATCACCCGCCGAGAGAGGTGAATGCATGCGGTATATCAGAGACTTTTATACTCAATAAATATTATTGTTTTGTTACAAATCCGCGTCCTTTTCTTTGTCGGTGTTCCGATTATTTTTTCTTTCTTTCTTAATCGTGCGGTCTCATCCATTCATTCTTTGGTTTGCGACTCAGATTAAAGATCGATTTGCTGTCTGGATCACAAAAAACACAACGTGGGTGGATTAGCACATCCACTTGCTGTCCAGTGACACAACCAGATAAGCAGAACCGTCAGCGGATAGAAAGCAGAGACTCCGGTGACTGAGGGGGATGGCTGTGGTTAGTTGTAGGATTTTTAAAAATCTATAAACATTCTGTCTGATGATTGTTTTTAACAATCCATGAAAGTCTCAGTCACAGAATGCAGAAGGCCTCAGAGATAATGATACTTCAGTTTTTACACAGCTTTTCTCGCTAGCATTTGAGCAACTTTTTTATTCAAAGCTTTTTCACCCTATCGATTTTTCTTTTTTGTTACACCCCCCTATATATATATATATATATATATATATATATATATATATATATATATATATATATATATTGTTCTCATATGTTTAAGATCGATAGATAGATAGATAGATAGATAGATAGATAGATAGATAAGAAGAGAATAAACAATCATTTGAAAAGTGTTTAATAAACCAAAAGTGGTCAAATGCTGTCCAGCAGAGCAGTATAAAAACTAAAAGGAAATAGTATGTCACCTTCTTACTTTTGTCTTATTACTCGTGGTTTTATATAATTTCTGTAAAATAGAAGACTCAATTGTCAGATGAAACTTGAAGGGAAAAAATGAACGACAGAATGAATTATAAATACAAAAATTCCAGGCTCAGAACAGTAAAATGAATTATTTTACAACGCAGGATCAGAAGTAATAAAAAGAATGGGGAGGAAAAAATCATTTTCCTGGAGATTTTTATTGGTAGTAAAGTAAATGTGGAATACATTATTAAATAATTGGTCCTTGAAGGAGAATGATAAAGAATTAACAAAACGTGATAATATTAAATTCCTAATATATATATATATATATATATATAACAGCATTTTCAACCGGAACACCATAATGGAGCACAGGGTTTTGTGGGTTAAGATACAAACTTGTGAATTACGCCGAGTATGTGTGTGTTTTCAAGATGGTATCTTGACTAGACAACCTTTTAGAATGAAAGCCACATAAAGTCTAAATACTGCGTACTATTGACCAGGGACCTTTGGAGATTTAATTTACTCTTCTGGATAATGTATGGAGTTATTTTAGAGATAACTCTAGGCCTGACCACAGATCCTCTTAACAAAATGTCTTCCAAAGAAATAGAACCTTTCTAAAAATGTATTCTTTAAAATCTGAGTAAGTTCTGAAGAGATAACACGATAATACCAAAAAATATAACTGTTAAGAATGTATTTCACGTTCTTGCCTCATTGATTGATTGATTTTAATGGCATGTCCACCCGTCATTGTACGTTCATATTTACATCTTTTGTATAGTTGATTCTTAAGAAGCGTTTTTTGCGCATGGTCCGATTGAAAACGAATAATTTTCAAAGTAATCTATTCGAACGAGAGATGTGTCCCTAATATGTACTGACACTACGGATCAGAGTAAACCTGGGAATAATGGCAATGAAGAGATACTCAACATTCACCAGATGTCCAGAATCAGCGCCTCCCCATTAAACTCAGTTTAGTGTCGTACCCAGGACACCCTGACACTCACAGTCTGCATATTCTAAGCCTTGCCAACAGGGCTTAGTCCCTTTTAAGAAAGTCCCTAGTGTCTATTTGCTTCACACACCAGATTTATGTTGATTCGTTTTTCAGGCGGTCACCCCACCATAAGTTTTCATTACCTATATAACTAAAACAAATACGAATTTAAAACAACAATGCTATTCTTTTGATTATTTGCTTTTAGAAGATTAAATTCCATTTCAGAACATTAAGATTTATTTGCTTGTTTGTTTCGTGTTTTTGTTTTTATTTTAGTTTTATTTTTTGTATTGTTCTTTTGTTATTTTTGTTTTTTCGTTCCGATGTTGGCAATTTCTCAAAAGTTTTAATCTCGTCTAGGTCTTGTTAATAACAGATGAATCGCCTTGGACGATATCGAAGAACAGTAGCTGACATAGAAAAAGTGTCTCGCGAGAATCAAACGTGACACGGTTTAACAGGCATAGGCGCCTAAGGTCTTAAGCGTTACTGGGCTTTTTTTTAAATATAGTAATCTATGAGACCCGCATTTTTGTTTTAGTTCGTTTTTTTTTTCTTCTATTTACCTATTTATTGTAACGAATTCGTCATTAAAAGCTATACAAAATATCCTGAACATTAGTAGACTACAAGATTGACTGATTTTAACGACATGTCAACACATCTAGGATTATTTCATGCTTAGAGGTTATGGAATCGTCTTCATTGTACATTTATGCTTACATTTTTTTGTACTTGTTTTTGTTTTTACTCTTGGGGTAGTGGCTAGCATGTTGGACTGCGATGCAATAAACGAGTTCGAACGTCAGCTGGACTAATAACCTTGGGAAATGTATGAGCCTTTTTATCCCTTCAGTTATGAGTTAAATAGTATTCCAACTGTTCTTCTAACAGGATAGCTTTGCCACTAAATAACCTAACAAGGTGGATATACCATTAAACAAAGAAACCAAACTAAATCAAGCCTAATACCCTTTGGAAATGTATCGACTTCCGTGATAATGCGACTCAAGTTTAAATTTATTTCGAAGCCATTACGCAACGGGAAATTCCCCTAAGCATAAGTTGCTCACAGACGCGTTGTTAATTAGTCAACACTGCCTAAAAATTTTGAATGTTCTCTGTGGTTGGTTCTCTTCTCAAAACCTTTGAAACTATCAATTCGGATACTGTGTCGTGGGTTTTAGAAGCTGATAAGTTGTTTCTATAGAATCGCATCCTCTGTGGTATGACATGCGACATATGGTCAGCTTAATGAGTCTTTCCATGCGCGTAAGCATGGACAAGACCAACAATAGCTCTATTCCCTATGAACTGTTGTCGGATACACTGACTCTCTCCATTTGGAGGGCCTGCTGTTGGGTTAGAAACCCCAGGACAAAGCACATCTCATTTTTTTATTCTGACAAGTATCTATCTGATGGAGATCAACAGATACTACACTTTCATTAACTTTACAAGCTTTTATATGGATTTGAATAATTGTTCATATATAGATTACAAAAATTCTTTTACACAATCATATGGTTAAACGTATTCTTATATAATACTAATTCTTTGCAAGTAATTAAATGTAGTTTTTAATCATTTTAAATTGGTAAACACTTCATACTTTGTTACAATGTGGATGAACCAAAGTATGATTTTGTATAAGTCATTTTAACAATCAATGCGACCATAAAAGTACTACCACTCCGGATCACAGTGGAGCTGGGAATAATGACATCGAACACTGATTCCACAATCCCCAAAGCTCCAGAACTACAGCTTCAACACCGGTTGTAGTTAAGTGCTATACTAAGGGAACTGTTAAGAAAAGGTTGGTTGTTTAGTTGTTTGGTTGGTTGATGTTTTATGGAATATCAATCTTTGTGTGTTATTTCATGCCAAATGCTGTTTATATATATATATATATATATATATATATATATATATATATATATATATATATATATATATATATATGCTTTCAAGTATTGTTATCTAACATCAATAATTCTACTTATTAAGTATTCTTATCTAATATAGATAATTTACGCACAGCTGTATGGTTTCAAGTATCTAGTAAAAATAATCCACAGTAAATGAACAGGTATATTTGACCAATATATAGGAACTTAACAAGGACTAACAGTCCGGGTCAAAATTAATCTTGGGAGTAATGGCGATGAAGGAGTACTCCACATTCCCCAAAGCTCCAGGATTGGAGCCTCACCATCAGATACAGTTTAGTGTTTTACACCGGACATTCGTTGAGGGAGTCTTACCCCTCTGCGGAGGTACAGACGGTGTATTCTACTGTTCCATCCAACAGGGCGGTAATATATATATATATATATATATATATATATATATAATCTAAAATAATAAATGATATAGTTGCAAGTGTGAAATACTAAGGCAAAAACTTTTAAATGAAATCGGCTGATGGATACATGGTGCTGATGTTTCTTCCGGGAATCATCGGAACCAATAATTCTTACTCCATTCGAGGAACCGTGTAAACATCTAACAGGCTAGCCCGGATAACCTCTAATTTATTGAGAATCGATGTCATTAATCTATTGTCAACGTCTACAATGTCTGGATTCCTTCTCAGTCGGGGATTTGGGAAATCAGATAACAGCTCATGAATGAGCCCTTTACGGTCATTAACCCTACTGTTCTCATCTCACAAAAACTCCTTTGAGGTCTGGGTTGGCCTTGGCCGTCAATATGACTACAAGGATGAATAATAGTATGATATCTTAGAACCAAACACCACTCTTTTATGACTCTATGAAATGTTCTTATTTATAAAATAAGTCTAAACAATTCACCTGAAATACTTTGGACTTTTACATAGATTATTTAACTTCGTTTCTGGTCAGTAAGTTATAAACTTTTTTCCATTTTTTTAATTTTTTGGATTTCAGCTCAATACAACATTCTCAGGTCATGCATTGGTCCTTGCTTCTCTACCTAAAAAACATCTACTGGTGGCTTTAATGTCAATCTAACGAACAGCTAAATTCTATAACCATAGTTTGTTGAAATGGCAGAAATATGCTCATGTTATAATAAGAGGTGACACTGCGTTGACAAATATATTTTTATTTCCAAACTTAAAATAGAAATGTTAAGACTGCGTGGCAAAGTTTCTGATTGGTTTGGTTTATTTTCTCTGTTTAAAGGCGTATCAAACTTTGTGGATTATTTAATGCCAAATCCACCCTTATAGAAGAACATCAGTGATGTTATTTAACCCATAGCTGAGAGAATAAGGTGGTTCATACCTTTCCTGAACGTATTAATCCAAAAGTGAACTTAATAACCAGGCTGGAGTTCAAGCTCATTTACTACGATGTCGCAGTCCAGCGCGTTAACCACTACACCATGGGGACTCCTCTTTCGATTTTTTGAGTACGTATTTACTCATAACCCCCCACTAAAAACAAGAAGTGATACGAGCTCAGTTTTAAGCGGAGTAAACTTGGTTTGAATTCTTATTTTCCTTCTTCTAAACCGGCTACCAAACCAAGGCTTAAGAACCCTGTCTACCCTACAATTTACCTATAGCAGAGAAGAGAACAGATAGATCCAACCCTTTCCCAAGGGCATTAATACGAAAGGAAATGTACTCAGCCTCGTCCCAGATTTAAACTCTAGCTGCCAATTCCATTACTTATAACGATAACCGTTACGCTAAGCACCCATCGGATTATGAGTAATATTTTTGGTTAAGTACATTATGAAAATAAAACATCATTTTGAATTTTATATAGGTTGGTTGGTTGGTTGGTTGGTTTTAACATATCAAATCTTGAATTATTTTATGCTGAAGTCAGTTTGTAAGGTCGTTGGTAGACTCTAAGATCGCAAGCAAACACACATTTGTAGTTTGTTTTCTACGTTTATTAATGTGTTGATAATTCAGACCGTTTATGTAAGTGAATTTCCAAACCGTTCCTCATGGTGAAGAATTGGGGAGGAAGAAGAAACCTTTCCATCCAGTAAAAGTCTTTATTGAAGCCTGTATGAAGAATCTCTAACACTTAAAAAACTACACAGGTTTACTTTCTAGAACTCGAGAAATTCAAATGCTGAAACACAAGACGAAAACGTTTTCACCAGTTTTTGAAATCGAGGTAACCTCAAAACTCTCATCTGTCCATCAGGACGGCTCCACACTTCTGCCAGCCGAGAGTTTATGCTTTTTCCAAGGATATTAGTCCAATAGTAAACGTAATAACACGACTGAAGTTGTCCAGTACGTTAACTAACATGCCACGGGGAAAATCCTCTCTCGTGACTGAATGACGATTTTTTTACACGTTACTTAACAAACCGATTTTGTTGCTCGAGAATGGCATCAGACATTCAAATAACATCTTTATCACTGTTAAAAAAATACCTCAGTCTGGAGGTCGTTCAAGATCACTGACTGATTGGTACACGTAGAGGCAAGGAATCAAGGGACAAGGAATTAAGCTTTTTTTTGGAAGGAAAGGGGACGCGAAATGCACCTCTGAACGCTTTTTTGATCCTATCAAAAGCATATAAATACCATCTCTCATTCTACATAGAGGAGTTCTCATCAACTCAGCTTCAATTCAATATCGAAAGACTAGTTTCTTCGCTCACCTCAACCACCATTCATGGATAACAATCAGAAAACATCTTTTGGGACCAAACCCACCTTACCTCACATATACACCAAATAATAGCCAAAAACAAGTCAACTATGAATTCACCGAGAATTCAACACCACAGAACATATATTCCTACAACTTTGCTTCTTTGTAAGTCCTCTAAACTAAAAGAAAGGAAAACAACCCCCCCATGTACATTTCTGTATATAAATTCCATCTCATAGTTGATTCTATTGATTTTTTTCCCAGTATTTTTCAAACCCTACAATATCAAGTAGGTAGTACGACATCCTATTCTGAAAGTTGTCCCTCTTTCACTCTCCTTTTTTATTTTTCTTACTTTCACAGCTTACCATACTTGAATATAAAAGCGGTTACCTCCATAACCAGCTCTGAAAGTGCACATTAATTACGTAGAACTTTTAAACAATTACTTTTAAAAGCGGTCATCGATGACCCTCCCTTGCATTACAATGCAGGTTTCACATCCTCGGAATTATTCGGGAGAAAACTCAGCGAAAGTCATTAGAGATTTTCAAAACACTATTAATTTCTGTCTTGATGAATACATTTTCAGTTTCGTTATTTTTTAACACAACCCACATTTTGGAGAAAATTAATTTCCTTCGTTATTCATTTCTATTTTGTTAAATACAACTTCAGTCTCAATACTTTTTAAGCTCACCTAGAATTTTGAAGAAAATTAACGTAACATGGTCCACTTTTGTTTCAGTCTCGATACTTTTTCAACACATCTCACATTTTCAAGAAAATTGATGTTTAATTTCATTATTCATTTCTGTCTTGGTTAATAAAATTTCAGTCTCAATAATTTTTGAATACACTTCGCTTTTGAAGAAAATTAACTTGTAATTCGTTGTTCATTTCTCACTTGATGAATACAGCTTCAGATTTTCAACTTTTTGAACACACCTAGTACCAGCTTCTCTTGATGTCTCGTTGTGTACAACTAACATTGACTGACCGTGTCAGTGTAAAGAAAAAGAATTCAGACAAAATGTTTCTTGAAAAAATGGCGTGTATCCTACGGGGTAGGGTCGATTTTCCTGAGACTAGGCAGTGGTGCAGTGCGTGAGATACATGTCTGGTCTTACCTGCTGCTTCAGTCGATCCATAGAATTGTTCATGCTGTCTCTTTGCATACGTGAAGTGTAGGTCACTGTTGGAGCTATGTTGTCTGTACGATCGGAGGACGGCGGGGGACCTGTATGATTCAGTCACGTTTCCCGTGCTCATGTTCCGTTTTCCGCTGGCTTCAGACCAACTCCTCACTCATTACTGATCCGGCTCGTTTTTTCGAATTCCTTTTTTTTTTTATAAACAGTTTGGAGGTCGACCTTTACCATGCCATTATTTTGACAAGTCTCCTGCTTTCGACTCATGTCATTCCACATGTTATTGTTTTAAATCTGACCTTTTCCAGACGTCACTGTAAATGTATAAGCCATCCTTCTCCTTGCGTAGTGATTCATTTCACTATCGCTTTTTTTCTTCGCTGATGTTGATCTCCTGACTGGGTTTCATAATATAATATTAATTCTTGTATGATGTCACAATAGTGTCACACTCTGTGACAGGTTCAAAATCGTAACAATAATAAGCTTTTTATCCATTATCCCAACCTCTAGCTTCCCCAAAACAGTTTCACAGCTTCCTTTTCTATCATTAAAAAATGGCTTTCTCCTTACGCACCACCTAGGAGTGCACAAAAGTTCGATTAAACATATGATCCGTTAGATTTCATAGGTTTACTTCAGTGAAGGATCAAGAGAATCAGCCACACTTTTCGGGTAAGTGAAGGGAATCGAGACTAGAATTTCAAAAATCAAAATAGTGACAGATTAGTTGGTTGTTTTAAGGTATATCTATCTTTGTTGATTTATTTAATGCCAAACTCAAATTTTTTATCATGTTTTTTGTTGTTTTTAAGCAATTATATCATTTCCAGTAAGTAATTATAATCATTTGTAAAAAAATTTTAGCTTTCAAAGACATTTCTGAATTTTCACACTTACAGGTTTCAATCATTTCATTTTGTTGGTTGGTTGGTTGGTTGGTTGGTTTTACTGCATGTCAACGATTGTTGAGTTATTTTCCGCCTAACTCAGTTTAACAATTATGGCCTCCAATTATTTTGGGGACAAAAATGTATCTTCAGAATATTTTTAAACAGGTAAATACTCCATTCTTAGTTGAAATATCAATGTTTCACACATTGAAATGGGATATATAAATATAAAAAGAAGTAGATATACACAAAAGAAAGCGGATAAATTGATAGACATACAGATAGATATGAATAGAGAGATAGGAAGACAGATTGATAGACAGCTATGAACAGTCTGAAAAAATGGTTGGTTATTTGTCACGTGAACTCTGATTCGGTCCTTTTCTGCCAGTCAATTTAATAATTATGGTCACCATTTATATTCGATACAATCATTTTAAAACACATAACCACTTAATTATTTTATATAAAATCACCTCAGTCTTGTCGGCGATTTTAGAATACACTGACTGCATCCTTTGCAGAGGGGTAACCCCTGCTCAAAATGGAATGTCCTATAGTTAACACTAAACTGCACCTGATGAGGAGGCTCCAGTTCTGGAGATCTGAGCGTATGGAATACTCTTTCATTGTCATTACTTCCAGGTCCACTCCGATCCAGAGTGGTAGTACCTTTGAGAGTCCCATTAATGGGTCAAATAGATCTGTTTAAAAATTATTTGTATTGGATAAGATCGTATGCAAAATATACTCTTAAGAAACTTCACAAAATATATAAATATGAACGTGAAATGAGCAAGGTTCTCTAACCACTTGGCATAGAATTGCCCAAGACAGGTTGACATGCTGTTAACATCAATCAATGAGTCAATCAACAGATTTACTTGACTCATTGATGATACCCTGTCCGGTATTATTACTCTGGGTCAAAGAGTACCCAGGAATAATGATAACAAAACAGTGACTCCATATTCCCCCAAAATCCAGAACTGGAGCCTCACCATTGGATGCAGTTTTGTCTCATACTCAGGACACATTACATAAACTTTCAGTATTGGAAAAAAATAATGATTAAACTTTACCATTTCTTATTATTACCAAAGATTTTAATGTAATATCAATAACTTTAACACACATAGGATGTGATTATTTTCCTTGATTATTGTTGTCAAAGCTCTACTAAGTGCAGCAAAAAGTCATAATTTAATTTTTTAACAATTCTCCGGACTATCAGAAAACCATTAGAAATTTCTTAGAATTTTCTTTTCCTAGATTTGATATCCTAATTTGTGATTAGTATTTTGATATTAAGCAGTTGTCTGAGTTTTAAAAAAAGTTAATTTGTGGCATACGATGATTGAAGACTGTCACATCGTGATATTGTAAAGAAATTGAATTGCCATCATTTATCAATTGATGTTTTTCTCAAAAATCATAAGAAAAATTTAAACAATCGCCAAAAAACAGGAAGAATCTCCCTGGCGTAGTGGCTAACATACTGCACTGCAGCATCGTAGTAATCGGGTTCAAACTTCAGTTGCGATATTTTGGCCCAAGACGAAAAGCGAAAAGAGAGAAATAATAAGCCAAACTCAAGGAAGAAAGAAAAAATCAAGTAAAGTTTAAGAGAAAGAATCATGACATGAATATAAATAGAAATTATTATTTTCATTCTTTTCTTACTTGAATGGCATATAAACCTTTCGTGGTTTATTTAATGCCAAAGCCACTCTTATAGATTAACAGTAGTGATACTATTTAACTCATCATTGTGCGAGGATTAGGGTTTAAAACTTTTCCGAAAGTGAACGTGATAGAACGACTGAAGTCAGTTACCGCAGCCCAGCTCATCGCCTATTACGCCACGTGGAATCTCTCTCTCTCTCTCTCTCTCTCTCTCTCTCTCTCTCTCTCGCCACTTTACTTTGTTATTCTTTAATTAACTTTATTTCCTCCTTTTTTACTCAATCTCTCCGCATCAGCAGGATGCAACACAAGGTCAATTTTTTAAGCTGAGTTTAACAGATTTGGATTCAAAAATTTCCTTCTTCTAAACCGGTTTTCATATGAATGTTAAAGTGCCTATCCTTCCCTTCTTATCCCCCATAGCTGGAAGGAGAATAGTTGGATCCATACTTTGCCCAAGGTATGTAAAATACAAACATCCTTGTCCAGAATTTGAACTCGTTTCGCTGTGTTCAATTCCAGCAACGTTTTCTTTCTTCGAGCTTGACTTTTTTCCCTTCACTTTGAAATCTCTCTCTATATCTATCTATCTATCTATCTATCTATCTCTTTCAAAGTTTATCTACATTGAATAGCCTATATGTCGATAGTTGAAGGCTATTGTCTACTAAAGTCCCTTTTGTTTGCCGAACTGGCCTCTACAGAAGATATATAGGAACTACTAAAATTAGCTTTGTCTCTTTTGAATGTAACCACTGGAAATATACAACAGAGTCTGTGAAAAACATGGCAATCATGCAAATACTTGCCTAGAATACGATGTTGAGGAAATGTACGCGTTAATTTACAACAATATATATTCATACACACGTGTGTGTGTGTGTGTGTGTTTCAATTTATAAGAAAAACAAAAAATATTTGCTTAGTTTTTATCATATTTTCTTGCCGGCGAGTAACTTGCCTGAAATGTTTATCAAGACTTATAAAAAATGTTCTAAGTTTGTTTTTGTTTTGTTTTGTTTTTTGTTGTTTTTTTTTTTTTTTGTTTTTGTTTTTTTGTTTAGTCGTAGATTAAATATTTTCAACCATTATTAGTCATTATCAAGAACATAATTTGTCGTAGTAGTCTGAAGTCCAGAAAACTTTTGTTAATTTTTAGATGAATACTTAGATAGTGTGCTGATGACGTCATGTATAAACGGCTTAAACCATGATGCCAAATTTAATAATTGAATTTATTAAAGGTAACGTTACTGAAGTGATCAAAAGTATCGAACTAAAAAAGATTTCGAAGAAATTTTGAACAGTTTCGATACAACCTTGATTCACATTTGTGTCATCTTACTCGCCAACAAGAAAAACGCTTTTGAATAAATGAATAAACAATCCTTGTCAGTCATATTTAATGAAACATGTCAAAAAGAGAATATATATGCGAGGCTAATTCAATAAATAAGATGAAATTTGCCAAGGGAGTTAGTTATAGGAAACACTGTTTACAGTTACACCTTTTTCAAGGAAATCGACTTTGATTGGTCCTTTTATGTCTCAGAAAAATGTCAGCATGACCTTGTTTATTGACTGTAGCTCTCTGAACTTGTTCTTTACCAGAAAGTTAGTGTTTCCACTCCATGAATTGTTTTTCTGACTCAGGTTCGTAGTGGTAAACCCGCGTTTAGCCCATTTATAAACATTCTTGACTAAAATGATTCCTCCCCAGATAAAATACTCATTCTTCAGTAAATTTCTCCACCACCAAAATTTAATAACAGAAAACCCTGTTTAATTTGCTGATTTGTCTCAAAACAAATACTATCGAGAGATTAAAAAAAAATTGATTAATCAATTCCAAACAATATAGAGTTTACATTTATGGAAAAAAAAATCTGGAAAATGTCTCCTGTTTGTTTAAAAAATCCCCTTATTCATTGAAGGACCCTCGTATATTTAATAAGTAACTCCTCAGTCGAAAAATTCCCCTTATTCATTGAATGACCCTCTTATTTATAATAGTTCCCTACTCAGTCAAAATAATTCCCATAATTTATTTAATTACTCCCAGGCCAATTCTGACCCGCAGTAGTAGTATTTGTTAAGGTCTATTTTAGGAGTCAAACAGAATTAGTGTCCTGGCACTAAACTGTATCTGATGATCATGCTCCATTTCTATATCTTTAGGGAATGTGGTGTACCCTTACTCCTCGCTATTACTCCCAGGTTCACTTTGACTGGGAGTGGTACTACTTCTTAGGTTTCCATCTATGTGTCAAATAGAAATATCTAAACATTTACTATACCTGAAACCATTTAACTGTTTGCAAACAAATGAACAAAGTTGAATAGAATTATTAGTGTTTGATAGCAATACTTGAAACCATTTAACAGTGTGCAAACAAATTAGTTCTGGCTCGTTTCAAAATACCTGCAAACTATTCGTTTACAAATCATATATACCTAATATATATGTATAAACAGGGTTTGGCATTAAATAATCTATATGACGTAAAATACAACTAACCAACCTACGACGTATATATGCAAGGGTATTCTAATGTTTACAACTTTTGTTGAATTCATACGATCATCTGATTGTATTTGCCGATTGTTTAAATTTTTACCTCCTCATGAAAATACGAAATGTATTTTTGTCTATATAAATCTATTCCTCTTCTTTTCGCATCCGTTGAGGTCCGAGCAATATGCAATTATTAAGATATTTATAGAAATATCTTAATTAGATTTACAGTGTTGCATCTCTGCGGAATTTGCGGGCTTGTAATAGTGTTCAATCTATCAGTTTGTGTCAGGATTCGAATTCTGAACATCTCCTGACAAAGGTGAATACACAAACAGAAAGCAAGCGAGAAAGAAAAAATAATAGATGATAGCGGTGCAGGATAGCGAACGAGGGAGGAGCAGAATTTCCAGATCATTCCTCCTGTCAACTGGGGAAAAATACTGGCGTCAGGTTTTGTTTCTGGTAAAAGTGGAAGAACTTTGACATTAGCTAATCAGTTTGTTTAAGTCGGTTCCACAGTTTGCGTCTTAATTCCAAATGTCAAAATTATCCATTGAGACAAACTTTCTGAAATCTTCAAAACTTGCTTTTAACTATGTTCGTGTCTTCTTTAAATAAAATTAGGATTAGAATAAATTCTATCATAGCCATAGCTATATTTAAATTTGTCCGTTTAGAGTCCCTTATTACAGAACTGTTTCAGTTGCTAACCCTGTCTGTCTGTCTCTGTCTGTCTCTGTCTGTCTGTCTGTCTGTCTGTCTCTCTCTCTCTCTCTCTCTCTCTCTCTCTCTCTCTCTCTCTAAGTATAGTTGTATAATCTATAAAACGTCTCTATAAAAAGAACGATATAACGAATCTTGATATGATGAATCTCGATATAACGAATTTCTACTTTTTATGAACTTGTCGATCCATCCGAAATAATTTCAGATTTTACGAAAAAAATAGTTAAATGCAGTTAACATCGTCATTATAAGAAAGTTTACAAACTATACACGAAGCAAAATTGATGGAATTCGTCGGTTTGAAGGAATCATAATAGACCCGTGTGGATTGACGGGGGCAAGTAAAGTCAAAGCGAAAGTGTTGACTTGAATTTATTATGAAATAAATAGACCTAAATGCTACAAAAATTAAATTCCCCCAGCGAAATATTTATAGACGTAAAATCGCATATTTGATATCAATCATATATTATATACGAAGTATAAATGAATATCAAATATATCATCATGTCTAAATATCTGAATAAATGACCATTACTTATTAAAAGAATGATAGGTAAACATCGTAAACAACTTTCACCTTTAACTTCTCCTCCCAATTAAAGTTTAAAATAAATGCGTATATACGGCTTTTTTGCTTCAGCCTAAATAACTATTTTCTTAAGTCTGTCTACTTCGAAGCAATAGAAATTATCTCAGAACAAGTAATTTGTTTTTGACTTTGATCAGATTTAACGTCCTCACTCAAAACAACATGACTGGATATTTTAATTCACTAACTTTTATAGTTGTGACTATTTTCATGTCTTTAAATATTAATAGAGATAATTTTTGCTGATAGTGTGAAAGAACGTGAAGAAAATGATAACTTGGCTTTTTTTCGAACCAATGAAATTTAGTCAGAAAAACAAACGCATTCCTTCTAATAACATGACTCAGACTTCAGGTAGGAATAATAAAAATAATCTTTGAAAATTTTAAATGTTTTACTCTGCTTTTCAAGGGAATTTTTTTGTTTCAACTTAACAGCTTAATTTTAGCTGTATATAATTGTTACTGCTTATTACACGAAGGAAATTGAACAATATAACATCGGGCTCAGAAGATTTGAACCCCATCTAAGGTTTGTGTGTGCTTGCCGGTCAACAATCTGTTCTTTTGACCAAAACATTGAGCAATTAATATCAAACATTTTGTGGTAACTAAGATAAGCGCTTAACCTTGGTCAAAAATATTCGTTTTTGAAAAATACAAGACAAGACAAAGGAAAAAATATCGTTTTATTTTTGCAGAATGGTCAGTTGTCAGTTATCATCTAAACAAACCTACACAGACACAGATATTTGATGAATTGTGGTTAGAAAAAAATGTACATGGATGTCAAAATTATTCTTGTATATGAAAATTATACAAATACTATATTATGATAAAAATATGAGCCCGAGTAATACTGATGAGATTGAGCCGAGATTGGTATAGACAAATATATATATATATATATATATATATATATATATATATATATATATATATATATATATGTTTATGTGTGTAAAGAGAGAGAGGGGAGATAGAGAGAGAAAGAGAGGGACAATGTGTGTGTGTGTGTGTGTGTGTGTGTGTGTGTGTGTGTGTGTGTGTGTGTGTGTGTGTGTGTGTGTGTGTGTGTGTCTGGATAGATATTTGAAGTACACAAGAAACTGACAAATTGGTGCAATAGAAATATTTTTTGTATATTTTCGCTTTTTTTTAAATCTTTAAATTGTTATTTGTAAACTTTTCCTATTCGGTTAAAGGTATCCCCACACTGGGATAATCATGAATATAAAAGTATAACATAATAATAATAATAATAATGTATATATATATATATATATATATATATAACTGTATGTGTGTGTGTGCGTGGTTTCTTTGTTTCATGGAGTATAACATTTGAATATATTTTAATACTAAAGGTATACTTGTAGAAGGAAAGTAGTGATACTATTTAATCCATAGCTGACGGGGATAAGGGTTTATATTTTTTTCTCAGGTACTAATATAAAAGTCAACATAAGGCGTGACTGCAGTTCAAAATAGTTTACTAAGATGTCACAAACCGGCACGGTAGACACTATATATTGGGGGAAGTCCCAGTGGTGTAGAAGCTAAGGTGTTCTTCAATTATTTTGGTAACACATCGTATATATGCATTGTTGTATATTGACCTAGAAAGGGAAGTATCGTTTCGGCCATGTTTGACTGGTTATAATAAAAAGGCAGAAGTGGTTATTCCACCATCTTGGGGTACAACTGGATTATGTTGTTGTCATTCACGAGTATTTGCTAAAGCCACCTGAACATTTGGGAACGAGGATATTTTTTCCCACATAAATATGCCCGCACTCGTACGTGTGGATGAATTCTGAGTTGAATCGGGAAACATTTCGACCTACCTGGACCATGTGGAACAGATTTTCATAGCAAATGATCTCGCTCACGGCGCTCAGAGACAAAATGTAAACCAATTTTACACAGCACTATCGGAGAAAAAACGTACTGAGTCTTTGAAGATTTATGTGCACCTCAAAAACCGAGTGAGAAGTCTTTTGGGGAAATAAAGCATTTGTTGTTTGAACATTTCAAGCCAAAACACCTCGTAATTGCAGAAAATTACAGGTTTTATAATGCCAAACAAGTGGATGGTGAGTCCATTTCTAATTGTTTTTGTTCGGCCTAATTATTTATCTTCTACATGCGAATTTGAGACATTTTTAAAAAGAAATTAACGTGACAAATTTGTGTGCAGACTAAATGATGAGAAAATACAAGAAAGATTGTTGTCCGAGGACATGTCACTTGAAGAAGTTTTTAAGATACAAGGTGCATACGATAAGTTTCCAGACTTTTTTCGTATGGGCACTTTTATTGATAGTACACACATGAAACTGTAGTCCCCCTCGAAGTAATCTCCTCCGGCTGCAATGTACTTGTTGTACCGTTCCAACAACTTCTGGAAGGATCCATGGAAGTCCTCTTGTGTGAGCGTGTCAATGACCTTCGTCACAGCCTCTTTCATCTCCTCAATTGTTTGATAACGACAGCCTCTGAGCTTAGGGAATAACCAAAAATCACAGGGAGCAAGGTCTGGACAATAGGGAGGGTGAGGAACTGTCTTGATGCCCATCTTGGTCAAATAGTCTGTGACAAGGATGGAGTTGTGGACTGGTGCATTGTCCTGCTGGAAATGCCACTGACCCGATTTGAAGGGTGCTGGCCTCTTCCGACGGAATCTCTTCCTTAACTCCCTTAAAACCTCAACATAGTATCCCTAACCCTAACCCTTTGGCCAATCAACTCTGTTGTATTGACTTCTTTACTCCTCCCACACCTCTCATCATCCCTCACAGACTCCCTGCATCCTTTAATCTCTTATGCCACTGAAAAACTGATGCTCGATTCATGCAAGATGGTCCAAATGCAGTCTGAAGCAGTCCATACGTTTCTCTGGCATTTTCTTCCAAGTTTTAAACTGAATTTTATTGCATATCGTTCTTCTAAAGTATCAGATTGCATTTTTGAAATTCACCAGCTGTGACAATCAGGCTTTAGTAGGGTGTATTCCAATTGCTGCTGTAGCTGTTCATTTCAACTTGAAATCATAAGAATTGGTCAGTCATCTCATAAGATGTAGCGCAATAACATACTGAACTTTCAAGAGTCTACAACAATTTTAAATGCCCATACGAAAAAAGTCTGGAAACTTATCGTATGCACCTCGTGGTTCAGGTCACGGAATTGGCAACTGCTAATTTGGCTAACAGAAGGAACAAAGATACGGAGGACTTACATAAAATGGGTACGACAAAACAGAGTTCAGCTGAGATAGAAAAGGGGAAAAGGTTGTGTTTTAGGTGCGGTGAAAATGGCATGAGAGACGTGTACAGTGTCCAGCATGGGGAAAAACTTGTTTTAATTGTCAAAAGAAAAATTATTTTTCGAGACAGAGCACTCTTCCTCAAATGGACTGGCTGCGTACGCAGTGCAAACCATTAAGAGTGGGCTTTAAAAAGTTCCAGGAGATTTGAAAACTCGATTATTGCGTGTCTTAGCCCGATACCGTATATTTCTGCAATCAACAACGGGTCAGTCTCCAGCCATGCTATTAATGGGCTGGCAGCCCCGATCTCGTCTGGGCCTATTGTATCCAGATTTATCAGCTAAATTCATCACAAAAATAGATGATACAAAAAGATCGACGGATAAAAATCGTCTTTAAAAGATGTTCCATATTGGAGATGCAGTTAGTGTTGTGAAAGCCAAAAAGCAGAGTACCGGCATGGCAGTAGACACAAAATGGAAACAACACGGTGCTAGACACTTAGGTAAGGAAATTGGTGCTAAGGAATCACCAGAGGATGCATATGACTCAGTTGTTGTTGATGATGATGTGACTATGTCAAAGATTCGGGCAACAATTCTTTCAAATGATAGGAATTCTTGTGGGAGTTCCATAGAAAAACCTATGGATAACTCTTAGTGTCATTAAAAGTATTAAGTCGACTATGTATGGAGTCTCAAGCTAAGAGGTGGGATGCAATATATTGTCCTAGAAATGGAAGTATCTTTTCGGGCATGTTTGAGGTATAACTGGATTACGTTGTGGTCATTCACGAGTATTTGCTAAAGCAAATTGAACATATATATATATATATATATATATATATATATATATATATGCATATCTTCAAATATTTTGGTAGCACATCGTGTATATATATATATATATATATATATATAATGCGCTACGAAATTTTCTGAAGAATTTAACAATTAAAATATATCTACTCTACCTTATTCTGACTGCTAATTTCCATTGCCTCTATTATAAGTAATCTCTTGACTACTATTTAAGAACTGTCTCACAAAGAGTAAACCACTATATATACGAATTCTAAACAACCAACTTCAAAAATTGCAATAATAATTATCTAGATATATAAAAGATAATCCTAAAGAGAAAGGACATCTTGAATCTTCAAAGATTTCTTGTTGTTAATCTAACAAAGAGGTCATCTTGAAAACGAGTCTTGATTTTTAGCGAATTTTCAGTAATTGTATTTTCAATGGCTAATATATTGGCCTTTTAATAGCCAGAGAAAAAAAACGATGTTATTTTCATAACGCTAGCAGGACTTTTGATATTTTCCAAGCAAATTGCTATTCTAAAGGCAGAGTAAGATTTGTTTTGTTTCTTTTATCTGATAGCCGAGATAAACTCAAGGAACAAAAAATGAAGCTATGAACTTTTAACCCATAGCTGGGAGGTAAGGAGGTTCATACCTTTCCCAAAGGTATTAGCATTATAAAATTCAAATTGGATTTTTTAATCAATAATAAACAAACAATATTTTGATGCTAAAAACAGAACGCTGTCCGGTTATTTTGTAGTTCAATGATTTGATTTCTTATATTTGTGTTAAAAGAGAAAAACAAGAAAGGATATTGCTAAAGCGTCTAAACCTTTGGTCATACAATGTTCAATTTTATTATTAACCCAATCCTGAAATAAAACTTACCAGTCTTCGAAAATAGAAAAATAAATCTATTTTATGACTATTTTTTGAGAGAAAATTTTCTTTAAACGGAAATCTGATAAAGGTATCGAATGATATTAGCAATCAAATTGTCTGAACTACTAAGTTGTCTATAAAGTAATAAGACTGACTGTATAAAATATTCATTATTAACTTAAATACAAATCAACTTTTTTTCCTTTGAAATAGTTCCTTTGAAAATCCACATACCGACTAACAGTACAGGAAGTCTTCAACTGACACTATCTTCTATTAATACGTTACAATTTGTTGCATGTGCTCAATAGTTCCCAAATGGCAAACACGGGCCAGGGCTTTGATTTGGGGGAACAGTAAATAGTCACAGGGATTCGGATTAGGGGTGTTGGGCGTCTGCCGTACGACAGAAATGTTCGTTTTGACCAAGAGAATGAGTTCTTTTTGAATGAGTTCTTTTTGAATGAGTTCTTTTTGATTCACTATTGCTCAGATTCCTCGCGTGCACAGGTCCTTGGTCAAAATGCAGGAAACAGTTTGCTGATTTTAATTATTCATCAATCATTCTCACAATTCAAACGTCGATCAGAAATAATTAGAGATCTCAGTTCGGTTGTATGTTTACTAAGTTTGATAAATTATTGATCAACCAGAATAAGATGCATCTTCCATCGTGTCTTGAGCATCCAATGTGTATGGTACCACCTAAAAGCCCGTGATAGAACTTGATCTCTATAAACCTGTGTTAACTTGCTAAAAGTTTCTATGGCTTTTTTTAAGTTTGACACATAATTTCCATTTTCGTGTCATTTAACCTGATACGCTTTTTAATAATCCAAGATTACTTAGCTGAAGGAGGGATGCTTAGCGTAACTGTTAGAAATAGATATTCCTTCAATATGATTTTGCAATATAAAACAAAATTATAAAATTTAAATAGATAAATAATAATAAATAAGTAAAATAAATATAACTTATCACAAGTATTAATTTCTAAGAATAAGGACGTTTTTTTTTTTTTGGTTGAGAATAGAAAGCTGTCTTTATTTATAACAACAAATTCATTTTTAAGAATACATGGAAATTCCTCTTTAATGTTAAGATCTGAAAAGGAAGATGTATGGCAAGAGCAATCTGATCCAAACTCATTGAATAAAAGCTTGGAATTGCAGGAGGAATTAATAACAAATTTTAAAACCTAATGGTATGAAAATTTATTAAGTCTAAGAGAACATGGCAGGAACATTTACCAAAATAAATGGGAAAATAGAATAAAAGTAGGGGATATAGTATCAATCAAATCCATAAATAAATGTAGACCCTTCTGGATGTTGGGCAAGGTCTTGAAAAATATAATAGGGTTTGACAATAAAATAAGAGCCGTCAAACTTAAGCAAGGTAATGGGGCCATAGAGTATCACTCAATTTCCAACCTATACCCAATGGAAATATCCTGTCCACAAAATGATTCACAAATAGTATCTATTCGGGTGGATGTCGAGGATGGTTCTAATAAAAGGTCAGAGGATAGACCACCTCTAACAGTAAATAATATTGATAGTAGTAATACAAACAAGGTTCTTGTTCAACCCGAAGCTAACATCTCGGTTAGACCTAAACGCAAAGCCACAGCAAAATTCCATCAAATGATAATGGAAAAAATTGATTATCTTTAAAAATAAAATGAATAAACAAATGTTGTTGAAATGAAATAAATAAATAAATGTTGTTGCAATAAAATAAATTAATAAATAAATGTTGTTTCAATAAAATAAATAAATAAATGTTGTTGCAATAAAATAAATAAATAAATGTTGTTGCAATAAAATAAATAAATAAATGTTGTTGCAATAAAATAAATTAATAAATAAATGTTGTTTCAATAAAATAAATAAATAAATGTTGTTGCAATAAAAATAAATAGATGAATAAATGTTGTTGCAATAAAAAAAAATGAATAAATAAATGTTGTTGTAATAAAATAAATAAATAAATGCTGTTGCAATAAAAAAATAAAATATATGTTGTTGCAATAAAATAAATAAATAAATGTTGGTGCAATACAATAAATAAACAATTGCCCAAAATAGATTACTGCCGTTGAATTGCAATAAAATAAAATTGCAATGTTTATGGGGGAGTATGTTAGAAATAAATATCCCTTCAATATAATTTTGCAATATAAAACAAAATTACAAAATTTAGATAAATAAATAATCATAAATAATAAATAAATAAAATAACTTCTCATAAGTATTAATTTTTAAGAATAATTGAAAGGACGTTTTTATTGGTTGAGAATAAAAAGCTGTCTGTGTAAATATTAATTTTATAACTATAAATAAGCAGACGTTGTTTAAAAGACACCTATGACAAATAACTTCATAGTCAACAAAAACTTTTCGACATAGAATGACGTCGCTTCAAATAACCAACATTACACACAAAAAAGTAATGAAACTTCGAAGTCAACTATTCTTTGAAAAGATAACAAAGATAACAAATTACCTAAGCTAAGTATTAATTTAGTTGTGCTTTTAAATGTATATATGTGTATAAGTACTTGAATATGTGCAATATAAATTTGACTTAGCTATGTGTTCCCTTTTCTTATAAAACTTCACACACAAAAAAAGTAAGTATTACGTTGGTTAAAGATATTAACAAAATATTTTAAGTTGGATTATATAGATTTCCAACATAATATTTATTGTCGTTGGAAATGGAATTGGTGACCCGAGTTCAAATTCTGGACAAAACTGTTGACCTTGAGTCCCATCCTGACGATAGTGGAAGGTTGTTTTGTTTTTGTTTTGTTTTGTTTTGTTTTGTTTTTTGTAAATACCCAACTGAACGTAAATTCTGAGAGAAAAACACGATATCAATATTTTCACACGTGTTCAGTTTGAGTTTTGTTTAACGGCATATCAACCCCTGTGGGTCATTTAACACGTGTTCAAGGTCAGCATTGATCATCTGATTTTCAACCCGGGTAGTCAAATTGAAAATGCAATAACACTCTCATTACTTGGTAAACCAATCTCGTAAAACATTATCATAGATATTAATCTACGACACTACACAATAAAAAGGCTCTAATTATCATTATTATTATTCATTTATATGTTATCCCATTTTCGACATCTCCCTTTTTTACTATCTTCTCACATCGACCAAAGAAAAAATAGAAAAAATAAGAATCTTTATACAAAACATATAGGCAATTACTACAATATTATAGATATTGTAGTAATTGTCTATATGTTTTGTACAAAGATTCTTATTTGCAAAACAAATTCTGTTAAATTACTTATCTACCTATAGCTCTCGAAAATGACCTTTTAATTTCTTTTTCATGACATTTTTTCTAAAATCTTCCAACTTAATCTTCAAATCTTTTTACTCTATTATTGTTGTTGTTTTGTTTTTATCTGATTAGAAAATTTGTTCCAATAATATACTATGCTATTATCGAAAAAGTTCAATTGGTTAATAAACTTAGTTTTTGAAAATCTGTCTTGACAATAAAATTTCAGTTCGAAGAAAAATATTAATGAAAATCTAACAATGGGGTCATTTTGAAAACGAGGCTTGGTTCTTATTCAATTTACAATGCAAATTTAAATGGTTAATATATTGTCTTTTTGAATGATACGTAAAAAGACATTCAAATGATGTTATTTTTGTAATTCATTGAATGATATAAAGAATATACGAAACAAATTGCTTTTCAAAAAGATTTTTTTGTGTGTGTGTCAACGATTATCTGATGGCTGAGATTGCCTGAAAGGGTAAACTTTTTCCAATATTTTACAATTCAAATTGATTTTGATTTTGTTTTTATCACTACTAGTCCATATTTTTGCAGAAAATATAGAACCTTGTTCAGTTATTTCGTTGTTCGACGACTTACTTCATATTTATTCTGATAGAGAAAGAAGGGGTATTGCTAAATCATCGAAATCGGTCGTCATGTTGAATTCAACTTTAATTGAAAGATTTTTAAAAATTACCAATTGTTGGAAATAGCAAAAAAAGAAATTATCTAAAGAATTTTTATATAAAAATCATGCAAATACAAAAGAAATGTCAAAAGATATTAATTGGATGACTGACTAAAATATAAGCTTCTTTTAGCAGGATGAAACATAGAAAAATGATTGTTACTTAAAATAGATGTTTTCATAAAGTGGGTCGCTAATAACTAGACTAAAACATTTAGCATATGTTTAAAATATTTCAAGAAAAGACATAAGAATTTAAAAGGAAAATTTTAAAAGCTCCTTGCATGATTTATAAACATCTGACAACTGACAAGCCATTCATTCTCAATGTACAAGGCATTGTTAAAGAAAAATCATTTTCAATGGATTTATATGCTATCTATTTTATATGTAATGATTCTTTCAATCACACTTATATCAACTTGTAAGCAACGACTATCTGATATCCAATGTATTTGATTATTAAGATAATTTATATAGATTTCGCAATGATTGATAAATTGATACGTAAAAATGGAAAGTTTTTCTTTTTGATAATTACAAAATTGCAAAATGCAAAGTTTAATCCTCAATGTTTTCTCCAACTGCCAGTAATATTTCGTTGGTTGCTTGCTTGGCTTGCTGGTTGCTCGATGGTTGCTCGTTGGTTGTTTGGTTGATGTCATGGCATGGCTACATTTATTGCGTCATTTAATGCCGAATGCATCCTTTTTTAAGCAATTATATGGTAATTTGTAAACAATCATAGCTTTAAATAATTTCCACAATTATATAGTTTCAAGTATTCCAATCTAAAACTAATAATTTTAAGGCCATCATATGATATCAAGTATTTCCACTTATAACAATAATCCCTTGAACACAAACAACACAAACAGAAAGTCAAAACCTGGATGGGAAATTAGACTGGAAACACAGATAAGAAATCTACAAGAATCAAAAATGCCAAGACAGAAGAATAACACGAGAATATGTTGGGATGAAGAGAGAAAAGCAACTCAATTAGAAAAAAAGAGAAATATCGGAAGGTATTAGCGAAAAAAAAACAGAACATCCCTAAACAACGAAAGATTATTCTCCTAGTAAGGGAAGGATGTACGAAGACATACCAGCAACCCGATGCGAGGAAACCAAGACAATTCTGGGGTAAAATATGGGAACGGAGAAACCATAACAGAAAAGACCAATGGATAAGCATAATGGAAAAAGAGTTACAAATACTCGAGGAAGACAAAAATAAACCTTGATTAACTCGGAGCAATACAAAAAGAAATTGTAAAATTCCTTGCTATGATGGCAAACATAGATAAATGGTTTAAAAAATGTACTTCCATCCGTGACAGAATGGCAATCGAAATGAATAGATACTTGAAAGAAACTGATATATCTGAATGAAGGACCAAAGGAAAAACGACCATGATCCAGAAAACCCCCTAAAAGGAATCGCCCCAAACAATTATTGACCCATAACGTGCCGACCGATAATGAGGAAAATACTGACGGCGCAAATTAGGGAAGAGATTTTCTACTCCTTTATAAGCCGTGGACTGTTCCCTGAGGAACAGAAAGGATGTCGCAAGCCTTCAACGAGAGCAAAACGAGGCGGAAAAATCTTGCTATGGCGTAGATTAACAACAGGAGAGTAGAATTGACAGCAGAGGGGAAAACCTGAGGTAAAAATCCAGAGAGGTATATCCCAGGAAGATACGCTATCACTATTACCATTTGTTATATTGATGATGCCACTCAATCATCTATTCAGGAAATGCATGGGTGTACATAAACGTGATAAATCGCAAGAAAAGATCAGTCACCTCATGTACATCGACAACATCAAACTGTTTGCCAAAAATGAAAAAGAATTGGAAATCCAAAGGCAAGACATTGGGATGGAACTTGACATAGAAAAATGCGCTATGCTAATCATAAGAAGCGAGAAATGACACATGACGAAAAGAATCAAGTTAATTTAAGTAAAGATGGCGACCTTAGTCGAGGGTGACCCGATGACTCTCTTTTCAATTCCGAGGTGTAGGAGAGGGCGCTACTCCATTCCCTGGATTGCTCCACTTTATCCTTGATCCTTACCTTGTAATATTGAGTTTTAAGCAAGGCGGCATCAAGTACCATTTTTTAAGTCTTTGGTATGACTCGACCTGGGATTGAACACACTACTCATAATACCAATGGCCCGGAAGGAATAGAACGACCAAATCAAGAAAAAATCAGAATGCTCGGAAGAAAAGGAAACTTACAAATACTTGGGAATATTGGAAGTGGACACCATCAAACACGCGGAGATGAAAGAAAAAATGAAAAAGAATATCACGGGAGAACGACAAAACTACTCGAAACTAGCAGGAATTTCATCAAAGGAATAAACACCGGGGCTGTGGGTCTTGTAAGATACTCAGGAGCATTCTTGAAGTGGAGAAAGAAAGAACTTAAACAAACACAGAGTAAAATTGAACGAAAGCAAAAAGAGAGAAAAGTACTTAGACCTTGCTAGAGAACTGAAAGAAAACTATGAAATATGAAAGTGACGGTGATACCAATTTTAATTGGAGCGCTCTTTACAATCACCAAAGGATTGGTACAGAGACTGGAGGACTTGTTTTGGTAGGTTAGTTGTTTGAGGTTTATGGTATATCAACATTTGTATTTGAACCTTTAACGCCAAATTCTGTTTATATATATATATATATATATATATAAAACATAAGATTTCTGAGTGAATATTTTGTAGATAAAATTTTGAATAAGCGGGATTTCATTTTTTTTGCACACGATTAAATGGTTTCAATTCATCATATTTTTGGTACAACCCTCTCCCTCTCAGGAACGGCAACGTAATTCATTTTGACGTTGTCGAACAGACCTCTTAAACGATTCACCTTGAAAAATCGCTTTCTGATGAGAGGGAATGCTCTACATTCTATGAGAACGTGTTTAACGGTGCAAGACGTCGGGCAAGTCAAACACTGTGGTTGTTGCTACTGTTTCAGTATGAAAGAGTGAGTAAGCCTTGTATGACCAATACGCAATCGACACATAATGACTTGTACTCTTTTTTATTTTCTCAAACCTAGCCTCCATTTCAAATCCAGTAGGTTGGATTTGAAAGAGCTTATTGTGAATGCTATTATTCTATAGTTGTAGTCATTTTGTGTTGAATAATTTATTAATTTAGAATTTCAGGTCAGTATATGGAATCCTAAATTTGTAGGGGGTCAAATCTAAGGCCGATTTGGCTGTCGAGTCTGCTCTTTTCTGGAGAACTTAGAGATAGGAGGACAAGAGGAGACCATCCAAACTACAGCATTGTTGAGATCGGCCAGAATACTGAGAAGAATCTTGGAGACTTGAGGAGACTTGCTGTCCCTCAGACTCCAATGGTAAACCATCAGCTCACACTGGTGTAAAAAGACTCTCAAAATAATAAGCTAAAACTCAAATATTTCTGCATTTAATTATCTTATTTTTCATTTTATTTTTTTTTTAGATTTATTTATTTATTTATTGGTGAGCCGCAGTTGATGAACATTTACCGTAACTGTTCTCGGTCACATCAGGCGCACAGATAATATACAATCCCTGAGTCTGGTATAGCCACAATATTATGTTTCAGTTTTTTGTCATTTTTCATGGCACTACTCATGAAAAATGACAAATCTAAACATAATTCAACATGGTTCCCAGACGACAGGTTTGGGTGTCATGATCGGCAGATGCTCCCTTGATAGTAAACATGAGAGACGTGCCGGCACCCTGCGAATGCTGTCTCTTCTTTTTTCCAGGTACACATATTATTATTCTTTTAGGTGCACAAATGATGAACAACTCGACCACTTACACCAGAGACCACAGCGAAGAAAATGGAAGGGAAGATAACAAACTAGCGTTATACTGTTATTTTAGAAGCAACCCTGCAAAAAGAGGGTATAGAAAAAGAATGATAGAAATCTGGACAGAATTCGGTAGACCAGATTAGGACAATAACAAAGAAAGGTTGGTTTTCTGACTTTGAAATACTGGAAATCCACCAACAAATACATAGGCAAACACAACAAACCCCTAATACAGTGACCGAGACACTAAACACAGGAAAGCCAGAAACTCCAACCCAAACACTACATGACAATGACCAATACACCGGAAACACACAAACGCAAACACTGACCCAAGAGGAAAAAACTAAGGTAGATACCATTAAAAGAATCATGTCTGAAAAAAAAACACATTGCCTTCTTTCAAGAACCAAGATTGGAGTACAGTCAAGTCCGAAACCGAGAAAGTAAACGACTTATTGACAAATATCCCGACAAACGACATCACGGAGTTAAACTATTTAGTATACGAATGAGCAAAATTATTCTGTGGTAAAATCAGGTTCCCCTTGAAGACCATAGACACAAAGTCAAAATCTGAGTCAGAAATGACTTGAATCATAGATAAAAAAGACTACGACAACAAGTAAAAATACAGAAACGGAACATAAAGAAATATCCGGACGAAAGTGAAAAAGCATGGCAACTAGAACTCAAAAAAAGCTTGCAGAGACCAATCAAAAATACAGGCGCAAGAAGGAAGACTAAAAAGATACCGAGACAAGACTAAACAATATAGACAAACCAGGACGTTCCGAAATAAAACAAAAAATTCAACCTACAATTTGGAGAAAAATGGGCGAAACCATATCAACAAGTGGATACGAGAGAGGCAAGAAGATTTTGGAGCAAAATATTGGAACGGAAAGATCATAACAAAAAAAACCCAATGGATAAACAATATGGAAACAGAGTTGCGAATGCTCGAAGAAGGCCCTCAGGTGAACATACACCCTGACGGGCTCAAGGCAACACTTAAAAAGATGTAAAACTGGAAAATTCCTGGCCTCGGTGGCATACACGGATTTTGATTTTAAAAATTCCCCACCATACACGACAGACTTCCTACGGAAATGAATAAATGCATACAGAAAACCCGAATGGATGACCTAAGGAAAGACCGCTCTAATCCAAAAAGATCCCCTCAAAGGAACTGCCCCAAATAGCTATAGACTCATAACGTGCCTACTAATTGTGTGGAAAATGCTAACAGCAGAAATTAGTGAGCAGATCTACTACTCATTGATCAGCCGTGGAATCTTCACTGAGGAACAGAAAGAATGCCGCAAAAGATCTAGAGGCACAGAGGAACTACTTTATATAGATCAATACATCGTCAACGAAAGTAAAACGAGACGGAAAAATCTAGCTATGGCCTATATTAACTACAAAAAGGCTTACGATATGGTCCCCAAAAGCTGGATACTACACTGTCTCAAAATGTATAAAATACCCGACCAAGTCTTATAGTTTATTGAGAAGACCCTGAAAACCTGGCGAGTGAAATTGACAGCAGGAGGGAAAAGCCTTGCAGAAGTAAAGGGCCAAAGAGGCTTATTCCAGGAAGATGCACTATCACCATTACTATTTTTGATAGCCATGATGCCACTCAATCACATCCTTAGGAAATGCACAGCCGCATACAAATTCAGTAAATCACAGGAAAAAATCAACCACTTGATGTACATGGACGACATCAAACTTTTGCCAAAAACGAAAAATAGAAAAATGCGCCATGCTAGTAATGAAAAGTGGCAAACAACACATGACGGAAGAAGTCGAACTACCTAATCAAGACAAAATTACAACGCTCGGAGAAAAGGAAACCTATAAATACTTGGGGATATTGGAAGCTGACACCATCAAATAAGTGGAAATGAAAAATTTTTTAAAAGTATCTCTATGACAAAACTCTCAAGGAGGAACCTTTTTAAAGAGATAAATACCTGAGCTCCCCTCCTGTAAGATACTCGGGATCATTCTTAAAGTGGACCAGAGAATAAGTTAAACGAATGGATTAGAGAACAAGAGAACTAATGACCATGCATGAGGCATCGCATCCCAGAGATGATGTTGACAGACTATATGTGTCAAGAAGAGAGGGAGGAAGTGGACTTGCCAGCAATGAAGATAGCGTTGATTTATCGATACAACGACTCAAACACTATATAAAAAAACGCGGAGGAAAATTGATTGCAGCCACAGAAACAATACTAACGACACGAGGACTAGCGGAATAGAAATAACCAGAAAACAAAAGTGGGAAGATAAACAACTCTGTTGGTTTTTTAAGTGACTAACAAGCGACATTTCACACGAGAAAACGTCGACGTGGCTAAGAAAAGGAAACTTTGAGAGAGAAACTGAATCTCTTCTGATAGCGGTACAAAACAACGCCATAAGGACTAACCATATCAAAGCAAGAATAGATAAGATGCGACAAAACAGATGTAGGTTGTGTGATGATAAAGACGAAACGATCAATCACATAATAAGCCAATGCAGCAGCAAATTAGCACAGAAAAAGAATAAGACGAGGCATGATGGGTGAGCAAAGGGATCCACTGGGAATTGTGAAAGAAATTGAAGTTCGACCCTACGAACAAATGGTATATGCACAACCCAGCATCTGTCATAGAGAATGACACACACAAAATCCTCAGGGATCTTGAGATACAAACGGATTACCTAATCTCGACCAGACGATCAGACCTTAAAATAATCAACAAAAAAGAGAGAACTTGTAGGATTGTGGACTTTTCTGTCCTGGTGGACCACCGTGTATAATAGAAAGAATGCGAAAAGAGGTATAAGTACTAAGACCCTGCTTGGGAATTGAAAAACTGTTGAACATGAAAGTGACGATTATACCAATTGTAATTAGTGCTCTTGGTATAGTCACCAAAGGACTGGTACAAGAATTGGAGGACTTGGAAACAACGGGATGGGTGAAGACTGTCTAAACTACAGCATTGTTGAGATAAGCCATAATACTGAGAAGAGTCCTGGAGACTTGAGGAGACTTTCTGTCACTCAAACACCAGTGGAAAACCATCAGCTAACGTTGATGTTAAAAACTCTCTGGGAGTAAAATAATAATCTTGGCCAGAAGACCCGACCTAGTGTTAACTAACAAGAAGAAAATAACTTGTCATCTGCTGGATATTGCTATTCCAGTGTGAGAGAAAGCGAAAAGATAGACAAATACTTAGTTTTTACCAGAGAGTTGAAAAAAGCAGTAGAACATGAAGGTGACGGTGATACTATTTGTAGTTAGCGTGTTTGAAACAGTTCCCAAAATCTTGGAAAAGAGGGAGAATCAAGACCATACTAACCACAGAACTGTTAAGATCGGATAGAATGCTAAAAAGAGTCCCGGAGACCTGAAGAGACTTGCTGTCACTTAGACTCCGATAAAAGACCATTAGATAAAGCTGATGGGAAAAACTCGCAGAGTGATCAACAATTGGGAGGGAGTGACACGAAAACATACCAACAATCAGATATAAAAGAAACCGAACGATTTTGGACTAAAATATGGCAACCAAAGAAACATAACGAAAATGCTGAATGGATAAACAATATCACAAGAGAATTAGACGGACTTGAAGAAGGCCCCGAAATGGAAATACACGTCGACTTACACAGAACAACACTAAAATATATCAAACTGGAAAGCGCCAGGCCATGATGAAATACATGGCTTCTAGCTCAAGAAATTCACCTCCATTCACGACAGACTAGCACTAGAAATGAACTGATGCTTACAAGACGCGCAAGTACCTGAATGGATAACCAAAGGAAAGACTACATTAATCCAAAAGGACCCTAGCAAAAGAAACAGCTCCAAACAATTACAGACCCAAAACCTGCCTACCAATTATGTGGAAAATATTAACAGCACAAATAAGGGAAAGATCTACTACTCGCAAACAAGCCGCGGATTGTTCCCTGAAGAACGGAAAGGATGCTGCAAAGGATCCAGAGGCACAACAGAATTACTCTACATAAATCAACACATCCTAAATGACAGCAAGACAAGACGGAAAAATCTAGCTATGGCCTGGATTGACTACAAAAAGGCATATGATATGGTCCCACAAAGATGGATAATACACTGTCTCAAAACGTACAAAATATCACATGAAGTCATAAACTTCATCGAACATACAATGAAAACCTGGAGAGGGACCTGATAGCAGGAGGAAGAAGCATAGCTGAAATAAAGATCCAAAGAGACATTTTTCAAGGAGATGCACTATAGCCCTTACTATTCATAATAGCCATGATGCCACTGAACCACATTCTCCGAAAATGCCTAGCGGGATACAAACTCAGCAGATCGCAAGAGAAGATCAACCACCTAATGTACATGGATGACATTAAATTATTTGCAAAAAAAATGATAGAGAACTGGAAACTCTCATACACGCCGTTAGAATATACAGTCAGGACATAGGAATGGAATTTGGCATAGAAAAATGTGCCATGCACGTCATGAAAAGTGACAAACGGCATATGACTGACGAAATGGAACTACCAAATCACGACAGAATTAGAACGCTCAAAGAAAAGGGAACCTACAAATACTTGGGCACCTTGGAGGCTGACACCATCAAACAAGTGCAAATGAAAGACATGATCCGAAAAGAATATCTCAGGAGAACGCAAAAACTACTCGAGACAAAACTCTCCAGCAGAAACCTCATCAAAGGAATAAATACTTGGGCTGTGCCACTAGTCAGATATTCGAGACCCTTTCTCAAGTGGACCAGAGAGAAACTTACACAAATGGACCAAAGAACAAGAAAACTAATGACCATGCATAAGTCATTACACCCCAGAGACGACGTTGACAGACTATATGTATCTAGAAAAGAGGGAGGAAGAGGACTTGCCAGCATCGAAGACACCGTTGACGCATCGATACAACGGCTCGAAGACTACATAGAAAAACGCGAACGAGGACTAATTACAAACATCAGAAACGATACCGACAACACGATAAACGTAAGAGGGACAACAACTAGGAAACAAAAATGGGAAGGAAAACAATTCTATGGCCGCTTTAAACGTCTAGTAAACAACATCTCACACCAGAAAACCTGGACCTGGCTAAGAAAAGGAGAAACGGAATCCCTCCCAATAGCAGCACAGGACAATGACATAAGAACCAATCATATCAAAGCGAGGATAGATAAGACTCAACAAAACAGTAAATGTAGGCTATGCAATGATAGAGACGAAACTATCAATCACATAATAAGCAAATGCAGCAAATTAGCACAGAAGGAGTATAAGGCGAGACATGGGTCGGCAAGGTGGTCCACTGGGAAATGTGCAGGAAATTTCAATTCGACCATACAAACAAATGGTATATGCACAACCCAGCACCTGTCCTAGAAAATGACACGCATAAACTCCTATGGGACTTGAACATACAAACGGATCACCTAATTCCGGCCAGAAGACCAGACCGCATAATAATCAACAAAAATAAAAGAAAATTTGTAAAATTGTCGACTTTGCTGTCCCGGCGGACGACAGAATAAATCTGAAGGAAAGTGAAAAGAAAGATAAGTACCTAGACCTTGCTAGAGAATTGAAAAAGCTGTGGAACATGAAAGTAACGATTGTGCCAATTGTGATTGGTGTATTAGGCACAATAACTAAAGGATTATTAAAAGGCCTGGAGGACTTGGAAGTTGGCGGACGGGTAGAGACTATCCAAACGACAGCATTACTAAGAACGGCCAGAATCCTGAGACGAGTCCTTGAGACTTGAGGAGACTTGCTGTCACTCAAACTCCAGTGTAAAACCATCAGTTAACACTGATGTGAAAAACTCTAAAGGAGTATAATAATAATAATCACACAGATCTATTTGCCCTATAAACGGGAATCTAACCGGTACTTTTACTCTGGGTCAGAGTGGAACTGGGAGTAATGACAACGTATAACTCCACACTTCCCAGAGCTCTGAAATTGGAACTTAGTATTATACCGGGACATCTTTATTCTTTCTTTTTATTTTTCCATGACATATTTCGTCCTTTAGTGAAAAGCAAAGTAATTAGTAAAGCAAAGCAATGTTAAGTCAGAGGAAGGGCCAAATCAGTGGGCAATATGCTTATCACTATCGCTAAAAATATCTAGGACACAATTCATAAAATTATTATGGTTATAAAAAGCTTTTCAATCTCGACAAGTAAGAATTAAAATTCGAGCTTTTGCCTAAGAACGAACATCGACCACTAGCGCTGGGAAGAAATGTGAATTTCAATCACAAAGTACACCATTCTTCACACTTTCTATGGTTCATCTTCATTTCTCACTTTGAAACGTTTTTTTTTCACTGGGAATGTTTAATATCTTATCTCAAATCTATGTTTGAAGATATAAATACTGATATTTGTATCATAAACGGTTTTTAAAGTGATTAAAAAATCCTATATAGACATTATATATATATATATATATATATATATATATATTAGATAAAATGTTCGTAACCATTGACGTTGCTAGATACGTCGCTATGATAACATTGTAGACAATTTAGTTTTTCGAGTATTCTTTCCTATAATTGTTTTCCAAAATCATTATCTGATGATACTTTATATCATATATATATATATATATATATATATATATAAGACAGACACACACACACACACACATATATATATATATATATATATATATGAGTGTATGTGTCAGTGTGTCAGTGTCGCACGCGTATGTGTGTGTGTATGTGTGTGTGAGAGTATGTACCAAAATCAATAGATAGATATATGTGTGTGTGCGTGTGTAATTAGAGTATAATAAAGAAATTAAAGCCACATATCGGAATATTTTTGCCGAAAATATCTTTTACTCAGTCCTTATACATGGGAAGTTGTCTATTTTTACATAATTTTATGTTTGATTTCTAAATTTGGTTATCCAGAGGACAAAAGCAAAGGCTGAAGGGAATAATGGGCATTTTCTGTTCTTTTATAACATAAACATTGAAGAAATAACACATTTTATCCAGGAATAAAATTTTTATTACATTGTGCAATTTGTAAAAAAATCATCATCATCATGTCACGTCGCCAACACGGATCTCCCTGACCCTCTCTCGCCACCCATCTTCATCGTCCATCGCTCCCGGTAGGTCCTCAAGGCTACATCCTGTATCGGCACTGAGCTGTTGTATATAGATTCTAGCTGTTCGTCTTACCTTTGCTCGCCCATGTAAAGGGGTCCGCAGGAGTATGTCGCTTATGAGTTCGTCCCCACATCTCCAGCAGTGTCCTGTATGTCTGGTTGGTCTAACTTGGATAGTTTTCGTGACGGGTGGTAGGTGGCCGCACAGCAGCTGCTTTGTGGAGTGCTGCCTCCAGGACTTGTTCAATATTGCTCGCAGCATTCTTGTGTAATTAACGTCCAAGTGGTGCATCCATATAGCAGTATCGACACGACCACTGCTTGAAATACAAATAATACAAATGATCTTTACAGTTACATAATTTCAAGTATTCTTAACAAATACATTTCAAAAATCTGTTTGATCTGCTGATGAAATCCTAACAGGTGCAACCACTTCGAGCCCAAGTGGACCTGGGAATAATAGTAATGAATGGGGGCTTCTACGCTCTACAGAACTTTGGCCTCTCCACTGGATGTACTTTAGAGTCACATACAGGATACTCCCCAAAAAGCTTCTGATCTAAAGCCTCACCACCATACTACGATTTGATCGTTGTTCTTGAAAACGAGAATATAATATTGTCTTTTACCAGATGATAGAGACTGTTCATGAAGTATGTAATATTATCTTTTTTTGCTTTTATTTGCTTTTTATATGAATTGTTCGTCATCAAAGACTTTGTCGCCTTAAAGTTGAATTCATTAGACATTAGCGTAGTTATAAACGAGGTAGAAAGTCTAGCTGCATCCGGTCTGGAAATATCATAAACGTGTTTAGAATGTTCTTTCAGTATTACTGTACAGTCAGTGAATGTGTCTGGCAGCAAAATCTGTCCATTCGCAAAATGGTGTAAAACTCTTAGCAAAAGTTTCTATTCTAAACAAGACGTCAGCCATTATTTGCATAAATTCTAAAGCAAGTATGCATGTCCGCATCTGCATACGTGAATATTTCTAAAAATAAAACTAGTTTTACGAGCAATAGCTCACTCTTGATGACACTACATGTCAATATTACTTTATTATAACATAATTGTTCACAGTCTGAAATGTTTTTAATTCCTTTACATGGTATTGATAGAATTTAAATCGAAGTTTATATTAATTCTAGGTATATTTGACTTACTTATTTACTTACAAAGATCCCGACTTTGGAAGTGATAAAATGAATTAAATTGATTAATCTTAAATTGATTAAAATTTTAATTGATTAGATTAAAATGTTTCGTTCTGCATATTTTTCGGGATCGACTGGAGAAGTGTATGGCGTGTAATATATTTTAATGCACGTTTGAAATTAGAATGAATCTGATTACAATGAAATAGAATAATGAATTTCTTATGTGTTTTAATCAAGATTATTATTAAATAGCAAGCCTCTGAAATTAATGGACCAGTTCATATACCTCGGTGACAATATCTCATCTACTGAGATCGATGACAACATACGCATGGGTAAATCATGGACTGTTATTAACAAGTTATTGATGATTAGAAAATATATTTTCTTTGATAAATGAAACGAGAATTCTTCTAAACAGAACTACTGTATGGTTGCACCATATGCACTTTAACAAAATATTAGGAGAAAAATCTTGAGAGAAACTATGCAAGGATGTTGAGTGTTCTTTTGAACAAATCCTAGTAGTAGCACCCAAAAAACAACATTTGTATGGCCACTTTCCTCCCATCTGACCAACCATCCGAGTAAGACGAGCAAGGCACTGCTGGAGAAGTAAGGACGAACACATAAGAGACGTTCCCTCATGAGTACACAAAAACACACTCGTGTTAGCCCACCAACAAAATCTAACATTCATCAGCTTTATACGGACACTGAGTGCCGTCAAGAGGATTTACCAAGAACGAAAGAGATAGATGGCGAGAGTGGGTGAAAGGATTCCATGTTATTGGCACGCTTTGATGATGATGATGGTAGTGGTGGTGGTGGTTATTTCTAACTATATCATTTTTATCCATTTTTTGTTTGCTTTTTCTGGTTCTTTCAGTATTTAGTTATCGACAACAAAATTATGGAAGCCATCATTTATAATTTGTTTTATATTATAACGTTGTTAGAGGAACATCGCACGGGAAGAAGATATCTTGTTTGGTCGGAGTTTTTTGTTTGTTTGTTTGTTTGGGGGTTTTTTAATCTTCATTTTTACAATTTTTCATCAATTGTGACCAAAAACATATTTAGGCCTCGCATTGTGCAATGGTTTGGGAGATAGACAAAAAGGCATTGCTAATAAGTTCGATTATCATTGGCTGCTCCATACATCTGGCTCTGCTCTACAATTAAACTAGGTGTCATAAAAAAAAGAAAAGAAAATTCTTCACATGAAATAGTCAACGAGTCGAACAGATTATTGCTAGCGTGTTCCATTCTGTCGGGTTACTCCGTATTTCAGATCTTGGATCATAACTAGCAAATATCTTTTTAGGCACAATATTCAAAAGAGAATATTGCAAAGGACTTACACCAGGCGGTCCCTTATATAGATATCCGCTCGATTGTACGCGGCTATTTCGCTAGAGTTGCTGATGGGCAAGGTAGTTGCTTTGGGAATACGATGTATATACAAAAGGTATGGAAACTGAGCCTCTATTTACTCAGATAGAAATAGACAACGAATAAAACGTTAATTTTCTTCAAAATAGTCTCCTTGGAATCAAACACACTTACTCCAGTGATTTTTCCATTTGTCGAAGCACCTTTAAAATCCTTTTTTGATATAGTGCGATCTGCATTGAATTTATTTTACTGTCTTCTACTTCCTTAAATCTCTTGCTCCTGGAGTCATTTTTCAGTTTAAAAGATAAGAAAAGATTTTATGAAGCAATTTCTGGTGAGTATACAGGGTTCTGTACTCGCAGAATCCTGTGTTTCACCAAAATCATTCCGTTCAAAAAGAATGAGGATCTACATAATTTTGTTATTTTTTCAAATTGCCTCAGATTTGGATATCACGAAAATTTTAAGACAGGTATAGCGTGAAACATAAAAGAAATTTATGGAATAGAAGGATTATATCAAATCCATGTATTTGATGATTCGCGTTGAAAGGACCGAGAAAATAGCAAAGATTATTAAATAAAGATGGCATACAAACCAGGCTCATCACAATAGGCTATTAAAGACGTTCTGAATGATCTGGATGTTTCTTGCTCTAAAGCCTGAAATTTCAAGCGATTAGGCTGGCGTTATTTGAGTCCTGCCTCGTTGTATATGAGACGTGGTATTTATGCCCCTTCACGGGTGAGGAGGCATTTTAATTTGGAGCCCCTACACATGTGAATGCCAATTGTTAAAAACAGCCTCGTCTCAATGGGGTTTGCAGCAAGCACCAGGACAAGCCTCTTAATGTATCTTGTTAGAGCGATGGGAGACGGATCCCGAATAGATACGGTCTGAATCCTCTATAGATACATAGATAGAAAAATATTGATAGAAATAGAGATGAACATAGATAGATAGATAGATAGATCTGTTTTCACAACATTATCTGATGTCATAGTATTATTTTATTACATGACATTATTGAGTTTCCTTGGTGACACTAAACTACATCCGGTGGTTAAAAAATTTATACATCGTCAATATCACGGGAATATATTGTATCTTGAGGCAAGATGTACTGGAAAGGACCATCAAGGAATTCTAGAGAGTGATCGGCTGAAACAATACCAAGTGGATTGGTTTAGTTTGTTTTTTATGGCTGTGTATAGAAGAATTATAGTGGTGCTATTTAACCTGTCTGGGGGATAAAAAAGTACGAGCCCTCTTATCCTCAAAAGAGAACGTAATAACGTGAATGGAGTTCGAACTCGCTTACTACGATTTTGCAGTCCAGCACATTAACCGCTACGCCAGGGAGACTCCAAGCGGAGAATCCATGGATAAACCGTATTTTTACTGATAAAAATTATGGTTAAATTTGAAAAAAGAAAACATTCATTTGTGTATCGTGTATGTTTACTTGCGTAATCGCTAATGGCGTAACGGTTACCTTTGCCTACGAAGTGGACTCGAGTTCAAAACCTGAGTGAGGCTGTTTGCATTTCAGTTGGGTCTAATACCCTTGGGGAAGGTATGAATTCAATCCTCCTCTCTCCAGCTAGAGTGGAGCAAACTGGAATTTTTAACCTTTGTATGGCAACCAGTCAAGGAAGAAAAACTTTGAATTTAAACCAATTATAGAGCTAAAGAATGATGGGGTTTGCCAGACTATTTCTGCCCAAGACCTACTAGCGCTTCCATGAACAAAACAGGTTAAAGAACCAATGAGTATTGACAAACATTTGAAATGGTAAGTGTAGGTTTATTTTTTAGATATTTTTATAAAAGCGGTTTTTATTTTATATTTATATGTAATGAGATCATGGCAAGCCTTGATATAAAATTATATCAAGATTTGCCATGATTTTATAATTCATGTAATAAAAAGAAAGCTGATATAAAACGATGTAATGTTGAGAGAGTGAGGGGGTGTTTTCCTCACTGATTTTCTCACTGAAAAATGCTTTGGGCAATACAAAATCATTGATAATATGGTACTTGCTTGGAATTGGCGTCTATTCAAGAATATGAAGTAATGTTCAAAACTAAGTATGACATCAAACAGTATTGTGCACAATATGGAAACGTATTTTTCGATTTTTTTTTTTAAATCCAAAGGACACACGAAAATATTATCACGTGGTGTAAAGGTTAGTGAACTAGGCTAGCAGACTATTTTAATGAGTTCTGTTCTCAATAGGCACCCAGTCATGTTGTTTGCGCTAAACAAAACAAAGCTTAGTAAATGACGTTATCAAACAAAAAATAAATGTTTTGCTTGTTTGTTTATTTATTTATCTATTTTTTATTTGTTTTCAATATAGGAGTATTTCATAACAAAGTGGAATGCATTCTTAATGCATTTCGTTTCTTTATTTATTTTTCTTTTTTTTTTTACTTACTCTAGGTTTAATATTAGTGATGGATCAGGCTTGGATCTGTGAACTTAAAATTTTAAATATAATGTTCCATACTGTACACAATGTTGTATAACGTCACACTTTCTTCTGTACAATTCCTCTCTTCTCATGATCAGACACCACTTCTAAACAAACATCGATTATATTATTTGTCGAGTTCTACTTTGAACAATCGATATATTTTCTTTTGTCGACAGTGGAGAGAGACCAAAAGAGAATCAAATTGCTGCAAATATTTCTTGGAAAAAATTGTAATAATTTACCAGCCGCCATCTTACTGGATATTGATTTATATTTCTTACATGATTTTTTTTTTTTACTGCAGTCTGAATTCAATTCAAAATCTTTCTTATACATCAGATACATTAAAATAAACATATACAAATTGCAGACGGCCATCATTTTCTTCTGTGAAATTTTATTTGATCGATAAACATTAAAAGACAATTAATTGTTTTAAATTCTAATCTCTCTTTGCTTGATAGATTAAATGTTGCTTCCATTCTCAGCAAAAATGTTGTAAAAATTGCGATACAAGCCTTATTAAATAGTAAAGAGACGAACGATAACTGTTTCTTAGTTCTGCACTCAGGTAATAGTACTGACACACACTCACACACATATATACATGTGTGTGTGTGTGTGTGTGTGTGTGTGTGTGTGTGTACCTCTCCATTCGAGCAGGATTCGACATAAGGTCATTTTAGGCAGAATTTAACAGGTTTGATTCTCCTAGATTGGTTGGCATATCAAGGTTAAAGAGCCTAGTCTGCCCTACAATTCAAATATATATATATATATATATATATATATATATATATATATATACGTATATATTTCATGTCACGCTATCAGCACGATTATCCCTGACCCTCACTCGCCACCACTCCCTATCGTCCATTGCTTCCGGTAGGTTTTCAGGCCTACATCCCGTATCGGCACAGAGCTGCTGTATGTAGGTTTGAGCAGGTGATCCGAACTTTGCTCGTCCATGTGAAGGGGTCCACAGGAGTATATCTCTTATGAACTCGTCCCTACTTCTCCAGTAGTGTCCGGAATGTCTGGTTAGTCTGATAGTTTTCGTGATGGGTGGCAGGTGGCCGTACAGCTATTGTTTTGTGGGGTGCTGCCTCCAGGACTTGTTCAATATTTCTCGCAACATCCTTGTGTAGTTACCGTCAAGCTTTTTCCCCATACGTTTAGTTAGCGTCCATGTAATGCATCCATGTAGCAGTATCGACACGACCGCTGCTTGAAAGAAACAGTGCTTCATTTTATCGGTCAGGTCTGACTTCCATATGACCGATAGCCTATCGATTGCTGTCCATGCCTTTACTAGTCGCATGCCGATGTCTGCCTTGGTTGATGAGACACTGCTTCCTAGGTAGGAAAGCTAGTCAACTAGTTTCAGAGAGCTACCGTTTAGTGTGGAGATGTCGCCTGTTTGATTAAAGCACATATATTCCGTCTTGTGTGCATTGACATGCAGGCCGATGCCTGTAGCGGTTCGTTCCAGACTATGTGACAGGGTTTCGGCTTGAGTGGGTGCATTTTCCAGAAGCACTATATCATCGGCGTAGTCCACGTCGGTAACTGTTTTTGCGGGGTACCTTTTGCTTCTTTCTTTTGTTAGCTTGAAACCGTTTTCTTGGATTTTATCGATAGATATTCTAAGCATGTAGTCTATGTCAGTGCCTGCATGTCACAGCCCAGAAAGTGAACAACCATTTAATATTTACAAAATTGTCTACTTAGAACAATGTTGCCTTTGTCCTTTTCAAAGTACATGCCTTTGTTCTTAATACACTTGATATACCTATCTTCCTTCCATTTTACAAAAAGATTCTGCAAAATCCTCCAAGAAAAACAACAAGAAAATTAAAATAAATCATAACACATTTTTAAAAAGTGAACATCAAAAACATAGTTGTCATTTACTAAGCTTAGTTTGACAAAAAACCTGGAGTATATGGGGCACACTGTGAGAATCGATCCCACTAACAAAGTTCACATCAAGCTGAAATCGCTAACTTCTGTTAGTGGGCTGGTGAACTGGTTCGTTAGTTGGTTCAATGGAATGACTACCCTTACTAAATTATTTAATGCCGAATTCTGTTTATTTTGCAAGCAATTCTACGGTTCTAAGTAATTATCAACAATTGATAATTATCATCATGTCACATTGCCAGCACGGATCTTCCTAACCCTTTTGTCACCACCCATCTCTATCGTCCATTGCTTTCTGGAGGTCTCCAAGGCTACATCCAGTATCGGCACAGAGCTGTTGTACATAGGTTCTAACTGGTCGTCCTGTCTTTGCTCGTCTGTGTAAAAGGGATCCACAGAAGTATGTCACTTATGAGTTTGTCCTTACTTCTCTAGCAGTGTCCTGCATGTCTGGTTGGTGTAACTGGGATAGTTTTCCTGATGTGTGGTTGGTGGCCATTCAGCAGCTGTTTTGTGGGATGTTACCTCCGGAAATTGTTCAGTATTGCTCGCAACATTCTTGTGTAATTGCCGTCAAGCTTTTTCTCCATACGTTTAGTTAGCGCCCATCTAGTGCATCCGTATAGGAGTATCGACATGACCGCTGCTTGAAAAAAAATGCTTTTTATTTTATCGGTCAGGTCTGACTTCCATACGACCGATAGCCTTTGCTAGTCGCGTCTTTCTCGGTTGATGAGACACTGCTTCCTAGGTAGGTGAATTTGTCCACTAGTTTCAGAGAACTACCGTTTAATGTGGAGATGTGGTCTCTTTGATTAAAGTACATATATTCCGTCTTGTGTGCGTTGACATGGAGGCCTATGCCAGCAACTGCGCGTTCCAGACTATGTAGCAGGGTGTCGGCTTGGGCGGGTCTATGTCATCGGCATAGTTCGCGTCCGTAATTGTTTGTGCTGGGTATCTTCTGCTTTTTTCCTTTGCCAGCTTGAAACCGTTATCTTTCATTTTATCAATATTTGATAATAATAATAATAATAATAATAATAATAGAGAACGGCCAGAGAAGAATCCTAGAAATTAGAGGAGACTGTCACTCAAACTCCAGTGAAAGACTATCAGCTAACACTGATGTGAAAAAACTCTCAAGGAGTATTAACTTATTTTTTTTGTGTCTCACCGTTCATAAACTGGTACCGTGACTGTTCTGTGTCAGGCGCACAGATAAAAAAAAAAAAACAACCACTGGGTCTGGTATAGCCACAATATACCACCCATGATAAAAATGTTGAATTAAAATATGACACAACATGGGACCCAAGCAATAGGCTTAGGTGTCATGATCGGCAGTTGCTCTCCTGATAGCCAACATAGGAGAATCGATCGTCATCCTGCGAATGTTGTTCTTTTTTCAGTGCCCGAATGACGATTTAAGGAACACTTCAATCAGAGACGCAAACACAAAACATGGACTAAGGAGGACAACCAACTTGCTCTACACAGCGATTTTAGAAGCAACCCTACCCAAAGAAGATAGAGGAAAAGAATGATAGAGATCTGGCAAGAATACGCTAGTTTTCAGACAAGCCAAAGACTTGCCGATAAAGAAAGAAGGAAAGAAAGGTTAGTTTTCTGATCTTAAAATACTATAAATACACCAAAAAATAAATTATTAGCAAGATAGTATTCAGACATACCAAGTATTAACAAACAAAAACAGCCTACCCAAATTGAACCGCCAATTTCGGAAAATAGAAACACCACACAACCAAACAACGCAGAGCAAGCACAAACACAAGAACAAAAAGTAAATTTAAAAAATTTAAAGAGGATTATAAACAGGGAAAAGATGACTTTACCATCACTAAGAAACATAAAATGGAGAAGAGTTAAGACGAAAACGGAAAAAATAAATCAAGTACTAACATATATATCAGCGAATAATATAACCGACTAAAATGAACTAATCTATGCAAGGGCGAAATTAGTTTGTGTGAAATTTGGGATCTCCCAAAAAGCACAAAGAAAAAATCAAAACAAGTATGAGGAATTCCACTGGAAGCGCAGATAAAAAAATATTACGAAAACACACAAAAATGATAAAACAAATGAATGACGCTGGAACAAGTTGAGACAAAAAGGAAAAGGCAACACAAGAAAAAATAAAAATACAAATTGAGGAAATTAACCAGAAAGTACTGGCGAAAGGAGGAAGATTAAAGAGATGTCGACAAATGGTAAAACAAATACAGACAAAATAGGACTTTCTAAAAGAACGGAAAAAAATTCTACCAACAACTAGGAGGAGATGACACAAAAACATACCAACAACCGATGCAAGAGCAACCGAACGATTTTAGACTAAAATATGGCAACCAAGAGAACATAACGAAATGGCTGAATGGATAAAGAATATGACAAAAGAATTAGAAGGGATCGAAGAAGACCCGAAAGCAGAAATGCACATTGATTTACTCAAAACGACACTAAAATAATATCAAACTGGAAAACGCAAGGCCATGGTGGAATACATGGATTTTGGTTCAAGAAATTCACCTCCATTAACGACAGACTAGCATTAGAAATGAACAGATGCCTACAAGGAGCACACATACCCGAATGGATAACCAAAGGAAAGACCTCATTGATCCAGAAGGACCCACTCAAGGGAACCGCCCCAAACAATTATAGACCCATAACCTGCCTACCAATGATGTGGAATATATTAACAGCACAAATAAGAGAAGAGATTTACCGCTCGCTAACAAGCTGCAGACATCCTAAATGAGAGCAAGACCAGGCGGAAAAATCTAGCTATTGACTACAAAAAGGCATATGATTTGGTTCCGCAAAACTGGATAATAAACTGCCTCAAAATGTACAAAATAGCAGATGAAGTCATAAACTTTATCGAGAAAACCATGAAAACCTGCAGAGGGGAATTGATAGCAGGAGGGAGAAGCTTAGCTGAAGCAAAGGTCCAAAGAGGTATACTTCAATTATTCATAATTGCGATGATGCTACTTAACCACATAGTTAGAAAATGCACAGCCGGATACAAACTTAGTAAATTTGCAAGAAAAGATCAATCACCCAATGTACATGGACGACATCAAACTATTTTCAAAAAATGAAAAAGAACTGAAAATTCTAATACACGCAGTTAGAATATTCAGTCAGACCATAGGAAAGAATTTGACATAGAAAAATGTGCCATGCTAGTAATGAAAAGCGGCAAACGACACCTTACGGAATGGAACTACTAAATCAAGACAAGATTAGAACGCTCGGAGAAAACGAAACATACAAATACTTGGTTATCTTGGAGGCTGACACCATCAAACAAGTGAAGATGAAAGAAAAATTAAGAAAGAATATCTCAGGAGAACCAGAAAGCTACTTGAGACAAAACTATGTAGCAGAAACTTTATCAAAGGAGTAAATACTGGGTTATACCCCGTTAGATATTTGGGACCCTTTAGGAAGTAGACCAGAGAAGAACTTAAGCAAATAGACCAAAGAACAGGAAAACTAATGACCATGCATAAGTCATTAAATCCCAGAGATGACGTAGACAGACTATATGTATCAAGAAAGAGAGGCGGAAGAGGACTTGTCAGCATTGAAGACAGCGTTGACGCATCGATACAACGACTCGAAGAAAACAGAAAAGCACGAAGGAGGACTGATTACAGCCATAAGAAATGATACTGACAACACAAAGACCAACAGAATGACAATAACAAGAAATCTAAAATGGGAAGAAAAACAACTCTTTGGGCGTTTTAAACAACTACTAAGCAACATCTCACACAACAAAACCTGGACCTGGCTAAGAAAAGGAAACCTTAAGAGAGAAACAGAATCACTCCTAATAGCAGAACAAAACAACGCCATAAGAACCAATCATGTCAAAGCGAGAATAGATAAGACGCAACAAAATTGCAAATGTAGGTTATGTGGTGATCGAGACAAAACCATCAATCACATAATAAGCGAATGCAACAAATTAGCACAGAAGGATTATACGATTAGACACAGCTGGGTAGGCAAGGTGATACATTCAGAGATGTACAAGAAATTTAAATTGGACCCTACGAACAAATGGTATATGGGCAACCCAGCATCTGTCGTAGAGAATGACACACACAAACTCCTATGGAACTTTGACGTACAAACGGATCACCTAATCTTGGCCAGACGACCAGATTTAGTACTAATCAACAAAAAGAAGAGAACTTATAGGATTGGGGACTTCTTATCCCGCCGGACCACTGAGTAAAATTGAAAGACAGTGAAAAGAAGTATAAGTACCTTGACCTTGATAGGGAATTGAAAAAAACAATGGAACATGAAAGTGACAATTACATCAATCGTGATTGGAGCTTTTGGTACAGTCACTGGAGGACTTGGAGGTAGGAGAACGAGTGGAAACCATCCAAACAACATTAATGAGAACGGCCTGAATACTGAGAAGAATCCTGGAGACTTGAGGAAACTTGCTGTCACTCAAATTCCCGTGAAAGGCTATCAGCTAAAACTTGTGAAAAACTCTCAAGGAGTAAATAATAATAATAATAATAATAATAATAATAATAATAATGATAATAATAATAATAACAATAATAAGTAAATTCAAAGACCTGGAAATAGAAATTGAAAAAAAATGGCTCTTTAAAACTACCACCGGTTGCAGTAGGAGCCCTAGGAATGAACCAAAAAGGGATAGCAAAACATATTAAAAATATTCATGACAGTCCCACTTTATATGAAATATAAAAGATTTTACTTTGCTGAACAGCTTATCTCCTTAGAGGAGTACAACCATTATGGCTGAAAAATGTCACCTAAAAGAAAGAACAGAAAACATAGATGCATAGAATACATTCAATCACTATCTTCCCTCAGCCTAGGTCTTGTATAAATATCCGGTGAAAGAATGAAAGAAATCGAAAATAAAGCTGACGCATTGATACAACGACCCGAAGAAAATATACAAACACAAGATGGAGGACTCATTACAGCCATCAGAAAGGATACTGATAACACGATGGACAACAGAATGACAATAACTAGGAAACAAAAATGGGAAGAAAAACAACTCTATAGGCAGTTTAAACGACTAATAAACAACATCTCACGCGACAAAACCTGGACATAGCTAAGAAAAGGAAACTTTAAGAGAGAAACAGAATCTCTCCTAATAGCAGCACAAGACAATACCTTAAGAACCAATCATATCAAAGCGAGAATAGATAAGACTCAACAAAATAGCAAATGTAGACTATGTGGTGACAGAGAAGACACCATCAATCACATAATAAGCGAATGCAGCTAATTAGCGCAAGAGGAATGTAAGACTAGACATGATTGGATCGGCAAAGTGATCCACTGGGAGATGTGCAAGAAATTAAAATTTGACCATACAAACAAAGGGTGTATGCACAACCTAACACCTGTCCTAGAAAATGACACATATAAACTCCTATGGGACTTCGACATACACACGGATCACCTGATCACGGCCAGAAGACCAGACTTAATAATAACCAACAAAAGAAAGAGAACTTGCAAAATTGTCGACTTTGCTGTCCCGGCTGACCACAGAATAAAACTGAAAGAATGTGAAAAGAAGGATAAGTACCTCGACCTTGATAGGGAATTTAAAAAATCTGTGGAATATGCAGGTGAAAATTATACCAATTGTGATTGGTGCGTTTGGAACAGTAAATAAAGGATTACTAAAGGCACTGGAGGACTTGGAAGTTGGCGGACGGTTGGAGACCATCCAAACGACAGCATTATTGAGAACGGCCAGAATACTGAGAAGAGTCCTGGAGACTTGAGGAGACTTGCTGTCACTTAGACTCCAGTGAAAACCATCGGCTAACGCTAATGTGAAAAGCTCTAATGAGTGAATAATAATAATAATAATAATAATAAACGACTACTGATGAGAAAACATGGTCACATCTGTGTCAGGTGTGCAGATTTTAAACAACCCCTGGGTCTGGTATAGCCACAATATACCAATAAGGATAAAATGTTGAATCGAAATATAACGCAATGTGGGACCCAGCCAACAGGCCTGGGTGTCATGCTCGTTAGTTGCTCTCCGGATAGGTAAAATGGGGAATCGATTGTTATCCTGTGAATGTTGGCTATTATTTTTTCAGGCACATGAACGATAATCTAAATAACCGAACAAATAAGAATCGCCAACGCAAATCATGGGCTTGGGAAGACAAACAACTTACACTACATAGCTATTTTAGGAGCAACCCTACATTAAGAGGATATAGAAAAAGGATGATAGAGATCTGGCAAGAATGCGCTTGGTTTCAGACAGCAAGCCAAAGACTCGCTGACCAAGTTAGGACAATAATAAAGAAAGGTTGGTTTTCTGACCTTGAAATACAAGTAATATGCCAGAAAACAATATTTCGAAAGTATCGAAAGAATATTCTACCAAAAAGTAGTGGGGATGGAGTAAAATCCTGGAGTAAAAAATGGCAACCAAGAGAACATAACAAAAAAGCCGAATGGATAAGCAACTTAGGAAAAGAATTAGATGGACTCAAAGAAGGACTGAAAGCAAAAGCACACATAGATTTACCAAGAACAACACAAAAAAAATCGAATTGGAAAACGCCTGGCCATGATGGCATAGATGGATTCTGGTTCAAGAAATTTACCTCCACCCATGACAGACTAGCACTAAAAAGGAATGGATGCCTACAAGAATCAAACCGAAAGGATGATCAAAGGAAAGGCCACATTGATCCAAAGAGACCACCTTAAAGGAACTGTCTAAAATAACTACAGACCCATAACGACCAATCACATAAGCGAATGTGGCAAATTAACCCAAAAAAATTATAAGACTAAACACCACTGGATCCACTGGGAATTGTGCAAGAAATTGAAATCTGACGATTCTACTAAATAGTATATGCACAACCCAGCAGTTGTCCTGGAAAAAGAGACGTACAAACTCCCGTAGGATTGTTAGATACAAACTGATTGCCAAATCTCGGCTAGACGACCAAACCTAGTACTAACCAACAAAAAAAATGAGAACTTGATGGACTTATTGTCCCGGTGGATCAGAGAGTAAAATTGAAAGACAGTGAGAAGAAGTATAAGCACCTCGATCTTTCTAGGGAATTAAAAAAAATAGAGTAACGTGAAAGTGACGATTACACCAATTATAATTAGTGCTCTTGGTACAGTCGCCAAAGGATCGATACAAGAACTGGAGGACTTGGAAATAAGAAAAAGAGTGGAGTCCATCAAGATTACTGCATTATTGAGATCAGCCTGAATACTGAGAAAAGTTCTGGAGACTTGAAGAAACTTGCTGACACTCAAAGTCCAGGGAAAGACCATCAGCTATTGCTGATGTGAAAAACTCAAAGGGAGTAACATAATAATGACAATAATAACCTACGAGTACTCAGGAATATTGGACGCGGACACTTTCAAACAAGCGGAGATGAAAGACAAAAATTATTTAAAAAGTATCTCAGACGAACGAGTAAACTCCTCGAAACCAAGCTCTGCTGCAGGAATCTCATCAAAGGGATAAACACCTGGATGATCGCCATTCTAAGATATTCTGGGCCATTCTTAAAATGGATGAAGGAAGAAAATGGACCAGAGGACAAAGAGAACTAATGATGATGGGGCCTTACATCCGAGAGATAATATAGACAGACTATGTGTAAGAAAAGAAGGGGAAAGAGAACAAGCCAGCATTGAAGATAGCGGGAATCCATCAATACGAAGACTCGAAGACAACATAAAAAAGAGTAAAGGAAGACTAATTACAGCGACCAGAAACGGCACAGAAAACATAATGATCAAAAAAACAAAAAAAAATACTTGAAAACAAGAATGGGAAGAAAAATAACTGTATGGATATTTCAAGAGAAAAAATGACAAAATCTCACTCGAGAAGGCCAAGACATAGCTAAAAAAAGGGAAACTTTAAGAGAGAAACTGAATCTCTTCTAATAGCAGAACAAAACAACGCCATAAGGACGTAATATGTAAAAATGAAAATAGATAAAACGCAATATAATAGCAAATGTTGGTTATGTGGTGATAGAGACGAAGTGATTAATTACATAATAAACGAGTGAGAGAAATTAGAGCAAAAAGAGTACAAGACTAGACACGACTGGGTGGGTAAGTTGATCCCCGAGGAATTGTACAAAAAATTGAAATTTGACCATATTACCAAAAGGTCTATGCACAAACCAGAGTCCTTCCTTCGGAATGAGATCTATAAAATTCTCTGGGATTTTGAGATACAAACTTATCACCATATCCCTGCCAGACCAAGTGATAGTAAACAAAAATAAAAAAGAGAACCTGTCGACAAATGAACTTTGCCGTCCTGTTAGACCACAAAGTGAAAATCAAAGAAAACGGAAAGAGAGACAAATACTTAGACCTTGCCAGAGAAACAATCCCCAAAGGCTTGGTTAGCGGGTTAGAGGACTTAGAAATCGTGGAACGAGCCGGGATCATCCAAGCTACAACATTGCGGAGATCAGCTAGAATACTGCGAAGCTTCCTGTAGATCTGAAGACGAAAGAGCAGCACCTAATGCCGATAGGAGAAACTCGCCAGAAGTACAATAATAATAATAATAATAATAATAATAATAATAATAAACAAACAAATAATAAACTAAACAAATAAAGGAGGAAATCTACCACTCCCTTGAAAGCTGAGGACAATCTCCTCAGACACAAAATAGATTTCACAAAGGAACTTGAGGAACAAACGTTCTACCGTATATAGACAAACACATTCTAAAGTAGGTGGAAACTAGGCGGAAAAATGTTGCCATGGCATGGATAGACTACAAAAAAGCATACGACATGATCCCCTCACCGTGAATAATAGAATGTCTGAAAATGTTTAAGATGTCAGAATGAGAAGAAAAATTCATCAAAGGAGAAATGGAAGGCTGGAAAGTAGAACTAACAGCTGGAAAACAAAACCTAACCGAGATAAAAATTCTGAGAGGCATCTTCCAGGGAGAATCATTGTCGCCACTACAATAAGGATATGTAAAGGAGGGTAGATTTACAAGGTCGCAGGAAAAGATAAACCTTTATACAGATGATATTAAGATATTTGCCAAAATAAAAAAAAGACAGAAACCCCTATACAAACTATTGGAATCTGCCGCCAAGACATAGGAATGGAATTTGAAAGTGAAAAATATGCCTTGCTTCTAATGAAAAAAAAGGAAAACAGAAACAAAGATTTGAACAGCCCAAAGAAATAAACATCAAAACGGAGAAAAAAAAACGACAAATACTTGGAATATTTTAAGTAGAAATCTTCAAAGACAGCTGAAAAAAAAGAGGAAGTCAACAAATGAAGAAAAAAAATTCCTGGGCAGTCTTCCTTGCAAGATAGTCTGGACCCTTCTTAAATTGGACCAGGGAGGAACAGAGATGAACCAAAAAAACAAAGAAATTGAGGTAGACTGATTCTATTTGTTAAGAAAATAAGAATGGAGAGAACTCACCAACATTGAGTTTTGCGTGGATGCAACAATTTAACGACTCGAAGAATATAGAAAAAGGAGCAAATAAAAACTGATTAAAGAAACCAATAACAGATATGCAAACAGAAATAAGTTTAGTACAAACAGCAATAAAAATTCAAAAAATTCAAAAAACAAAAATGGGAAGAAAAACAGAGTAGAATACATTTTTAGTGCTTTTTATTTTTCTTCTTTTCTTCAGGATTAGGGTTAGGGTTCAGTTTGGAGTTAGACTTTAATTCAATGCACACAATGTTTGATGTACTCTGAACAAATACATATCTTCACTATCTTAAAAGTGCTGTATTATATATGATATTATATAAAATATTATTATATGAATTATATTGTATAATTAATTGAATATAATTGTAATACTATACATATCGTATTTTATAATATCATATATAATATAACATCCCTGTATGAGCTATTTGATACCGAAATTCAATTCAATTTTAATTGATTGTAATCATAACGGTTCATATTTTCAACGTATCTTTGCAGACATTTTCAATTGTCATTTTTGTTTATAAAGATTAAGTCTTGGTGTAGAATTATATAGTATAAAGTATTCCAATAATTTACACACCGTTATATCGTTTCAAGAATGCTTATCTAATACTAATAATTTATATACAGTTATATGGTTACAAGAATTACTATCTAACAATACTAATAATTTTCAAAATGGCCTATTTAATTCATAGAAGGCGCCCTAACAGTTATTAACAGGAACCTGAGAGTAATTGCAACATTAAGGTGACCTCATACTCCTCAAAATTAAATATCTGGAGGTTCACCACCAGATACTGTTTAACTTCATACGAACGGCACCCTCTCTCTCTCTCTCTCTCCCTCTCTCTCTCTCTCTCTCTCTCTCTCTCTCTCTCTCTCTGCAACGAACACAGATGACGTATTCTAAGGTCCGCCGAAAGTACTTGACAGGAAAGAGCTATCATACTTGTCGTGAAAATGCTTTAGTAACGATTTACGATAGAAGTACATTGCTAATAATTTTGTATAAAAACTCACGGAAAATGATGATCAGAAAGTAATTTTATGTTAGAAAAGCATAGGAAACATTACAGACATAGAGAATAAGTAAATATTTGTTTTTTATCATGGAGTCACACACACACACACACACACACACACACACATATATATATATATATATATATATATATATATATATATATATATATATATTTATTCAATGCACTCTAGGTTTGATGTACTCTGAATCAACACCCATCGTCAGTGTCTTTAAGCGGTGGTTTATATACAGTATAATAATATAATATACCTTTCTGAATGGGTTGTGTATCTTCAAAAATAGAATCCTTTCTTACTTTGGTTGGTAATGTTCTTTTATTCACCAGAGGCACCTGACTGCCACTCGTTAAATCATTTAAATGAGTATATGAAAACCAAATTACAGATCGCTCGTCTCACAACATTAAGTTTCTCGCCCCTTAGGCTGGACATGATAAAAAAAGTTTCCGTGACAACGCTGTCAATTCTTTTTATTAGGCATTACTCATGAATATTTATGAGCCATTACGTCATAGAAAATTGTTCCGTCTTATGAGAACCTTTCAGCTATCAAAGACGAATTCATGTAAATATGGTGTTCTGGGCATAGCGCAAAGCTGTATCCGGTAATTTTGGAACTCTGGCAAGTGTAGAGTTACTTTTTCGTTGCAATTACTTCAAGGTTCACTTGATCTGGAGTGGTAGTACCTGTTCCATCTATCGACCAAATAGATCTCTATGGAAATTATTAACATTAGATAGGAATAATGGAAATCTCTGATGTCCATTTCCCTCAGTTTCTTTTCAAGGTCGCCACTTAAAAATTGACTCGTGTCACATCCTACCGATGGTAGAGGGGTTGAGTAAATACATACTTTTGACAAAGATTTTTCTTCATCTTAAGTCTAGATGTTTCATTCCAATTCACTCGAGACAAAAGTGGACGAGAGTTCGAATGTCACTGGGGGCTTAGAGTTGATTGCTGTTCCCAATATTTTACGTTGTAGAAACGACTCATGTTAATTAGGATACAAAAAGCAAATAGAATTAAATTGACAAAGAAAAATACAAGTTAAAAATTTAACTCCTTGAACCCTGATTCCAGAGTCTGAAGTTACTCTCTGTCGTTTGAGCGTGATCCCCACCCGAAACAGTGTG
>OY757920.1:31202763-31435263 GCA_963585895.1 Sepioteuthis lessoniana
CGCCGCTGCCAGATGGTGGTCACTGGAGCAGGATCTCGTTGCTGGTGCAGGACTTGGATAGCTGATTCAGGACTGGTAGTTGCTGGTGCATGAAGGTGGTCTCTACTGTCGGAAGGTGGTCTCTACTGCAAGAAGGTGGTCGCTGGTGCAGGACTGGTAGCTGCTTCTGCAGGGAAGTGGTCACCAGTGCAGGACTTGGAGTTGCTGCTGCAGGGAAGTGGTCGCTGGTGAAGAAAGGTAGCTGCTGGTGCTGTCTCAGACGGGCTTGACACAAGGTCAATGACCCGAAGGCTAATTAAAGTGGGGATTAAAGGGAGTGGTAGGTTGGGTAGGAACCTTGGCTCGAACCCTGCTGGTCTGTGTAGCTCATTGACCCACTTAGTACTATGTGAGCCTGATGAGCCAAACTGGTCTTGGGCCCAAATCTGGGTCCAGGCACGGATGCCTGGTTATAGCTTAAACTGAACAGCAAGGTCTAGTGCTATATATGGGGGCCAAAGGAGTCAATAATGCAGCTCACCCACCCGAAGGTAGCCCAGCCGAAAATGGGGGCCTTATGGCCTCAAATCTGCCATTGGTTCCTTTTTGGAACCTCGCTCTGGACCAAAGTCCAGCCCAAACTGCCGATATATTTGCTTCTGCTTCCAACTAGACAGGGTTTGACACAAGGTCAATAATCCAAAGGTCGATTTAAGTGGGGATTAGGGGAGGGGTAGATCGGGAATGATCTTAGGCTTGAACCTTGATGGTCTGTGTTGCTCATCGACCCACTTAGTGCAATGTGAGTCTAATGAGCCGAACTGATCTTGGACCCAAATCTGGGTCCAGGCACGGATGCCTGGTTATAGCTTAAACTGGACAGTAATGTCCAGTGCTATACAAAGGGGTCAAAGGAGTCAATAATGCAGCTCACCCACCCGAAGGTGACTCAGCCGAAACTAGGGGCCTTACAGCCTTAAGTCTGCCATTGGTTCCTTTTCAGAGCCTTGGCTTTTATATCTACCCTGCGCTACTTCTCTATGTGTTCTAAGTAGGATGAGTTTACTTATTATTACTAAATAATAGAGAGAAACTTCATTCTACTTCGACAATGTTTTTTTTATTACTACCTATTTTGTTCATTAGTTGAGGACTGTCCTTAGAAAGACAGGCTAAATTTAATATTTTAAAAAGACATCATGTATGGAGCGATTTAGTTCCTTAACGACTCGTCCCTAGATAACTATTGGCTGATGAGATCAGTGACTCATCACTTCTTGGAAATGGGATTTGTTTTGTTTAGTTTAGTTTATGAGTAGCCAGTTGACTATGATAAACAATTATGATATCCTTTTTCATGAAATTTAACATAATCCTGTGTATTTCTATTAAACATTTTTTTTTCTTTTGAGCTAAACCTCTTTTTCTATTACCCAATCTACTTTTAAAGTTAATAGATTATATGAACAACATCAAATATAATTTCAAATTCAAAATATTTTTAAAATCCTAATAATTAAATACTTTTCTCAAGCACCCATTTTTTCCAAACACAAAATGTATAATTTAAAAAAATATATCTTGTGTTCTTGGAGTTAAATATATTTAGTTTGATACTAAGTAGAAAAGCAATCAATGTTAATTTCAGTTTCATTATAATTCATATGCTGGTTTTATAAACAAAGATATTTATTTCTGATTTTTTTCATTTAATGTTTATATTGACTCTGAATATCAGCAAGTAATTTGGGGTGAATATAAAACTATCATATTCAGAAGCAGCAGTAAGAGTTTTGTTGGTTTGGGAATAGATCCAATTTTATTTTGTTTTCTTAGACTGATTCAGAAGTAATTTCAGGCTTGTCGAATTTAATTATTTATCAAATTTCTTTATTTGCTTCTTTTTTTAAAGAATATCTAACTCTAAGAGAATAATGTTAAAATGTTTTCTTTCATTAACTTTTTATTTTTACAAAACTTATCCATTAATTTTTTTCTGCTAATTTTAATTTTTAGGATAGGCAGTAAGTTAATGTTTGGTTATTGAGTATATTAAGAAATTTGATATACATTTGAATTTTCTCAAAATTGTTCTTTTCCTTCTTTTTTTGAAAAATCATAGGTAACATTTCTCAAGACAGTGCTCAGATGTCATTTGTTGATTTTTGTATACTGAATCATTTTCCTAAATATGGTATTCATATTTCTTGTAGTCTTGGTATATATATATATTTTTTTAACTCTTTTAACTTTCATATTATTAGTGTTCTCTAAATAAAACATGATTTATATAATTCTTAATGCTCTCTCCAAGTCAGCTTTTATTAAAATAAACTCATGAAACTGCTCTTTTCTCAAAACTAGAATGTTTTATTCAAAATTTATTTGAGTGCAACGTCTTTGAGCATAAATAGAAATATAACTTGGTCAATATTTGATAAAAGTAATAATTTTGTGAACTTTTAATATTTTGTACTGATTTTTAACACATCTCTAAGAAGGAAAGAGTTGCCTACATTTTAAAATGTTAATTGTTGACATATCACAATCATATCACAATAGATATTTTATTCTAATAAATATATAATAAAAAAGATTGTCCACCTATTAACCTATAAACTAGACAGATTTGTAGTTTCACAGATTAAATCATTCAATGATTCATTTTTAGCAATGTGCTATTTTTCATTTTAGTATGAAATTGTGCCAGAAGCCATCTTATTTTTTGTTAAGTATCTTGTTTTATTTACAATTGAAAATATTCCTTCTCATTTCACTGAGTCCTAGTCATAATGAATATTGTGCATAACCTTCCTGAACATATTAATGTTGAGTCTAAATACTGATATTATGGTTAATTTGATAGGTATAAATTTTGTGTTATTTGGCTTACTAGAAATCATTAGGAATTTTTAAAAAACATTTTGTATTTATTCTTAGCATATAAAACTATAAGTGAAAAGTCTGAGAATATTCATGCCATAGAATAATATTTATATATGATTATTTCAATAATACATCCATCGCTGTTCAAGCAACATTTTTACCATCTTAAAGTCTCAAGTTGTTGGTTGCGTAGTAGGGCATTGTATATTTTGGCTGCTATGGATGTAAGTGTTATACCCTGGTAGTTTTTGGCTAATCCGAGGTCGCCCTTTTTAGGGAAAGGAAGGATGCATCCCGTCGTCCATCTGTCTATTGGATTTTGATTACAGACTGCATTACAGTGTCGGAACAGTATGCATTCGAATTATCTGGTCTTCCATACTTCTGGGTTAATTTCATCAAGCCCTGCGGCTTTTCTATTTTTAATTTTTCTAAGTACTGAGTTGAGTTCTTCTAGAGTAAACGGTCATAGTTAGATGTCTAATTGCTTTCTAATAATTCTCGTGATTGGTTCATGTATAACTTTCGGTGGGTTTCCTAGTAAATTCTGGAAATGCTGTTTCCACAGTTTTATTCGTTCTTGTTGGTTTGTAGCTTTCAGTATAGCTTTGGCAGTGCTATTCCTTCTGCTAACTTCGTTTATCATTTGCCATGCTATCCTAGGTTGACTATGTTCCACTGAGTCTCTAATCTTATCTGTCTGATTTTGTATGTATTCTGTCTGTTCTTTTAGGTATATGCTTGCTAATTCCTTTGGTGCCTTTTTTAGTTTTAGGGCATTTGCATTAGTTGGGTTCTTCCTATTGCATTTGGAGGCAGTTTTCACATCTGCACGTTTTTCTCTAACCACTTATGTCTCCCATGGGACTCTAGATTTAGTTCTATGTTTTCTTGGTATGTATTTCACTGCTGCTTCTAGGTGGGCATTGAAGAAATTCTCATATTTGAAATTCGGAGTACGTGTTTCTTTCTTCTCCTGTAGTGCATCGAATTTGTTTCTTAATGCTATTACATATTTATTTCTAATATCCTTGTTATTAAGAAAGGCCTATTCATAGTATGCGGTGGTCGTTGTTCAGGTCCCAAGATTGACAATGTTCTTAGGAAGAACCAAAATGGCTTCTGGAGAAATAAATCCACGACCTCACAAATATTGACTATCTGTAGAATTCTAGAATGTGTACAGGCAAAAAACCTACTTGCAACAATATTATTTGTCGACTTTATAAAGGCCTTTGATTACATACATAAAGGGAAGATGGAGCAAACTCTACTCGCATACGGTCTACCAAAAGAAACCATCGCAGCCATGATTATTCTCGATAGAAACACCAAAGTGAATGTGCGTTCTCTGGATGGAGACACAGACTACTTCAACATTGTAGCAGGGGTACTGCAAGGAGACACACTTGCCCCATACCTCTTTATCATCTATATAGATTACGTGCTTAGAACATCGATTGATAAAATCAGAGAAAATGGTTTCGAGCTGACAAAGAAAAGAAGCTGAAGGTACGCGGTATAAAATATTTTATCCCAAGACGGGAGTTTATTTTTCGCATGTATGAAGATGGGGCAGTCTGGCACTTGATCCCTTGTAGAATAAGTTCCAGTTAAGATTCCCTTTTTGGGCGTAGGGGAACTGGCAGATTATGTAGGGGTTAATTTGGGGCTAAACTGACTGCTGCTGGCAAGGGGTCTCCAAATTTCCCATTACACACACACCCACCAGACCACTACCTCTTCCTACCCCTAGGATAATGGAAGATATGGGCCTCTAGGTTTAGATATAATAATATTAATTATCGTGGTCAACAATTCCAGTTTCCCATGTAATATTTTTAAAGGCGAGTAGGACATTTAGTGAGAATAACATGAGGCAAATGAAGCTGAAAAGGAACATACAATAGACAACTTAATAGGCAGACAACACAATGAATAAATTTCGACTCGAGGAGAGATATAAAATATAACAAGGTTTTTAATACATGCGGACACACATATTTAACATGTCAGCTATATTATCAGCGGATAATATCAAATATACAAATGTCTTTCTTCCTTATTCTTTTCTTTCTTCCTTCTTTAAATTGAGAGAGAGAGAGGGATTTTAGATAGCTTGGCTTGAATGCATCTGTCATCTTTTCCAAGAGCTCTATGTCACTTCTTCACCCGGAGTTTGGCATCAGATCCTGCGTCCTCTCACAGCGACCTCTGTCCTCTAAACTGATTATCCCTATTTCTGCTGACGAAATGGGTGCTACTTCCGCTTTAGAGTACTGGCCAATTATTCGGCCTCTTTCTTTTTCCTTCACCCTGTCAGGCGATTCATTCAGACTACTATCTCTTCCACCCGCGTGAGGTTACGGGGTACAGATAGCCTGACCTACATTATTTACTTTCTTTGACAGGCCGGCCAAAGTTGACCTACATTCTTTATTCCTCTTTTAATGGTCAGTCTTTGGCGGCCTGTTAATTCAAACACGGAGGGGTAGGGGAAATTCCTTATTTCTCTCCTCTCAGTGGTAGACCACATGACAGTACCCACAAAAACAATTACCGACGTCAACTACACCGATGACATAATGATTCTGGCAAATGCACCTGCCCAAGCTGAAACCCTACTGCATAGTCTGGAATGAGTTGCCGCAGGCATTGGCATCCATGTCAATGCATACAAAACGGAATATATATGCTTTAATCAAACAGGTGACATTTCCACACTAAACGGTAGCTCTCTGAAACTAATAGACAAGTTCACCTACCAAGGAAGCAGTGTCTCATCAACCAAACCAGACATTGACATGTGACTAACAAAGGCATGGACAGCTATCAATAGGCTATCAGTCATATGGAAGTCAGACCTGATCGATAAAATGAAACGCAGTTTCTTCCAAGCAGCGATTGTATCGATACTATTATATGGATGCACTACATGGGCACTAACTAAACGGCTGGAGAAAAGGCTTGACGGCTATTACACAAGAATGCTGCAAGCAATATTGAACAGGTCCTGGAGGCAGTGCCCCACAAAGCAGCAGCTGTACAGCCACCCACTACCCATCATGAAAACTATCCAAATTAGATGAACCAGACATGCAGGACACTGCTGGAGAAGTAGGGACGAGCTCATAAGTGATGTACTCCTATGGACCCCTTCACACAGCTGCGCAAAAGCAGGATGACCAGCTTGAAACTACACACAGCCGCTCTGTGAGGATACGGGATGTAGCCCTGAGGACCTGCTGAAAGCGATGAATGATAGGGAGAGGTGGTGAGAAAGGGTCAGGGATATCTGTGCTAATGGCACGACAAGATGATGATGAAAGTCTCAAAGTCTTTTTTACCACCTTAAAGTCCTGATGAAGGTTTATTAAAACCAAAACATTTTAATGTTGATTTTCCATTATAATAAATTCATGACTTTTGGATTACTTTGTTTTCCTATTTTCTTCATTTATGTATGATTAAAACTTTACAGTGTACATCCTTCACAAATGCTAATAACGCTTAATACTTTTCTTTTTTTGTTTAACTTTTCTAATTCTCAAATAATAGGCAAAATTTTCAGTTTTCATTCATCTTACTGTTTGGATTTGTATTTAAATTTAAAGTCATTATTTTGTTTAAATAGAATCTTATGAACAACTCATTATGAACTATAAACTCTCCTGAAATTTTACTGGAGATGCTTCACTAATTCATAGAAATGAACAACTTGATCAGATTTAATTGAAAAATGAACCCATTTCTTGACCTGAAAGGTATTGTCATGTAGATAAATGTTATATACAAAAATCCCTTCTGATTTACTAATACATTCTAAACGAACTCAGAGCAAAAAGTGTAAACAAATAAAACACCACAAATGTACATTTCAAAAGGCGGATGTTGTCTAATGTCGGATGTTTGATCGCGGCCATTGTCTAATGGTCGCGATCAAAATGGATAAAACACGTTCAAGTAGGCTCCTTACATCCATCCAGTTGAAACGTAACTTTATATTTACATTATAAAAGATCCTTTATTTTTGTCACCCAATCAGCAACCTTCCCCTCCGAAGTATTTTGGAGCTGATTCAACCCAAAGGCAACTATAAAATGGTCAACGAAAGTTTAAAAAATCAGTTGGCTCTGAGACCTCAAGAGAGAACATTGACTGTGACACCTGCAACATTCAACATCACATAAATTCATCTTAACTTTCTTACTGCAGCCTTTGATGGAAGCCTCGTGACCCGAGAATCACCACCCTATCTACATTCTACTTTTTCAATGCCAACATTTCTCCTTGCTTGTCGACATAAACTTTGGTTGACCGCATAAGTCTCTGACTCAACCCTACTGTTGGTCGACTTATATACATAAGCGGCCCAATATTGGTAATGCCTTAAGGGGCCTTTATACTGGGACACAATCAGAAAAAGATGGCAACAATAAAGCACGTGTGTTGTCACACATGAGTCTTGGAGTTATTTCGACTAAACATGGTGTCAGAATGACGAACTTGACGATAATCTGAGTGAGTACTACTTTGTTTAAAACATCAAAAGATGATGTCAATCAACCCACCCCAAAGTTTTGACTGGACAGTAAGAAATTTGCATAAAGCCTTTAACGAGTGGCTTGAAGAAGTAAATCTTTTTTTTGAATTTCAGAAATTTGAAGGGGAGGGTAGAGATAATACCACTAAAGCTGCAAATGTTGAAAAGAAAAAAAGAAGTTTGTTTATTTACCTTTTAGGAAAAAAGGGTCAACAAATATACAAAACCCTAACAATTAAAAATGCAAAAGGAGAAACGATTGAAAATGATGACGAAAAAAAACTTGAAATGGTTATCGAAGCATTCAAGAACTACTGCAAACCTATGAAAACATTGATTGTAGACAGAGTGGAATTCCTTCGGAAAGAACAAAGTAAAGATGAAAGCTTTGAGGACTATTTGTTAAATTTGAAATCGAGTTCTAAAGATTGTGAAAGGAATAACATCACTGAGACGATATGATAAAATTACAAATAATAAAAGGAATACATGATAAAAAAACGCGCGAAATTCTCCTGAGGGAACCAGATTTAACCCTGACACAGTGTATTGACCGATGCAGAGCTGCAGAACAAAGTAGAATCCAGTCGCAAAAAATTGAAAAATACGAAAAATTAAATGTCGATGATGACGCATACGAGAAAGACATCAATGCGACTGGAAGAAAAAAACAATATGATTGCATTTATTGTCAGAGAACCCATGTAAAAGGAACCAGAAACTGTCCAGCTTATGGTCAGGAATGTTTTCGATGCAAAAGAAAAAACCAAATAAAAAATTTGCAAAGGTAACGAGAGCGAGAAAAAGTTAACGAATGTTTTCACGCTGGAGGGGAGACAATTCATAAAGTTCATGTGAATTTAAAATTAAACGGGAAGCCCATTACATTCATGATAGATTCTGGAGCAACTGTAAATGTAATTCCTGCAACATTCGTTAAGGACAAGATGGACCACTTACTAAAAAAAGGTAAGAAACTTGATATTTCAGTATACGGAGGGAAAAAGGTCAGTTTCAGCTGTAGAATGCGATGACCTCAAAGAACAAGCCCTGAAAAACATCAGAAAACTAGACATTGATGATTCCATCAAAGGGATTCTACTAGAATTCCCAGACGTTTTTGAAGAGAGAGTTGGTGAATTTGAAGGCGAACTAACACTTCAAACAGAGCTAGACACAGTTCCTATACAACAACCCATAAGAGGTGTCCCATTTGCACTGGAAAAACAATTTAAACAAGAACTAGAAAAAATGATGAGGGACAATATAATTGAGAAACTGGAAGGACCTAGCTCATGGCTCAACAGCTATGTGATTGAAAGAAAACGCAGCGGAAAACTTCGGATATGTTTAGACCCCAAACCATTAAACAAGGCACTGATCAACAACTACCACTGCCAGGTACCAAGCTTGGAATCCATCACACACAGGTTTTCAAATAAAAACGCATTAAAATTTAGTAAATTGGACGTAAGAAGTAGATACTGGCATTGCAAGTTGAACGACAAGGCAAGAGAACTGACCGCCTTCAAAACGCCTCAGGGCAATTATTGATACAAAAGATTACTCATGGGTATCACACCAGCCAGCAAAGCATTCCAAACAAAAATGATCGAACAGTTCCGAGGGATAAACGGGGTTAGCATTATTCAAGATGACTGTCTGGTTGAAGGATTTGGAAACAACTCAGACCAAGCCATCAATAAACACAACCAGAACTTGCGGGCATATTTGCAGAGATGCAGAGAAAGAAACATAAAAATTAACCTCGACAAATGCAAATTCCTCACAGAGGAAGTCATTTACATGGGTCATACACTGACTAACACAAGCTTGAAGCCTGATGAAGAAAAAATACGGGCAATCATAGAGTTCCCAGCACCTCACGATTTGCATAATCTAAGATGCTTCATAGGAATGGTTAAATACCTCTCGAAATTTGATCACTCACTGACGACAAAATGTGAACCTCTAAACAGGCTAACGCGGAAGGACCAGATTTTCCAATGGGCGGAGGTACGACAAAGAGAATTTGAAGACATAAAGAAAGCTATAGCAAACACACCTATCTTGGCTTACTATGACTTAGAAAAGCCAGTCATGATACAGACTGACATGTCTGATGTAGGTGTGGGAGCTGTCCTCCTACAGAATGGAAAACCAGTATCATACGCATCAAAGATGTGGAAGGACTATGAAAGAACTACGCACCAATTGAAAAAGAGATGAGAGCCGTTGTGTTTGGACTACACAAGTTTAGTGACTATTGTTACGGAAGACATGTAACAATAGAGTCGGACCACAAACCATTAGAAGCAATCAGCAACAAGCCTCTAAGCGAAGTACCAAAAAGACTGTTAAGAATGGTGCTTTCAATACAAAAGTTTGACTACAAAATAACATACAAAAAGGGCAGTGACATAATCATTGCTGATGCTCTTTTGCAAGCCCCAGTAGAGGATGACAATTTCCAGTTTAATTTCAGTGAAGTGAATCTATTAGAATTTCTTGCTGTAAGTGAACAGACCAGAGACAGGCTAGTCAGTGCTACCAAAGAAGATAAGGATCTACAGAAGCTCATAAAACTAATTAAACAAGGCTTCCCAATGTAATATAAAGTCCTTGAACCTCAGTTGAAGCACCTGTATAAATTCAGAGACTACCTGTCAACAAAGGATAATCTAATATTTTATAAAGACAGAGTCTTTGTACCTGCCTCAATGAGAAACGGCATGAAGAAGAAGGCACACACAAGCCATTTAGCAGTTGAAAGTAACATGAGACGCGCCCTAGACACAATCTTCTGGCCAGGAATGAGGCACGAACTACAGGAATGTTATATCAACTGTAAACAGTGTAGCAGATATTCTGCAAGAAATAACAAAGAGACACTAATCACAAGACCAGTGCCGGAATACCCATTCCAACGTGTTGGCCTCGATACCATGACACTGGATGGAAGGAAATACCTAGTCTGTGTGGATTATTTCTCCAATTACACCTTGGTTGATCGACTTCACGGAACATCATCATGGTGCACAATCAAGCTGATAAGGAAACACTTCATGAGATATGGCATCCCAGAAGAAGTTGTAAGTGATGGGGGCCCTGAATTTGATAACAAAATGATGAGAGAATTGGCCCATAAATATGGATTTAGATGGAATCCCTGCTCACCAGAGATGCCAAACTCCAATGAAATGGCAGAATCAGCTGTAAAACAAATAAAAGGCATCATAAAAAAATGTTATAATGAAAACAGCGATCCTTGTCTGGCCATACTAGAATTCACCAACACACCATCAAAATCCATAGGAATGTCCCCAGCACAGAGATTCTTTGGAAGACAAGTGTACTGCCTATGATGAAGAAATTTCTATCCCCATTTAATGTGGAAGAAACAAAAACTAAAATACAAAAGGCAAAACAACATCAAAAGAAATACTATGACAAAAATGCCCATGACCTGATAGAATTAAGAGAAGGTGACCAGGTGACTGTGCAGCCATATGGCAAGAGCCAATATTGGAAAAGGGCAGTTGTCATAGAAAAGTTTGAATACCGACGATACATGATCGAACTGGAAAATGGGAAAAGACTAGTGAGAAAAAGGAGATACTCAAGACTCACAACTAAACCAAAACATAGCAACATGACGAAAACAAACCCCAAACAAGATATCACCAGTAATGACAGTGAACAAAACATCAAACAGCAACAACCAGACATGGCTGAAAGACAACCACGTCTGAAGAGAGTCACCGCAGGCAAGACACCCAACCGATATGGTGAATGGCAACTCACATAAAATGAACACTTGAGACTTTTGTATGTATGGGGGATGTTGGTCGACTTATTTACATAAGCGGCCCAATATCGGTAATGCCTTAAGGGGCCTTTTTACTGGGACACAATCAGAAAAAGATGGCTGCAATAAAGCACGTGTGTTGTCACACATGAGTCTTGGAGTTATTTCGACTAAACACCTAGCAGCACAAATATTGAAACATTTTATTTCGTGATTTTTGCTACCATTCAACATGCATCAAATTTCCTAAAATTAACTTGTTCCTATCAATACAACAATGAACATTTTCTTCTCAATTTCACAGACATTCTTATATTGACCAACACAATTGTTTGGACCTTTCGTTTCTTATTCGTTAATATAATTGTTAAATTTTTCACTTGTCTTCTTGTTTGATTTGCAACTATATGTTTTGTCCTTTCCTTGCAACCATACACTTAATATAACATAAATTGATCTTGTTGTGTATAAAGTTTGTGTTAGAACACATAGAAAAAAAGAAAATAAAAAACAAAAGAGCATTTACAGTTAAAATTGAGTCTTATTTGTTTATCAGTCAATTTTGTTGGCATTTAAGTAATTTACTTTGATTCTTTCTGGCAAAGGAATTTTGGTATTTCTTTAAAGTCAAGTTAATATAAAACTACATATCTGTATAAAGTAAAGACAGGCTGGTTTTTACTGATGATGTCACCATTGATGAGTGAGCATTTTCCTTGGATAATTGTACTTCTAAACAAAAGAACTTTATACAAATTCTGTCTTTTTTTTTTGACAAACAAATATAGGAAATAAGTGATTCTCAAATTTCTAGTAACATCTTTATGTGAATTCCAAAATAAGGATGTGCATCTTTATAAGAATATTTAGGTTGACCTGATAAACATTTTTTTATTCACAGTAGCTTGTGACTTATTTAATAAAACTTTTATACTCTTGTAAGAATGCTAATCCTTTCTAAAATTTTGTTTTAAATAGTCTCTTGTTTCTTCAGACAAGAGTTGTTTTTTCTCTTGCTGAGTCATGAATAGCCACTGTTCAAGATGGAATTTAGATTTTAGATTAGCTTAAATGTTATTGAGCCAATTGCAAATCCTCATTTGCCATGAATTAAAAATTAATGCAAGTTATTTTACTCTTATTTGGGAATGAAATTGGGTGATAATTTTATCGTTGTTTCACTTTTCTGTGTTTTTTTCATGCTTTTAGCAGTATTAAAACTATTTATTGTTCTTTTCTTTGATAATTTGTTCGTGGTTTTAGAAGTCTAGTCGAAGTGGAATCAACCTATTGGGGGGTAGTCAAAATATTTAACACGCAGAATAAACTGATGGATGTTCACCAATCGGACATAAGCAAAATACAGCCCTCTTCCACTTCAAACTTAGTCTCTTTTATATTTATCAAATCTCGCCACTTCACGGAGGCTTATCTTGTTCTCCTCAGTAAAACAAGTTACACCTCTTGCGTCCTTTTCTTCTGGTTTCCACATGCCGGTAGCAGAGAGAGCACACCTTCTGTTTCTTTGAGATAAGATTGTTCATGGCATTACTACTACCCCCCCTGATCCTATGATCACACATGAAACATTTGGGAGGTGGTCTTTTGCGTCGTGTGCTTCTTCGTGATAGTATAGTCACTTGGTCTTCATTAGAAGTGTTATTGGAAGAGGCATCACCTGCATTTGTGCTGAGTGCCTGTTCACACGGTTTCTCTCTAATGGTTACAAATCTTTCGCTTGCATCCTCTGAAACCATGGCCTGGTCCCACTATGGGGCGCAGATCTTTCACATGGCATGGCATCCCATTGACTGTTATGTTCTGTACACTGGTAATTTTGGTCACACATCCCACTTTATATTTTGTGGTATATCGTCCATGTGGAGTCTTTACCCACACTCAGTCACCTGTTTTGAAAACAGCCTGTTGTTGATTATGTGTCGGTGCCAGTGTTCCATTGATTCCTTTCAGCCGTATGCGGTACCGATAGACCATATTGGCTGGTGCTGTAGCAGAGGATTCGTCATCCTTTGGCGTGATGTTGTACCAGTATACTACTTCTGGTATAGTACACTGTTTTCTGGCGGCGATCCTTTTTACAGTTCTGTGACATTGCTCGATGATGCCATTACCAGAGGGGACATATGCACAGCGGAATCGAAGTCGGACTCTCCACTCATCTAGAAATGTTTTAAGCAGGCTGCTCCGAAAGGCAGTGTCATTATTTGTCAGAATCTCTGTCAGCGGGCCCCGCTCATAAAAGAGCACTTTCAGCTGGTTGATTACACTCGTTGCATCTTGTCGAGGAAGATGTCGCCAGATGGCAAACCAAGCGGGGCCGCAGTCGATCACCACCAAAAAATGGGCCCTGTTACAATGGGTAATATCCATCGCTACCTGGTGCCAGGTTTGTTTTAACATTCAAAGCCCCCTTTGACCAGGGGACGGGTGCTGGATCAATCGACTGACACTCTTCACATTCTCTGATGACAGTTTTCACTGCGACCTTAGAGACCCCAGGGGCAATCTGTTTCACAAAATAAAGTGTCCGCCACACACCAGGATGACCGCTTTGTCGGTGAACAATCTTGATCTGGTCAAGCCCAACTGAGCTCACAGACGCAGTGCAGGCAGGTTGCACAGGCCCAGTGTTCCTTTTAATTGATCTGCCTTATTTTGGCTAGTTTTGACTAAGGACACATCCATCGACAGCGCGTATTCTTTCACCAGTTTTTTTATGGTGTCAAGTCGCCATCGAATGAGCATCTCGCTTGCGGCTTTGGTTCATACCTTGGCTTTGCCGGTAAGGGTGTCCAAATGCAAGGTGGTCATCTTCCAGAGGATTGCCAAGTTTATTCCTTTAATAATAGCATTGAGTTCTGCAAGGTTAATGTGTTGGGAGTCCTTTGCTGGCCATAACCAGCAAGCATCCTCTACTACAGCCCCATCATATACAAGCGACACGCCGGTAGCGAGAGAGCTTGCGTCAGCCCATACACTAAGGGCTTTGCTGTCGACGCACTGTCTGCCCTGCGCCAGGTCTTCCTTGCGCGCTCTAATGAAAACCTCTTTAATCATGGCGTTGAGAGGGGCCTCGTCAATTTTGTCATCCCATCCAGCGGTGACGTCAGATACTCTCCGCTTGATGAATGCCACAGCCACATGAAGCCAAACACCCACGGGAAGGTGCCTAACCAATTTGCTGCATAGTGAAAATACGTTCCGTCATGTGATGACACAAGGCATGTCTGGGATTTTGTTGCCTCTTCTCCAATACAGAGAGTTATCCTCTCCCCAGACCTGTAACCCAAGCACTTGCGCACCATCCTGTAGCCTCTCCGGCTCCTTGCTGAGGAAGCCAATGCTGCAGAGGTGCTCCTTCACATGTGCCGCAGGCACAATGCTCTTGTCCACATACACATCATCAATATAGGCAGATGTTGCCCGCTGTATGCGCTTGTCCTTTGTCAAGATAGTATCAACAATTGTCTGCATGATGGATGGTGCCACATTGAGACCAAACCCCATGCGGGTCAGGCAATACCTTCGTCCTTTAAACAGTACAGTTTGATAGGACCATAGTGATTGGTGCATGCGTACTTGAAGGTATGCCTTGTGAAGGTCTAACACAGATACATTCGATCCTGCTTGCCGCCATTCTCTCAACTTTTCAGTGCATATGTCTGCACAAGCCATAAATGGATCCACGTGATCATTTAATGGGATCAGGCCCTTCGGGGGCCCCAATTTATCTTCCGGGTAAGGAACTAACCACCCATTGTCAATCCAGTTTTGCAGCTCTTTATCATATTCTGCATGAGCTCTTGTAGGGATAGTGTACTCCGGTACTCTGTTGTATAACTTTTCTGGTGGCTGATCCCCGGACCACTTCTATGATACTGTCCAGGATTTGGTGTGTTGGTCGAACTCTGCGCGAAAGTCAGGCTGTTCTAGCTCTATTGTTGCACCCAAAGTGTGAGCCGCCTCAGCAAAATGTGCCTTGCCTCCTTCGTCGATGTGCACGCCGCCCAATTTCTTGATGACGTCCATTCCCAGAAGGAGGTTGAATCCCAATGGCTTGCTATTTACAACTAGTACATTCGTCTTTAAGGGACTTCTGTTGGTCACTGTTAAAGTTATGCTTCCAACACCATGGTTTAAAAGACACTTCCTGCCTGCTGTCAGAATTGCGGTACTTTTCCATACTTGGGGTCGACATAACATTCCACTCACAATGGATGAGGAGCAGCTGGAATCCACCAATGCTATCCGATCCATTCCATTGACTTTCACCTTCATTACAGGAAGCACTTCTAGTTTATGTCGGGAGAGAGTAGTGCCGGCCTCTCGCCTCTTGTCTAACTTTCTTCGACACCTCGATGCGACATGTCCTTGTTGGCACTGATAACAGCGTATCTCCAGTAGCACTCTCCGTGATTTTCCCCTGGGCTGCCGACAGTCTCTGGCAAAGTGATTGGGACCTCCACACTTGTAGCACTGCACTGCAACTGCATTCTGCTCGTCGGGGGTTGAAGGTGGGGCTGCAGGCATATGAGGAAGAACTCGTCATCGCCTGGCCACTGCAGCAACAGGCTCATCGACCTCTGCCTCTTCCGTCATAAGAGCTTGAGCTCTAGCAAGAATCTGTTCTAGGGTCATGTGCTCCATCCTTGAGGACCCACGCAATTGTCGTCTAACTGGACCGGGAAGTCCTGACACGAAAGCACAACTGAGCCATCCGTCATAGGTGTTTTCTTCGATCAGACGCGCTAGGTCCTGTAGGTCACCCAAATATTCGTCCACAGTTTCCCCGGGGCACAAACAACATGAGACAAATGTGTCAAATGCGACAAAAGGGTCCGGAGCAAAAGCCACGAGGTGGGCTTGTTTTAACTGCTGTAAATCCTCCCTTTGGTCACGGGTTAACCGTCGGTATACCGACAGAGCCCCGCCTCTCAGCCTGAGTGGTAGAATACTTTCGACGTTGTACACACCACAAATTTCACACACCAGCTCCACCTGTTCCAACCATTCTGACACTGTGTGGTCGGATGAGACGCCATGAAATTTGGGAATCAGCCGAATGTCAAATGCTTTGCCTGCCATTTGTGTCTGATTACACATATGCCGAAATAGCTTGTTCATGGTTTTAGAAGTCTAGTTGAAGTGGAATCAACCTATTAGTGGGTAGTCAAATTATTTAACACGCAGAATAAACTGATGGATGTTCACCAATCGGACATTAGCAAAATACTGCCCCTTTCCACTTCCGCTGACACAAGAGGACTTCCATGGAGCTTTCCAGAAGTTGTTGGAATGGTACCACAAGTGCATTGCAGCCGGCGGAGATTACTTCGAATGGGATTAGAGTTTCATGTGTGTACTATCACTAAAAATGTCCATACGAAAAAAGTCTGGGAGCTTATTTGATGATCCTCATATATATATATATATATACCAGCCCATTGGGATAATGGTTAGAATGTTCACCAATCGGATATAAGCAAAATACTGCCCTCTTCCACTTCAAACTTAGTCTCTTTTATATTCATCAATTCTCGCCACTTCATGGAGGCTTATCTTGTTCCCCTCCATAAAACAAGTTACACCTCTTGCGTCCTTTTCTTCTGGTTTCCACGTGTCGGTAGCAGAGAGAGCACACCTTCTGTTTCTTCAAGGTAAGATTGTTCGTGGCATTACTACTACAACTTAAAATCTAGCATAAGTGATAGATATTTATTAGAAATGCCTTGTCAACTGATCAGGGAAAATATACTCTATAATAATGGGTGACATATAGTGGAAAATCTAATCTTTTATTTTAAACAGCTAAAGAATCAATTGCAGATTGTGTATATAATACTTTCAGTTCATCAAGATTGTATTAGATTAAATGCACTTGATATTTTTTTAATTGATCTTTTTTTCTTTTTGATGATCCTTTATATTAACTGAATCTATTCTATTTATTCTAATGAAAAAAAAATCCATACCCAACATTTTTTCATTATATAAGTTGTGATCAAAATGTATCTAGATTGAATCTTGAAGTTTTAAAATTCTAAAATGAAGATGTGTGCACAGCTGAAAAGTTTGTATAAAAAAATGTGATTTCTAGATATCAAAACTACTGTCTACATGAGTCTATACCAATTTTTTAATTCTTTTTGATCATCACAGTGCCATCTATACTCACCAAACTTAATCATACAATTTTTTCTTATTTCCTAAATAATATACTATTAAAAGATAACTTTCAGAGTTGCTTTCATTAATAGAAAACTCATTGGAATAAGTATGTTGAATGCCAAAGGAACTGTTTTGAAGAAAATTAATGTTTTATGCATTGCTAATTTCTGTTTTAATAATAGTCTGGGTCCTTTTTTAAAACACCATTTATAACTCAAGAAGAGTTAGACTTTTATTCTTTGTCAGTAATCATTTTTTGTAAATTGTTGAAAATCTTATGAAAAGTAAATAAAATAAACATTGATTAATGAAGCTAATAGAAAAAAAAATTAAATACTGATTTCTGCTCAGAATTACCTATTATGGATCCAATTATTCTATCTTGTCCAAAAAGTTATAACTGATATTGGTAAAAAAGATCTGGGTTAGACATGTGTCCAGACTGATAGACTGGTATTTGCCAAACATTCTTAAGAATTTAATTTAAAGATACATTTTTGCATCTACTTTTGTTAGTGTTATCATCTAGGTTCTATCTGAGCAAAGAAAGTAGTTTATTTGAAAATGAAACTGTCCTGTTCAATTTTAAAGTATATTTTCTGAAAATAGTTATATTACTCATCTTCAGAATTAATTGAACATTGACATAGAAAATGATATTTAAATTAAATAACTGTCAAATCTGAAAAATGATGGAAATTCATCAATTTTTATGAAAAGTCAGTTGTGAGAAACAAATAATTGTTTAATTAATTGCTTTTATTTCAGACTTTATTGTAATCTTAGAAAATTGTGCAACAGTTAGTTTTTTTTATTCTAGTTAGCTATGTTGAATGAACTTACAACTAAAAATGTAATGATTCCTAAAATCTTGGAAACTAAAGTTTCAACTGCATTTTGGCCAAAATTTACTCCCTTGTGAAGTATATATTATGAAGGCTTGTAAATATCAATTACCCAAGTATTTTAGAATTCAATAAAAACCAGCCTTGGAACCAGTTAGATTCTTTTCAGCATTCATAATTATAGTTGAATTGAAGATCCCTTTCACATGCCACATAAATTGTGTGAGTGGCATAATAGGAAATGCACCTGTTGCCTTAGGTAAACAGGATGCAGATGTCACAGTGAAAATGCTGGAAAAGTTGTATGGGTGACATAACAAGAAGTGCACCTGTTTCCTAAAGTAAACAGGATGCAGGTTGTTCCCCAGTGGAAATGTCACATAAATTGCATAAGTAGCACACTAGAAGGAGGCATTTCCACATGCAACACATAGACGACAGACTGGAGATGTGATCACAAGAATTTGTGAGGGTGTCTGAAATATTATATAACCAGCAGAGACAAGTGAAGACCATTGAAAGGGAAGACTGGCTGTGTTGAAGTCCTTTCGTATTGAAATGTAAAGCTTGGTAGCTATGAGTTAGAGCTCAGTTGTGTAAAGTTATGAGTTGAAGTGAGATTTTTGGACATTAGAGCATTCCGTTACGCGCATGTGACTAAGTTCATTCTTTGGACAGTGATTGGTTGCTGGCCCAGTGGATGGTTATATTAGTGTATATATATACCAGCTTGCTTCAGTCATGTCACTGGCTTGGTAATGAGTTACAGCCTATTTTATTTTTGCCTGCTAGCTGGACACTAATTGGGGCCTCTGAGCCAGTAAGTGTTGTTATTATTGTTGTTTATTCTGCATGTTAGAGCATTGACTTCTACTGGCTGAAGACAACTACTAGACATTACATCATTCTGGACTCTGACCTTATGCTAGACTGCCCAGGGTTGAGAGGATGAGAAACACCTAAGATGTACAAGACTCACAAAAGTAAAGAAGACAGGAGAAACTCAGATGTTTTAATGCCTTGAGATGACCCTGTACCAGTCTTGTAGAAGTAGAAAAAGAAGAGAACAGATTTCACTGAAGATTCACCCCTCTATGTAATCAAGCTCAGCTGTTTTTGTCACTCTTCCTCACTTTACCCTTACTTACATTTAAGGTAATAAAAAAATAAAAAAAAGAAACATTATATTTTTGTACATCAGCACTGTTGTCTTTCTCTGCTATATTCCTATGAATCATTTTTTTCTTCTTAACACTGTTACTAAACTGATTTTCCATACAATGAATAGAATCTCTTATAATAATACAGTATAAGGTTAATTACCATGTATATGTATATCAGTGAATCCATAGTCTAACAAGGAATAACCATATTTATTTCAACTTAGTCTCTTTTGTCAATGCACTTAACCCAATGCTTCATCATCTGAATCTTATCTTGCTGTTATATTCTGAGTTGTTGATATGAATGTTGTGGGCGAGAAATGTGTATGGTTGCAAAACAAAGAACGTATAGATACTCACAACAACACAGTAATGATGCTGTAGAAAATTTTTATAAATAGATTGAGTACAGAAGATAGAATGGAGAAATATGTTCACAGTTAAAGAATGAATTCAGTGGTAGTAGTTACAAAGTTCTCGTGGTGAAGAGTAGTTACAAGGTTCTCGTGGTGAAGGGATGGTGGTAGTAGTTACAAAGTTCTCGTGGTGAAGGGATGGTTTTCTTCGGAATTAGGGCAATGTTCTTAGCGGCGGCGATCGTTTGATGTATTGGATGACAGGCGCCGGACGGTGCGTAGAATCCTTAACACGGGTCGTGTGAAGGAACAAGTCTGACTGATAATTATTTGGTCCGTCTATTTATATATTTTCTGTAGGTTCAGAAACGGCAATTTTTGTGCCCCGCGGGAAGCGTTCCGATTGGATATTTATTAATGTATTTTTTTTTTGTTAATTTATCGCAAACGGAAGTTCTGCGTGGAGCCCATGCGTGAGCGACTAACTTTTCATTTTGAGTTGAGAACTCGAAGTGTTAACTTCCGTTTTTTTTTCTTTTCTTCTTTTCTTTCTTTTTGTTTTTTCAAATCAAGGCAAGATCTCGTCTTGTAACATTGCTATGTTCGATTCTGACAGCTTCTTTCCTAAAACATCTGCATTGTGGATGAAACTCATTTATGGATGTTTTCCTCCCAAGTATAACCTTGGACATTTTTGGTCGAATGTTGATAAGTGTCTTATTCTGTCTTAGTTTGGATTTCTGCTTTGTTGTCTCTCTGTAATATTCTTTATTTGTCATTTTGTAACTCCTTGACTATTGTGGCCAACTGGTCTAGGGTAACTTTAAATAAAAAAGAAAATCAATTGACTATTATACAATGATGATTTCAGTTTAAAATTCAGTTAATAACTGTATCAAGTGACAGACTTATTGATCCAGCCTTGTAAGTTTAAAAATGAGTGTTAGTGAATGCTTTTGTTTTGGATAAAAATGAATTGTGAGCAACACATTTTATCTTTATTGCCAACAAAGGCATATTCAGTATAGCATCAGAATAAGAATTTTCTATTAAAATAAACCCAAAATACTGAACTCTTTGCTAATAGTTCTTCTATCACTGACATTATCATAAATCTAAAAATAAAAAATCCCTATAATTTCTTTCATAGCCTAGATTCCTAAATTTGGCTAGTATAACAAACATTATATCAACTTCTCAGATTTTTTTAAAAATGAGCTTGTAGCCCAGGTTAAAAGTATAGTAAGCTTAACCTGAAACTGAACTGTTTGAATATTATTTTTCCAGGTATAATTGGAGAATAAGAAAAGTTACGGTAAAAATCACTATCAATCTTAGGTAATTTTGCTTAGTCAAATAATCTTTTAACTTGATAGGTAAGTCTGACTGTAGAATAACAATAACACATACCTCTGTAAAGCGTCCAGCTGGCAGGTCGTAGCTCAGTGCAGTCTTTCTTACAATGCTAAACTGAAGCTGGTTTATATAAACTTACCAGCAGCCAACCATGACCTATGCAATAGAATCGTCCACTTGTGTACAATGGGATGCTCCAAGGCACCATAAATAGCTCCTGTTCCTCAGTTGCAGTAATGCGTAGCTTTCTGTCTTCACAACCGATTGCTCTTAGCTATCGCAACTAATTCCCTTATGCGACCTGACTAGAAGAGAATGATACAATGAAGAGAGAAGATGCTAGTTGATTTATGTGTGATCTCAATATTGCAATCACAACTGCTTTCTGTAATTTTTTAACTCATGAAGCACATGTAGGATAATTTTGATTTTCAATGACAAAGCAGGATCAAATGTAAAAAATAGCTTGTTTACATGTAAAATTAATTGGTAGTTTTAGGCATCTTAATTACGATGAAATAGAAAAAGAATTTTATATAGTACCAAAGATTAAATGAAAATGTTTAGTACACTTGTGCCTTGACAACCTTGTTAGGATTGTTTCAGCCATTTCTCTTTTGATCATTCCAGATGGTATCTGTCAAAATCCTATATAGCTTTCATTTTATATTTATTTATCTTAAATCATTCAACAATTATAAATTTGTACATTTCTAATTCTTCCCTCAAGAATCTAGATAAAACTATAAAACACAATAAACTCTTTCTAAAAAATATACTTTGAGACAAGCATCTTTAAGATATTTTATTTTCAGAAGGGGATTAAAATAACCAATGACTACGAGCTGATTTCTACTTTGTATAGCTCTATGTATTTCTGTGTGTATGTACACACACATTGTATTAATGTTCTAACAGTCTTTTGATTACTTAACGAAAGTTATCATAGTAACCAGCTGCTGTCTGCAAAGTGATATATGTCAGCTTGAGTTTGTTGGCTTCTAATGGGGTGATTGAAAATAAAATTACATCTCTTCACCATTCCTGCCGCTCATGACTGCAGCAATCACAAAGTGTGTTCTCTATAGATAAACCTATCTAGATTTCTAAAATCATAGGAATGCTACAAATTTAAAATTGTTCCAGTTTCTTTAACCTTGGAAAAATTAGTATGACAAGCTTTGTTTTTTATAAACTGTGATGTGCATTTTCTTTGGACAAAAATAACCAACTGCAGTAATGGTATACTTAACAGCAAAATTTTTATTTTGAATCTTCATCCACTTTTTTTTTAGTAAATCTTAGATGACTATGAATCCAATAGGTTCCTTATTATAATAGTGGTTCATGATATTAATAGTTTTATTTAGGAAGTCATGAAGGGTTCTAATTAGCATTTCATTGTTATATAAAAATTTGGACGATTAAAATGTGATAATCAATACAAATACAGATCCCAAAAAAATATCCTTCAGTTGCAAATTAGACTGGAAATGGCTTTATTCTCAAAATGAAAGCATTCTAAATCTATTGCTCTAATAAAAATCACTCTGGCATACTGTTTTTGCTGGGTTATGGTTGCACACACAAATATGATGAGAATTTTAACAATATATGGATAGATAATTTCAGAATAGTCATTTATTCAAATTAATACATTTCATAACCTGTAATATATACATAAAGTAAAACAAAAGGGTCACCTACTGTAGGTATAGCTGAAAAGTAGTAAATTGTGGCCACTAAGTTTAAGGTTATATTTCAAACAAAGCTTATGAATCACAGCTTCCATTATAATTCCTACATCATTTGTTTAGATTTTGAAGTTTTTGGAAAGTTTTGAGATATATGCTATGTACACATAAACATACAAAAAGAACTAGTTGTAAACTTTTTTAAAAGAGCCATTTTGTAAGATAATATATAAAAATGATGCAGGTATTTATTTTTATCTTTTGTGGTAAATAATATTATTCTGCAGTACAGTTTGAAAAGTAGAATTACTAATAGAATTTAATAAATATGTCAAAAATATAATCTAGGATTTAGTAAAGAATTCTGAATAGCATTTCATTATTATATAAAAAATTTGGATGACTAAAATGTGATGTTCAACACAATGCAGATCCCACAAAATTATCATTCAGTTGCAAATGAAACTGGAAACTGTTTTATTCTCGCATTTTAAATTTATTGCTCTAATAAAAAAGATACCATTAATCTTTTACTTTTAAAAATGTTAGTCATTTCCTTATTATATTTTTCAAAGATTGTTGAAAATCTATTGAAAGTACTTGAATAAAAAATCTATAAACATATTTTTATTATTTCAAAATTATTTTAACATTTATTTGAATCATTCTTCATTGACTAAAAGATATTTAGAATCATATATTAGCTATTAAAAAGAAAATTACGAATCTATAGATGTCAGTTTTTTTGGATACACCTATGACATAACTGTTCTACCACTTATGCACTTCACTGCATAATGATATCAACCCCATATTGTTCAGTTGTTTTGCAAATTTGGTTCAAAGCCACATAAGCCATAAGAAAGTGTTACAAAAGGGGAAATAAAATAACAAAAAACATTCCAATATCTTTCTAAATAAAGGTGCATATATGTGATCATTTAGAAAATGGGATCTAGATGCCACTATTCCAATATAGACTGCATACTTAACTCTCATCTCTGGTATAGCAGATGAGGATGCACCACTGTCCACTCCTTCACTTCTTGACTGATCTGTCCACTCGTGCATGTCCAGTTCAACTAACTCAAAAACTACTATATCTCAATCTCTACCCACATATATGGGGTGCTTATCCCAAGCCCCCTCACGGATACAGAGTAATTAAACCAGCCAAACCCTTATCTACTAACCCCTAACTGTGCCTATTGCCAATAATATAAGTTTAAGATGTTTAGGTTTAAAGAAACCCTTTCAAGCTCAGTTTTATTGCCTCCCAAGTTTTCCAAACTTTTGACCAGATTTCTCAATTCATCTACTATTCTTTTGATATCATGACACCCATATGCACACAAATATATATATGTTACATATGCTCTCTTTCACACACATACACATGTCAAAATCTACACAGATATATATCCATAGGCTATGTCTACACACACACATCCACACCCATAGTTCTGTTCACCTCACATATATGTATATAAATATACACCTGCACTGATTTGTATCTGCTCCTACATGGATATATATATGTATTGTGATGTAATATCAATATTTTAAACCCTAGCTTCAGATTTTTCATGTTTGTAAGAAAAAAAGTACCAGTGAGCGAAAATACATTTTCTTTTATTTTTACGCTTTTTACTTTATGAGTTAAGGGAAAAAGTCTTTCGTGATATCTATCAGCGAGCTAAAATATATAACTTTCTTCTCCCTGATTTCAAACTCCTGCCAAAAGTGTGTTGTGTAGCAAATTTCATCTGAAGTAAGTCCAGTTTGCTTTTGCTCAAGGTCAAACATCATGCCATTATTCAAAGTACATGCAACCGATGACATCACCTGCATACAGCCACATAAACCAAACGTATACACTTATGAAAATCAAACACGTGACCAACAAAAGATTCCCATGAATTTTGAGTCCACGACACAGAATACCAGTGATGGGCAGCTGGCTAAGAAGTGTCGATTTTGTTTCCAAGAAGAAGGAAGAGGAAAATGTGAAGAATGTCTTTGTCATGTTAGAAAAAAGAAAGAAAGAAGCTATGGATAAAAAGAGAATCCTGTCAACTTCTCGAATAACTGGCACACTAAAAAAGGCAATATATCAAATTCTGTTATTCCATTGAATTTCTCAACTGATCACCTCATATCAAGAATCATCACCTGATGTCTGCACCTGAGTAAAAATCATAAGGATATCCAAGTTCCAATTATCCTGAGGAAGGTTCTGTAATGTCCACCCTGAATTAAAGCTTAGAACACTTTTTTCATTTACCCATTTGAACTTTGTATGCATTCACAAATGACTTGAATTCATTTTGTTGATGTTCATCTATGAAAACAATTTTCTTATATAGTGTACCCTGTTCGACCAAATTTTGAGTTATACTTCAAATTCATTCCTTCAAAGTATTGTTAACTCTGTTTCTTATTTTCTCATAAACTGATATTGTTTGTATAAATGTATTCCTTGCTCATTGATTAGATATACGTATATATTAGTATTCCCTTCTCTCATTAAGTTTTGTCTTTTGTTCTTAATTTTCCTTCCTGTATTTATGTAAATAAACTTTGTTATATTTAAAACTTTTAATTTGTGTTGTCTTCTGTGTTTTCCGCAAGTGTGTTTATTAGTTGTCTTTTGTCATTTTCACTGGCACCTTGAGAAGTAGTTCCCTTCCCTTGCTTTTCTTTTTGTTTATTTTTTTACTTAAATCTGAGACCAAATCTTTTTTTTATTATTCTTGTTACATAACCGTTTTCTTCATCCCAACAAGCACACGCACATAACAATATATATATATATATATATATATATATATATGCATAAATATATATATATATATATATATATATATATATATATATATATATACCTATTGATATGGCCATACTTACAACTATGCACATACACTAGTGTACTAATCTACACTCAAGAGCAGATGAATTTATAATTTCACACACCAAAAAATATAAAGTGATTGTAGTTTTTACTTTTAAAACAAAAACTAAGAATGGAGTTTACATTAGAATATCTCTATTCTACATTAAGGCAGTTAAAAAAACTGGGATGTGGTATTTAGATTTTAACTTAAATATATGCTACTATGAGGAAGTGTGTGTCTTTCCAAGGCTCATAACAAAATGGAAAAAACTAGGGACCTAATTTTCTGCGAATATTGACTTACTTCAGTTTCCACCAGGGGCATACTGATGCAAAGTGCCACCCAGGGCCCATATTCATAACAGCGCCTCCTTTTTTAGAAGGAAAAATATAAATGAAATACCTTTAACTGCATTGATTGGTACTTGAAAAACAACAAATTCAAAAATTATCATATTTTAACCTTTCGAGCTTTTGCAGAAGCAAAGTTACTAATAACTTGGCCAAAGTTTATCTTCTTCACAGTTTCATGTTCAATTGAAATGAGGGATAAATTGGATCTTTCAACTTGAGGTAAGCCACACCACTCAGTTTTTGCTCATTCCAATCAATGAAAAAAATAAACTAATTGGAAAAGAGCATACTCTACAGCATAGGGAATTTTTATTTATTAATTGATACAATTTAGCACAAGGCTGAAGGTGGGGTTGTAAAAAAAAGGTTGATAATTTTTTAACTATCCCAAACTTAGCTAGACACATACGTAACCCTTTTGCATCTTATGATAGCATAAAAAAGTATGGCTTAAAAATAGAAGTAAATAATTACGTGATTGCTTAAATTTTTTCTTAAATTCAATTTTCAAAATTTACTATTGTTATATACAAGCATGTGGTTGCAAGAAAAATAAAACTGACGAGAAGATTTAGTTTATTTTGTTTATTGAAGAAATAAAATAAACAAGTGGATGAAATATCTGGCCAGTTGGCGGGGGGGTGTCTATTCAGCGACAAATGGTTGCTTTGATCTGATTGGACGGTGTTGTTGGATGATGCTCTTGGGACGACTGGCGATTCAACTGGCATGTGACCTCTGTTTGGCCTGTTTATTTGTTCCCGACTCCAAACACCGGCTCTAGAAAATACTACTTGTGGAAAAAATATGATTGGTTGAAAAATAGACTTTTTTTTATAACTGAGAATTTTCTGGAGATTTTGGATAGACTATGCACAGAGCCTATAATTTTCTCAGTTTGACACTGGCCTTTGTTGGGTTATTTTCTGTTATTTTCTTCTACAGTGTTGATGTCTGTGGGTCTGTTTTGTGTGTATTAGTAGTTAGGTGTGTGAAGAGTTAAGTGGATGAATCAGAAGAGATTTGATGTATTTTACTATAACACTATCTTTTAGTATCTTTTTTCTTATGCATTTTTTTCTTTTTATTTCATTCATATAGTCAATATAATAATTTGAAATTTAATACATAGTAAAAGTTGTAATAAAAATAACTGAACATTAAAATTTTATGAATGTTTACTTCTGATACTTGCATTAAACATTAACTTATTCTCCATAGAACTGACTGACAAATAATTTTTTAGGTAAAGTAATTACCCCTCATTATTTTGCCAGTGTATACTTTTTTTTAACCTTATGGCATTATGAAAGATGGTAATGAAACTAAATTAATAAAGACAGAAATATTCAATAACAATTTATTTATTTCCATCTGTTCAGCTGGTTAATTTAGAATATTTTTAAACAATAAACATTAAAAGTCAATATAAAATAATTACACTTCTGACTTAACTTAATTTTTGTTTCTCTAAAAAGAGAAACAAATCTTTAATCTTTTTTTAAATTTCAATTGTTCAATGTAAAAAAAAATAATATGGATCAACTGAAGAATCTTTTTCCCCCCATATGTGCTTGGGTGGATTCTACAGTTGAGTTGGAATGGAGATTCTATGGTTGTTCCTAAATGAATATTTAGAAATATTTTAAAAATCGTGCCGGAAAACATTAAAGTGTAACATTTTACAGCTAAATAATCTTAACTTAGCTTTTTATATTAGAAACCTAAGATTCTTAGTTTGTAATACTAATATAAAAAGTTAATCTTGTAATATGTAGTAGATTTAAAAAATCTCTAAAACATTTAAAATTTAATGTAAGTTGTTGGCAACTGTAGTCGAGGGTGACCTGAAGGCTCATTTTTCGATAGCTACAACACCAAGGTGTCAGGAAGGGCGCTACTCCTTTCTAATGAAATATATCGGTGCAAAAGGCAGAGAAATTTATTCTACATTCACCTTCGACTCACCAGAAGATAAAATAAATATTCAGATTTTACTAAATAAATTTGATGCGTACTGTCAACCAAAGAAAAACTTGATAATTACAAGACACAGATTCTTTACCTGCAAACAAGCAGAAAACCAAAAATTCAGCAACTATGTGACAGAACTTCATTGCAAGGGACAAGAAAGTGAACTAGAGCAACTAACAGAAATGTGCCTGGTAGAGTCTCTCAATAACTGATGAAACACCTTTCTGTATTTCACAATTCTCTTCTCCTTCGTCTCTTTAAACTAACTGCTGCTTCTCCTCTAACCAACTCTAGTCTAATGCAAAAGCAAAAAAAGCTCCGTGACAACGTTCGTTCTTTTTATGTTCTTTTCTGCCCTCATTTGCATGTGCATCTTCATTCTCTGTGGTTTTACGTGACTGCCGCCGTGAACATATGTGACCATTTGCGATATAAGCTTGCTGGAGGCAGCCATGTTTTTTCCTATCGAGAAAATAAATCTAACACGCAGAGCATATGCGCTGACGTTTGTGGCAATGACGCTGCTCTGCAATGCAATTACCATCTTGGATATAAGCACACCAGTATCGTGTCCATATGCCCCATTCATCTGTGAAAGCAAGGAAAGTTTGGCTATAAAAAGCTGGGGCATTATCCGTCTGTATTTCAGCTAGTCCACCCTGTTCAAAGAAGATAGACCTCAGTTCTCACATGATGCCCGATGCATCCTGACATACCAGCTGGCACCACACAGTTAAACATGTCAGCCTGCAATTGGTCAGCATCAAGAATCCATTGCCACTGTAATGGGTTATGTCCATACCAAGCTGATACCAGTTGTCTCCCACTTCAATTCTTCCCTTTTCCTACCAGGCCGGAGCTGGGTTGATCGATTGACATTCCTCGCAAGTTTTTACTATCAATCTAACTATTGCTTTTGTGGTAGAGGGGCATATTCTACAGCAGAAATAGGTTGTACGTCTGATGCCAGGATGTCCACATTGTTGATGTATGGCTTGGATTTGTTCAGGTGTTAATGGAAATGTCAGGGCACAACACACATCAGGGGTGAGGAATTGGACCTTTGCTTTATCAAATCTAGCCATCTCTTTGGTACTCAAGTCAGCTCTTGCCCAGTCGGCTGGGGCTGTAGAATACACCAACTGCACCTCTGCAGAGGGGTAAGACCCCACTCCAAACAATCTGATAGTGAGCTTCCAGTAATGCTGGAGCTTTGGGGAATGCGGAGTACCCCTTTATTGCCATTATTCCCAGGTCCACCCTGGGCTGGAGTGGTAGCACCTGATAAGGGTCTTATCTAAGAGTTAAATAGAACTAAACTGGGCTTCCTTCACTATACTAATCTTTGCATTTAAACTGCGTATTTATGCTAAACTGAATTGTTTGGAATAGAACTGTTTTGACATTTAAACTGCATACTTATGCTAGACTGAATTAACTGAAATAAAACTGTTTTGACGTTCAACACTGTGTATTGCTGTAGAATACATTGACTGTACCTCTGCAGAGGGGTAAGCCCCTTCCCAACGAATGTCCTGTATATGACACTAAACAATCTGATGGTGAGGTTCCAGTAATGCTGGGGCTTTGGGGAATGCAGAGTACTCCTTTATTGCCATCGCTCCCAGGTCCACTCTGGCTCGGAGTGGTAGCACCTAATAGGGGATTATCTCTCTTGAATAGAACTAACGGCATACTTATACTAAACTGAATTGTTTGACTAAACTGAATAGCTTGAAATTACACAATTAAAATGTACTTACATTTAAACTGCATACTTATCCTAAACTGAATTATTTGAAATAGAACTATTTTCATGAACTGTACTTACATTTAAACTGCGTGCTTATGCTAAACTGAATTGTTTGAAATTGAACTGTTTTTGACATTGGAACTGTACTTATACTTAACAGAATTGTTTAATATAGAATGTTTTGACATTTAACTGTATAAACAAAATCTGTACTTATACTCAACTTAATTAGCTGAATTAGAACTGTTTGAAGAAGCTGAATAACTTGAAATAGAAATATATTTGACAATTAAACTGTTTACTCATGCTAAATGGAATTGTTTGAAATAGAACTGATTACTTACATAAAAATGGATTTGGCGTTAAATGACCTACAAAGGTTGATATGCCACAAAACCCAAACAACCAACCAAATTAAGTCAGCTCATCTGCCAAATTCTGCTCCAATGCAGTGAAAGTAACATCGACTTGGAGGCCGTATTCATGGATCAGCTGGTGTAGGATCGTCAACCTCCTTCAAACCAGCATCTCCTTTGCAGCTTTGGTTCTTACTTGGGCTCTTCCTGTCAGTGCATCAGTTAGCCAATGGTAGACACACAGAGAGTCTGTGTGCAGATGAACTGTTCTAGTTTGCCATTGCAATGCAAGATTGAGACCTTTCACCATGGTATCAAGCTCTGCTAAATTTATATTCTGGATGTTGTTTGTCAGATGAAGCCAACATGCATCTTCCAGGATGTCACCACATTTCTCCAACACCATGCTGGTTGCCAAGGAGCTTGCATCAACCATGCATTCAACTCTTTTCCAGATACGCTCCAGTTACCTCTTTGGTATGTTGTATGATGACCATTAGAGATATCAAACCCTTAGGGGGTCCTAGTCATTCCTGGGGGTATGGGATCAACCAAACGTTTGTGATCCACATTTGCAGTTCCCTCTTGTACTCTCCCCTGATGTTATCGGGTATCTTATATTCTGCAACTTGGTTGGTGCTTTGTTTAGGGTCCATTTCCATCTAGTGGTCCATATCCTCTCGTTATGGTTGAAAGAGGCATTAAAATCTGGTTCATCAATGCAAAGGGCCACACAGGCTTCTTTTCCTCCACCAAGTTTCACGTCTCCAATTGGTGTGATCGTAACACCTCCCAGCACTTGTATCATGTCAATTCCGATCAGTAGGTCATAACCAAGAAGCCTCTCACGTGCTACCAAAATGTTAACTTCGTCATGACCACCTCCATCATTGAGGATTGACATGGTCCTGACTCCACAACAGGCTTGGGATGTTCCGACAATTGTCCTCATGTCTACTTGTTGACTACTCCATGCCGTACATCGGTCCACACTAACTATCGATCAGGAACATCTTTTGTTGATGAGCGCTGAACATCGCACTGACTTGTATCTTATTTATGGGCAATGCCACATTCACTGGCCAGTAGGAGGCAAGGCTAACAATGGCCCCTTGTCCCCAGACCTGTTTCAGATCAATTTCACGCTGTGTGGCCCAGCCTGTTACATTGACGATAGTGCAGTCACTCCCATGTTTTCTGATCATTTGCGCCTCCCGTGTACCCCGGCTTTGGCAATCCTTAGAGTAATGGTTAGGACCACCACATCTGTAGCATTTTTGGCTTTCTTGTGGCCTTGGCATGGCAGAATCACCTGCAGCAGATGGTGTCTCGGTCATTCTTGCAGCTGCTGCAACCAGTTCTGTGTCTTTCAGAATGTTTTGGGCCCTGGCTAGCAGTTCATTGATTCCCTGTTCATCCAGTCTCAAAGACACTCACAACAGCCAACGAACATCATTGGGAAGTCCAGCCCAAAAAGCACATTCAAGTATGTGGTCAGTTACTCCGCCAAATGGTACCGCTAGCCTCCTTAAATCGGCTAAGTAGATGTCCACCGTCTCACCTGGTTCGAGTCGTCACCTGACAAACTGTTTCCATGCAATGAAGGGTCTGTCCCAAAAGCCATATACAGGGCATGCTTAATTTCCTCCAAGTCCACATCATCCCCAAGTTACTGGTATACTGCATAGGCTCCTTTTGTGAGTCTCTGTGGGATCACCATTGATGGTTCCTTTAATTTAAATAATCTGCAGATCTGTTCAGCCCTTTCGAACCATTCAATGACAGATGGGCCTGTGGGAGAGCCATCAAATTTGGGAATCAGCTTCAGGTTGAACTTATCCATTGTATGGTGCTGAAATAGCTTGTGCCTGGTAGAGTCTCAATAACAAAAAAAAAAAACTGCAATGACTGACTAAACACCACCTTTCTGTATTCAACAATTTTCTTCTTCGTCTCTTTAAACTAACTGTTGCTTCTCCTCTAACCAACTCTAGTTCAACGCAAAAGTAAAAAACACTCCGAGTGCTGATGTTCATTCTTTTTATGTTCTTTTCTGCTTGCCCTCATTTGCATGCGCATCTTCACTCTTCGTGGTTTTATGTGACTGCCGGTGTGAAGATACGTGACCATTTTTGATATAAGCTTGCTGGGGGCAGTCATGTTGTTTCCAATGGAGAAAATAAATTTTGCATGCGGAGCATATGCGCTGATGTTTGCGCTGAGGTGAGTGGCTATTTTCATCCCAATTTTCACTCCAAGAAAGTCTTATCCAACATGTCTTAATATGTGAGATAAAAGATTCTAAACTCAGATAAAGACTTCTCATGCAACCCGACTTGAATTTACAAAGAATGATTCAGGCTGGGCAAACCCCAGAAGAGACAAAAATACAAAGATATTAGACACTACTTCAGAACATACACCTGCTGAAATAGTGAACATATGAAGTAGTATAAGCACTACGAAAAAAATGGTGAAAAACTACAAGAATCACATTTCTGGAAATGACAGGAATCCTGCCAAAACTCAGGACTATATGAATGCATGTAGTTATTGTGGTAGAAGCCACAAAAGAAGAAATTGCCCCGCATTTTATAAAACAGGTGAAAATTGTAAAAAGAAAGCCAACATTAACTCAACAACCATACATTGTGCAAAAACATGTGAAGAATTAAACCTCATAAAAAGAATTTATAAATTAATTGCAATACAGATGATTTACCAGAATAAATTGAAAAATATGATGACTGGCAACTCATCATATTAATATCAGCAAAAATGTAAAACCAGTTATACACCCTGTACGAAATATATCATTTGCATAAAAAGCAAAATTAAAATTTAAACTTGAATGAATTGCAAAATTGGGGATAATAAAATAAGTTCCAGACCCTACTGACTGGATCAGTTACAGTCATGAAGCCTAACAGAAAATATGCTTATGTTGAGACCCAAAAGATTTAAACAAAGCTATTAAAAGGGAACACTACAAACTCCACACTGCAGAAGAAATATTTGCAGAGATGCAGAATCCAAAATTTTTCACAAAGCTGGATGCCTCTAATGGATACTGGCAGATAAAAGTTGATGAGGAAAGCTCATGGCTGCTGACCTTCAATACACCATACGAACAATTTAGATACACTTGCTTACCCTATGGAATCCACAGTGCCAGTAAAGTATTTCAAAAAGAGGTAGTAAGAATCATAGAGGGGATTGAGGGAACAAAAAACTATCAAGATAATATTATAAAATGGTCCAACACAATGGAGGAGCATATAAAAAGACTGACACTCATTTTCAACAGATTTTGCAAATATGGTCTGAAATTAAACAAGCATAAATGCATATTTGCCTAGTCACAAATTACACATCTGGGACACCTCATAACTGATGAAGGATTAAAACCAGACCCAACAAAAGTAGAAGACACGAGTCTCATGCCTCTTCCAAAATGTAAATCAGACTTACAGTGACTCCTTGGGATGACCAATTACATATGCAAGTTCCTACTGAACTATTCAGAAGCTACAATGGTAGCTCTTACAGAAAGATGTAAAATGAATGTTTGATAAGCCACAGATTGAAGCAGTGAATAATCTTTAAAAAAATGATAATCAGCCGAACAGTACTACAATATTACAACCCTCATTTATCAACATGAATTGCCACAGATGCCAGCAAACATAGACATGGAGCGGTGATGGAGCAAATGCACAATGGAATATGGAAACGCATATCTTTTAGTGGGTGTCCTCGTGGTGTTGTGGGTGTCCTCGTGGTGTAATGGTTAAAGCGATGAACTGCGGAATCGTAGTACGCGAGTTCGTACTCCAGTCGCGCTATTACGTTCACTTTCGGGCAAATACCCTTGGGAAAGGTATGAACCCCCTTATTCTCCCTCCAGCTATGGGTAAATAGTAGGACGGACTAGGTTCTTCAGCCTTGGTGAGGCAACTAGTCTAGGAGAAGGAAAACTCTGAATTCAAACCTGTTAAACTCCGCTTAAAAAAATCGACCTTGTGTCATATCCTGCCCGAGCGGAGGGGTTGGTAAATAGTATCTTTTGCACCAAGGGCTAAAACACCAACAGAATAAAATTACTGTCCCATCAAAAGTGAGGCCTTGAGCCTCATATTTGCCTGCAAAAAATACCATCAGTACATATAAGGTATTCATTTTGTAATTGAAAATGACCATAAACCACTGAAGCAAATATTTTCAAAGGCACTCATAAAATCTCTGCCAAGAATCCTGAGATTCATGCTAGCCCTACAACTATATAATACCAAACTGAAATATATATCAGGTCATGACATAGCTGTTGCAGACATTTTATCTTGCCCATACCTTGAAGACATAAGCTCAGAAATATCTTGAGACAGACATAGCAACACATATAAACACAATAACAAACAACTATCCGATGTCAGGCGACATATAGAGAAGCCACTGTGAGTGACCCAACATCACAAGTGTTAATTGAATGTACAAAGAATGGATGGCCATCAAAAGAGAAAATATCCAACATTCAACCCTTTGCCTCCATTTAGGATGAATTGACAGTCATCAAAGGACTCATCATAAAAAGTACACATATTGACTAGATCACTCCACAAAGAAGGGCTACAAAAAATTCACACAGGACATCTGGGAATCGAGAAATACTTAGCATGAGCCATGTATATTGGCCAGGCATAAATGCCCAGATCAAAAACATGATTAGCACCTGTTCTACATGTATTGATCACTGGAATCAACAACCACCTAAAACATTAATCATGAAACATCCATCACTCTATGGACAAAGGTGGCAACAGACATTGTCTATCTCTATGGCAAGTCGTATCTAAACATCATAGACAACACAACCAAATACTTTGATGTTTACAGAATGAAGGACTGCCAATCATTAACAGTCATTAAAAAACTGAAAACATCATTCTCAAAGCTTGGCATTTCAAAGATAATGGTCAGTGACAATGGGCCTGAATTCAAATCGAGAGAATTTGAGACGTTTACCAAACAATGGGACGTAAATCACATAATTACCAGTCCAAACTACCCACAGGCAAATGGGATGGTTGAAAGAAACATACAATAAAAAAAACCTTAAACAAAGCCATAAAAACAATGAAAACACATACATGGCACTCTTAGCACTACACACAACACCACTATAAGATGGTTGTCCATCTCCAACTAAACAACTAATGAACAGAATACTAAGAATGAAACTTCCTAACCTTACCAGCAACAAATAAAAAATAAGCAAATAAAAAAAAACATGCACACACTCATGAGCTGCCCATACTTAGACCAAATGACAGTGTAAAAATTAGATTTAATGACAATTGGCCATGAAAGGGCAAGGTAATTAAAAAACTAGACCAACCTCATTCCTATCTAGTCCTCACTGAAGAAGGAACACAAATAAAATGCCACAGGCGTCATTTATTAAAGACAAAGGAACCACCAACAAACACTAACATTGATTGTTATGAATACAAACACAGATCAAAAACGAAACACCCAAAATCAACACCCACCCCCTTACATCACAAGAAGTGGAAGAATAATAAACCCTCCACCAAGATACAAAGATTAAAAAGAAAAGGTAGCATGTTATATACATGGTACATTCAATAAGTTTCCAGACTTTTTTTGTACAGGCATTTAAAATTGTCGTAGACTCTTGAAAATTCACTATGTTATTGCTATACATCTTATGAGATGACTGACCAATTTTTATGATTTCAGGTTCAAATGAACAGCTATAGCAGCAATTGGAATACACCCTACTAAAGCCTGATTGTCACAGCTGGTGAATTTCCAAAATGCAATCTGGACATGAGGAAAAACGATATGCAATAAAATTCTGTTTTAAACTTGGAAAAAATGCCACAGAAACATATGGAATGCTTCAGACTGCTTTTCAACCATCTTGCATGAATTGAGCATCAGTTTTTGAGTGGCATAAGAGATTCAAGGAAGGCAGGGAGTCTGTGAGGGATGATGAGAGGTGTGGGATGAGTAAGGAAGTCAATACACCAAAGTTGATTGGCCAAAGGGTTAGGGTTAGAGTTACTATGTTGAGGTTTTAAGGGAGTTCAGGAAGAGATTCCATCGGAAGAGGCCAGCACTCTTCAAATCAGGTCAGTGGCATTTCCACTAGGACAATACAGCAATCCACAACTCCATCTATTTGACCAAGATGGGCATCAAGACCGTTCCTCAGCCTCCCTATAGTCCAGATCTTGCTCCCTGTGACTTTTCATTATTCCCTAAGCTCAGAGGCTGTTGTTGAGATAATTGAGGAGATGAAAGAGGCTGTGACAAAGGTCACTGAAACGCTCACACAAGAGGACTTTCATGGGGTCTTCCAGAAGTTGTTGGAATGGTAGAACAAGTGCATTGCAGCTGGTGGAGATTACTTTGAAGGGGACTAGAGTTTCATGTGTGTACTATCAATAAAAGTGCCCATACGAAAAAAGTCTGGAAACTTATTTAATAATCCTCGTACATTACAACAACAATGCTGCCGTTGCTTAAACACCCTGCTTAGGCCCCACTGCTGCTGCTGGCACCCCCACTGCTGTTATCACATACAATCAGTGCAGATTAAATCCTTGAATCAGACGCACGTGTCTATTCATCTTTCCTTTCCGCACTACACAGTACTCATTCTCTGAGCATATTAAACCTGCTGCTCAGAGAGCATTTCTTAAAAAATAAGCTGAAAATTTTGGGATTTTGTATCTTAAAGATACCCAAATCAGTAAACTGTTGTTTTTTTATGAATAAAGGGTTTAGACTTCAATCATAATGTCATAGGAGTTATGTTAAAAAAGAAATAATGAGGTGGGTTTTACTGTACAGGGACCAGCAAAATAGCTTTTTCCTAAGGCTGTTTTGTTCTAAAATGTTTCAATTATCAAAACCAAAAAAACAAAAAAAATTTAAGTTTTAAAATTCACTGATTTTTACCATTGATAACTGGTCAGTCCAATGCTGTGTGTAGGTGCTCTGAGTGTATATGGTTGTCTGTTCCAGGATTGGCACCACAGACTCATAAAATATATCATGGGTAAGCATCATTGTGGCAATAAAACAATAAAACCTAAATATTTCTTAAGACTAATGTGCATTATCATTTACTCTCAAAATCAATTAGAATCCTTATTTTGATTAAATGATTTTGCTCTTAAATCAGTATCCTATAGTATGTAAAAAAATATTGGAAATTTCAATTCATCAAATTATCAATTAAACATACTAATAATAATACAAATATTTTCAAATTTCATAAACAATAACAGAAAAATATAAATTATAATCTAACAAAAATTTTTAACAAATGTGATGTTTGATTTTATTTTTAATTTTCATTTTTTGCCCAAAAGATCTTTGGTTTTGTAAAGCATGCAACTTTTAAAACAAAGACGGATTTTATTTCTCCATATTATAATCTTAAAAATCTTAAGATTTCAAAGATGACTTTTCTTTATTCTTCAAGCAATTTTAGTCTGAATGAAAAATTGTTCGTAAATTATGTAAATATATTAAAATCTCAGAAAGTAAACTATCCTACTTTGGGAAGTTTTAGATTGATTAAATAAATCTTTATTTAATTACAAATATCTCATCTTAGGCAGAAGGGTTCAAAGGCTTTCAAAATTCACTGTGAAATTTTTAAGTGAATAAAATGTAAGTAAATTGCATCAGAGGAAATTTGTTTTTGGATTAATCCAAAGAAAAAAAAACATTCTTTTAAAAATTCCACTAGATAAAAACATGGTATAAAAATTCTGTTTTGAGTTTTTTAAAACAAAATTAAAATGTTCAAATAGGGTGTTCATATCATAGATTTAATTTTTTTTTATATGTGGAAATGTAAAAATTAGTGATTGGAATTTTTTTTTATTCAAATGACCAAATGTTGAAACCCTCCTGTTAAGTGATAAAAGATATTTTCTCAAGATTTTTTAAATTAAAGAAGCTATTCATCTTAAAATGATTTTATTAATGAATAAAATACCAAGAATTTCATTGAAATTTCAATATATTTACAATTGATTTTGAAATCACTGAAACAAAAAAATCCTCTGACATTTTATTTTTATCAAAAATAATTTAAAAACAACCCCAAAATTATCTAGGTCAATTATTGCAACACAAAAACATGGGGAGAAATATAGATTGGTTGTAGAAAAGATATAATATTGTAGGGATGTCTTTTGAAATGTGCCAGTGTGGTCTTGTAGTCTCAGCAAGAGGTTGCTCACAGTAGGGCTAGATCAAAGTAGACATCTCAGACAGTTGCCCGAGCTTACTAAAGGCTGAGGTTTGTGTTTGTGATCTTTCAAATAAAAGGGAATGAATGTGAAAAAAAATTTGAATTAAGAAAACAAAAAAAAAAGTCCGCAATAAATAAAAATTAATTCCAAGAAAACAAAACATTAGATTTCTTTTTTGAAACACCATAACATAAAAATAAATGGTCTTGTCTTCAATTTTTTTTCACGTACAAAATGCTGCTTCCATAAAGTGCCCCTCAGGGCCCCGGGCCCCCACTTTCCTACTTCCACTGGCCACTACTTGTTTCCAACATTGTCAATTTAATTTTAATCACCAGTATCTTATAAAGTCACTGGAGATCATCAAATGATAAATCATGTCATTTCTGACCAAACCAAGTGAAATAAAAACTTTGATCTCATAAATGGTGAGATAGATAAAATCAGATCCATGTTTTTCACATGGCCAGCTATGTGTTGGATGTTCATAATAACAAAGAGAACTCTTCATATTTGCAAAAGATGTGTGGGGATTTAGGAATTAACAGTAAAACTCCCAACCGGATATTGACTCGTCGGCTGCCAGATACAAAATGTATAAACGCATCGCCACGCATAAGGCTCCACGCATCCATCCGGTTAAAATCAGAAAAAAGAAAAATAATAAAATGTAAAGTAGCCAATGGGAAGCGGTCACGCCAAAATTAGAAGGATTTTGGAGTGGCGAATTTGGAGCCGGTGAAGAGAGATAGATACTCAGGTTTTCTGTGAACCGACCTCTTTTTCGGGGAGTGACGTCGAACCGATAACACTGATTTTACTATCTGGTGTTTTGGGCACCACGCTGTGTCTTGGGACGTAGCATTGGTTAGTCCATTCACCAAGTAAATAAAGGAAAATATGAAAGAAATGTTTTCGTCTCCTATCTGTTCTTATCTTTTCTTTTTGTATATTTCTTTTGGACCTTCTTTGGGCAAGGCATTGCGCCAGCTAGTCAACGTGGGGTAAAATAATATAACTAAAATATGGAGTCAGATATCTTACGGCAACACAGCCTTGCCCTTAGCCATTGACTACCTAAAAACCTTTAAACTCCACAGATGAAAGAAAAAGAAATATTATATATAAAAAGAGGCTCTCAGAAACTAATTAGTAATTTTTTTATGTTTAAAACTTTTTTGTTGTCTATTCCTGTTATGTTCATATTTCTATGTTCAGAGAATCTTGCTAAATAGAATTATTTCGTTAAAACATTTTTGTCTTTTTTTTTCTTAAGCATCAATGGTTACTTTTACTAGTTGTTACTATTCTGGGTTATTTTTTAGTCTTTTTTTTTTGTAATGTATAAACAGTAAATTCTAATGAAGATTTTAAATTATACAACTGGGATATTTTTATTGATGATGATAGATTCAGCATTACAATCTATCAATGCTAATTCTTCTGACTATATACTTGTCCAATCTTAGTTTCTGTCTTTTTGAAACCACAGAATCTGAATTAGTATGTTATTCTCTCTCTATAGATAAGTTTTATACAAAAATAGTAATCAAAAATACTTTTCTTCAAAATGATTAGTTTACAATTCAAATCAGATATCTTGTCTAAGATAGTTTTCTCTTTTGTTTTCACAACTAAAAGTGGTAGAGAAACATAAATAACTTTGAATTTTCACCATGTTTTATGATGACTGAAATAATTTGAACAATTTCCATTGTATTTTGAGCTGTGAGATTTACATTTATCTGAACTTATAAGCAGTAAGACTTAGATATAAACATCATATATCATCATCATCAAGTCATACTCACATCACATTTTACTGACTCTCTCCCCCCATCCATTCCTATCATCCATTACTCCTGGTAGGTCTTTAAGACTGCTTCCAGTGTCAACACAGAACTGATGTATGTAAGTCTTTGTTGGTCGGCTAACACTGGTGCCAAAAAAGATTGTCATGAGTTTAATTCAAACATTATATATACGGATGTTTTTTTATGTATCTTATAAAGTTATTGTTATATAGGTTTTATAATGAACTCATACAACTAAAATGATATTTCTCTTGAATTCTAAGTTCCATTGGCAAAGTTTTGAAATTTAATAATTGTTTACTGCCAAGTCTGGAGACACTCATGGCATAATATTTAGTGTTATAAGGAAATGAGTAATTTTAGTTCAAACCCTGGACAAGGCTGTTTCCATCGTAATAATACCCTTGAAAAAGGTATTAATCCAAATGTTCTTTCCCCAGCTGTGGGTAAATTGTAGGGCAATTTATTCTTGGTATTATAACCAGTTTAGGAGAAGGAAAACTGAATTTAAACCTTTTGTACTCCACTAAAAAAAAATTGACCTTGTGTCACATCTTCCTCATGGTGGAGAGGTTGGGTAAATACATACTACCTTTGCTTCCAGATTTTTAAATTTTTTTCAAAGTTTCCTCTTTGCACTTTTTTTTTAGTGGTTTAGTTTGGTTTGTTTGAGTTTTATGGCATATCAACCTTTGTAGGTTATTTAATGTCAAATCCATTTTTATACAAATAAACAGTTCCATTTCAAACAATTCAGTTTCGAATAGTACATAGTTTAAATGTCAAAACAGTTCTATTTCAAGCAATTCAGTTTAACATAAGTATGCAGTTTAGTTCTATTTGACCCATAGATAGAACCCTATCGGTTATTACCACTCCGGGCCTGAGTGGACCTGGGAGTGATGGCAATGAAGGGGTACTCCACATTCTCCAAAGTTCCAGCATTGCTGGAAACTCTCCATCAGATTGTTTTGTGTCATATCCAGGATACTTGTTGTGGGGGGGGGTCTTACCCCTCAGCAGAGGAGTCAGTGTATTCTACAGCTCCAGCCAACTGGGCAATTTTTTTTAGTGGATGAGTCAGAGGTTGTCTCATTAAGTATCTATTTAATGGTCAGTAAGCTGTTTTTTTTATATATATGTCCTTATTGTGAGATTTAAGATTAAAGATGTCACATTTAAAAAGGACACTTAAATTAAAAATGTAAGTTTTATCTCTTCCATTGTCTTTTGAATACAATATCTCTTGACTTATTTACAAAGAGAAAGATGAAAAAAAAAAAAATACACAAGAAATAAGATTGATATAATTAACAATTAGATATTTGATAACAGTAGATTTAGTGATAGAGAATTTATCCAAGAAATGGAATATTTGTAAAATGTTTTACCACATCCAAAAACGTGCAACAAATATTACATTGTTGCAAATTCAATGATAATGCTGAACAGAAATGTTAAGAATGACTAAATAAGCTTTTCTTTTGAAATAATATAAGTATATGAATACATATATCATAGAATTTACAAAACTGCTCATTGGTAAATAAAAGTAAATGGCACATTTATATAAGATCAGATAAGTTCATATGAAATAAAACAACTAAAGTTCTATCATCCCCAATAGAATTAAAAAATGCATATAGCGGTTCGGGAAATTGTTAATTTCTCTAACACTATATTTTTTAGGCAACACAAATGAATGACGAAACTTTTCTTTAACAACACAACAAAGAAAGTTTTTTATTTGCAGCATTGAATATGGTTTGCTTTTGATGCTGCAAGACTCGTGGAGTTTAGGCTTGTTAGTGTTGGAGACGAAATGGCGTAGTGAGATGTTGAGTTGGCAGCGTGTGTTGTCGGACGTGTGAAGGATTGTGTTTAGAGTCACCGTGTAGTTTTGTATTTGGTATTTGGGGGAGAGTCTGCGTTGTCTCCATGTGGTCAAGTGGTGAAAAGGGAACTAGTGTCAAGAGCGGAGTTACGCTCAGATCGACATAGCCAATTTTGGGGTGACACAAAGTTGGGCCTGTGTGAGGCATGTTGTATGTTTCTAATTTATGTTCAACTGGGATTCCTCGTAAAGAATCCATGAATTAGATGGTTCCCTCGTGAGTGTCCATGTTGCTGCTGCTGGTGTTAGAGCCACAGTGAGATATCTACACTGGGCGGCTTGTCTAGCGAAAAAGCATCGCTAAGTAGGGACGGCCAGAGGAACGTCTGTTCTGGTCGCCGTCTCAAGCCAAAGAGAGTGGGTTTAGCTGCTCACCCGTTTTGCTAGCCAGAAATGAAGGTCCGGGCTGAATAGAATAAGTCATCCTGATTGGGTGAAATTAAGTGTTGAATTAAATTGAGCGCCAAACCAAAATACAAGATTTTCCTTTTCTCTACATGCACAAAGAACCAAATGTTCAGAAACATTTAGTTAATATGTAAATGAGCTATTGAGGCAAATATTACAAGATATAGGGGAAAGAATATTTCTAATGTTACAATTAGATTGACTTTTTGTTGAATTTGCAATGCCATAAAATAATGATAAAATAAGGCACAAATATATGAAGGAAAAATAACGTCTGTTACCATAGAAAATAGAAGAGCTGTACAAGGGAGAAAACTATTTGAGTTGTCAAACCTGATGTACATCTTTTAACATCCCTGCATGCACTCATATTAATATTTTATTTATTTCCATACATATGAGAGCACAATAAAAAAATGAGTTTAAAGTCCAAATAAAAGTCTTTTGAATCTTTCTAACTTTAATTTGGTTATAGGTTTTGTCATCATATTAGCAATCATATCTGTGGTTAGATAATAAATTTTTATTTTCTTATTGAGTAACTCATTTCTAATGAAATCAATATTTGATATTTATTTGTTTGCCCCTTTAGAGTCTTTAGAGAGTGTGAATGCACCTTGGTTATCACTAAGTATTTTCACTGGTTGAAGGTCCATCCCATTTAGTAGCTAAATTAGGTATAAGCTCTCATGCATGGTTTTAGCTAAGTTCAGATACTCAGCTTCACTTGTAGATAGGTTACATCTTCAATTTCCATTAGATAGGTGAGGTGCCTTTGATTAAATAAGATCAAAATCCCATTGGACTATATCAGGCACTCTGATCAGACACCCACTTTGTATCACTGTAAACTAAGATTCCTAGTTCCTCACTTTTTATCACACAGCTCATATTAAGCTGTACCTTTTAGATACCTTAAAATATGTTTGGTTGTTACCCAATGTTGTTGACATAGCTCAGATAAATACCATAATAATTTACCTATACCATAACTCAAATCTGGTTTAGTGCAGGTCATTAAGTAAATTAGACTACCAACAACTTCACGATATTTCCTTGAATCAACAGAATCACTGGTGTTACTGAGATCCATTTTTTTTCACATGGTGTTGGTTTTGGTTTGTAATTTGATATATCAAACCTCTGTAACAGCCTTCTTATGTATTTCTTTTGACTCATTTTCACTCATCCTTATGTTATGTTGAAGTCTATTCCTAGGAAATGACTGAGTTCTCCCAGAACTTTCATTTCAATTTCTGACATTAACATTTTGTTTACATTACTATGGGAGATGACATTGTCAGCTGCAATGATTAAATCTTCAACCCAAGATATGATTATTAATCTTTTATTTTGTTTCATAAAGACACAGTGGTCTTTATTATAAAATCATTTCTGTTAAGGCAATCAGGTAACATTTTGTTCCAGTCTCTGCTTGATTGCTTTAGCCCATATTGAGATTTGTTTGACTTATAGACTAATCCTTTATCTTTACTTGTTTTTACTTCAAATCCTTCAAGTTGTTCTATGAAATTTTAAAGTCAATTGTTGCATGTACATACACGGTCGTTACATTTATCTGATGGACAAAAAGATCATATTGTGCTACCATTTGCCTTAAGATGCATAGTGAGATGATGTTTGCAGTAGGGGTGAAAGTTTCTTTATATTCTAGTCCCTTTGTTTAACTGAATCTTCTAGCAATGAATCTTGCTTTGTATTTTTCTGATCCATCTGGGTTTTTCTTAGTCGTGTAAACCCATTTACTGCTTACTGTCTTTTTGTTTTCAGGTAAATGTGTCAGTTCAAAAAATTTTTTTCTTGAGGGATTTTATTTCTTCTTGGATTGCCTCAATTCAGCAGAGTACCTTTGAGGAGTTTAAGTTTGTGGTATATTACTTGTAGCTGTATAACAATAATCAATGTTTATTAATGCATGGTCACTGTCATTCATTATGTAATTATTTAAGTAATGAGGAGCTCTTCTTTCCCTTCTGGGGTAATGCCAAAGTTTGCTATCTTCCTTTGTGTGTTGTCTTCTAAATTAGATATCTTAATGTGTGGGTTTGGAGTTACAACTAATTTCTGATCTTGTATATACTTCTTTTGGAAGAAATTTTCATCATTATCATCATTATCATTTGTTGGGTAAGTTTGAGTCTGTTGATTTGTCATGTTACAAATAAATTCACTTACTTATGCATGAGAACTCTTTTATTCACAGGTTTAAAGACTGAATATGAAGAACTGTTTCTGTAATATCCAATAAATATCACTTTTTCATATTTTTGATCTAGCTTTCTCTTCATGATATGCCAATCCAAAAATGTTCATCTTTAAAAAGTCGGGCTTCCTTCCTGATATCATATACTAAGGAGTTTGTTTTAAATGGTTTTAAAACATCTCTTTTGGATTACTGCAGATGTCATGAGAGTGAGGGTCCATAAGCTTTTAGTCAAGTTATTTTTGATAAATTTCTGGAAATCATTTGATTTGAATTCTGACCCATTATCAGATCTCAGGAATCATATTGTACCACGTGGGCAGAATCAACAATAAATTTTTTAGTGGCAGACACAGTATCATTTTAGACTTCCAAAAATACAAAAATACTGCACCGGAAAAATCATTAGAGAATGTGATGACATACCTGTCCCCTTTTATATCTACTGGCTCTGTAGGGACAGCTAAATCAGTGTGCACCAGATCAAAAATTGGTGTTGCATTTCTACCCAGTTGTCTCTTTCTATTCTGAGAAAGTTTTCACAGGATACGGGTTTCATAGTCCTTGTTTGGAATTTCTATTTTCCTTTTAATTGTCATTCCTTCAACCACATTTGGTAATTTCTTAATGTCATCCTAATTGCAAAGGCAAAGTATCTTGTATCAAGTGTGGATATCCTAGCAGCACTGGCAACTGTCTTCTGATTTGTTTTCTGCAGACATTAGATAATATAACCTATTCTAGACACATATAAAGTTTTGGTATCATTAATGTGTACTATCTCATTTTTCTTTTTCTTAAATGTTATAGTTTGCTGTGGAAAATTTAAAAGAAAATATATCCTGTGGATTGAAAGATACTTTTTAGAGATAATGCCTCATACCTGTTTGAAAAATTAATTTTTTTTTTAATTCACATTTGTCTATATAAACTTATTACATGGCCTAATTACCTCTAATTTGGTCGAATGATATCTCTAGACTTGTTTATGTTTTGTTGAGAGGAGTCCCTCTGGTGAAATAGCTGAAGTGCTAGTGTGTAACATCAAAGTAAACAAATTTGAACTCCAGTCATGCTTTTGTGTTCACTTTTGAACTGATACCCTTAAGGAAAGGTATGAAGCCGCTTATTCCCCCAGCTATGGGTTAAATAGTATCACTATTGTTTTTCTACAAGGATGAATTTAGTATTAAATAACCCATAAAGATTGATATGCCTTGAATCTAAAAAAAAACAAGCCAAACTATAAGATCCTTTGTCTATACTACAGTGGTATTTAAAAAGTGAAAAATGTTAGTGGTGTGACGGCAAATTAAAATAAAAAGATCCCCGGATGAGCAACCATTTAAAAGCGTATGGGAACTTGTGCATTTAAATATTGTTATCACCAAACGGGGAGTTTAATTTTTTGCATGTGTGAAGACGGGGCGGTCTGGCACTTGATCCCTCATAGAATAAGTCCTTGTTCAGAGTTCTTTCTTGGGCATATAGGAACTGGCAGATTATGTGGGGGTTAATTTATGGCTAGACTGGCCGCCGTTGGCAAGAGGTTTCCAAATTTCACACTACACACCCACCCACCAAGGCCACTAGTTCTTCCTCCCCTAGAACAATGGAAGATATGAGCCTTTAGGTTTAGATGTAATAATATTAATTATAGTAGTCGACAACTCCGGTTTCCCGTATAATGTTTTTAAAGGAATTCATATAGGACAATTTTAAGCGAGAATAACATAAGGCGAATAGAAGCTGAAAAAGAAACAAGCATAAAACAATTTGATAGTAGACGATACAAATGAACAACTTCAACACGTGGGAACATTAAAATATATCAATCTTTTTACTACATACGCGGATACACATATTCAACGTGTCGGCTATATTATTAACGGATAGTCCATAAGCATAAATGTCTTTCTTCTTTTCTTTTCTTTCTTCTTTAGTCTTTCTTCAAATTGAGATAGAGAGAATATGTAATTGGGTGTAGGGAGAAACAGTCTTAAAGTCTACTTATCTTTATCCGATGGATTCCTGTGGAGAATATTTCCTCTAATGGGCTAACGGACTTTATGTTATTTTTAGTTCTGGCTTGAAGGTATGCCTTCTTCTTGTCCAAGATACTTTCCATCTTCCCGCTGTGATTTCGGCGGTAGTTTCAAGATATCTTATCACTTCAACTACTGTTCCGCAAATCCCGGTTCTGGTGCTTCACCTGGAGTTTGGCATTAGATCCATTCACCTCTGTCCAAAAACTAATTTTCCTCTTCTCTATTTCTGCTGACAGAAAGAAGGTGCCACTTCCGTTTTAGGGCCCTAGCCAATCATTTAGCTTTTTTCTTCCTTTCCCTGGTCACTAAGTGCAAACATCTGTTGGCTTTTACTCTGACCCACATTCTTTACTTTCTCCGACAGGCAGTGAGGGATTGACCTATATTACTATTCTGTTTTAATGGTCATTCTTTGGGTGAACTGCTAGCTCAAATACGGAGGGGTAGGGGACATTCTTTATCTCTCTCCCTTCAGTGGTCGACCACGTGACAGTGGTCACAATTGTTTAAATGCACTTATAACAAGAGGCCAGATAAGGTTACCATTTTAACTAAAATGGCAGTTAAGGTTGATGATTTTGAAATTCACTTTAGTCAGTAATAACAGTGGGGCCAGAGGTTATCTGCCCGAAACCATTTTTGTAGGGGTGAGTTACCTGCCCTTAGACTTTTGTTATATTAGTTGTTGTTGTTATAAAATAAATGAAACACCTCATGTGTTGATAGCAGTCCTGATGTGTTGCTTTGTTATTTGACTGGAAGTTATCTCATGTCTAAATGACTAACTGCAGCTTGCCAGAAACAAAAAGGTATGTTTCCTTTTTTAAGGGTTTAAGTTAAATTCCCAATAGATGAGTCCTGTTGCCTTTGTTATATTAAAAGAAAGAAAACAAATGAGACAACGAGAATATGGTAAATTTCAAAAGGGAAGCTTTAATGGCAGCTTGAGACGAAATTTTCCCTGTGATTTAAGTAATGATAGAAGGAAAGAATTGCTGATGTCAGAGCAAGAATTGAGTTGCTGATATCAGAGCAGGAATTGAATTGTTGATGTCAGAAAAAGGAATTAAAATATCCATTTTGAAGCTTCAAGAATCCGTTGATCTAGGAGGGATGAACAAATGCTAAAGGAATGATTTCCTAGAAAACAATGGTGCATAAATTGGATGTACTCTCCTCATGGTGATGGAGGTCTGCTGCTCGAGTTAGAGAGAAAAGGAGGATCGGTCCGTCCTGCTCGAAAATTATGTGCGGAGAGAAAGAGCACGTGTTTTCACTGCCTTTTATATTGCCTGGGAAAGTCATCATGGCAGGATGGGATAAATCATCCTCATTGGGTGAAAATATGAGATCAAGAGCACAACGGTCAAAATAATTAACGTGCTAAATAATAATTTGAAATTCTTTCTGCTACACACTATTCTATTTTTTCTTACCAGTAATTTATTAAGTAAATACCAAAGTATATTGCTTTGTATTTTTGTGGGAGAAAATTCCCACAACTTTTCTTTTTACTCAATTCTTTCAAAGTTAAATATTTTGATATTGCTATTGTATTTCTTCTGTAACAAACTTTTTCGACTTATTTAATCTCTCATTTTGTTAATGCTTCATAAGTATTCCATTGTTTGTGAATAGATTCATATTTAACTTAATCCTTTACTATTAAATGTTGTCATTTGAATTTATTTCTATTATTCCACTTTTTTCTTTTCTTTGTTTATTATTTTACTTTATCAAAATAGGTAAGAACATTGAAATGAGGAAAAAAACAAACTCTTATATTAAAGGACTTTAAAGCATAACCACTTCGACAGCAAAAAGGAAGATTATAATGAAAGCATTATTTTTTGATTTTACATAAGAGTCTACCGATAAAGTAGCAAGGGAGATAACTGCTGATTAAACCAGCTTTCCCCGTTTATAAAATCCCCAATGTTGATTTGGTAATTTATTTTAAACAAAAGGCATAAACTCAATTCCTAGCTGGTTTTTCTTAAGAAATACAACACTTAGGTGTAACATTTTTTACTTTTATTCAAAAAATGTATTATTCTCACTTGATAATGAGGCTTAAAAATTGCCATTGAATCATAAAAAAAACTTTTTTTTCACTTTTAACTTTCTTACTGTATTTCTTTTCTTCTGTTTGTCTTTTGTCTTTTTACACTGTCATAATAATGTTCTATTGCAGAATAAATTTTGTACCAATACACTTCATCTCAACATTAAAACATTTACAGCAGTGAAATTCTGTTTCTGTTTTGTTATTTCAGTAAAATATATAAACAAATATCAATAAAAATGACCAGCTGTGGAGTTTAAATCTACAGCAGGACAAGCCAACCTGATGGTATTTATGCTATAAACATGTGGTTTATAGCATCTTAGTCTCATTAACACCATGCTTGTATATTCTTACTAAAATAGCATTTTGGTGTGTAGGGCTACTTTTTATTTTGCTTTATAAACTAATTTAACAAATCTGTCTATTTACACTGCTTGTATGTATTTTAAAAGTGAAAATTTTAAAGTTCGTTTTTTGATAAAAGTAATGATATAAAACTATACTGATCAGCTACAAGAAATGAAAACTCTGTTAGCATTCAATCGATTTAGCCATTTTGCTTCATAATATCATGAATATTGTTCTAAAATGTTTTAAGAGTACCTAAATTGGTAAATGAAATAGTTACTGATTGTTAAAAAATTTGATGTAATTTTTTCAGACAAATAATAAAAAAGGCATGAAAAAAAAAACAGTTATAAGGAAATTTTGCTCCCAACTAAAATTTCACCTGCCAGAAATAATGCTCTTTAAACATAAGATTGTTCAGACTGTAAACACAATAGTAATCTTTTCATGAAATATCTAATATTTCCTTACTATGAAAACATTGTCATTTTCCTCATTGGGAGAGGTATGTAAATAATATACAGAGTTGTACTTTTACTATTGGTAGAACTGATTCAAAATTAGTTTTTCTTATCCTTCATTGACAAATTTTGATATTTCCCCTTTTCTTGGTCAACTGTAACATGTAGTAATTATGAACCCTACCTTGCCACACTGGCCTATGATGTATTAGCAGAGCATTTGATTTCAGGTTTGTCCTTCCCCAAACTGGTTTTTCAACAAAAGCTAAGAAGACTAATCTGCAGTAGTACTTTCTACATAGCTAGGAGGAAGATAAAAAATGGATTCATGCTTTTCCCATGGGCATTAAAGCAAAATGAACACAAACAGCCTCTGTTGGAATTTGAACTTGGCTTTACAATTCCATTTTCTATGCCACCTTTATGTCCATATATATTTTTTATAAAATCAAAGTTAACATCTACAAATTAAGGAATCAAATTTTCAGATTTCTTTCATAAGACAATGTATAAGATCCTTTCCTAAACTGAATTTTCTTGATTCCTAAAAAGTAAATTGCCAATATTTTAACATTCTTTACTTCCCAACCCAAATGAGCATGTTTTTTGAGTATGTCTTTTGTTTTTTGATTGGCCCATGTATGTATAGGAAATAGAAATAGTATGGTTTCTAGCGCAACAACTGATTAAATTCACTGTCTTTACTAGTAAATAAAAAAATTGAAAACACTTCAATTATTGATCAAAACATTCATTTTTCAAGTTTTGCTTTACAAATGTTTCCCTGTAACTCCGAGACATTTTGTTGTAACAAAATCTCATTTACCTTTTATTCCCTCTTTAACAATTTGTTTTAATTATCAGATATTTTCAGAAATTTAGTAAAAATATATTTTGACATTTTATTTCAAAGTTAACATTTATGAAAAGTTGTTTAATGTAAAAATATGTTGTTTTATGTTATGTTTCATTATGGTCTTTACTTTTTTGTCCAGGTTAAAAGCACAAAAGGTGAACCTAAAGCTGAACGTTTTTGACCTTATTTTTCCAACGCAGGTACTATTGGGGCTTAAGAAAAAATTTGGTAAACAGGCCAGTAGATATCAGCATTGGAAAAATAAGGTCTAAAAACTTTTCAGCTATGGGTTACACTTACCATGCTTTTAACCTGGACTATTTAATTTGTAGACTGCTAAGAGGAGAAAGTGTATTTTTTAAATATTTTCTCTTATTCACTATCAAATTCTAACAACTTTTGCTTAAAATAATTTTTTAGTTTTACTAAAATATTGACAAAACTTTGATTTTTTGGTGCAAATCAGGTATCTATTCAAAATATTCTAAACATTTATGATTAGAATTAAAAAACAAAAACTGTGAATACAATGAATAGAATTACAGTTCCAATAAAATCTATTTTATATCTCCTGTAATGGTCTTTTTATTTTATAAGATTATTATTTTAAACAAAATTTGTACTGAAGAAAAGGAAATTGCCTTCATCATAGATTTTAGATTAGTACAATAGCTAGTTTTGTAAAATATTCAGGAAGTTTACTTGAAAGAACAATGGAAATATTTAGCCTCTATTTTTTACTAAGACTTCAATGTTTGAATAAAATAGTAAACATTGGTCAATAAGATAATTAAAGAATAAATCAGAATGAATATTTTGATAATTCTGACAAGACATTCAATAACAGAAAAGAAATGGTAGTTAATATACTGACAAGTATGTTCATTCCTAGCAATATGAGCTACACAGACTATACCATTCTCAGTAACTTGTGTAACACATTATTTCTACAACAAAGAGCATACACTATAACAGAGTTTTGATACACCACTTTCAAAGATCCTATAAAGTAAAGAAAGAAGTAATCTTTAATATAACATATGAGGCTGACAAAATAAGAATCACAAGATTTTTTTTAGAAAAGTCATGATTGTTTTCAAAAAAATCAAAATTTGTTAGAAGGAAAATTTCTGTCAACAATAAAACAAGGATGTTTGTAACAGAGTTAAGCACAAGCCAATTAAAGTTGTTGTCTATGAAAATTCAATGATTCAGTAAAGCAGTGCTTAATAAAGAGTTTGGGTTTGCTATCACCAATGAGCAAATATCTTATTTGAACTTGTTAGCCTCATGAGAGAATGAGGCTTCAAAATTGCCATTGCATTAGGCAGAGTAATCAAGATGGAAACTGAGACAAGCTTTAGAAAATCTACCTCCACTAATAACCAAATGAAAAAGAAGAAAGATTGACAGTTTACAAAGAGACAAAAGTATTCCATTTTAGCTGATAAAAGTAATGGTGATACTTTACAATATCTGAAAAAAAAAATTGGGTAACATTATACTCTTCTGATAGTTACAAAAAGGTAAAGGTTCTAACTTGTTTACAGAGGCAACTTTCTTAAATCCTAAAGAAGAAGAAGAATCACTTTACATCTAAAGAATACAGACAGTTGCAAACTTGTATGGCCTTCTTAAGATAGTCAAGGCAAATATCCCACTTAACTCCATTGTAAACCATATTTTGCCTGAAAGTGGGTTTTGTAGATCAGCCAAGAAATGAGAAATTTGGCCTTGTTTCATGGAATTTATTAAAGAGGCACAAATTCTATTATCACTAATGGTGAACTTTGACATGGTCAATCTATTCAACATATTATTAATAGAAAAAACAGTGTCCATTCTACAAGACAAACAGACAATTATATTTGTCTTAATAACTTATTGGAGATATTCATATTTTATGTTCTGAACATGATGTGAATTTCTTTACTCAGCAGTCAAGAGTCTCCTTTTGTATATATGTATGGGAATTAGCTGAATCTGTCAGTATATTAGCCACTATTTTTTGTCTCTGTTCACCATTTATTTCTGTACAAAAAAGCTTCCTCTGTTTCCTTATATAGTGAAGAATAGATTTGTTGAAATGTCATGAGAACAACAAAAACAGAATAATGAATTTAAACAACTCTTGGAATGATAATTCTTCTTAAAAACTACAATTTAAGCCAAGTAATTTTAGCTCACAAATATACTTTTGTTATGTATTCTAAACTGATTTATTTGATGTTGATAAAGATATTCATAATCTTAATTTTTCATCTAATTTTCTTTGATTTCCTAGGATTTCCTATTTGGAGATTTACAATGAGAAAATCTTTGATTTACTGGCAAAATTTCCTGACCCTTCTGATATTAGTTCTGATAAATTGGTGATTGTAGAAAACAACAATGGAGTGTATGTTCGTGGCCTTTCCTACCATCTTGCTCAAAATGAAGAAGAGGCTCTCAATCTACTCTTTGAAGTATGTTTTTATTTTTACTTTAATTGCCATAAAAGTTTTATTTTTAAATCATAACTTTTTCATAAATCATAACTTTTTCATTTAATGAGTAAGCTTTCAGATTTAAGTTTGTAAACAGCCCAGTTGGCTGGGGCTATAGAATACACCAACTGCATCTCTGCAGTAAGAAGAATGTCCAAGACATGACATTAAACTCTCTGATGGTGAAGCTCCAGTCCTGGAACTTTGGAGAATGTGGAGTAACCCTTCATTACCTTTACTCCCAGGTCCACTCTGACCTGGAATGTTAGTAGTTAATAGAACTGTTTGACCATTTAACTATATGCAAACAATTGACTTATGTTGAATTGAATTTTTAGTACTCAAAGTCAACTCAAATTCACATTTTCTAGAGAAGAATTGATATCTAAGAATGATTGCTTGTAATTTTAAGTAGCATAATCCTGTTTCTGTATAATGCGATATATTTATGCCTTATCTTTTGCTATTTTACTTGATTGTAATTTAATTTTTACATAGACAAAGGCCATGAGTGATGCAGCTAGTTTGCTCATGAGACAGGGTGTTTTACAATAGTTGAAACAAAGCCTCTCAGATCTTCCCTGTTGACTTTATTCTCTTTTCAGATTATTGTTAGGAAATATTTACCATTTTGATATATTTAACTGAATATAGTGAAATCTTGATTTGGACAATTACTCTATCATTTGTGGTCCTTGATTTGTGCCCAATCATTGTGTTTCAAAAATTACAAAACACCTTGTAGTTATGTGTTCTTTGCATTGTAATTTATTTTGGAATTTAACAAACCATTTCTGAGTACATAAGAATGTATTGATTTAGCGACATGTACTAATTCTACTAATCCTTGTTTAATTTTTATTAGGGAGAGACAAACCGTGTCATTGGGGAACATTGCTATAATCAAAGGTCAACTCGATCCCATTGCATTTTTTCTGTTTATATTGAGGTTAGTAAATATGTTATACATGGAATTTCATAATAATCATTCATTATACATGAATCAGTTTAGTTTGATTTGAATTTATTATTGTGATAAATAAATTATTCAAATTAATATCTATGTTAAGGATATATGAGTAAATTTGTGTTAATAGTGTCAGTATGAGCAATTACTACAATAGTATGTCTTTGATATAAATACTTTTTAGAAAAGTCATGAACCCTGGAGCTTATCTAGGCAGACATATGAGCATATGCTAAGAAGGAGAACTTAATTCAAGTCTACCAGAAAGCAATATCTTCATGATTAGCTTTAACTTATAATTTGCCAAATGGTTTTAAATTTTACTGCATGTAATAGTTAAAACTGTTTTCTACATGAAAAAAACCCTTTAAATATCTGATTCAATGTTAAGTAAATGTATATACATGCATTGCATATATTCACACACAAATATATATACATATGTGAGTGTGTATACAGGGTTTGATTGGTCAATTGTCATCTAAATTACACAAAAATTAGAATAACATTGATATCTCACTTTATCAGATATATTAACTAAAATTACAGGAAAATATCTTGAAATACCACAGATTAAATTTATTCAAAAAAATTACTCATGGCTTCAATCACAGACCTTGGATAACTTCAGAATCACCTGCAAGCCTTTCTGTTGGCCTCTTTGTTTAAATTAGTAAATGCTGCAGTTATCCTTGCCTTCAAATTATCTTTGGTATTGCATGAAGTTTTATTGGTCTCTTGCACAACTGTGTCCCTCACATAATATTTAAGGGGATTGCAATCTGGGGAGTCAGATGTTATGAGTGATGTGGTCACAGAAATATTTTGACAACCAAGATTGGGTCCTCTTGCTTGTGTGGTATAGCACAGAGTCCTGTTGCCGGACATAGGGTATTCCAATAGCTACCCTCTCAATTTAGGGCAGTATTATTTCCTCCAAGCATTTGATGTAGGCCTTCATATTGAGTGTGAGGCCATGTGGGAAGATGAACGCAAGCATAATATCACCATCACTTGTGACCATCCAAGACATCATGATGTGGACAGGGTGTTTGGTTTTCATCCCTATTTGTACATCTTGTGGAGACAGAGTTACTCACTGGTTGTTCTGTGTGTTCACCATCTGATCTTGACAAAAGTGTATGTTCAATTGAGGGAAATGTTTGAGTTTGTTAAAAAGCTTTTCAGCATGATCTTTCCTCTTGTCCTAATTGGCCTGTGATAAAAATTGGACCTTTCTCATCTTGTATGAGAAATAGCGAATGTCTTCATGTACTACATGCAAGATAAATAAAAGACATTCCATATCTCTGGCTATGGATCTGATTGATTTGTTTGGTCTCAACCAACAAATTTGGGAGTTCTTATCAGAATGACCAGAGTGAAGATTATGAGCTAACATAACATGGTAATCACTATTGGACTCTTCCAACTCTTTTCAAATCCTCTGCATTGTGCTCAGATTGACACCCCAACACTCTGAAATCTTCATATTGATGTTTCTGGTACTACAATGCATTTTCAAATTTCCAGAGAAATGAATTGCATCATGGTGGTGGACAATGCCCAACTGACTCTAGTTTGCTGCACAGTTGAAAAAACCGGAAAAAAACTAATTACATGTGTAAAATTGAAAATTTAAAATGGCAACAATTTATCCATCACATCCTGAATATATATGTGTGTATATAATATATATATATATATATATATATATATATATATATATATATATGCATGCAATAAATTATAAAATGTCTATGTCCATGCATATTTATATAATGTATATGCAGTGGCTCCAAGATTGGTCATAATTCAAGTTTTATACTCCTCCTTCATTATTTTATCATTTCACATTCAGTTGATTTAAATTTCTGTTCCATGAAAATAAGCAAGTTAATCTATAAACATCTATGAATGCAGTGCAATGATGAGAATTCATTTTTCCACTCCTCCAATGAAAAAACGATCATCATTTACTATTAGTCTACTTTTTCCTATTTCTCTTTTAGATTTCTTTTTTCCTGCCTTTTTCATTATTTGTGATAATATATTTTGATGTAAACCTATAGGGAGCCTTAAATGAAACTATACATGTGATCTTATCACTCAAATATATTATCTTTATAGTATCATTGTTAATTGTTACTACCAGACATTAACATATAATAATATATCCTTAAACAAGAGCTGAAGAGTATGCAATACCCCTTGCTTTTACTCCCAGGTCCACTCTGACCTGGAGTAGTAGTACCTATTAGGGTCCCATCTACTGGTCAAATATATGTTGAAAAATTATTTGTATTCAATATGACTGTCTACCACAAAAAGCTCATAAGAGACTGCTGCACAAAAGATATAAATATGAATGTACAATGAATGCAATCAATCAATCATTTAACAATTACCAAACAAATTCCTTGTGATATCCTATGTTGTCTATCACACAAATCTACCATTCTTGTATTATAACTTCTGACAATTTAGATTTGTTTTTATTCAGATCTTTTATTTGCTTTCATTTATCTTTTTATGATTTTGTTTAAAGTTTTATTCCCTCTGCATAACTATTAGATCTGCTAAATACATATCAACACTTAACATATATTTAGAGAAAAAACTCCCTCTCTTTGTATAAATGAAAATAAAGATTAAATGATCATATTTCTTTATAATGTAATAAATAGCACATCTAAGAGGATTTATATCAAAAAGAATATAAGTGGTTGAATTATTATTGTTGAAATAACTGAGTTATTCTTTTTTCTCTACTTTAAGACAAGATCTCTAGTCGATTCTGATGCTAAGTACACAGTTTCAAAACTAAATTTTGTTGACCTGGCTGGTTCTGAAAGGCTTGGGAAAACCAATGTGAGTAAATATTTTTACATTATTCTATGTTATATTGGTATGTGCTATGGATCCAGAACATTAAAAAAAAATTCACTTGGAGTTATAATGCAAAGCATAATTGTAAATCTTAATGTACTGGATGGTCTCAGAAGTTTGAAAAAATCATTAGCATATAAGTAGTTGGCGACCTTAGTCAAGGGTGACCTGAAGGCTCCCTTTTCAATAGCTACTACACCGAGGGGTAAGGGAGGGTGATACTCCATTCCCTGGATTGCTCCATTTTACCCTTGATCCTTACCTTATTGTGCTGAGTGCTAAGAAAGGCAGCATCAAGTACCATTTTTTGAGTCTTTGGTATGACTTGACCTGAGATTGAATCATGGTCTCCCAGACCATTGGTTACTACTCTAAAATGATCTTGATCTAAAATGATCTAAATTAATGATCCTGAAATAATATCAAAAACTCATATTGAAATACTAGATTTTGATGTTTATACATATATCTATGGACAGATATTGAGTAGTTACCAATTGTTGGTCCTTTCTTTCAATCAAGAAAAATCATCTCTGTTGTTCTAAGTTTAAAGTTAATTATAAAATAATATTCTGAATATATTCAAATTTCAATAAAAATGAATTCATACTTAATCATGGTAATGCTAGATTTCATATCTCTGGTATATATCGTTAATAAATTAGAATATGATATGTTACCATATTTCTTAACAGTTTTCAAAATATTCATTAAAAAATGACCATTTCTAAGAACATTAGATTATAAACTAAAACTGATTTTAAAAATTGTAAGTGATGCTTTGACTGTACACACTACAAATATTATATCTATAATAAAAATCTTCGGGTCCATACACACTGATCATATCAGCTTACAATGTCATGGAAATTAGAAAAATTGCAAAAAAATTGCATAAGCAATTTGAACATCCACTTCAGAAAACGTCATTAAATTAATGTGATGCTGGTATTCACATTCATGAACTTGAATGTGGAATCGATTGAATGTTGATATTCAATGGGAAGTCTCAATAGTCACAACTTAAATTTGAAATTCAAGTTACACACAATAAAAATCTAGATTTACCTGGTCACTTGATAAAAGAAATTGGTTTCTACAAAAAGAAGGATTGGTTAGTGTAACAGTCATCTTTGGAAATGGAATCAGCAACCAAAAAAGGAGGCTTGCTTAATCTAACAGTCATCATCGGAGATGGAATCAGCTACTGAAAAAGAAGGCTTGCTTAGTGTAACAGTTGTCATTGGAAATGGAATCAGCAACTGAAGAGCCCAGTCGGCTGGTGCTGAAGAATACACTGACTGCTTCTCTGCAGAAGAGTAAGACCCTACCAACGAGTGTCCCGGATATGACAGTAAACAATCTGATGGTGAGGTTCCAGTAAAGCTGGAGCTTTCGAGAATACTGTATACCCCTTCATTGCCATCGTTCCTAGGTCCACTCTAGCTCGGAGTGGTAGCACCTGATAGAGTCCTATCTATGGGACAAGTAAAACTGTGTACTTAAACTAAACTGAACTGCTTGAAATAGGACTGTTTTGACATCTAAACTGCGTACTTATGCTAAACAGAATTGTTTGAAATAGAATTGTTTTTGACAATTAAACTGTTTACTTATGCTAATCTGAATTGTTTGAAATAGAAGTTTATTTGTATAAAAATTGATTTGGCATTAAATAACCTACAAAGGTTGATATGCCATAAAACCCAAACAAACAAACAGAAACTGAAAAAGGCGGTTTGTTTAGTGTAGCAGTCATCATTAGAAATGGAATTAGCAACTGAAAAAGGAGGCTTGCTTAGTGTAACAGTCATTATTGGAAATGGAATCAACAACCAGAAAAGAAGGTTTGGTTCGTATAACAGTCGTCATTGGAAATGGGATGAGCAATCCAAAAAAGAGCTTGCTTAGAGTAACAGTTGTCATTGGAATTGGGATCAGCAACCAAAAACAGAGGCTTGTTCAGTGTAACAGTCATCATTGGAAATGGACTCAGCAACCGAGAAAGAATGCTTGCTTAGTGTAACAGTCGTCATTGGAAATGGAACCAGTAACCCACATTCAAATCTTGGCTGAAAGTGTCTGCATTTCATTTTGCCCTACTGGCTTTTGGACTGGCATGAATTCATTTTTTCTTCCTCCCAGCCATGGGCCAGATTGGATTCTTTAGCCATGATTAAACAATCAGTCTAGGAGAAGAAAAATTTAAAACTTGTTGTATACTGCTTAACGAATTGACCTCCTACTCATAGTGATAGGAGTTTGGTTAATACATACTTGCAACAAAAAGCTAGGTCCATTTATACCAGTACTTTGGAAGAGTCCATTCTTAAGAGGTAGTCTAGATTTTCCCATTTTTGGAATGGATACTTTCCCATTTTATATAGGGAAGTCCCAGTTGTGTAATGACTAAAGTGCTGGACTGCTGCTTCAATGTAAGCCAGTCCAAACTCCAGTCAATACTATTACATTTGTCACGTGGTCTCCCACTGAGAGAAGAGAAATAAGGAATTACTACTATCCCTCCGTGTTTGAATTAGCTAAAAAGAGGAATCTAGGTCAATTCCTCAAGTAATAAATCCAGGGCAGAATGAAAGCCAACAGATGTTTGCACGCTGTGACTGGGTCAAAGAGATAGTAGTCCCAAAGAATCGCCTGACAGGGGAAAGAAGAAGATAGAAGCCAAATGATTGGCTAGAATCCTAAAGCAGAAATAGCTCTCCTTCTTCCGTCAATGGAAATAGGGGTAAAGAAAATCAGTTTTGGAACAGAGGTTGTCATGAACAGATGGGGGTGAATCTCGCGCCAAACTCTGGGTGAAGAAAGCGGAAAGAATCTTGGACAAGAAGAACCTTATGTCTTCAAGCCAGAACTAATATAAATAAATCTGCCAGCCCGTAAAACAAGAAAATATTCTCCAAAGGAATTCGTCGAAAAGATAAGTAAACTTTAAGACTGTTTCTCCCTACACCCAATTATATACTCTCTCTCTCTCTCTCTCTCTCTGAAAGACGAAAGAAAAGAAGAAAAGGAAGAAAGACATTTATAGTTATGTATTATCTGCTGATAATATTGCTGACACATTGAAGATGTGTGTCTGCGTGTATATTAAAAAGATTGGTATATTTTAATGTTCCCACATGTTGAAGTTTGCTCATTGTGTCGTCTGCTGTCAAATTACTATTTCATGTTTCTTTTTCAGCTTCTTTTGCCTTATGTTATTTTCGCCTAAATTGTCCTATTCTTTCTTTTAAAAATATCAAACAGGAAACTGGAGATGTCGACTACTATAATTAATATTATTACATCTAAACCTAGAGGTCCATATCTTCCATTGTTCTAGGGGTAGGAAGAGCTCGTGGCTTTGGTGGGTGGGTGTGTAATGTGAAATTTGAAACCCCTTGTCAGCGGCGGTCAGTCTAGCCCTAAATTAACCCCCACATAATCTGCCAGTTCCTATATGCCCGAGAAAGGACTCTGAACAAGGACTTATTCTACGAGGGATCAAGTGCCAGACCGCCCCGTCTTGACACGTGCAAAAAATAAACTCCCCGTTTGGTGATAACAATATTTAAATGCACCAGTTCCCATACACTTTTAAATGGTTGCTCATCCGAGAATCTTTTTATTTTAATTTGCCGTTACACATTCACTTTTAGACAAATACTTTTGAGGAAGTTATGAACTCCCTTATCCTCCTCAGCTATGGGTTAAATAGTATCACTACTGTTCTTCTACAATGATGTTTTTTTGCATTAAATAACCCAAGAAGGTTGATATGCCATTAAACAAAGAAACTAAACCAAACATTTTATAAAGTAAAAACTGAATTATTTGAGATCATTTTTTTAAATTAAATCTTTTGTCAAGTTTGAATTTTCTATTTTCTATTTTCTATTTTTAATTTGTATGGATGGTTTTTTAATTGGCTATATCCTAATACAACTTTTTTTACGTAATAAAGCATTCTTAGCTTTGCAAAACTTTTGAAATGGTGACCCACATCTTAAAAATAATCTTTTTTTGTGAAAAATTAATCAAGTTTTCTGTGACAAGCCAAATACCTGATTCAAAATTTAGATATAAAAATCTATTAAAAATTGACACAACATACAGTTTGGAAAGCTCTGCTCTAAAGATAAGATTATATAAAAATTGTATCATAAGTTTACCATTATTTATAACTGGTATGATAGAGATTGAGGTATGCTAAATCAGTTATTCCTGCAATCTGTGCTGACTTATTTAATGCTCTTTCCTAAACATCTGACTATTAATTATCTTATGTGGCAAGTTTCAGCCAAAACTTAAATTGAAAAATTAGATTTATCTTATCCTTGTTGAATGGCAGTATTTATATGTAGCAACATTTTTATCGCAAACAGATAACATTCTTTTGCTTTTCTGTGCTGTCAGGGAAGAAAATAACCATTCTGAATAAGTTTATATTTAATTCTGGAAATTATAAGATAGGTATTACAGTAGTGCAGTGCATTTTATGAAAGTACACATATTTTAACAAGTAATGCACAAATGTACACAATATGTGCTGGCTCCTATTGCTATTAATTTTGTAAAATTATTAATTATTCAACATAAATCTTTGGCATTAGATTAATTTTGCTCCTAAAGGGATTACAATTTTGCTAAGATCAAAAAATAATAATCACAAAGAAATCTTTTCTTCTTCTTCTTATAGTATATGCTGTAATCTGGAAAATTGTTTTTGTTTTCTTAAATGTAAGTAATATTAGAATATTACTAATGTAAAGAAAGAAAGCCTGAATAATTTTTCTAATATAATGTCAATGATTATTGAAATATTACATTTCTTTCTTGTTTTCTACTAACAAAATTTTTTGTTATTCCATTTCTTTTTTAAAATTATCTGATGAACAATGTTTTTGTCACTATCTAATATTTCCCAGACTTTGGTTATGTAATATGCTTGTGACTATTTTACAGTTCTAAGCACTATGTATTTTAACATTTTTGTTTTAAAAGTTGTTTCTTATAATTTTTCATTTATATTTTTTTTTCATTGCTAGTCAAAGAGCAAGATCCAGTTGGAAGCACAACACATCAATAAATCCCAGACATTTCTACGGCAAGTTGTTACTGCTATGGCTGATGAGAAAAGAAAGCATATTCCTTTTCGCCAATCCAAACTAACTTATTTCCTTAAAGACTCCATTGGTGGAAATTGCAATACAATACTCATAGCCAATATTTGGTCTGAATCTGAACAAATTGATGAAACTGTAAGATATTTTTATGCTTATTTATATTTCATTTTGTTTAATTTAATTTTTGAAAATTGATTTAAAAAATGTTTCATAACAATTTTGAAAAGTTGAAAAATTATAATTTATCAACTCCTTAATGTTTAGCCTCACTAGTATTTGAATTTTTTTTTCTCTGAAATTTAAACCTGAGAAAATAATGTGGTCTAAAGGCAAGCACTGCCTGCAAAAAGGACAAATTGTTGGACGAACAAAATAGTAGCCACTTAATAACTATGAGTATAAAAAAAGAAAGCACTTTGCTCTATTTGTCCTCAGATTCCCTGAATATTATTTTTACTATTAGCTGCATTTTGGAGAAGAGCTCAATTAATAGGGTATTCTATTGGTGATATTAAGATCAATAATTCCACAATTCTTATAGCTTAGTGTTATGTGGAAATAGCTCCAGGCCACATGTGTCAATTAATGCACGTCTTTGTTACCCCTATCTTGTCCGTCAAGTGTCTCACATTTAAAGGCCCCTTCAGACCAATACAATACTGGGTCGCTTATGTATATTAGTTGACTAACATCCTCCATACATACATAAAATGAACATTTCAAACTTTTGTAAATTGCCATTCACCATAACAGTTGGGTGTCTTGCCAGTAGCAACTCTCTTCAGATGTGGTTGTCTTTCAGCCATGTCTGGTTCTAGTTTGTTTGGTGTTTTCTTCACTGCCATTGGTGGTGATATCTTGTTTGCAGTTTGTTTCTCTCATGTTGCTGTGTTTTAGTCTAGTTATGAGTCATAGGTGTCTAGTCCTTTTCCATTTTCCGGTTCAATCATGTATTACCAGTATTCAAATTTTTCTGTGACAGTTGCTTTTTTCCAATATTGGTTCTTGCCATATGTCTACACAGTCACCTGGTCACTGTTTCTTAATTATGTCAGGTCATGGGCATTTTTGTCATAGTGTTTCTTTTGCTGTTGTTTTGTATTTTAGTTTTTGTTTCTTCCGCATTAAATGGGGATAGGAATTTCTTCATCGTAAGCAATACACTTTTCAATTGTCTTACAAAGAATCTCTGCGCTGGGGACATTCCTGTGGATTTTGATGGTTAATTCTAGTTTGGTCAGACAAGGATTGCTATTTTCATTGTTACATTTTCCTATAATGTATTTTATTTGTTTTACAGCTGATTCTGCCATTCCATTGGAGTTTGGCATCTCTGGTGAGCTGGGATTCCATTTGAATTCATATTTATGGGCTAATTCTCTCATCATTTACTTTTCAAATTCAGGGACCCCATCACTTACAATTTCTTCTGGAATGCCATATCTCATGAAGTGTTTCCTAAATGGTATGACTGTGCAACCTGATGATATTCCTTAGAGTCAATCAACCATAGTGTAATTGGAGAAGTAATCCATACAGCCTAGGTATTTTCTTCCATTCAGTGTCATAGTATCAAGGCCAATATGTTGGAATAGGTGTTCTGACACTGGTCTTGTGATTAGTGTCTCGTCGCTATTTTTTGCAGAATATCTGCTATACTGTTTGCAGTTCATATAACATTTATGGAGTTCGCACCTCATTCCAGGCCAGAAGATTGTATCAAGGGTGTGTCTCATGTTGCTTTTTTTTCATGTCATTTCTCATTGAAGTAGGTACAAAGACAGAATCTTTGTAAAATACCAGATCGTCCCTTGTTGACAGGTAGTCTCTGAATTTGTACAGCTGTTTCAACTGAGGTTCAAGGGATTCATAACACATTGGAAAACCTTGTTTAATCAGTTTTGTGAGCTTCTGTAGATTCTTATCTTCTTTGGTGGTGCTGACTAGCCTGTCTCTGATCTGTTCACTAACAGCTAGAAATACTAATCTACATCACTGAAATGAAACTGAAATTTGTCATCCTCTACTGGTGGTCATGAAAGAGCGTCAGCATTAATTATGTCACTGTCCTTCTTGTTTGTTATTTTGTAGTCAAAATTCTGTATTGAAAGTATCGTTCTTAACAGTCTTTTTGGTGTTTCTCTTCGAGGCTTGTTGCTGATTGCTTCTAATGGTTTGTAATCTGACTCTATTGTTACATGTCTTCCGTAGCAATAGTCACTGAACTTGTGTAATCCAAACACAACAGCTCTCATTTCTTTTCCAATTGGGGATTAGTTTTTTCAAAGTAATTCCAAACCCTTGACACATATGACACTGGTTTCCCATTCTGCGAGAGTACAGCTCCAACACCTACATCAGACATGTCAGTCTGTATCGTGACTGGCTTTTCTAAGTTAAGACAGGTGTGTTTGCTATGGATTTCTTTGTCTTCGAATGCTCTTTGTTGCACCTCTACCCATTGGAAAACCTGGTCCTTCCTTGTTAATCTGTTTAAAGATTTACATTTTGTCATCAGTGAATGGTCAAATTTCAAGAGGTATTTAACCATTCCTATGAAACGCATTAGATGATGCAAATCATGAGGTGCTGGCAATTCTGCTATTGCCCACACTTTTTCTTCATCAGGCTTCAAGGCTGCATTAATCAGTGTATGACTCACGTTGGTAACTTCCTCTGTGAGGAATTTGCATTTGTTGAGGTTGATTTTAATATTTCTTTCTCTGCAGGTATGCTTGTAAGTTCTGTTTGTGGTTATTGATGGCTTGGTCTGAGTTTTTTCCAAATCCTTCAATCAGAAAGCCATCTTGAATAAGGCTAACCCTGTTTAGCTCTTGGAATTGTTTGATCGTTTTTGCTTGGAATGCCTTGCTGGCTTGTGTGATACCCATGGACAGTCTTTTGTATTAATAATTGCCCTGGGGCAATTATTAATACAAAGGCAGTTAGTTCACTTGCCTTGTCGTTCAACTTGCAATGCCAGAATCGGCTTCTGACGTCCAATTTGCTAAATTTTATTGGGTTTTTATTTGTAAACCTGTGTATGATAGATTCCAAGCTGGGTACCTGGCAGTGGTAGTTATTAATCAGTGCCTTGTTTAATGGTTTGGGGTTTAAACATATCCAGAGCTTTCCGCTATGTTTTCTTTCGATTACATAGCCTTTGAGCCATGAGCTGGGTCCTTTCACTGTCTCAATTATATTGTCCCCCATCATTTTTTCTAGTTCCTGTTTAAATTGTTTTTCCAATGCAAATGGGACACTTCTTATGGGTTGTTGTATTGGAACTGCGTCTGGCTCTGTTTAGAGTGTTAATTTGCCTTCAAATTGACCAAATCTCTCTTTAAAAACATCCGGGAATTCTAGTAAAATCTCTTTGATGGAACAATTGATATCTAATTTTCTGATGTCTTTCAGAGCTTGTTCTTTGAGGTCATTGCATTCTGCAGCTGAAACGGTCAAGTCAAACTGATCTAGGTTGAACCATATTAGATTTAGCTTCTGGCAGAGATTGCAGCTTAAAATCAGTTGTACCTTTTCATTCATGACCATGACTGAGGCTATCACTTTTCTTTTATTGACAGGGTTAATGAGTTCTACTCTCAGAGTTCCTTCAATTTTAACCTTTTTTCCTCCGTATACTGAAATATCAAGTTTCTTTCCTTTCTTTAGTAAGTGTTCCATTTTGTTGTCTTTAATGAATGTTGCAGGAATTACATTTACAGTTGCTCTGGAATCTAACATGAATTTAATTGGCTCGCTATTTAATCTTAAATGTGCATGAACCTTATGAATTGTCTCCCTTCCAATATGAAAACATTCATTGACATCTTGCTCCCTGTATTTACCCTTACAAATTTTTGATGTGGCAAAATGGTTCTTTCTTTTGCATTTAAAATATTCCTGACCATAAGCCAGACAGTTTCTTATTCCTTTTACATGGTTTCTCTGACAATAGATGCAATCATATTTCTTTTTATCTCTTCCAGTCACATTGATATCTTTTTCATATGTGTCATTGTCAACGTTTAATTTGCTGTATTTTTCAATTTTTTTTGACTAAATTTTACTTTGTTCTGCAGCTCTGCATAGGTCAATACACTGTGTTAGGGTTAAATCAGGTTCCCTCAGGAGAATTTCTCACGTTTTTCTATCGTGTATTCCTTTTATTATCTGTAATTTGATCATATTGTTCTTAGTGATGTTGTTCCATTCATCGGCTTTAGAATTTGATTTCATATTTAACAAATACTCCTCAAAGTTCTCATTTTCAGTTTGTTTTTTTCCTAGGAATTCTACTCTGTCTATGGTCAATGTTTTCATAGGTTTGCAGTAGTGCTTAAATACTTCGATAACCATTTTGAGTGTTCTTTCATCATCATTTTTAACCGTTTCTCCTTTTGCATTCTTGACTCTCAGATTTCCGTATATTTGTTGACCTTTTTTGCCTAAAGGATAAATAAACAAACTCTTTTTCTTCTTTACAACATTCAGAGTTATAACAACGTAGTCCTTGCCTTCCCCTTCAAATTTCTGAAATTCAAAAAAACAGATTCATAAAAAGCTTTGTGTAAATTTCTCACTATCCAGTCAAAACTTTGAGATGGGTTGATTGACATCATTTTGTAACTCTTTTTTAAAAAAACAAACAAACAAAACAGAGTAGTACTCACTCAGTTTATCTTTAAGTTTGTTTCTTCTGACACCATATTATGCGGAAATAGCTCCAGGCCATGTGTGTCAATTAATGCATGTCTTTATTGCCCCTATCTTGTCCATCAAGTGTCCTGCAGTTAAAGACCCCTTCAGGCGATACAATATTGGGTCACTTATGTATATAAGTCAACCAACACTTAGATAAACTCATTAGTCTTGGGTGGTAACTCAACAGGGAAAAAAGGAATTTATGATTTCAAAACCAGGACAGGTGGGGTTATTTAACTTAGTCTAATGTTATATACAAGCGTGTGGTTACAAGAAAAATAAGACTGATGAGAAAATTTAGTCTATTTTGTTTATTGAATGAATAAGATAAACAAGCAGATAAAATATCTGGCCGGCTGGTGGGGGGGTGTCTATTTGGCGACGAGCAGTTGCTTTGATCTGGTTAGACTGTGTTATCAGGTGACACTCTTGGGACGGCCAGCGATTCCACTGGTGTGGGACCTCTGTTTGGCCTATTTATGCGTCCCCAATTTCAAACACCAACTCCAGAAAATGCTACTTGTGGAAAAAATATGACTGGGTAAAAAATAGACTTTTTTTTATAACTGAGAATTTTCTGGAGATTTTGGATAGACTATGCGTGGAGCCTATGCACAGCCTGTGTTTTGTGTGTATTAGTAGTTAGGTGTGTGAAGAGTTAAGTGGATGAATCAGAAGAGATTTGATCTATTTTACTAATAACTTAAGAGAGGACATCCTAATAACAAATGTGTATAAACTGTGTAAGCTAAACAAAATCTTTATAAATCTGTGTGTTGATATTGTCAGAATAAGAATATTGCAGTGAAGCCGTTATCTTTGACAACATGACCAATGTTTTGATTCTTGTCATAGCATTATTTACATTGTTATATAACTGGTTACCATATAATATTTGTTTATTGCAGCCATTTCTCCTTTGAGAATACATAGGTAAACTTGTATGAGATTGAATACTTTTCACTTTGATTATTCATGCTAAAGTCTATGATGTTAGCTGTTATATTTTCATTGCAAAAAACTGCTATATCTTGTTTAATGATAATTATTTCCTTTGGGTATGAAATACATGTGAATATTTATAGTAAACTTAGCTTTTCTAGATAGCCAAAAAAGAAGCAGTATTTATTCTCTTATATATTTTTAAATCACTTTTTGAATTTTTTAATGACAAATATGAAATAACTATGCTGCTTGTAGAAGATTCTAAAAGATGTAGCTTTCTGTTTATAAATAATTTGATTTCAATCAGGTTCAATATACTTTATATTGAATAGGTATATATTGAATGAAATTAATGTCAGGTTTTGGTTTTTATAAGGTATGATTATCAGATTGATATGCTTTGGTTATATTCACACAAGTCTCAGATCAACAGACACCAAATCGCTATTACTATCATTACTATTCTAATTTTTAAATTTGTGTTTGATGTCAAAAAATATCTGAAATAATAGAATAATGTAAAATTAGAGAATAATGATTTATATTGAATATTGTTTGTTTTTAATGTTGTTATAACCTTTGTTTTCTAGGCCATTTGAATACAAGTGTTAATGAATATTGCAGGAAAAAAAAGAATCTTTTAATTAAAGAACATTGACTATCCTAATAACAACTTTCTTACATAATTATATCAGGCTGGCAGTCTGTATGTCCGGCTGAGAATGTTAAGACTGGGTATCAAAATAAACAATGATAAAATTGTAAAAGAGGTAGAAACAGTTATTATTCAATCTAAAAAGTGATGACATATTTTTAAGCCGTTTTCTTTTTTGACATTGTGCACTAGAAATATTTCTGACATCTTAGTGTGATTCAATTAATTTAAGAAACTGATGATTTATAAATGTATATTATTTTTTATTGAGGTCTATAGAAATTTGTTTTTTTGTTAAGTATATTATTTGTGCTCTATTCATTTATTTATCTATTTACTTTCAACCACAACTGAAAAAATATTTTGAGTTATCAGTTAAAGTAAAAAAACTTCACTTATCTGGTATTGAGCGTTAAACCACATATTCATTCAATGAATTGTTTCATGGCAAAAATTTATGACTACTGAGTCAATTCCTTAAAAAGGTATTTCTAAAATCTGTTAGTTTTTTTCTTTTGCTCATTTATACATTGTCCTGTTTGAATATACTGACTGTATCTCTTGCAGAGGGGTAAGACTGCCACCTCCAAAGGGTGTCCTGGATATGATACTAAACTACATCTGATAGTTAAGATCCATTTCTGGAGATCTGGGAAGTGTTGTGTACCCTTTCATTGCTATTACTTCTCTGTTAGGTTCCTATTTGTGGGTTAAATAGATCTGTTTTAAAATTATTCATATTCAATAGAATCATATGCAAAAAAAATCTTTTAAGAAACAACTACACAAAAAATGTAAGTATGAATATAAATGTGGCATAAAAAACCCTAGATTGGTTGACATGCCATGAAAATCAAACAATCAAACTCAGTGAGACTATTGTTTATTCCCTCCCTCTGAAAATATAATTTTTGAAATGTAGGGATATAAAAAGAAGAACCAGGAAATAGTGTATGATAAATAAATGTTACATGAAATAAAGGAAAATATGCAGAGTGGATATTGTTATTTGGTATAGGTAATCAGTCTATATTTATTACTTAATATCAGTTTGTGACCCCTTACTGACTAAGCATTTATCAACCTCACTAACCCCCAGGCATTTATCAACCTCTTGGACTGTCCTACTGACCTTTTTTGTGATCCTAACTTATGGAATATTTATTAAAGATTGTTACTTTAGTTCATATAAAACTAGTATTGGTCTGAGTATCGAAAATGTAAAATGATGCAGAAATACAAACTTCCAACATTGAATAATTAAATTAGGTCAGGTCAGATCTTTACTTTTTTGCTGAGAAATGTTTGATACTACCTTTATGATCATAATAGCGATCTAATACAAATTTGGTGAATGTCATATTAGATTTGTGTAGGCATATACTCAGCTAAATTAAATCCATCTCAAATCAACAAATAAGATTTGTATATATGCACGTAATTATATATCCTTATAAAGAACAAATAAAGATGTTCAAGTTTCGATTAGTTGAAACAATTTTGGAAATTCTTTTTTTACAGAATCCAAATAAAGAAGAAGAAGAAAAAACACTTCATACTGAAATAGTTATCATAATCTGAAAAATATCTTATTGAAATTGTTTACTCATCACCTTTAAGTTTCTTTTATAGTGAAAGTACTGTCAAGATAATCATCATATCAAATATGTAAAATGTACTGAACAAATAATTTGGATAAGATTTGGCTGTACTACTGAAATAGGAAACAAGAAACCAATCCAAGAGTTCTTGGAGGAAAAAAGGAAAGTAAACAGCTGGAAAGAAGCTTTTGCCAACATATTTTTATGGTGATGTGATCTTTTAAAGAATCTGTGGGAGATTTGATTGTAATTTTGTCTTGTTCATTGCTGTATTTTACTTTCTCTCAAGATTCCTTTAAAATGGGATGAGCAGATATAAAAATATGCCTTTTTTTCCTTCAAGGAAAGATTTTATATTTAGCAGCGATAGAAACACATTTTTTAAGATGTTAAACAAAATTTCTTTCAACTTTAGATACATGTAAGATGTAAATGAGCTCCCATCTGTGATTGCCTCCATCTTCATCTTTTCTTCTTTTTTTATATGAATCAATATTGAGTACTTGAATAAAATGAAATATCTAATTGAAAGTATTTAAAAATGATATTACAAATTTATAACTTAGTGTCTTATCAACATGTTTTAAATATGAAAAGTGTATTCAAATACTTGTTATAAATATTAATGAAATAAATCCATATTCTTATGTGTAAATTTTGATATGAAAAACATATCAATCGGTTTAATACAAAATAAGTAAAAATTTATTCTAATTATTATCAAAGTAGCATTATTGATATAGTAATTGACTGCTTTACTTGGCATCTTATATATATAGATTAATATTTACTATTAATTGTAGTAAAATTGTATAGTTTAGATTTTTCTTTTATCTGAATCATAATTTGATAGAATAAATCATTAACTGGTTAAATCTCAATGCGTAAAATTTGATCCCACCCATTCATAATTAAAAAGTCTGAGTTTCTCTGGGTTTCATTTTGTTTCTTATTGCTATTTTCCAAACTTTGCACAGAAAGTCACAAATGTGAGGCACCAAGTAAAGATTAAAGATTGAATTTATTACAAAACTTAGATCTGTGAGACTAGCTTGTTAACCATACTTTTATCATTTTGCTTCTTATTTATTGACTATGTAAAAAATCTCTGATTTCAAATTGTCTTTATAATTCAACTGAGTTTTACATCTAGTTAGTTCCTTTGTTGCTAACATTCTTTATTAAATTTAAAGCACTTAATTTTCGTATCTATTTACGAACTATGTAGTACAAGTGAGTACAGATATTATACAATATTTGCATTATGTATTTCTGTTATATACTTTATTCAATTACGAGTGTACATATGCCATGAAAAAAATGATGACATATTTGAATTTGATATTTTAAGTTTTCTGATGATATGTTGGAGTAATAGTAGTAGTATTTACAACTACTACTACTACAATATCAACAACAACTGCTACTACTACTGTTCTTTTCATGAGGTTATTCATTTACATTTCACAGGTAAATTATTTATTCAGGCTAATATTTCTATAATATAATAGGTATCATCTTCAAGGCAAAAATTATTGCAGACAAATATGAACAAACCAAGTGTAAATTTAACATCATAAATATATATATATATATATATACTTGTCAAATAACAGTGATTATGTTGCTTTCACTAAGAGTAATAAACAATTCTTTATCATCATAATTATCGGAAACTATAAAATCATCATAAAGCCAGTATACTGGACTTGCTCATTTAAAAGATAGTAAATGAAAGTAAAAAAGTGAGTTAGACTTGAAATTCATAACAACATTCTCATTGCATTATATTTCTCTATTGATTTCTTTATATAATAATACAAGCTTTAAAAATGCATTTGTTAATGTCCAATGTATCACGGAACACAATTTACATATCAAGACAGGATTATCTGAAAAAATTACAGAAAGCTTCAGTGAAAATAAATATTCTAAAGCAAAACTTTAAAATCTTTGCTGAGCTACTGAGTTCTTATATATAATCCATTCTTCTTTAGAGTAAATAATCTTTTTAAAACTAAGAAACTAGGCAAATATTGGACAATAAACTTACTGTAATTAATATATTTTCATCAAATTCAGATTGCTTTTTTACTTTCATACATCTTTTGAAACACCATTGTTAAGCCATTTACTTCATAAATTAGATCTATATGTTATGTCAATCTTCTCATATGGTGTCAATTGTGACGCGATCTCTGGTCAAGGCGACTATGTGACACTGTATCCTAACCCTACTGAGCCGACATTATCCACAAGACTTGCTGTTGGTCCGGCATGGTCTAATATTACTGTCTCCAGTTTCAGATGTCGATTTGATTTCACCCCCCAGCCATGTTGTGATTTTTCATCCTGGTTCGTAGTTATCAGGTCATAGAATTCCGAAAGCTCTCCTTTGGTCCACCTGCAAGTTCGTTTGGTGAGAATCAGGTTAACAGAAAAATAAGTATGACTAAATCCATCTGATTTTAGAGGGACAAAAGTTTTTATATATATAACATCAACAATACATATAATGAATACAATTCTTGTGGCAAAAAGTTGAATGTCTCTTGTATAGGAATGATAATCAACAAAACAAAAAAATTACTTTGTGTAATTTTGTTAAAGGAGAGAGGTGGCTTTGTTTTAACCCTTTTTGATTACTGTAGCTTTTTCAACGTTTCCATTCTCAGTGCTAGTAACAGTAATAACAATAGTAGTCTTAACTGTTGGAGGAAGTAATTTGCTTCTTTGTACTTATATAAACAACACATGTTAGTGGACACTTTGTTCCAATCTCTGATGTTGCTTCCTCTCTTCTTTGAGTCAACTCGTTAACTTAACTGGTCACTTGCTCCTTTTATTAGGGATGGGATTGACTAATTTCTCAACACACTACTAAAATAAAAAAAATTCACACTCTTTTCATCTTTCTGTACCCTGACCGTATTGTCATTGTTCTAAGTTTATCTATTAATAGATCTGAGCAATTTTGGTAAACTTTACATAGATTCATGTTGTCTTGTCTATCAATGAAATTAACCTTTGGATCAAAACATTCTTAATTCTATTTCCTATTAATAATCTGATATCTTTTGTACGCTTACAAAAGATTGTATTTTGTTTTCTAAATAAAATCTGTAACATTAATATTTCAAAGTTTTTACAGCATATCAACATCTTACTTATTTGAAGACACCTCTCTTTCCCTTGGTGTTTTCTGTTTTATGGCATGTCTACCTTTATCAATAGTATTATCATCATCATTATTTTGGGATGATATTGCCCCTGCCAAATGTAGTACTATGCTGAAATTTGTATGTGTGTCAGTCAAACAAGAAGTCTCAGGGACTTGAATTTTTTATATGAGTATCAGTTAGACCTTAGGCTTCAACTACATGAGTTTGACCTTCCATATCATTTGAGATTACTGGAGATTATCAGATGGCAAAAATAGACCCAAACAGTATGATAGAGACTTTTATTGTAAAAAAAATACTTTTTGACCTCATAAATGGTAGGACAGTAAGTAGTGAAAAATGACTGTACATATTTGTAAAAAGTGGAAGAATGAATATAATGTACTGAAGAGTTTGTCTGGTTAGCTGGGGCTGCAGAATACACTGAATACATCTCTGCAGAGGGGTAAGACTCCTCCAATAAATGTCCTGTATATGACACTAAACAATCTGATGGTGAGACTCCTATAATGCTGGAGCTTTAGGGAATGCAGAATACCCCTTTATTGCCATTGCTCCCAGGTCCACTCTGGCTCAGAGTGGTAGCACCTAATAAGGTCCTATCTATCAGTCAAATAGAACTAAACAGTGTGCTTAGGCTAAACGGAATTGTTTGAAATTTAACTGTGTGTAAATAAATGACTGATGTTTAATTGAATTGTTAATGATATATAGCAATACTTGGAACCATTTAACCTTGTTGACTAAACTGAATAGTTTAAAATAGAACTATTTTTTGACATTTAAACTGTGTGCTTATACTAAACTGAATTGTTTGAAATAGAACTGTTTATATGTATGGAAATGGATTTGGCATTAAATAACCAATAATGGTTTATATGCCATAAAACTTAACTAAATGACTCTAATAAACTAATAAGCATTTTCCTTTGTTTAAAACACTTTTTGTTGTGTATTTATGTGATATTTTTATTTCTGTATTCATAGATTTTTGCTAAAATATGTCAGAATTATTTCATTAAAACATTTTATTTTGATATTTTTTCTCAGACATTGCCAGGTATCTCTTTTTGTAATTTAAGTTGCATTCCAAATGACCTGTCAAAAATAAAAATAAAACCTTGCATTTATATTCCTTGAAACTGAAAAATATAGAATTGAGTAAATATAATTTTTCTAAGTGAAAAATTCAGAATTACTGTGACAGAATTTATTAAATATACACTTCAAAATTCAAATAGTTTAATCAGTAAAGAGTTCTAAACTTAAGTATCCTTTAGCCTTATGCAGTTTTGTTAGTCTATCTTTTCTAAAAGAATCCATAAACATTGATGTGTTGGAACCTTTTCTGGTTCTAAACTAGGATACAATATAATTATAGTCTGAATAACATTTGCTTTGTTTTTATTTTAGTAATACAGAAAGAAAACTAATGGTGCAGGCTGCTACCTTCTTGATTTTGTTTGTAAAAAAAACAATCCCTAAATCTAAGGGTGTAACAGTAAAGATGACCCAGATTTTGAAAGGTTTGATAGAACTGCTTCTTTAGTTGCCACCCTCACCAGCATAAGTATCTTGAACAGCACCATCAATGTGAGCATGCTTTTTTGCAGGCTTTCTATTAAGACTTGGTAGCAACAAAGTACATTGACAGCTGCATATATAAAACACCCAGCAATACCCACCTCCAGTCAATATCACTAAATGAAACTAAGGGCAATAAAAAATGAACTGGTTGATCAGCAAATCATAATTAGATATACTTTTAATCTATTTAATAATTAGGAAGAAGTTTTGGTAAACTACAATTTGATTTCTTGGATTAGATTTCTATTTTCTCATCCCTCAATGATACTTGCATAAAAAAATAAGGTCTAAATAAGTTTGGTGATAGGTTACCCTTACTGTGTATTTAACTCTAGACTAAATGATTTGACAGTGTTTACTTATAGAAAAATACAATAAATTTCCTTAATTACTTGATAAAATAACTGATAAAGTTTTTCAGTAAGTTTAAAAGTCCCAGTATAATGTGAATGAATTTTCTCATCAATTTAATGGTATTTTCTAAATTTGCCATTTATTTTGAATTTGATCTTTTTAAAGATATCTACATTGCGCTTTGCTACAAATATGATGTGTGTTCCTGTAAGTCTGTCTGTCAATGAACATTATGATCCAAAGGTAAGTTTTTTATTTTTTAGTAATTTTAAAAAATGGATAAATTAGAATAAATCAAAAAATGTTATTAATAAATAAATTTACCAAAATAATAGATATTTAATAATAATAGTAATTTTCTATGCATGTAAACTTGCTTTTCGTCACAATGAACCAATTGAAATGATTAACTTATTCTTCTTTTAATCTGTTATTCATAAAATTGTTCCCCAAAGTTCTAAATTTATGTAAATAATTATAAATAAAATCTTGGAGACAGAGTGACTTTCAAACTCTTGAACATTGTTTTACTTGTTAAAAACCTACCTTATAGGTGAAATTTTAAGCTAGTAACACCAAACTTTTTGTGAGGACTTAGAAGTTTGAAATGTTATGGAAAGGTTAATGTTTATTGTCATTCTGGTCACCATTGCTCATACTGCAAATGTAAACATATCAATTTTTTTAGACTTAATTTTCTACTGACAGGAAAAAATAATGGAAAAACGGTTCTATCTTTAGTTTCTGGCTAAGAAATTTTGAGCTAGATGTCTACTTGATATAAAAAAAAATAAAATAAAGATTTGGTTTAGCTAACTGATGTGCACAAAATAAGAACCCAGTTTACTATATGAATTGAAACTCCTTGTAAAAACAATGTTTTGGAATCAAATAACCACAGGACATTTGGTGGCTATAGCTGTAGCCATTCTTGAAGTATGCAATAATAGATGAACAAAAAGAAATTTGGTGAATTTTTCAAAGTACATCAACATAGAAAAGTGCTTAGCAAAATGATTATCATTGTAAAAAATGGAATCAGTGACCTGAGTTCAAAAACTGGACAAGTCTGTTTTGCATTTCATTTTGTGCTAATGCATGAGCCATATACACTCCCCTATATATGGGTTAATAGTAGTGTAGTTCTTTAGTCTTGGTTGGGTAACCAGTTGAGAAGGAAAACTTTGAATTCAAACCAGCTGTACTCAGCTTAAAAAATGACCTTGTGTCATATTGTTTCCTCTGGTGGAGGAGTTGAGTAAATACATATTTTATTAAAGAAAAATACTTATAAATTTGTGAATATTGAATATCATGACAAGAAGCTGTTTACATTTTTAAAAAATATTTGTTCTATAGTAGTTGAAAAAGAACCATTAACTTTTCATTCTATATGATTTTATTATTTGTTAGAGAAGTTATTTGTGAATGCAAAGGACATCCAGGTTTTTGATGCAATACCTTTAAAAATCAATCCCGGTAACCATCATAGTAATGGATAAAATAGCAAATTCCCAATTTGTTTTTTTCATGCTTTGTCTTTGTTGATTTAGGAGCATTTGCAAATTAATTTTAGAAAGCAACGCCCTTGATATCAACCAGTGGTTGATGATATCTTCATCTAACGATATGATTCTATCTAGCAAAAAATTACTCACTCTCAAAAAGGTAGAGTGGTGGTAATAATTTTTGGTTAATAACCTTGGAGCTAATTTATCCCTCCATCTGCTGCAGATCATTGTGAAACATGACAACATAAAACCCAGTTAAAACAGTGCTGTTCTCTGAGCAAAACTTAATAAATTGTGTTTGTAGAGTCAGCCACAATAGACTCAACTGTAATTTATATCAGTGCCATATGTCTAAAATGGGACACCCATTCACTGCTGTGTTTCTCAGAATAAATCCTGTCAAAATTTCTAAAAGTAAGTGAGGCTTACTTAAAAAACACCCTATCGTGCAGCTGGAAAAGATTCTTACTGATGAGGGGTAGAAAAATGGTAGGTTGCTGCTGGTGGAATTTAGTTGAGTCATGTAACCACCTACTCAGTATTATCAATGGTCTTGTCTGAGTTACTATTTTTTCACTTTACTCATTTAATATAAGATTATTATAAACTAGACAGTGGAGTGCAAAAATATGAACATTTTCTTTTATAATAGAATGAAAACAACAATATACCTAATAAAAAAAAAACAATTTTGAATACAGGCTTTATAGTCAGTATTAGTTTTATATGACCAATATGCAAATATTGTTTTTCAACATGCATTGTCTTTTATCCACTGTACAATATAAAGGACTAACAATTCAGTATTGATACATTTTAATTTTGACCCTTACCCTCATCAATTTATCTCATAGAATCTTTTTTAACCTTTAAAGATTATTGACCTAAAAGAAAAAAAAATGTATATTATCATTTGATATGATTTTTAAAAGATGTCTCAAAATTTCATGTTTACTAAAGGGAAAAAATCCATTAACTGTCTATGTTGTGTGTATGTTATATTACATATACATTATTATAATCTGTTTTATGGCACTCTCCATTTCACCTGCTTGACTGAGTTGTTGGTTTTTACCGGGGCTCGGTAGACTATGTTTTTTTTTTATAGACAGTTTCCTTATAGGGGGCATGTTTCTTTATCCCTACAGTTGCATTGTTGTTGGAGGATTTCAATTTTTTTGTTGTGGCCTTTTATGATTTTATGATATGTTACTTGGACAACTGTATCTGACCTATATATTGTTTCTGATGAAAATTTTAGCTAAGGTGCTATGATTGGGGAAGTGTTTGCTTATTAGGTTTAGAAAATTTCTATCAATGTTTGATGTTAGGCATGTTGAACCAAGTTATATTTCTGTTTCTGAAATAGAAATATTCAATTTTACATATATATATATATATATATATATATATATATATATATATATATATATGTATTTCCTATTTACTGTTGAAAATGCTATGCAATATAGCAAAACATGTTTGGTATATCTTAAAATCTTAAAAGAATACTCACCTCTTCTACATTTGGAGAAAACCCAACACAAGGAATTACCAAATGCAATAATAAGGAATGTATAATATTTGATATAATTGTAGAAGGGAAATCCTATACCTTTAAAAACCTGGAAACAAAATTCAAAATGAATAAAGACTTAAGCTGCAACTCAAAAAAAAAGTCTACATAATTGAATGTAGCAAATGCAAAGAAAGGGAAAATCTCTTCAAAATAATTACCACTCATAATAAGGAAATAATTGAGAAATATTATGACCAAATGAATAGGAATAATAATAAGAATATTAATAATAATAACAATAATAATCAAAGTAATAATACAATTAAAACAAAACAATTGTAATTGTAAAATTGAAAGGTTTGTGTAATTTAGAAAATGTAGTAAACCAAGGGATTATTTTCCCAAAAGAAAACATAAAAAATAAAAAAGAATTTTATTAGTTAGATGTAAATTATATCGGAATTTCATCGATGAGATGGAAATTAAAGTTTAATAACCTTATTCATTTGTTCTCTCATGAACCCTTGAAAAATCAAACAGCCTTATATAAATGTTTTTGGAAATTGAAAAATAAGGGTTTAACCCCATAAATTTAATGGAGTATATTGAAAGGTATGCAACTCCAAGCTGCTTTGATGGTAGATGTAATTTGTGTCTAGAGGAAAAGATACAAATTATGTTATACGCTGATCCCGGTAACCTATTAAATCAGAGATGTGATTTAATAGCTAGAGGTAGACATAGAAATAAATTTAGACTATAGTCAAAACTTTAGTATATAGTCAAAGTTAATATTTAACTATATTTATTAAATTGGTATAGATATCTTAACTTAGATAAATAGGACTTACCATTACCAGCATGGATTTTGGTACCTTTCAAAGAAAAAAAGATGACATACTAAATTTAAAATTAATAATTTTGTTATAAATGTTTCAAATTTTGATATGTATTACTGTAAATGTTATTTAGTTGTCCTTGTCTTAATCTGAAACAGGAAGAGACCTGAACTAGCCTTACATGTCATAAGGTGAGTACATACATGAAATGGTCTTCCTTCCTTCCTCCCTCTCTTTCCTTTCTTTTTCTCTTATGTCTGGTTGTATTTTATTTTATTTTCTTGTCGGAGCAGATGAAGTCCTGTTAAAATTCTTTTGGAGTTTTGATTCATATCAATGCTCTTAACAGGAGGGAAATAAATTCATTATCCTAATGTGACTAAATATTGTTTTTTTTCTTGAAAAAAAAAATAGATGTATATATATATATATATATATATATATTCAATTAGGCAACATCTCCACACTAAAGAGTAGTTCTCTGAAACTAGTGGACAAGTTCACCGACCTAGGAAGCAGTGTAGAAAGACATCAACAAGTGACGAGCAAAGGCATGGACAGCTATCGATAGACGATTGGTTATATGGAAGTCAGACCTGACTGATAAAATAGGACGCTTTTTTCAGCAAGCATTGGTTGTATCAATACTGCTATATGAATGCACTACATGCATGCTAACTAAACATAAGGAGAAAAAGCAGGATGGTAATTGCACAGGAATGCTGCGAGCAATATTGAACAAATCCTGGAGGCAACATCCCAAAGAACAGCAGCTATACTGCCATCCACTAACCATCATGAAAACTATCCAAGTTAGACAAACCAGACATGTGAGACACTGCTGGAGAAGTAAACTAGAACCTATATATATATATATATATATAATTGAATATATATATATATATATAATTGAATATATATATATATATCAATAGATAGATAAATAGATAGATATAATTGAATATACATATATATATATATATATATATATATAATTGATTATATATATATGTGAAATTGAATTTATATATATAGATATATGTATATAATTGAATATATGTATATATATACATATATAATTGAATATATATATATATATATATATAATTGAATATATATTTATATATATACATATATATATATATATAATTGAATGTATATATATATATATATGTATATATATATATATATATAATTGAATATATATATATATATGTATGTATATTCAATTATATACATATAGTATATACGAGGATCATTAAATAAGTTTCCAGAATTTTTTTTCCTGTGGGCACTTTTATTGATAGTACACACATAAAACTCTAATCCTCTTCGAAGTTATATCCTCTGGCTGCAATACACTTGTTGTACCATTCCAACAACTTCTGGAAGGCCTTAAGAAAGTCCTCTTGTGTGAACATGTCAATGACCTTCGTCACAGCTGCTTTCATCTCCTCAATTGTCTCATAACGACAGCCTCTGAGCTTAGGGAATAACCAAAAGTCATAGGGAGCAAGGTCTAGACTATAGGGAGAATGAGAAACTGTCTTGATGTCCATCTTGGTCAAATAGTCTGTGACAAGGATGGAGTTGTGGACTGGTGCATTGTTCTGGTGAAAATACCACTGACCTGATTTGAAGAGTGCTGGCCTCTTCCGACGGAATCTCTGGCTGAACTCTCTTAAAACCCCAACATAGTAACCCTAACCCTAACCGTTTGGCCAATCAACTCTGGTGTATTGACTTCCTTACTCCTCCCACACTTCTCATCATCCCTCACAGACTCCCTGGCTTCCTTGAATCTCTTATGCAACACTTAAAAACTGATGCTCGATTCATGCAAGATGGTTGAAAAGCAGTCTGAAGCATTCCATACGTTTCTGTGACATTTTTTCCAAATTTAAAACAGAATTTTATTGCATATCTTTCTTCTAATGTGTCAGATTGGATTTTTGAAATTGACCAGCTGTGTATTCCAATTGTTGCTGCAGCTATTCATTTGAACCTGAAATCATAAAAATTGGTCAGTCATCTCATAATATGTATAGCAATAACATAGTGAATTTGCAAGAGTCTATGACAATTTTAAATGCCCATACGATAAAAGTGTGGAAACTTATCGTATGCACCTTGTATAATTGAAAATATCTATATATATATATACTTTCTTTAAGAAAAACAAAAACCGGTCACATTAGGATTATGAATTTATTTCCATCCTGTTATGGGTATTGATATGAATCAATAACACCAAAAATAACAGGACTTCTTCAGATCTAATGGATAAAATAATTCAGAATAGACACTGGAAGGAAGGGTGGTGGGTAGAAGAGGGGTGAAGAGTTTCCTCCCCATTTCGCCCACTTCCGGTTTTTAGTTTTTATTACCGGTTGGAATTATAGTAAATTAAATTTTTTATAATTCTTAAATTCTAAATATATTTCAACTTAAAACTTCAGATTTAATAATAATTTAGGGAAGTACAATATTCCTTAATAACCATATGTAAGGATACAGTAATACTTATCTTAAATTAAATTTAAAATTAAAATTTTAAATTCAAAATTTACATTCGTGCCTATTAATTCAGTTACCCTTCTATTGAAAAGTACGTTCACATCACATGGTGTCTTCTCATCTTTTTATTTTATTTTATTTTATTCATTTCACCTCAAAGCTCAAATTAATCCTATGTTTTATTTAACAGATGGGTTTATATCATGATGATCGGATAATATATATCCCAAATAGCAATGGCCGGAATAGCTCACGCATACAAAAGAAGATTATAAGGGCTTTTAAGTTTTTAGGATTCAAAATAGAGCTTTCATCAAATATTAAGATAGTTAATTTCCTGGGTGTGACACTAAACCTTTCGAATAACACATATAAACCTTTTCTAAAAACTGACCAGTACCCATCCTATATTAATGTAAACTCGAATCACCCGAAGACCATAATTAAACAAGCCCCCAAAGCAGTAAAATTGAGAATAAGGAATTTATCCGCCAACAAGAAAATATTCCAAGAGAGTAGTAAGATATATATGGATGCCCTTAAAAATAGCGGTTTTAGGGAAAAGTTTACCTATCAAAAAGAAAATATACCAAATGATATTAATAAAGAAAATAAAAAGTACAGTCAAAAAATAGAAAAAGAAAAATTATATGGTTTAACGCCCCTTTTTGTTGACTAGCTAGTGTAAATTTTGGTAAATATTTTTTGAAATTGATAGATATGTGGGGTTTTGAGGCTGAAGATCAAGGGCAATGGGCAAGGCTGTGTTGCCGTTAGATATCTGACTCCATAATTTTGGTTATATTATATTTTACCCCACGTTGGTTAGTCGGTGTAATGCCTTGCCCAAGAAAGACCCAAAAGAATTATACAAAAGAAATGACAGTAACAGATAAGAGACGAAGACGTTTCTTCTATACTTTCCTTTATTCATTGAGTTCAATAACCATTCCATGGATGAGGGAGTTTTTCCTGGATACATAGAAATGGTTGAATCCCCCTGTTAAGGTGTCAAAAATACGTTAATCGTTTTCATGTATGTAAGTGTCCGTATTTGGTATTTCGGGCTTCCATAAGAGTTAGTTTTCTTTTGGAAGTTTGTCAAAGTCCGGTAATGGTTAGTTTATAGTTCAGTTGTGGGTCTTGTATATTTCAGCATAATGCTGACCGTGAGAGAGCTGCTACTGGGTGAAAGGGGCTAACCATATATATATATATATATATATATATATATATATATATATATATATAATTGAATATATATATATATATGAATGAATATATCTATTATTGAATACACTTTGGTGCAAAAAGATAAGGCCACCATGAAAAAACGCAGAAATTTGGATTGATCCACTTTTTTCTTTCAAAAATTCATATTTTTATAAATGTATTTAGTAATAAACTATCTTTAAAAATTTTTTTCTTTGATTATTATTTCAGATAATATTAAAATTAGCATGTTGCAAAAAGATAAGGCCACCTATGAATTTATTGAATAAAACAAATTAACTCACAGATTTTTATGTTAAGATTAATTTTTACATAAAAATTAGCAATAAAAATTAAAAATAAATCATGGGACGTGGTAATTCTCTTACAGATCACGAGAAAGGAATGATCGATGCTTTTGAAAAAGATGGGCATTCTCAACGAGAAATCGCCAAAAAAAAAAAAAAAATCAACAGATCAATGTGTGCAGTGAATAATTACATGCAAAATAAGAACAAAACACCCAAAAAGATTCTAGGTAAGCCAGAAAAACTCAGTCCAAGGAATAAACGGGCCATTATCAGAGATGTTAGAAAATCCGGAAAATCCGTTTCTAAAATTCAACTTCCTGGTGACATTAATGTTTCACGTTGGACCATATCGAGAACATTAAAAAATTGTCAATTCCTATTTTCTTTATTCATATCCAAGTTATTATTATATTAATATTATTAGGCACTTTCGGTTCTACATAAGTAAACTCTTCTTTGAACCCGCTATTCTTGAGGGCTTCAATATACATTTTATTACTTTCATGGAAAATTTTCTTATCTGATGATAATCTACTAATTCTTGGTTTGGTTTCTTCGTTTAATGGCATATCAACTCTTTTTAGGTTATTTAATGCCAAAGCCATTCTCCTAGAAGAACAGTAATGGTACTATTTAACCCATAGCTGGGAGGATAAGGGGGTTCATACCTTTCCCAAGGGTATTTGCCCGAAAGTGAACGTAATAGTGCGACTGGAGTACGAACTCGCGTACTACGATTCCACAGTCCATCGCTTTAACCATTACACCACGAGGACACCCCCTACTAATTCTTGTAGTAACAGCTTTAGGGACTTATTTAATTATTGAATTTGGGTGATTAGAATTTACATTAATATAGGAAGGATATTGATATGTTTAAAGGTGTCACGTGACGTCCCACTGAGACGATAAAAATAAGATTAATACTATTCCCCGTGTTTGAATTAACAGTGGCAAGCCGCCAAAGAATGGCCGTTAAGACATGAAAGAATGTAGGTCAATCCCAAAGCAACAAACCCAGGTCAGAATGGAAAAAACACATGTTTGTACTGGGTGACCTGATGGAAAAAGAATGGGACTTGGGTGACATCTAGTTGCCCTAAAAAAATCGCCTGACCAAGGGGAAGAAGAGAGAAGCCAAATGATTGGCTGAGACCCCAAAACGGAAGTGGGGACTCCTTCCCGTCAGCGGAAATAGATAATAAGAAAGTTAGTCATTGGACAGGGTTCGTAGCGGGCAGACGAACCAAAGCCAGTATTCCGGGTAGAAGAAGACAAAAAAATATCTCGGACACGAGGGACCCAAGTTCTTCAAGCCAGTGTTAAAAATAGCATAAAGTCTATTAGCCCGTAAAAGAAGAAACATTCTCCACAGGAGCTCCATCAAAGAAAAAAAAGATAAGTAAACTTTGGGGCCATTTCTCCTTATACCCAAATTTTATATACTACTCTCTCTCTCTCTCTCTCTCTCTCTCTCTCTCAGTTTGAAGGAAAACGAAAGAAAAGAAAAGAAGAAAGACATTTATGTTCATGGACTGTTCAATTATTATATATTTGACACTTTGAAGGTGTATATAATTGTAGTAAAAGATTCATGTATTTTAATGTTACCACGTGGTCTAAGTTGTTATTTGCTGCGTCTGCTTCGAATGTGTTACCTCATGCTTCCTTTTCAGCTTCTATTCGCCTTATGTTATCTTGCTTAGAATTGTCCTATTAATTCCTTTAAAATATCACACGGGAAACCGGAATTGCCGACTACTAAAATATAATATTATTACGTCGAAACCTAGAGGTCCATATCTTCCATTGTCTCGGGGAGGAAGTTTAGTGGCCTTGGTGGGTGTGTGTATAGTGTGAAATTTGGAACCCCTTGCCAGCGGCGGTCAGTCTAGCCCTAAATTAATCCCTCACATAATATGCCAGTTCTTATATGCCTGAGAGAAAAACTCTGAACGAGGACTTATTCTACAAGGGATCAAGTGCCAACCTGCCCCGTCTTCACACGTGCGAAAATATAAAGTCCCGTTTTGTGATTTTAAAGAATTTGCCGTCACAAAAGGAATGGTCTATTAGAGTTGTCAGAGAGGTTCAGTGTAACATCTAGAAGATTTGCTACTTTAATATTAGAAGAAATTTTGATTTTAAATCCTAAGAATAATCTTTCTTTTTTATACACGAACACTTAGGACCATCATCACAGTATAAACTTAATTGAATGGGGTCAACTATTCTGCTAAGTTTATCCTACCTTGTGGGTTTATATATATAGGTTACCTAAAACCCATAAGGATGGGGTACCACTTAGACCTATACTATCAATGGTGAGCTCTCCTCAGCAAAAAGTCGTCAAGTAGCTTGACAAGTTATTGCAACCAGTGCTCGTACATTATTGTACTTATTATATAAAATAATAATAAATACTTATTGTATAAAAGATTCTTTCGAATTTGCTGGTTTCATTCGAAAGTGTTCTCCACTGAACAAATTCATGTGTTCTTTTAATATCTGTAATCTCTTCACTTGTGTTCCCATCTTGGAAACTATTGATATATGTGCAGATATGTTGTAGCGGAGTTATCTGACTCCACCTGATATTCCAAGGGTAGTGTTTGTGGAATTGATGAAATTCGCAACTACATCTGTTGTATTCAGTTTTAATATCATATATAGACAGGTGGATGGAATTTCTATAGGCTCGGCTTTGGGCCCTACTATGGCTGGTATTTTTGTGGGTTTCCATAAGGTTGATTTGTTCTCCAAATATAAAGCACCCGAAAGGTACTTTCATTATGTAGACGACACTTTTTGTGTATTTGGGAGTGAGACTGACGCTGGCGAATTTTTCTCACATTTGAATAGCATGCACTCTGCACTTAGATTTACTCTTGAGAATGAGAATAATTCCACTGTATCTTTTCTCGATGTATTGGTGTGTAAAGAAACTTCCACATTCCTAACAACTGTATATCATAAGCCTACTTTTACTGGCTTATACATTCATTGGGATTCATTTTGTCCAAAGAAGCAGAAGGTAAATCTAATTAAGACCCTAACACATCGGGTATTAATGATATGCTCTTGAGTCTAAGTTGGACGATGAGGTTGAATTTATCACTGGGACATTTTGTAACAATGGCTTCCCTGAAGATATTTTTCGATCTGTCATCAGGGATAAAATTTCTGAGTTCAGTAAAATTAAATCTGATTCAGTCCAGAGGTGCCCTGTATATCTCAGGTTACCTTTGCTTGGTGATATTAGTGATAGATTTGCCAACTAGATCTCTGCTTGTGTACATTAGTGCTAATTTTCTTCCAACTTGCGTATGTAATATTATGGCTCTATGATAGTACATTAGGAATAAAGTAGAAACAAGTCAGGATATGATGTGTGAGTAGCCATGTTGGCTATCTCGTTTATTATTCTAAACTGGGGGGACGGAAATACCTATTATTATCTTTATTTTCTTAGCGTTCATCTAGGGGGAATAACTCATACTAAGACATCCATCTTTTTCCGAAAACAACAAAAATAAGTAATACGTCAAAGAACCACGACATATGTATAGACGTAGCCTGATGATTCGATTAGGAACTGTTCTCATCATAATTGAACTTTCTAGGTGGCCTTATTATACGACCGGATCTGGATGTTTTTTGAGTTCCATGATGAGTGTAGGGTGTCTTGTGGGGTGTATCTGGAACAGGTCTGCCCTTGGTTGTGGCGGTGCTAGTTTGTTCCATGGGTGAGTGGTTTGTGGTTGTACCTACTGTTGATTCTCCATTGGATTCTGGGGTATATCGCGGGTGTGGATGCTGCGGACTTATCTTCCCTCAGATGCCTGCGGTTTCTGCGAAGCGACTTTCCGGATGAAGTCTGCACTATATATGATCAGGGTTCAACACATCTCTGTGTAACAACTGCCGGGGACCATTTACTTGAATCCGAATCATATACTCGAACACGTTGCCCTTCTAGTATGTTTGGAAGGTCTAAGATTTGCTGGTCATGTTAAGACTTTTGGTATGACTGCCATTGATACGGGTGGGTTGCTATTTTTTCTTTTTGGCTTGCATTGTTGGGGCACTTTACTGGTAAGTTTCCCACAAGTTTTCGGTTGTACAGAAGTTCGCCAGGTGATGGAATTACATGGCCGATAGGAGTGGACCGTAAGCATAGCAACGCCATATCTAAGTCGCGGTTAATTGAGGCAGCCTTTCGCATAGCAGATTTTATGGCTTGTACACAGCGCTCTTCTTGACAACACATCATCTCCTAGATATCCTCAATCAAATGATTGAGGATATCTAGGAGATGATGTGTTGTGTTCGAATCCCCATTCCCTTGAAAATTGCTTGAACAGGGTAGAACTATAGTGAGGACCGTTGTCACTGATCAATCTCTCCGGGATTCCCTGTTCTCCGAAGATCTGCTTGGTGAGGTTGATTATCTCTTGGCTGCTGAAGTCCTTCAATTTTCTCATTAGGGGATATTTTGAATAGTAGTCAACCACCAGCATGAAATGCGATCTGCCGAACTGAAACATCCGTGGCTACTATTTGCCATGGTCACACTGAAATTTCGTGCGGTTTTAAGAATCATGCACCTTTGGGCTTTCTGTTGTTCTTGATAGATAACACATCCTTGCACAATTTTGTTGATATCCTGAATAATGTTGTTCCAAAAAATCGGACCTTTTGGCTCGCAACTTACATTTTTCCATTCCATGATGACCATAATGGATTTTTTGTAATATATCTGGCTGCATCACCTTAGGTATGATTATGCGGCCACTCTTCATTCGGATACCATATTCAATGGCCAGCTCGTCTCGATATGACTAGTATGGCTTCAAGTTTTTACTGATTTCTCTGAATGTGTTAGGCCAGCCTTGCAGGATGGTTTCCCTAAGTTCGCAAAGAACGGGGTCAGCTTTTGTTGCTTGATGTATTTGTGTCAACTTTTCTGTGGAAAAATTGAACAAAATCCACTCTTACATTGAGGTTTATCTCTTCTTTGGTTTTCCTGTTTGGTAACCGGGAGAATCCGTCTGCCAGGGTCATCTCTTTGCCTGGACGATAGATGATGCTCAGGTCATATTCTTGTAGGCGTAGCAACATACGTTGCAAACGAGGTGGAGCTGGAATTAAATTCTTTAGGCTGATCATTTCTAAGGGCTTGTGATCGCTTTTCACTTGGAATTTACATCCATATAAGTATGTCCTTAATCGTTCACAACCAAAAACTACAGCTAGAAGCTCTCGCTCTATGTTTGCATATCTTTGTTCCGTTTCTGTAAGTGCTTTGGAAGCAAATGCAATAGGTTTTCCTTCTTGTAGGAGAACTACGCCTAGACCTTTGTTCGATGCGTCCACTTGTAGACTCGTTTCTTTCGATGGGTGCGTGACATTTCCTTGCAAATCAAGTCTTTGATTTTTTGAAGTGCTTTCTGGTGACTGGCAGTCCATTGGTATTCAGATTCTTTCTTTAGTAGATCTCTCATGGGTGCAGTCAGATCGGATAGGTGCGGAATAAAGGGTGCTAAGTAGGTGATGATTCCTAACACCTTTTGCAAATCAGTGATGTTGGTAGGGCTGGGTAGTTGCTTTATCGCTTCCACCTTACTTGGATCTGGTCTTATACCATTCTTATTGTAGATAGCACCAAAAAATGTATTTGTTTTTTTTTTTTTATCTATCACGCATTTTTCGCTGTTAAAACACAACCCTTTGGTTCGCGCAATTCTCATTAGATTGTGCAGGTTGCTATCGTGCTCTTCTTTCGTCTTCCCATAGACAATGACATCGTCAATGTCCAATTGTACCAGGACATTTCTCTAGTATCATGTCCATTCTCTGCATGAAGACATCCTGGGACATCACCAGACCAAACAGCATTCTACGAAAAACAGAATCTCCTAAATGGTGTGTGAAAAGTCGTCAATAGTTGTGATTCTTCGTCAAGCGGTATAGACCAATATTCATTTTTGCCATCTAATTTTGAGAAGTGTTGAGCACCTGACAGCTTGTATGCCAGCTTCTCCATTGTGGGAATCTTATAATGGCATCTTATGATCGCTCGGTTCAGATCTTTTGGGTCTAGACATAGGCGAAGTTTTTCATTCTTCTTTCGAATGTACACTATGCTGCTAACCCATTCGGTAGGCCTGCTAACTTTTTTTAATAATGCCTTGGGGTTCCATGGTCTTCAATTCCTCCTCGATATCATCCCTCTGATGTATGGGACATTTCCTGTGTGCATGGCTCATTGGGTGATGATCGGGCTTTAAGACTATGTGATAGTCACTTTTGAAGTGTCCTATGCGATCGAACTGATTTGGGTATGAGTTTGTTAACTCGACGATAGGGTTAATTGGATCTTTGTCTTCTTCAATTGTGCAGTGGAGGCTTATTAGCTCCAGGTTTCTGAGTGAGGGTAGTCCTATTTTGTCACAACAAAAAATTTAAGTGTGGTCCATTTACCTTCGTGTGCACACTGTATGCACACTGAACCATGCTGCATTATGCTTGAGCCGTTATATGCAGTTAGTATTGTGAGCTCCTTTTTTGTAGAACCTGGGATCGGTTGTCCTAGATCATCTACCTTGTCTGGAAACATCCAACGGAAGGTTAATAGGGGAAGCGTATTGCCTTCTGCACCTGTGTCCACTTTTGCCTTTAATGCATCAAACGTCAACTGTTCAAACTCTCTGTGTAACCTGTTGGGCTCTCTTGTGTCTGAGTTCATCGCGCAGATTCGATTGTTGCGCTTTTTATTCTGAATCTCATGCGGTTGTTTAGGATTGTACGTGCTTGGGCGAATCTTCTCTTGTTTTCATCTTTGTTGGTGCACATCTTTGCCCAATGATTCTTTTTTCCACAAGCCGAACATGTGGTACCCCAGGCTGGGCATTTTCCTTCCTGATAGCAGTGTGTGTTTCCACATCGTTTTCAGTGATTCTGTTTTATTGTATTTATCTCCTGACTATCTCCTCCCTGAATTTCGGCCATTTGCTTCATATGATTAAGGGACGCTTCATGCGTTCGACCACTATTTAAAGCCTCTTGAAGTGTCAGCTCTATGTCTTTGGATAGTAAAAGCTTCTGTAATTCAGGGTGTCTCGTACTAGTAATAACCTGTTCTATGTACCGTTCTTCAGTTTCCTGGTGTCTCTAAATTTGTATTTTTTTACCTCTAATCTGTACCTAGCAACAAAATCGTCAATATTTTCTGTGTTCTGCTTATATTCACGCAGATAAAAATCGTGCAAAACGGAAATTAACTTGAGGTTCGAGTCGCTCCTCAAATTCACGCCAAATAATTTCTGGGTCTGCTCGGTCGGAATCGTTGTCGAACGTCCAAGCATTGTATCTTCTGAGTCCTTCCTAACCAGCTAACAGTAGAATGTGGTCAACCTGTTTCCCGGCTGGTATGTTTTTAACGGAGAAATACAGTTTACATCGCTGCTTGAAAAATCTGAATGAAACCACCAGGTTCTCCGAGTCCCAATACATGACTGGTTCATATGCATTTGTATTCATTATCTCGCTTTAAATATCAGGCAATGAAGTAAATAAATAAATTAGGCGTACTTACTTCAGACTTCTATTCCGTAGTGAGTTTCGGAGATTTCTTGTTACTCTTTTTGTTCAATATGGCGCTCGTGTGTTTTCCACATGCGTTCCGAAAAATAGGACTGACCCCCTTTTTTAGACGTTTTTTCTTATTTATAGTTATCATCCATGCGCTATGTTTGTGGGCTTCTTTGTTAATCCCATTGCTGTCACCATGTAATATTATGGCTCTATTATAGTCATTATATTAGAAATAAAATAGAAACAAGTCAGGATACGATGTGTGAGTAACCATGTTGGCTATCACGTTTATTATTCTAAACTGGGAGGACGGAAGTACCTATTATTATCTTTATTTTCTGAGGGTTCATCTAGGGCGAATAACTCATATTATGACAGTGTGTGGCTTTCTGTACTCGGACTGTTTTGACATCTGACCAAAAAGACGTTCCCCTCACCACACACACAACATAGTAGTTCTTTGATTTATTCTTTTAGATGTGTTTGTGGTTTGCAATACATCGGGAGAACCAATCAACGTCTGGATTCAAGAATTAAACAATATGTACCCACAAAAATACGACAAGGGAATTACTTTGCTGACCGAGTAAACAACACATATGGGTCTTCCATTGCAGAACATCTTATAAATAACCGTAATTGCTTCGTCCCACAGTGCAGACTTGTTTACTATTTTAAGCAAGTCCATTTGGACTATCATCTGTAAGTGCTTGAGACCATTCATATTCTCAGCCATAAACCGTCCCTCTGTAAACAGATGCAATGTTTATTGGGTTTGAATTTTATTTACCCCTCCCTTACTAGTCAACTAGCATTTTTTCCTCCACTTCATTACACAGTCCCAGCCCCTTTTCTTTCGTAATCGTTGTCCTTGATTCAACTGTGATCAGTGAGGACCCAAACCAGTTAGTTGATTTTATTTTTTTTTTTAAACTTATTAAAATTTGCCTACTTGTGAGTGTAATAATATATTTATATAAAACTGAATCTGGCAAATGAATTAATGGCTGCCACTCGCGTTATGCAAATCTCATCATATGGATTGAGCATTCTGGTATCCAGTAAGGCCAAATATAAACAAAAAACTACTACAATTGACACATGTTGACTGATAGTCTAACGTAAAAGTTAGGCTAGTTTCAACCCCAGCTCTAGGCATCCTATGTGTCTAGAGCCACCCTAAAGATTTCTGATAAAATGAAACAGTCTGTCTGTTGATGACAATATATAATTGAATATATATATATATATATATAATTGCAAATATCTATATATTGTCACGTGATAGCCCACGAAGACGATAGAAATAAGATTAATACTATCCTCCCGTTGAATTAACAGTATCTAGCCGTCAAACAAGTGACCGTTAAGAGAGAATGTGGGTCACAGAGGGGGTGTCAACAGGTGTTGGTACTTAGTAACCTCAGGTCGCCGGACACCGGAAGGGGAGGGAGAGAGAAGCCAAATGATTGGCTGGGACCTCAAAACGGAAGTGGGGACCCCTTCCCCTCAGCCAGTTTTTGAGCAGGGTCCGTAGCGGGCAGACGAACCATAGCCATTTTACTCCGGGTTGAAGACAAAAGAATAACTGAGACAAGAGGGACCCCAGGTTCTTCAAGCCAGTGTTAAAAAAATAGAACAAAGTCTATTAGCCCGTGAAAGAAGAAAGATTCTCCAGTGGAACACCATCGAAAAATAAGATAAGTAACTTTGGGGCCATTTCTCCTTTATACCCAAATTTTGTATACCACTCTCTCTCTCTCTCAACTTGAAGAAAAACAAAAGTCAAGAAAGGACATTCGTGGACTCTCCAATTATTATATGTTTTTGACACTTTGAAAGTGTATATAACTGTAATGAAGGAATTCATGTATTTTTATGTTACCACGTGGTCTATGTTGTTACTTCATGCTTCCCTTTCAGCTTCTATTCGCCTTATGTTATCTTGCTTAGAATTGTCCTCTTAATTCCTTAACAATATCACACGGGAAACCGGAGTTGCCGACTACTACAAATTAATATTATTACGACTAAAACCTATAGGTCCATATTCTTCCGTTATCTTGGGGAAGGAAGTGAAAGCGGCCTGGTGGGTGTGTGATAGTGTGAAAATTTGGAACCCCTTGCCAGCGGCGGTCAGTCTGGCCCTAAATTGATCCCTCACATAATATGCCAGTTCTTATATGCCTGAGAGAAAAACTCTGAACGAGGACTTATTCTATAGGGGATCAAGTGCCAACCACCCCCGTCTTCACACGTGCGAAAATAAAGTCCCGTTTTGGGATTTTAGTCAATTTGCCGTCACAATATCAATATATAATTGAATGTATATATATATATATTGAATGTATGTATATATGTATATATATATTTGTTTTTTTGATTGAATACATTTATAAGTAAGTAAAGTTGGCGACCATAGTCGAGGGTAACCCGAAGGCTCCCTTTTCGATAGCTACTACACCAAGGTGTAGGGGAGGGCACTACTCCTTCCCTGGATTGCCCTACTTTACCCTTGATCCGTACCTTATAATGCTGAGTGTTAAGCAAGGAGGCATCAAGTACCATTTTTTGAGTCTTTGGTATGACTCGACCTGGGATTGGCGAACACTCTAACCGCTAGGCCAATGTCCGGTATATATAATACATATAATTTATATATATGTATATAATTGAATATGTGTATGCACATATATATATAATTCAATAGTTCTATATATATATATATATATATGTACTCGAATATATGTACGTATATGTATACACATATATACATACATATGCGAGGTGCATACAATAAGTTCCCTGACTTTTTTCGTACGGGCATTTAAAATTGTCGTAGGCTCTTGAAAATTCATTATGTTATTGCTATACATCTTATGAGATTACTGGCCAATGTTTATGATTTCTGGTTCAAAGGAACCGCTACAGCAGGAACTGGATTACACCCTTCTAAAGCCTGATTGTCACAGCTGGTCAATTTCAAAAATGCAATCTGACACTTTAGAAAAATGATATGCAATAAAATTCTGTTTTAAATTTGGAAAAAATGATGCCACAGAAAACCCATGGAATGCTTCAGACTGCTTTTCGGACATCTTGCATGAATGGGGCATCAGTTTTTGAGTTGCATAAGAAATTCAAGGAAGCCAAGGAGTCTGTGAGGGATTATGAGAGGTGTGGGAGGAGTAAGGATGTTAATACACTAGAGTTGATTGGTCAAAGGGTTAGGGTTAGGGTTACTATGTTGGGGTTTTAAGGGAGTTCAGCCAGAGATTCCGTCATAAGAGGCCTGTACTCTTCAAATCAGGTCAGTGGTATTTTCACCAGAACAATGCACCAGTCCACAACTCCATCCTTGTCACAGACTATTTGACCAAGATGGGCATCAAGACAGTTGCTCACCCTCCCTATAGTCCAGACCTTGCTCCCTGTGACTTTTGGTTATTCCCTAAGCTCAGAGGCTGTCGTTATGAGACAATTGAGGAGATGAAAGAGGCTGTGATGAAGGTCATTGACACGCTCACACAAGAGGACTTCGATGGGGCCTTCCAGAAGTTGTTGGAATGGTACAACAAGTGCATTGTAGCTGGAGGATATTACTTCAAAGAGGATTAGAGTTTTATGTGTGTACTATCAATAAAAATGCCCACACGAAAAAAGTCTGGAAACTTATCTTATGCACCTCATATATATACTTGAATATATGTATATATATATATAATTGAATGTGTATACATGTATATATATATATATAATTGAGTATTCATATATACATAATATAATATTGGTATCATACATTGACTCCATGTTTATACTGTAGCATTGCTTAAAAAAAACCCTTCTTCAGATGATGACTCTGGGTTCATGTATGGTTTCGGGACCGAAGCATCTTTACCACTAACCCAGAGCATCCCAGCAGTATCTCACGATACCACCAGACTTTGTTGGGTTTACATCAGTTCGTGGGATTACCATATCCACACTGATAGAGTTACAGCCTTTTTTTAAAAATCTTTTTCCTGTATTGGAAGAAGTCCAATAGTAGTCAAGAATACAGAGTTTAAGTTGGCAATGAAACTGTAGTGGGAGAGAGTATCTTCCGTAATTTACGGGAGTTACTTTCGGGTTTAGTTCCAAAAATACAACACAAATTTTACAAGCAAGTAAGTAAATGGAATATGACAACAACGAACATTAAGAAACACACAATTTAATAATCATAACAAACTGGATAAAAATGATTAGAAATACAATGTTCATGTTATGTACAAGCGGCCTCTGTAGAAAATACAGCTATGACCAGATGAATGAAAATAGGGTTGTTTGCCCATGTGTGTTTACATGTTAGTAAAGTCTATTGAATCAATGCGTCCATTGTTGGTCGAAGTAAAGAGGATAAAAAGTTGTCTTTACTTACATATGTGTGTATGCATGTGTGTATATAAGTGATGGACCGTAAGTATGTGCCTTTTATTTTCTTAAGTCCACACGTGCGTTTTTTATAATCTTTGGCGACAACATATCGCATCTGGTAGTCGGCAAAAGAAGGTTGCAAGTCTTTTGGCTTTGAGTCTTATGGCATGGATTTCTGCTGTCCGTCCTGGCCTCTCATAGTGGAAAGTCTTTTTGGTAGTGGAAAGGCCTAGTTAATTAAATTCTTCGTTATTTATACTTTTTGAGGTCACTAAAGTGAATCAAAAATAGGATCTTGTTAGGTTTTATTGCGGGTCTTAATATTCAAGCGCGCAGACATTTCTTGACCAATCAGATTCCTATATTTACTTATTTATTTTTTACTTACTTATTTTTTACTTACTTATTTTTATATTTTTCTGTTAATTAGTTTCTGAGCCAGATTTTCTAGAATGTTCTTATTTTGTGTTTTTAGCTGATTGGTTGAAAAATATAAAAATGTAACTTTAATGTTAAAGTGATTTTGATCCGAAATTTCTAGAACGTTCTTATGTATGTTTTGGGGGTTGATTATTTTAAGGCTAAAAAATTTGTGTTCTATAAAACCTTGGCAACCAGCCTCGATAGGAAATACGTTGGTTATCCAACCATTTCTGACACATTGTTCTCGCAGATCCTCACCTTTTCCAACATACGCTGATGTACCCAGTTGAAATTTTCTTCAAAAGGTATCGTTACCTCAATAACAAACTTTTAAAAATTTAACGGACCAAATGACAGTATCCAGACGTTGGGTTGTTTATGCTGTTTCTGTTGGAAATATGAAGTGATGTTCTAAATCAGTTGTGACATGCCAGTCTATGAAGCCAATGAGTAATGATGATCTTAGCTTATTTTTACACAAATGTTTTGAAATGTTTCCTTCTTTAACGAAATGAACTGTTGTATTGGTGATATTATTTGGAGCTTTATTGGCAGTCTCACAACATATCTTCGTAGCCTCGGTAAAAATCTCAAGGATTCATTATATCTCCATGTGTAGCTTCTTGGAGCTTTACTCGCCTACAGTGAGAATATGTTGAGGCTGGCAGTTTTCCCAACATCAGTCGATGTTGTTAACCCCAAAGCATGAAGGTTAACTGGTGTTGGTAAAATGTCGTAGACTGCCTCTATAAGGAAACTCAATTTTTGGGACTCCATGTGCTTAAGGTTACCTCATATGACAGCTCTTTTACACAAATAATTCATTAGATATAAGCAAAATAATCTTGAAAAGTAATTTGAATTTTAAACATAAAACGAATACATTTTCTTATTTACTGAGAAAAAAGATGAAGCATTTCTCATTAGAACTTGTATTATGTGGAAAGTAAATTTAATTAGGATGAGGAAAAGTTGGTAAATTTTCAAACAACCAACTTAGAGTAATTTCCTGACTGTTAAACTTGGTGTCAAGAGTCAATATCCAGATATTAATAGGCTTTCTCTTATTTAAAAATTCATGTGTAATGCTTTCTACATTCCTTTACAAAACACTGGCTCTGCTGTTTGTAGTTATCCTACAATGTATCTGCTTTTCTTTGGCAATTGAAAAACCATCTCTTATTAAGTGACAATAAATAAGGCCCTAAAGCCAAAGTTTTCAGAAGCTTTACATACTTTCCACAACCAATATCTAGTTTGTTTTTTTCTGCTCATCATGACAAGAATTAAAGTAATGAAACCAAGCTGAGAAGAATGGTAAAGCTGAGTAAAAAAAATATTTTTCATGATTTTATGAAATTCTTGAAATGTACAATTACACTTTTTTCTCAAAATTCTTTTTATAAATAGATAAGTAAAGTCATCTTTTTTTCTATTATATTTTTTTAATATCTTTACTTTACAGTTTTCAATTTAGTAATAAATATACAGTGTCATCCATAAATCAGTGCACTCCTATCAATATTTTCTTTTTTATCTTCCAAACTAAAAATATGAATATTTAGCAATCCAAAAATAAGTAGACCTCTTATATATTTTCATACAATTGTGTTGCATATTCATTTTTGGTTACAGACTTTCAATGCTGTAGAAATTGGTAATAAATAATACATAATCATATCAGTTTTCATTATTTAATGATCTACTAGAATAAATAAACCTGGCTATTGGCCTAATGAGTAGAGTGTTCGCCAATGGTCTGGAAGACTGGGGTTCAATCCCAGGTCGAGTCATACTAAAGACTCAAAAAAGGTTACTTGATGCTGCCTTACTTAGTACTCAGCACTATAAGGTGAGGATCTAAGGTAAAGTGGAGCAATCATAGGAATGGAGTCGCGCCCTCCCCTACATCTTGGTGCAGTAGCTATTGAAAAAGGAGCCTTCGGGTCGTCCTCCACAAAGGTCACCAACTTTACAACTTTACTTAGAATAAATAAAAATCTGTTATCTGGGTTAGAAGAAAATTAACCTTTTAATAAAGAAAGCAGATATAGATGAAATTATTTATTGGTGACACTGTTTTTATAATTTAGTATTGATCATCATATGATGGTATTTTAATATTGGTAATATACAGTGTCAATATGGTAATGTTATATTTTAGATATTCATACTTCAGTTGTCCCATGAAACACTAATAAATTTAATTAGGCTTCCATAACCTGTGGGTAAGGAAAGTTAACTGAACATTCAGTTGTCCTTCTGAATTGAGTTGAGGGGTAACAAATACCTGTTGTAAATAAATATATTTTTCACTGTATTTTAAGTAAAAAGTAAATTTTTTTTTTCAAAATCCAGGTAAATAATCATTAAATTAATGAATTTTTGCAGAATCTTCTATTTCTCAAACAACTACTTTATTTTTATAACATTTTTGATTTGATTCCAGTTTTTACTGATGGCAAATATCATTGCAAAGTTGGTTAAAATTAATTTTAGAATGTTAAAAATTAACAGTTTTTCCATGCTGATGCAGAATATTTAATATCCTCGCTATGTGTGTATCTGTGTTCTTGAATGCGTATTATGTCTATGTTATGATCTATGGGTGATGCAGATAGCTCCGGTAGTTGTCCTATTTTATTTAAGGTTCTAACATTGAATGTCGCTATTTGTATTGCTCGTTTGCATTTTAGTCATCTTTGTTTGAGCTCTGTAGCTGATTTTTCAAACACTGAGGCCAGGGCTCCAACCTCAGTAGGACGTGCTCCTTTTTTATCTGCACAAAGAGCGTTGCGGTTTGGACATGTGGTTTGAGTGTGGGTCATGATTATCTTTCGATGGCTATTTTTATTGAGCCACCCTTATAGATGAGCAGCAGTAGTTCCTCGATCAAACTAATCGATCCTGGCTGTTGAACCATAGGATTCATACGCCTAGGAATAAAATGAAAGAAAACAGTTTCGAGTTAACAAAAGAAAGAAGCAGAAGGTACTCCGCAAAAACAATTAACCACACCGACTACGCCGATGACATAGCGCTTCTAGCAAATGCACCTGCCCAAGCTGAAACCCTGCTACATAGTCTGGAATGAGCCTCTGCATGCATCAGACTTCATGTCAATGCATTAATCAAACAGGAGACATCTCCACACTAAATGGTAGCTCTCTGAAACTAGTTCACAAGTTCACCTATCTAGAAAGCAGTGTCTCATCAACCAAGACAGACATTGACATGCAACTAGCAAAGGCATGGACCGCTATCAATAGGTTATCGGTCATATGGAAGTCAGACCTGACTGATAAAATGAAACACGGTTTCTTCCAAGAAGTGGTCATGTCAATTCTGCTGTATGGATGCACTACATGGACGCTAACTAAATGTATGGAGAAAAAGCTTGACGACAATTACGCAAGAATGCTGCGATCAATATTGAACAAGTCCTTGAGGCAGCACCCCACAAAGTAGCAGCTGTACCACCACCTACGACCCATGACAAAAACTATCAAAATTAGACGAACCAGACATGCAAGACACTGCTGGAGAAGTAGGGATGAACTCATAAGTGATGTACTCCAGTGGACCCCTTCACATGGACGAGCAAAAGCAGGATGACCAGCTCGAACTTACATACAGCAGCTCTGTGTTAATACAGGATGTAACCCTGAAGACCTGCTGGAAGCAATGGATAATAAGGAGAGGTGGCGAGAGAGGGTCAGAGATATCCATGCTGACAGCGCAACATGATGATGATGATGATGATGATGATGATGAAAAATTAACATTAGAAATGATCTAAAATCTACTTTGATTATACAAACATAATTCTTATTCTATTTTCTACAACTAAATTTATGTCATTTCTTTGTAATTAAAACTTCAAATAACATAAGGAGGGTGTAAATCTATAGCTTGGCATAGTTATTTGCTGAATTTTGATCAGATATTTTCATTGTATAATTCTTGGTTGATTGAAAAACATTCTGTTATATTGCAAAATAATTTTTTCTTATTATTTGGCTACTGACTTAATGATAAAACTACACTCACACACACTGAATGAGCCATAGTCTTTTTTGATTTCAAACTTATGGACACCATTTTGATAGTAATGATTACAACACCACCTGTACAAAAAATAGTTTTTAAGATATAATTGTACATAACCAGAGAATAACTATAGACTTTATGCTAAGTATTTATATATACACATATACATTTAAAAAAAAATATTTCAAAATTATCTTCAAACATAATTTGTTGTACATAAAGACAGGAATGTAAACAGTAGGGATTAAAATATGTATATCCCCTACTTCAATTTTTAGCCATGATAAAGTGCTGCTTGTTTCCCTAGTGAATATAGCATTTCATCACTGAACCTGTAAATCTCATGCTCTTATCTTTTAGCCAACTTTAAACAAGAGACTTGTATCATCTAAGAAATATTTTATCCTGATCACTGTAGAATTCTACCATTGTGCTTCGTATCACTTAGTGGGAACGAGAGAAGCACAATAAATGCCTGTTACCATGTATGAATGTGTATTGCTTTGAAGAAGAGAGGTTAACATTTAGTTTGTTGGCTGTAATATATTTCTTTGACACAAGAAAACTAACTTGACTGTTAATATCTTGGAGATATTTTTTAAGTATGATTAAAGATTGTTGCCATATCATGTAAAGTAATATTTTTCTTTTTTTCATAATTTTCTTAGGATTCGGATAGAGTAAAAAGTAATTATCAAAAATATATGAAGTAAAAAAGCCTAAATAAAACTTAGTCACTTTATGAGGACACAATATAGGATTTAGTTATCTTTATGAGAACATTTTTTTGCATTTATATCTATAATTTGGTGTATTTGACGTGTTATTATTGAAGCACCCAGTAATTTGTAAATCCATAACGTCATAAAAAAATATTATCATCAATTCATGCAGAGAGGATTAAAAAGAAAACACTATCTCTACAATAGATGTATTTTTCTCCTTATGATAGCAGCTTTCTTAATTGATTCTGTGCATAAAAATAAAGACAAACACATGTGAATTGTATTCTTGGGTATATTAAAGAAAAGTTGTCATTTGATCCCACTTGCAGAAAGAAATGACAAACACATTGATATAAAAAACACCCATGTTTATTTTTACTTGTTAAATTTTTCTTTGGACTAGTCTCAAAATGCTCAGTTAATGGAGAAAAGGATTCACTGTTTCATTTATAAGCCACTACCTCAAATGTGGGACAATTTCACTAAAGCCCTAAATTACACCAGCCCAGATGACTGAGGCTGTAGAATATATCAATTGCATTTCTGCTGAGGAGTAAGACCCCCCCCACCAACAAGTGCTCTGGAGATTACACTAAATTATCTGATGATGAGGCTCCAATCCTGGAGCTTTGGGGAATGTGGAGTACCCCTTCATTGCCACTACTCCCTGGTCCACTTTGACCTAGAGTGATAGTACCTGTTAGGGTCCTATCTACTGGTTAAATCGAACTGTTTAATCATTTACTATACTAGAAACTATTTAACTGTGTGCTAACAAATGATTAATATTAAATTGAATTCTTAGTATTAGATAGCAGTCCTTGAAACTATTTTACTGTGCGCAGATAAAACTATTAGTATTTGCAATATTTTTAACTGTGTGTAAACAAATGACTTCTTGTTCATTAAAAAATTTACCTACAAACTATCCATTTATGAATCATACATATAACAGGATTTGGCATTAAATAACCTACATGGGTTGATATCCAATAAAACACAACTAACCAACCAACCTAAGTAACTCATTTTTATTCTTCACTGTCTTGTCCCAACAGACATTTTGAATTTCTCTCAAATCCTGTGTGTCTATCTCTAACCAGCCAGTGAATGACCATTTAATTCCAACTCTTTCTCAGGTTTTTTTCAGCAGTGATGACCAGTCACCCATCAATCATGCCTCCACAAATATCCTACACATCCAGAGTGCTAAGGTTGTGGAAACCATTATGTAACACATTTTCAGAAATTTTCTTTACTTGTTTTAAACCAGGTCTGATTTCATGAAAGACTTCTTGCAGATGTAGAGAAATCATTTCAAAGAATATGCAACTAGAAATTAAGATTCCTCTTAAGTATAGATTTAAAGACATTCATATAACTCAGTACATTTTTATTGCTGGGCCAGTTGTTATATAGTCATTTACACGTTCATTCAGCATCACAACGACACAACATCAAAGACAGACGCATGAAGGAAAACGCCGGAAGACTTCTTTAACAAAATATATACCTCTCCATTTTATTGCAAGGGTTCGAAAGGGTTGTTCAAGGTTTGCATGTGAGAGGGTGCTGGAGACCGAACATAAACTTCATATTTTGACCCCACTGTTATGACCGTCACGTTGTGTCTTTCTTGTTCTCCTGATGTTGGGGTCTACTCCATCGGGGGTTCCAAGGCCCCCCCTCGGTCGGGTGTGGCTTTCCCTACCACATCTCGTCTCTAACTCTCTGGGAGTCTGCTGGCTACTGCTTTGGCACCCAACTCAACTCAATTATATAATAATTCAACGCCTACACGATCGCCCACTGGATCTTTGAAATCGAATGTTTAATCGTCATCAAGCGGAAATAACTGTCATGCAGTTCAGAGGTTACTCTCTTCTGGTGCATCACTGTAGTGGCACAATGGGACCTTCACCTTGTCCCATATCATAAGCCTTAATCCGCCCACGCGATCTCTTTCGATTACTGGCCATTGGAATGTGTCACTTCCTTCCGGTGTATCACCTTGGAATAGCATTTTTGGGCCGGGGCGAAGGTCAAAATATAACACAGTTAGATAGAAAGGTATATATTTAAAACAATATAAAACACAGTTCATATCTCTTAATTATCTTTGGTTATACATGAAATAGATATGCCTATATATGCAAAAGTTTTTGGTACCTTGTATTCTGTAGTTTTATGCATAGTATGCTACTGATATAGAACCAGACACTCCCTGTCCAAAGAGCAGAGGGGACAAGATGAGTTAGTCTTTCCCTTGGGTGGCAAAAGCAATAGAGGTTGTTGGCTTCTATTGGTGGTTATAAAAGTTATCTTGTTGACAAGGGAAAGTAATTTCACATTGGGAAATCAATTCAGAAATATTGTTTTAGTGTTGCTTGCAAAAAATGTCTTTAAGATACCTTTTGACTAACTCATATACTTATGTAATGAATAACTTTTTAAGACTATTTTTCACAGCAAAAAACAATTCATTACATGAAATGTTTTTGAACACATTGAAGCTTACCTTGGCTTAACTTTGCTTACCTTGGCTTAATTTTGCCATAACTTTGATCTAAAGTATCCCCACATAACTAATAACTATTGTGGAAGTATTGGCGAAGATAATAAAATTTTTACTTAACATTGTTTACATTTTATAAAACCTATGCATATAATATGTACAAATATTATAAATATTAAAATTATGTAAAAACTTCATTATCTTAACTAAAAGCCTTTGTCTAGGCATGGTAGGCTACATCAAGGTCTATACAATACTATTTATGGCAGTGCATTGATTTTGATTATATTACAGTAGTTTTAAAAGTATAAATAAGTGTTTGAATGTTTTCTCTCTATATCATTCAGTTCGGGTTAAAAGTGCTGTAAGGGTAACCTGAAGCCATACTTTCTGGAGATTATTTTTGCAATGCAAGTATCATTGGGGGACAAGAACAGTTCGGGTAAACTACAATTTGATTTCTTAAATTTCTAAATGACATTTGCATCAGGAGAATAAGGTCCGAAACAGTTTGGCTTTGGGCTACACTTACTATTAACTGAGACTTATTGGATATTGAAGAAATACTTTTGTAGGTGAGCATAGCCAAAAGTCAGGGATCATTCATTACACCCCAATATATATGATAAAAACACCTTTTTTGGCTAAAAATTAAGGGTTATTAATCACATGATGTTGTTCATTGCTTCAATTCAGAGAAATATATATCTTTAAGAAAAGTTCTAAAACCATAACTGTGATAATGTCTCATGATATTGGCATTGCACTTTGAGTTTATAATTGCTAATTTTTATTTATTCTGTAAATAAAAATCTGTGACTCAAGGAAGTTCATGTGGGTGGATCTACAATGTTGCAAGTGCTTAAATCTGCAGAAAAAATTTTTCAGTTAGTGTACAAAGTTATTCGTTATTGCAAACTAATTGATTCAATATTTGAATATTTATCAGATTGTAAAAAAAAAAACCATAAAAGAAGCCAAACTGTCAAAGAATGACACAACCTAACTCCTATGTTGCCCATTCATTTGGCCAAATTAACCCCCCTAACTACCTTGTCAGCTCACTCACTAAGTCACCTCATCCCCCAAGTAAATGAGTCATCACAACTGCTTAACAAAAATATTCACTTATTTTATTCAAAGATAGAAAAAGAATCAAAAGTTGAGAAGTTTATAACTTTATTATTAATTTTTTGATAAGACCTACGATCATTCAATAAATGAAATGAATATTATTTAAGGAGTTAGCAATAGACATCACTGTTTACAATTGCACCTTTTTCTAGGAAATCATTAGTGATGAGAACCTTTTCTGTTCTAGAAGACTGTCAGCATGATCTTCTTTACTGACCATGGCACCTGAAACTGTTTCTTTTACTGGAGAGTCAGTGTGTTTCCACTCCATTTTTTTTGACAGACTAGAAGAGGAAAACCCATATTTCACCAGTTTGTAAACATTTTTGACATAAACATGCTTCACTGTACATATGACATATTTTTCTATAAATTTGATTTGTTCATGTCATTTTGAATTTCCTTGAAACATATTTTTATGAAATAAAAATAATATTTGCAATAAACCAATTCCAAAAATTGCAGAGTTTACATTTATAGAAAAGAACTCTGAAAAAAAAATCCCCTTATTTATTAAATGACCCTCATATTTCTTAATTTCAGTTGCTTTTTATTGCATATCAAGTCAAAATGCACAAGTATATAAGCTACTTCAATGAAAAAAATGTTTACTGTTACATAATATATTCATATAGAAAATTTGATATAACTTGCTAAATTATATCCAACTATAAAAATTTATAATTGATTGATTTTAATGGCATGCTACCCATCTCTGGTTATTTTATGCCAAGAGGTTAGGGATTCATGTTCATTGTACATTTATATTCATGTTTGTGTAGTTTCTTAAGAGGTTTTTGCAGTTATGTGATATAAAAGAGTCTTATCTAATACAAATAATTTGCATGCAGTTGTATATAACTGTGTGCAAATTATTTGTATTAGATAAGAATAAATTTCGAGTGTTTCTATCTGACATATAATTTATGCACAATTCTGAAGTTTCAAGTATTTATTTCTATTTGATAATAGTAATCATTTGTTTGCACACAGTTATATGATATCAAATATTCCTATCTAATACTAATAATTTCCACTCAGTTGTATGGTTTCTGTCTGATATATAACTTATACACAATGGTATGGTTTCAAGTTTGTTTGCATGCAGTTATATGGGTTCAATTAATTGATAATAATAATAATCCTTAGTAAGCAATTATAGCTTCAAGTAACTATTCTTAGTACAAATAATTTAGTAATATGGTATCAAGTATTCTTATCTAATACTAATGACTTTAAATCAGATCTATTTGACCCATAGATGGTACTACTATTGAGTTAGAGTGAACTTAGGAGTAATGGCAATGAAGAGGTACACCACACTCTCCAGAGCTCTAGAACTGGAGCCTCATCATCAGATTCAGTTAATTGTCATACCTTGGACATTCCTTTTTTGTGAGGTTCTTTCCCCTCTGCTAGGGATACAGTCAGCATATTATAACCCTTGGTGGCAGGGTGGTATAAAAGTTTAGAAGCCCAATATACAGGATAATTATATTATGACATACAAATTTTGAATTCATTCTTTTCTTGGATTTTGATAAAAAAAATTCAGTTTAGAACAAATTATTTTATTATAAATAATACCAATTCAAGTTCTAAGAAATTCTTATATTTCATTAACATAAAAGTTGGTTAGATTGGGCTTTTGAGTTTAAAATGAATAAACAATAAAAAAATTCTGATGAAAGTTCTTTCTACATATACATACATATAAGTATGGTAGGTGAATATTCTACAAGTGCATAACTGACTATAAAAGATATGCTGTATAGAAATCTTGCTTATTATCAGGACATTTTGTTCTTGGTTTCAGTCTTTAGTGTTAACTGCATATCATCTCTCTAGTTCAGGTTTGTCTTCAAAATTCAAGTACATTTTAACTTGTGAAAAGGATGTATTAAACAGTAATATATAATTCTAAAGTTGGTTGTATTATCAACTCTAATTAGATATAGTTTCTATTGCCTTTCGTTACTGTCTTCTTAGAACTTACCTTTTTCCCTGTATGTATAAATAAATAGAGATATATATTATTAATATTCTAATGATATCCTACAGACTTCACCAGTTTATTTAGATTAAAAATCATGTTGTAGTTTTGACTTTATTTTAATCTAGAGGTATGATCAGCTACTTGTAGCAGCCTTGTTAGAGTTATAATGTATGGTTACTCATAGGCCTGCCCCAGTTGGCTGGGGCTGCAGAATACACCATCTGCATCTTTTCAGAGAGGTAAGTTTTCCCCAACAAATGTCCTGATATGACACTAAACAATCTGATAGTGAGGCTCCAGTTATGCTGGAGCTTTAGGCAATGTGGAGAACCCCTTTCTTGCCAACTCTCCTGGGTCTGCTCTGGCCCAGAATGGTAGCACCTGATAGAGTCCTATCTATGGGTCAAATAGAACTAAACCATGCACTTATGCTCAACTGAATTGTTTGAAAAAGAACTTTTTTTACACTTAAACTTTGTACATCTACTAAACTGAGTTGTTTGAAATAGAACTGTCTTGACATTTAACTGTGTATAAACAAAAGACTGTACTTATGTTGATCTGAGTTGTTTGAAATAGAACTATTTATATGTATAAAAATGGGTTTGGCATTAAATAGACTTCAAAGGTTGGTATGCCATAAAACCCAGACAACCAACCAAATACTCATAGGTACTTTACTGCAGAAAGGCTGGAAGAAGATAAAAATGAAGGCATGATTAAAATTAACAAATTTGTTTATTACCCATATATACATTTGCTATTGACTGAGGTCAAACACAACAAAAAGGTGAAATAAGTTTATCACGAAAAGTGACAGTTCATAGCAGGTCAACTGGCACTAAAAAATGGTGTAGATATTTATGATGTAGCTGCATGCTTATAGATTGTTCTATATTGAACTGATTTTGCATTAGTTTTGTGTACCATTCAAATAACTTGGGAAAATGAGAAAAGGCTCCTTTCATCAAAAGCTCATAAAATATATTAAATTAGCAGACATACATACATTGCCTGGAATAAAAAATATCCCAAAGCACATTTTGGTAAACAAAATTTATTCTACAAGAGCTTTGGAAGATTTTCTTCCCCAAAATGTAATTTTTTGATGAGGCATATTGAACTAACACTTTAAAATCAAACTTCTAAAAGTAAGTTAACTAAAATTATCACAAATGAAATTTAAGCATGTAATTGAAAATGTTTAACAATATCAAATATTGTGTATTTAGTCACAAAATCTTTTATTAATACAAATTTGAGTGAAGATGATAGACAAAGTAAAAATGTTTTTCATTTTATGAGTGATGACTATGTTAATAATAATAATAGTTAATACTATATAATAGAGATATTTCATTTATCTGTATTTTGGCAGCAAACTTTCGTTAATACAAGCCAGAGTAACAATGAATGATAGATTTAAAGATATTGCCTTTAATCTTATTAAGTATAATAGCTATATTTTATTGATTAATGATATATAATTGAGACATTTTATCTATCATGATATAAAAAGGCCATGAAAATTTTAGAGTGAGTTTGAGTGCAGTCTCTTCTAAATTGTTCCCTGGATGAATTCGACTTTTAAAAAAAAATTTGTTTCCTTGATTAATTTAAACTTCTTCCCTTTTGAATACCAATAATGATTATTTTCAAATGCATCATTAACACTTTTAAAACACATCTTGAAGTTAAGGGAGTTCACATACTGTTACATTATGGGATCACAAATATGCATAGATTTCATATTCTGCAAAGTACAAAGCAGACCCATTGTTTTTTTTTTAAATATGAAAATTTATTTCTGACCACATTACATAGCAGTCAGCCATCAAAACATAAGAGAAAGATATCATAAAAGAATGAGTCAAGTCACTAGAAAGTTTAAGAGTCCTAATTGTGCGAGACAAAACCAAATACCAACTTCACTTCCTTCTCCTCTAACGGGCCCTTCATCCCAGGGGCTGTTGCAGTTTTGATCCTCTGCTCCCGACTCTGAACTAAATAACTCTACTTATATAATATCTTAATTACTTCATCAACTAATGATATAAGAACATGTGTCTTTGACTTTCCAGTGTGACATCACTGTCCTAAGTCAGGCAACAGAATGTTTACCTTTTAATATCCAGCCTACAACAATGATTTAAAAAAATAATTTCCAATATGTCATCCTAGGTGATTTCCATAACAACCTGTTAACATCATATCTTTCCACTCGTGCAAGATGTGCCTGCATATGACCTTTGCTACTTACAATTTATCTCTACAAGTAAAACAATTAACTAAAATGATTAATTATCATCCTTAATTATATTACAATACCAAGTTTCATCAAGATTGATCCATTAGCAAACAATCAAAGAAAGAGAATTCTACATGAGATTTTTGGGATGTAAGTAACAACTATACAGTTTGCTAGGATCCTAACTCAATAAAAAACAATGTTTTTGTCATTTTGGTCTCTCAATCATTCATAGTATGAGCTTCTATTTGCAAACTATCCATTCTTTAAAATAATGGTGGGTTTAACCGAAACAAAAATTATTTGTTTTAATGTTAATAAAAGCTAGTAACTTGATTACTGGTACATTTTTATCATGATTAAGTCTGTTTTATGATGATAGCTCTTACAAGGATACTTAATTGGCTTTAAAAATTAAGAAGTGGTAATCATAATAAATTCATATACTTATAACTTTAAAAGAACTATTCCGTTTGAATAAGGAATAGAATACTTGCTAAGATTTAGAATCAGGATTTCTATATCCAAGCATTTTTTGTGTTTTCTTAAAAAAACCCATAAATCTTTTAGGAATTAACTTGTTGCTCAACATATATGCCAGTGACTGTTGCTGTTGATAGAAAAATGATAATACCAATTGTAATATTTTTTTAAATTCCACTTTGTAAGAAAAAGGATAAGAATGTTTACAAAGAGTCTACAAAAAAACCTATTTGCTAAGCATTTTAATCCCATTCTAGAGACAGATGAAGAAATGGAAGTGAATGCAATTAGCACTTGATATGTGAATAGCAGACAAGTGCAGATTTCCTGCTGGAGTTCAGAGAAGATTTAGTTAGACAAACAAAGACGGTGACCTGGGAAGAAAAAAAAAGAAAGAATCCTTTACTGTGTAATTGTTAGCTGTTGCAGAAGAAAAATAATAAAATTAAGGGTGGACAAGAAGAAGAAGAAGAAGAAGAAGAAACAGCTCAAGTAATTTGAATACCCTTGTGTGTATGTCTTTTGGACTATAATACATTGACTTTAGAAAAAGATTTTCAGGTGGATGTTTAAGTCTATTCATCATCTAAAACAAGTTCAAATAAATGTGTTAAAGCAGTTCATATCTGGCATTGTGAATTTTAGTAGATTAATTTTACAGGAATACTCCTTTAATGTCAACCTAGTTTTCTTTTTCCTCAAAAACAGTCAATTTTGATTTACTAGTTTGATGATTACATGTTTGTTTGTTTTTTTATATATATATATATATATATATATATTCATTTCCTGGATGTTGACTAAAAATGTCATAAAATTGTGGCACTTCATGTATATGTTTTAATTTACTAAAGGTTAAAAGTATCAAATCTGAAGCAATATTTATCTAGACAGAAAGGAATAATGAATGAAATGTTAATTTTCTTCAAAATAATCCTCTTAGCATTCAACACATTTACTTTTGGAGGTTTTCTATTGATTGAAGCAGCTTTGAAACTCCTCTTTTAACATGATGTGAACCAATTTATTTATTTTAATGTTCTTCATGCCCTCAAATCTTACCCTTGAGATTAATTTTCAGTTTAGGAAACAAGAAAAAGTCACAATTCTGTGTTTCACCAAAAACGGTTGATGAAAAATATTAAGAATTAACACTTATTCATCTAGACGGCATCATTTATAATAAGTTTATAGAGCTTTATATTTTGGAATTACATAATTTACTTTTATATCCTTATTTTTCCTTGATAAAATGTTCTATGAAGCTTTAGAATAAACAGTTATTTCACATTTAGACTTTTACTTACCATTGTTCTGATCTTTATGCTTGCTACAGTACTTTCATTCTATTTTAATTGCAGCTGCAGGTAAAAAATCTCCGTCATGAGATTTCTCTATTGAAGATAGAACTGGCCATGCATGATACTCTGGTGAGTAACTCAATATGTTGCTTTTGGCCTCATATATCTCTTTGTTCTCAGGAGTAAAAAAAACCCAAAAAACATCAGTATATGAATTCAGCTTTTTTCAGTTCAAACAATTTTAATGGGTAGAAGTTCAAGTAGTTGAAAGCAACAATGGAATATATTGCAAAAATTATAGTAATTTCCAAATTAAATTAAATTAAAGAAAATAGTATTAGGTCATAGGATTCCATTGTCTTCATTCATTCTAAATCAAACTTTAGGACTTAATTCATTTCTTTATTTTAGCTCTTATCAAAATTCTCATTTTACATTGGAATATTCAATTTCTAATTTTAAAGAATATTTTTAAGTGAATATGATTCTTCCGCATTAGAAAAGTCTGATACTGATATACAAGCTAAATAGCTGCAAAATCAAGTAAACATTTTTTTATGAATTGAATATTATCCTTAATAGCATGTTATCGAATTAAAAATAAATTGTGATAAATTATTAAACCTCTTTATATGTAACTTTTGCTAATAAAGTTGTTATTAACTAATTGAAATTTTTTTAATTAATAAATGAATAAAATTTTTAAAAACCCATAAAAATAAGATACAAAAATAAAACAAAATATTCAACTTCTACAGAGAGTTTAATTTTTTGCACCCTCCTGAAAAACCCATAAAACAACCAATTTTTAAAAAATTGATCTTCTCAAATTAAAAATATACAAATAAGTAGAGATAGCTTACTAAAGAGACAATGTTTAAATGATCTTAAAATAAATTTTTATCAGAACTTTGACTTTTTTACTGGCATGATGAAACTAGAGTTGTGTTTATCTTTTCTTCAGACCAATCGTACCCAAGTCACATATGAACCTCTATCTGAACAACAAAGATTTTATATGAAGCAGCAACTACAGAAATATTTAGATGGATCTTTAGAAGAACTTGATGTAAGTTTTTGATATGTGGCAAATTATTCTAAAGAATCATTTCATTAATGAAAAAAAAATTACCATGATTTTCTTTGGTTTTTAATTACTTACAGTATTAAAATCAACATCTCAGTAAATTGGAACTGGAGTACCATGTAAGGTAATGGCTAATTAAGCTATTGAAAATAAGTTCCCAAGCTTAAATAATCAAATGTTAAATAGAAAAAGGTTTAAGCAGATGGCAAAATTAAACAAAGAAGGAATGTTATGTAAGTAAAGACCAGATGATCAGAATGTTTTAATAACAGTTTATATCATGCCGAGTCAGATTTAAAATATCCTCATGAGTGACATCACCTGAACCTCAAGTATAATATACAACTGATTGCCAAAAACTTAGTCACTGTCTGGGTAATGAACAAGAGAGACACAATGATTCATGATGGTGCTCCAGCAAGAGAAATATTTCCAACATTTCTGGTAACTTACTAACTATAATAATCATAAAAATAATAGGGATAAAATTCCAAAAATAGAGACTAGAAGCATAAAACAAAAAGTAAAAAATAAGGGCTTAACCAACCTTCAATAAAGTTGGCAGCTGCATGTTGAATATTATTATATCACAAGATGACCAAAGACTTTAAAATTTTATCAGTAAGTAAGGAGGGCCACTAAAAGTTCCCTTTTAAATAGCTACTACTTGAGGAGACTGCTACTCCTTTCCCTGGATGGCTCCACTTACTCTTGATCCATACCTGATAATGCTGAGTGTTAAGCAAGAAGGTATGAAGTACCATTTTTTGAGTCTTTGGGATTGAACCCCAGTCTTCCAGATCACTGGCAAACACTCTTACCATTATGCCTATGGTCCAGTTCTACTAACCTCTAACATGTGCATATTGTACTTCAGTCAAAATTGACATTGTCTTTCAGTGTATAGTAATTTTATTTTCAATCAGTTGTTTTTTTTTCATAATCTAAGCAACTCTTTTACACATGTAAATAAAGTAGATTTCTATTTATTTATAGCTATTATCTTAATAGAAAGAAAGACACTGATGTTGATAAAAAACCCTGACCCATCAGTGGTTGCAGAACTCTGAACTAATAGCAGAAACTCAAAGCTTTGTTCAAGCTGCTCAAGATCAAAATCTGTTTACCAAATTCTACTAGGCATATATTCTGAGTAATAGAGCAGAACCAAAATGTTGTTTCTATAAAAAGACTGAAGAAACAAAATTGATCCTTTAATATCTGGCTCTTTTATCCCAGCCCCAAATGTCATTTAGAAAAATAGTATGAACAAAATCTGCCAACATTACTAGAAGGTAGAGGTTAAGGTATTCTAAGACTTCACCATACATACAAACCACATGATACCAGACAACAAAGTGAATAAAGTTATAAAAGATTTCAAAGAACATAAATACTGTCTCATAGATCTGACCATCCCATTTGATAAAAACAACTCAGCAAAGGAATTTGATAAACTTTCAAAATAGAAATTGCAAGAATGTGGCATTTAAACACAATCACTATTATCATTAGTAATAGAAGCACTGGGAATGACTAAGACTACTGATATACAAATTTTAAAAAATCACAGGAAACTCATCTGTCTAAAATACAAAAGATTCTATTAATAATCACTGATGCTGAGAAAAACTCTCTTTATCTTAACTTTATCAATAACTAAAAAAAAACATTCAGTTTTTTAATAAAAAATCTTGTTAAAATGTTTATGATAATGTGCTGAGAGACCAAATATTATAAGTTATTCGGATGGATAGAAGCTGTCAATTTTAAAAAAGTTTGTTCTCTCAATTTTTTTTCTTCCTTGCCTCAATTTGTGGTAGCATTATTTCGTCTCACCAGCCAACAAGCTGATGTCTGTTCTACATTGTGTTTGTTTTTAAAAGAAGATCTATCAGCCACCAGGTTTATTTGAAATCATATAGGCCATGGAACACAAAGAAAAATGAACCAGAAAATAAAATCATATGGCCATCTTTATTGATGATAGTTTCTCTTAATCCAACCATGGGGTTGCATGGGTAACACATAACTCTTAAGCCTAAGTGATTTGATCCTAATTCTGGTTTCTCAGATTGACTCTTCTTGTGATGTGGACAAGAGTTAGGAGCCCAGTCTTATGGGTAACCCAACTGTCACTGCCCTTGGCTGCAACTCAACTGTTTCACTTCTGAATGGTTCCTTGAATATATGGAGCCCTGGCTTTCGAAAAAGTCAACAGCTTTTCCTGTGTAGACTTTACAGAAATAAAGTAAATTGGAAAATGATACCCTTATCTATTGGCCTTTTGACCATACAAGCACTGAAGACATCTGTTTATTACAGATATTAAAAAACTAACCCTTTCATTCCCAACAAGATCCTTCTCTTTCTATTTTACAATCTTATGTCTATACACATACAGAGATACTTGCACCTACATGCATATGCATTATTGCACATAAAGTTATGCACCCAGGGACAGGAGAGCTTATAGGGTCCCAAATTATCTTAATTTAAATTTTAAATTGTAAAGAAGAAATAAAATACAATAACATTTGTCAATAATAAATATATTATGTTTATTTCCAGATTGTAAATGTTCGTCAAATTCAAAGTTATTTTGCTCTCTTTCGAGAACTCTATGGGTGAGTTTATAAAATCTATATTTTGTTAGTAATGATTGGTACAGAAGAATTTATGCTAAAAGCCATTTACCCGAGTTTTATTTTTCAAATAAAGTAGTTATTTGATATCTCCTGAGGTGAGGAGAATTTGGTACAAAGTTGAATTTATTGTGATGACCCTGATTCATATGTGTGTGGATAGGGACAAAAATAACTTAGCTCTGTCAGCATTTCCTCTTGGGATACATCAGACATTAAAGATTGACCCTAATCTCACTTATTTTGGTGCAGTGATAAGGTATAGCTTGGAGAGGCAGCCACTGACCACAAATGACTGGGGATCCTGACATGTGTTCAGGAAGTATTTTTCAAATAAAGTAGATCACTATTTACATAAAACTATTATCTTAGATATTCCCAATGAATAATTCATACTGTCTTTATCATTTTAGATTTTTTAAATTTTTGGGTGGGTGGGGTAATTTATATTTTCAGAAAAATTAATGTTAAAATCAGATAACTTTTAAGCTGTTAATTAATAGGATGTGATATCACAGCACAACTAAAACAAAGCAGAATAAACAGTTTTATCTGTATGTATTTACTGAACTCCTCCACCAAAAGCAGAATAGGAGACATGATCAATTTTTTAGCTGAGTACAACTGGTTTGAATTCAGAGTTTTCCTTTTCTTAGATGAGTTACCTTACCAAGCATAAAAACCCCAGCCTGCCCTATTATTTACTTATAGCTGGAGGGAAAAGAGATGGATTCATGCCTTTCCCCAAGGGCAAAATATATTGCAAAAAATGAAATGTTATTAAAATTTATCTAGGTAGTCTTGGTATGAAAAATGGAGTTTAGCTTAAATAGATGTAACTGGAACTATTTTTAAGTCTGTTGATTATAATTATTTTTTCATATTTTAGTAATCTGGAAAAAACTGTTGAAGAGAATTTCAAACAACGCTACACTCTGATTGATCGCACAGATGCAGCTGCCATTGCTGCAGCTCAAAAGGTAGATTTTGTTATTCTTTCAGCAATTGTAAGAGGACCCCTGTCCAAAAAAAAAAAAGTTTCATCTTTTTTATTTTCTAACAAATTTAAACATCTAGTGACCTGGAGAAGGATTGGCTCTGCAAGGCTATTCCTACTCAAGACATGCTTCATGAGTAGTACCTCAACGACTAAACCAGGTTACAGTACCAGTGATCAACATGGTTGCAAGTATATTTTATCCTATCCTTATTGTTTCAATGTCTGAATTAAAGATTGAATTTAAAATGGCCCCAAAAGTATTTAATAGACATGATTTATCATCCTATAAAGTGAATCCAGTTTCTTTTAGGACTTTGATTAACCAGGTGATCCTAAAAATAGAACAAAATAACGTGATTGTGCAATTTTTTTTTCTGGCTAATGGATTCATTCTCATTTTAACGTTATAATTTAGTTATAGAACTTAACATAGTTATATATATTTATACAGAAAATGTTTCCTATAAGACAACAATATCATTTGTACTAGAATAAAATGAATGAAAACATCTTAAAAATTAAGTAATGATAATTTAGACTTTTATATCTAATTTACCTTTTTAAAAATGACAAAATAAAACATTGTTTATGCACTACATAATTTTCCATTTATCTCTATATTACTAAAATTTTCATTGTGTTGGTATCTAATCATAATCTAGCAACAACTGCCATTTATGTAAAAACATTTTGTATTAAAGCAGTATGCTTAAAATGCTCTTAGAAAATAAAACAATTTCCAGTTCAATTTGCAACTGAATGATTATTTTGTGTTTATTCTAAAAGTAATTCTAATTTAATGTAAATTCTCAGTATAATATAATTATCTATGAAATGTTAATCAGAATTATTTACTTCTTTCTAAATAGAAGCATCAATATCATCAAGGACAATTGTTAGAATGAGAACCTCATAGGGTCAAAGTTATACGAGGTAATTTCAATAAGTTTCCAGACTTTTTTCGTATGGGCATTTAAAATTGTCGTAGACTCTTGAAAATTCAGTATGTTGTTGCTATGCATCTTATGAGATGACTGACCAATTTTTATGATTTCAGGTTCAAATGAACAGCTACAGCAGCAATTGTAATACACCCTGCTAAAACCTGATTGTCACAGCTGGTGAATTTCAAAAATGCAATCTGACACGATATGCAATAGAACTCTGTTTTAAACTTGGAAAAAATGCCAGAGAAACATATGGAATGCTTCAGCTTGCTTTTGGAGCATCTTGCATGAATCGAGCATCAGTTTTTGAATGGCATAAGAGATTCAAGGAAGGCAGGGAGTCTGTGAGGGATGATGAAAGGTATGGGAGGAGTAAGGAAGTGAATACATCAGAGTTGATTGGCCAAAGGGTTAGGGTTACTATGTTGAGGTTTTGCAGGAGTTCAGGAAGAGATTCCATCGTAAGAGGCCAGCACTCTTCAAATCGGGTCAGTGGCATTTCTACCAGGACAATACACCAGTCCACAACTCCATCATTGTCACAGACTATTTAACCAGACCTTGCTCCCTGTGACTTTTGGTTATTCCCTAAGCTCAGAGGCTGTTGTTGAGATAATTGAGGAGATGAAAGAGGCTGTGACGAAGGTCATTGACATGCTCACACAGGAGGACTTCCATGGTGCCTTCCAGAAGTTGTTGGAATGGTACAACAAGTACATTGCAGCCGGAGGAGATTACTTCGAAGGGGACTAGAGTTTCATGTGTGTACGATCAATAAAAGTGCCCATACGAAAAAAGTCTGGAAATTTATCGTATGCACCTCGTATATTTTAACAAGTTTTTATGATTTACATTCTGATCATTTATATCAGTTAAAAAGTTTCTTGCAAATACCCAGTCGACATTCATAATGCTTGTTTTGCAAAATAATTTACTTAATTATATTGTTTATTTGTTTGTCAGGCTGGCATTGCCATCAAAGATGATGGCACATTGGTTGGGGAACTTGATGGTTCAGGTTTTGGGGTAGGGTCATCAGCAAAAACTACAAAGGCTGATCCATCTGCTGTAGTGCAGCTGAAGAAAGGAGTCAAAGAGAAGGAGAAGAAATTGAAACCCAAAGACCGCCAAAGGTAATAAAGTCAACATGTTCTTTTCTGCCTACCTGACCTGAATGGTGTGATATTCTTAATCACATACTGCCTGTGTGAGAGCCCTTAAAAGCCTCATGTATTTGCATAGCTTTCTCAGATTTCTTTTACCTCATTTTGGGTTATGCACACTCTTAATTGTTATGACAGTATTACAAAAGAATGTTTCTTTCTGATGAGACAAAATAGGACAAACATTTTTTTTTTTCAAATTATCTGGTAATTCTTAATATTTTATTATTAGAGTTTTGGCATATATGAAAGCACATGCTTAATGCAACATGAAAGTAAAAAAGATCAGTATTCTAGAAAATTATATAAAACCAATCCAATAATGTTTCTCATTTTGATGGATTTCTTTAGCAATTTGATTCCTTCTGGCTGATTTTTTAACAACCCTCTCTTCAGATACCACTTTTCCCTTTGTCAAATCTAATTTATCTAAGAATCCTATTTTACTTTTTCAGTGCTCAATAAAGATGTCATTTATACAGGGTTTTTTTTAATATAAGATGGTTGTAATTATTGCAATAACAACCAAGGATTAACTTATGTTTTCTTAGTCTCTAGATTTAGCTCAATAGATTCAGCAGCAACCTGGTGGTTGAGGACTGGAAATTTTCTAGTTGTTATTACATCACTTTCAGCTGAAAATGTTACCTTGACCTTATAATTATAACTTGGTTTCACACATGTTTTCTAATCTTATCTAATGTTTATTGGTAATATCTTTAACTTTATTAGGAAGACTTGTATTAGTTATGATTTTCCTTTTCTTGCCTTTTACAAGTAAATTAATATTAAATAACATTAATGCTAAAAGATTATTAGGTTACTAATTAAGGATTTATTTATTTGTTGATTATGAAGCCATTTTTGTTAGAATGGGTGACATAGGTTGAAAACATTATAAAATATAAATTGTCCTTTTTAAAATGATTACAATCCAACAAGTTTATCAGAATGTGAATGAAAAATAAGGGTATGAAAATTTTAGTCTACTCACTGACTGCAAAAGTTTCTTGTCCATTTAGTTATTTTTCAATATATTTTTTCTTTTTAGATATTGTACATATGAGATAGCTTGTAGAAGAAGCAGTTTGTTTCTTAATGACATGGTGGGTTCATAACATTTGCTTTGGGCTTCAACAAGAAACTAAAGAATAGTTCTATTCATTACATAGTAAAGAAGTGGTCAGATTTTTGGTAGGTCTTTCTTTTTATCTAGACTGTTTCCTTTAACAAATTTTGTATTGTCTCAATGATTAATTGTAATACTATTTGCTAAATGTATAACAAACAAAATCCTTTCAAGTTTAGTAAAGTTCTTTCTTGAATATTATCATTAAGAAAATAAAAAAAAGTTTGGTCTTTGTGAATCAGGTTAATAATTGTTACTCATTATTAGTGTTTATCTTTACTTAGTGAACACACAAATATAATTAGCAATCTTTAATTCCAAACTGTTTTTGATGTTAGATTTGAGTCAAATTTATCTCTACTGCAAATATGTGTGTTTATGAAGTGAACTTTTCAAATGATACCACTAATTAGAAATTTGTGTTATCTTTTAGTAAAGCATTAATAGTAAATAAAATGCAATGGGTTCTTCTTGACAGCAGAAGAAATTAAGAAAAAAAAAAAAAAAAAAAGAAGCCTAATCAAATAGCTGAAATGTTTGTAAAGTTTTTTTTTGTTTTTCTTACACTTTTTATACTGAAATAAAGAAGATATAAACATTTACAATACACAGATGATGCCAAAATCATTTAGTGATATTAAAAAATTAAGTGCCATTTAGAGGTTTAACAGGGAAAAACACCGATACAAAGAACCTATTTCTCACAAGGAAAGTAAAGGATTCCCAACCAATTTTTTTTCACTTGCATCTCAAAGGGACTTACATTCTAAAATTGATAGTCTAGTCCAAGCTAAATCACACCTTAAACTTGAACTATAGATATAAATCTACACATATATAGAAAGGAATTTTATTTTGGCCAAAGCTAATGGCAAGTTACTATTTCAAATTATTGAGGTGACAACTAAATAAAGCCAAAAACTTGTTTATCTGTTAGTCTATTTGAAACAAAGAGATATCTTGAGTATAATTCTAAACTGCATCTTACAGTGAGGCTACAGTCCTAGGGAATGTGGAGTATCCCTTCATTGCCATTACTCTCAGATCCATTTGGAGGGGCAGTAGCTGTTAGTCACATCTATGGATCAAACAAATCTGTTTGCAAACTATTTGTATAAGATAAGAATACTTGATAGTGTATAAAAAAAATCATCTTAAACAACACAAAAATGTAAATATAAATGTACAATGTACATAATTTTCTAACCTCTAGACATAAAATAACTCCAATTGGGTTGACATATCATTAAAATCTATCAATCACAAGAAGTTGTTATATAAATAATTTTGTAATCATATATTCTGATATCAACCATTCTTTGAAATTTTTCTTTGGGAACATTATCATTCATTTATCAATTGTAAAAACTGTTTTAAGAATATATAAGAAATTGATATATCTCTATTGAATCTTGGCCCAAGTTTACTTTTGACTTCTTTCTTTCTCACTCCTTTCTTTTTGACTCACAACTTAGTATCTTTCCTAAAGAACAAAAATTGAGTGGAGATAATTTTTATGCCTGTGTGATAAGAGAATTAACATCTGTTTGGTACATTTTTGCTTAATGTAAAAACAGTGTGAAAGGAAGAAATCTGAGATGATTTGCCAAATGTTCTGCTCCATTACTGAAACTGCAAATAGCAGATTGACAGTCAACATTGATAAAATCAATTTGCTTTTCTTTTTTTTTCTTCTTCTAACATAATTAAATATTCTGGATTTTTGTTATGTCAATTACCAGTAATGTGAAGTTATTTTTCTTTTAGATAAATGAGCAAAAATTTTTTTAAGACTGATGATTTATTTGTATATTTAATCAGTCCAGGCAGTAAAGCAGTAACCCCGAGTAGTCCTCGTGGAGAAAAGGAGCCCAAATCTCCATCAGTCTCACCAACAGAAATCCGAGAGAAAAAAGCAGAAGAGAAAGAGGCAGAAGTCGTTATCACTCCACCTGAAAATGACTTAGAGAAATTGACAGACAAACTTGAGAGACCCAGGTAAATTATTTTAGAAACACCTGCAAATCAGGCACTTGTATCTAAGAATAGCTACAAAAATTGTGAGTAGATTTTTAGATAGTTCAAGTGTGACATATTGACCAGAAATTCTTTTTGTCTTCTTGATCAAATTGAACTTTTGTGATTTTGTCATATAAATAGTTAGTAATCATGGATTGTCTACTTGTTGAAACTTACATAATTATTTTATTAACTTTTATAGTTATATTTTGGTGTCCATTAAGACTATCATGTTTTAATGGATCTTTCTAAAATATGACACAAAACAAATAAAAATTATGCAGTAACAAAAGGTTGTCCTTTTTCATTAGATAATGAATTCAATCATTATGAATCCACTACTTGACAAATCCTTTCCCAATTTCTTCCATGATGACTTTCATTGTTCTATGTCTTATCAGCAAACCTCATTATTTCATTACTCTATAACCTTTTGATCTCTCAAGAGTGATTTCTTAGCATTTATTGATCTATATATGACATTGAGATTGTTTTTTTAATGATCTTGTCAATTTTCATGTTTTACATTATAGCTGGGACTATATATATATATATATATATATATATATATATATATATATATATATATATGTGTGTGTGTGTGTGTGTGTGATCATCAGATATACAGAAATGTTTTAATAAATAAACTATTAATAAGATTTACTTCAGATAATCTTCCTAAAATATTTGAATTACTGACTAAAGATTTCAAAATAATTTTGTGTGGATTAAAATTATAAAATGTCAAAATTAGAAAGAATGTGTGTATACAATCAATTTTAGTTTACAGTAAAAAATTCATCTCATCAAGTCTTTAATAATATCTTCACTTAAAAGTACTGGAAGAATCATTCATGACTTTCCATGATAGAATGAATGCTGTTTGTAACAAATTACTACCAATTTTCCATATTAAAAATTAGACAATGTTTTAGTTTTCATCAGTAACATAAAAAAAAAAAATTGAGTGAACAGAAATTGTAAATTCATGTGTATAAATTTTCCCTGTCAAATATAACTTTTTAGCATTATGTAATTGAAGTTAATGAAAGTTATTAGTAGAAATGCATTCTTTTGTGCTATTAAGAGGTTTAAGAGAAGTGATAGAATAATGATTTCAAGTGGGGTATCTTGGAGATATCATTAACAAATATTTCAAAATTCTTATATACACAATCTGTTATAACAGCAAATACTAATAATCTATATTATGATCTTAAAATGGCACAACTGTGTTAACAAAAAAATCCATCTCCAATGTTTAAAAGTTTACAGTATGAATTTCAAGTTCACTTTGCAACTTAATAAATGTGGAGTCTGCTTTTATGCCAACTCCAATCATTATAATTTCTCAAGGGAGATAACTTAAATATGAATAGCGTATTTCTCCTTATTTCTTTATTTGCAATTATAAATGTGATTCAATAGTGAGCAGTCATAATAATAAAGATGATGAAAGATAACTAATTTTTTACTAGAATGTTTTGAAATTGATATTTTTTTTTTTATTAGAGAATCAGATTTTAATAATAAACTTCGCTTTCTGCCAAATCTTGTAGAGAAAACAATATAACTCCACAGAAACATTTCTTAACTGCAAAAAATGAAGGAACTTCTTTTAACTTACTTTGGAAAAATAAATTTTTATATTTATTTTTTGTTCTATCACACTAAGATGTATTTCAAAAAGAACTTATTGTATTTGAATTTTTACAATTTAAAGATTATTAAATGAGTAAGAAAAATTGTTAAATTCAGTTCAACTTTCACAAAAAAAAAATAAAGAAAATTTTGCCTTTTAACCAGGTGTAACTAGAAACTTGGGTTAGTTTTGCACAATTCTTTAAAAATATTTTCATAGATAGACTAAGTTAGCTAAAAGAATATAAATTAAAATCTTAAATTATTTTCTTTAAATTTTGAATGTGATTCAAATTTTTAATCTTTAAGAGAAAAAAATTTAGCTGTATACTTATTTTGAATCATCAATTTTTTTTTTTTTTTAGGTCTAGGTCATTAGGCAATAATACTATTTTATATTTTTTTGTTACAGTACTCCTCCAAGTCGAACTGTTGCTTTTGAGGAGTTTAAAATGCAACAAGGAGTTGAAATCAGTCGAATTTTAACAGAAAACAAAGGTACAGTGAGAAATTGATTGCATCTCACATTCAAAATAGTCAATTTTTCTCTCAACAAAGAATTTTTTTTTTTTTAAATGATGAAATGTATAAAAAATTTTTCCAATCAAAGGTTTCCAAAAAATCTGTTGCCATAACTGATGTTCACAGTGCATAATTATCTAAAATTTTATACAAAAGTAGGGTCTTAAGATTTTGTGTCTTTATACTTCATAAAAAAACTGAATAATATTTATCAGTCCTTTACCTTTTGAGAAATGAAATCTTAAAATTGAATGGTTTTAAGTCCAATGCTCTGGCTGATAAATTTTAAAATGATCTATTTTTAAACCTTATTTTTTCGATACAGTTTGGGTAAATAGGCCCAAACCTTCCTCATTCCCTAATGATACCTGCATTGAAAAAATAAGGTATAAAAATGTTTGTCTTCCGGTTACCCTTACTGAACTTTTAATGTGGACTATACTGATAAGAAAGGATTAACATGTTTTAATAAGATTAAAAAGAGCAATTTCAGCAAAAGCTATAATTTCTTCTATATTTGTCAATCCTTTTACTAAGATAGTAAAAAAACTAGAACAGCTTCCTTTTGTGTTGTATGTTTTGTCTACCAAATTTTGTATTTTCTTTTAATCCACATTTAAAAACTGTTAATTTGTCTGCAGGAATCTTGTTTGCCAAGAAAAAGTTATACACAGAATGTGCAAGAGAAATCAATAAAATCAAGGTAGAAATTGATAAATGTAAAAAACATTTGGAAGATTGTAGCAAAGAAAGACATAGACTTGGTAAGAAGTTTATCAATTCTATTATATATATATGTTGCAGAAGAAAAGAAATTGTTTTAAGAGATAGGTCAATGGTTTATAAAACAAGTTCTTTATTATTAAGCAATTATTCTTGCATATTTTTTAAAAAGAGTCAAAAGATATAAATTTTCTTTTTACCAATAAATTGGTTTAAAAAGTAATTTTGTAAAAAATCATTTATAAAGAAAGTTTTTGGTATTTCTAGGAAAATATAGACTATAGATCAAAATTTCACATGGGCAAAGATTTTCTGATAATAGATTTTATATTACTAGCATATTCAAACTTTATTTTACTTATATCAGCTTTGTTGTAATGGCAAAAGATCTTGCCGCTTTTTTTTTGAGTCTGACCTGCTTGCTTGTTTCTTTAATAATTTTAGGATTATTTTTGGGCTATATGTTTGTCAATAGAGAAAAAAAGTAATAATTTCAACCCTAACCATTTATTTTTTAGTCAATCATATAAAATATGGCAACCAGCTGTTTAACTTATAATGTCAACTAGTCAATTTGATCAGTTCATTCATGAGTACCATAGCAATTATTTTCAAAATTGGGTAATCAGTACATATAGCAGACATTTTCAAGCTTATAACTTTAGCTTTACTTTTATGGATAAAAAGATGAAATTATTATTTCACTAAATTTGAATAGTTCTAAAATTATATATAAAGCCATGTTTTACACTTTATATATTATTCAACAGTTGAAAAAATTGTTTGTAGGTGTGTTGTATGACAAAGAAGGAGAAGAAGTTCTTAGTGAGGAAGAATTTCAGAGCCTGAAACAATTGAAACAACTCAAGAATGACTATCGACTGAAATTTGATGAACATAAAATCCTTAAGAATGAAGTCTTTTACTGCCAGAAATTGGTTGATCAGTGCAGACAAAAACTGATTCAAGGTGAGGTACATCACAGTATCATTAAAATCAAAATGTTGTTATTTTAACGAACAGATTAGAAAACTACGAATAAAGAGAATTATAGAGTGGCAATCTCTATCAGATACTTTACACTTTGATAATGACAATATTTGTTATATCTTTTTGCTAACATGGCAACTGATTAGTTATGCTTATTTCCACAAAATTATTGAAAATTAATTTTCAAGTCAGATAAAGTATTTTTTAAATTTGATCCCATGTGACTGATTATAGCAAGCAGTCATATATGTGTCTAATAATCTGACAGATGGATACCAATACTCAGATGGTATGGATACTGTTTTGACTTTTCTTTTTTCTTTTTTTTTTTAGAGTGCATAACCATAAATATTGATAAAAGAAAATGTTAGCTGCCAATGGTGTAAATTCGAAAAATCAAATTTTTCATAAGGAGTTACTTTTGTTTAGCAGAAAATGAATATGTTTTGGGATTTTTCTTTATAATTATATAATTATGCTAATTATTAATTCATTCTGATTTGATTATTATAATAAATGGCTCATTTATATTTGAATAATAATACATTGTTTTTTGATTAAATATACAAATTTAGGCTATAAGAAAATTATCAGAAATTCAAAGGTAAAGGGTACCCAATTTACAATGGTCAGCTGAAAAGTTCATAGGCTAACCAAGATACTCTCATGGAATGTAATCAAGTGAGGTTTATTTTTTTTAACATGGTCCACACACTTCTTCCATTGGTCAAAAGGTCTTCAACTGCAGATATGATGTCAGCCTATGAACTTTTCAGGCAGTTTGGTATGAAAATAAAGAAATTTTTGTTGTTTGATTTCAGACTTTGACAATTGGTTTGCAGAATGTTTCCTCTTACCTGGAACAGAAATAAGCAGCAAAGAGGTTGGTTATGGAGCTCAGTTAGGTTTGAATTCACGATACAAGATTCAAACATCTGTAAGTAAATATCAAGATTTTTTTCTTTTTTTATTTTAATGTCAATATGGAAACATTCTTAAAGATCACCCTCCCCATGCTGAATATATATGTACACACGTTCTTATTATATCAAATGTTGACTAACCCCGCCCTTTGCTGCAACATAATTAAGAAAATAAATACTTAGCTGAGTCAAACAATATTTATTGGGAATGAGTAAGAAACAAGTTAATTTTCCCCAAATTGTGAAATAGATGGCTTTGTTAAAAGGATTTACAAAGGCTATAGAATTAGCTAAAGCTTCATTTTCAAAACCTCTTGATAATAAACAAAATCTTCCATTATTGGTCGCATCTGTTTGCTATTTATTCATGAATAAAGAAGCTAAACTCTTAGAAGTAGAGAACGAGCTGTATTCTTTTTTAAGTATCAGAACCAGTTTAAACAAAAAAAACTTTTGTCGTATTAAATATCACTGTATAACTCTTAAAGAAATATTAGAAATTTTTTTAAAGGTACCACCAGTAGCTATAAATGTTTTATGACATATAATGATCAAGCAGTACACCAAATGTCAGCTTGGTATAGTTTATATAAGAACTTTATTATGAATACTTTGACTATAAGTCACTAAATATATATTTTTCCTTTTTATTGTTGTTGCTTGCATTTAGAGTAGTAATTATGTGGTAACTATTAGATTTATTTAAAATTATGGTATGTATCTTTATGAAACCTTTATAACTTTAATGTGATTTGTTTTGGTATCCATGACACAATAGTCTAATGCTTACTGTAATTTAAGTTACAGTAGCTTTCTTTTTTTTTAGTTGTCTAGATTAATATTGTTTCAATCTCTCAAATAAATAGTATTAATATATATCTTTATAATACTGATCACTTTTTATCTTTTGCCTATTCTTTAGTATCATTTGGATGTTACAAATAAGAATAATCATTTTTTTATAGTAGAGGTTGGAGGAAATGTATTTAATTCTCTAGTTGGTAATAGTTTTTGTTATAACAACTATTAAAAAGCAACACTATTGATCCATATTATTTTAGCTTGAAGATGAACAAGAGAAGTATGAACGAATCAAGAATGAATTATTAAAGAATGAACCTAACTTGGCTCCTTACCATAATGCCTTGATGAGAACACAACAACGAGTAAGTTTTGGGCCTTGTTTGTACAGCATTTCTTTTTAACAGAACCATTATCTGTTTCCTTTATTTCTTTCATTGTGAATTCGTTTGGTAAAATTATAGTGGCTATTTTACTCATTGTCACAAGCTGTGAATTCTAAGAAATGCTTAAGATCATTTCTGTAAAGAAATCTTTTGTTACTCATGGTTTATTTATCAGAATAAAGAAATATGCTTAATGAAAATAAGTTGAATGTATTTCCTAAGCAAAGCAAAAATAATAAGGCTTAAAGAGATATTACACAATACTCAAAAGTTAGTTGAATTTTAATCAAGATAGAAAGAAAAGTGCTGTCTTTCACATTTTCTATAAACTTTTGGTTTTGCAGAAAATTTATAGAAATGCAATGGCCAGAGCAGGTACTGATAAGAATCAATGAGCTGAATTCAGAAAAGAAAAAACAATAATGGTAATGTCAATCATTTTTTTTGTACATCAGTCTAGAATAAATTTAAAATCAATAAGTTTTTTTCCTTGTTTTTCAGTTGAATTCTTAAATGAATCTTATAAATAGCAATAAAAACCATAGAGACTGTAATGCAAACATGTTTTATAATAATATTCTCAATGACATAATCTAATGCCTAATTTTTCTGAAAAACTAATATCATAAATAAAAAAAATCAAAAAAATCACAGAAATTCTATAAAGAGACTAATGAATCAAACTTATGCTTTTCACTTCATTCTGAGCAGCAGAGTTTATTTTGGCACAAAAGGTCTTTTTGTTTCTAAGCAGAATAAGATTTGGAAGAATAAAATAAGTGGAAACTTTAGAGAGAAGGTTCTGTTCTCAAACTTTGTGAACCTGATACTTGTTTTGGCCAATAAAAGACTGAAATCAATCAGGTCACATCTAAAAGAATAAACAAAATCATATAAAAAAAAAAAGAACAAATAAAAAAAAAAAGAAAAGGAAAAAAAAAAAGAAAAGGAAAAAAAAAAAAAAAAAAAGAAAACTTTTTATTATATAACACAATTTTATTTATAGTCAAGTATCTGCCACTTGGTGTGAATATCAAACAGTAATCCTGAGCCACACCTGCATGCCCTTGGGGCATTTGGACACATAAAAAGGTGGTCTCAGCAGACAGCTAGCCTCACACATACACACACAGGGCTCCTAACAGATGCAGCAAAATTAAATTCCATTGCAGTACCTGAAGAACTTTTCAAGCTGATGTCAATCATCAGTGTCTCCTGGATGGCAGCAAGGCCATTTTTGTTGTTGGATGTTGGGACAGCAGGGATTGGGGATGGGAGACCTGACAGCAGAAATCCCGAAAATCCTTTTATTGGGAAAGACTTATTGGTAGTGGTTGTACCATCAATCAAGAACTGTCACACTCAACCAAGACAGAGTAACAAGGGAGAAGAATATAAAGGGACCAAAAAATTTCATAGAAGGGAGAAGAATATTAATATAAGTGAGTTGTATTTTTTTGTAAAAAAATTTTATTAAGTATAAGGGGAAAAAAAACAAATTGATTTAAAAATAAAACTGAAACCAGAAGGGGGAGAAGAAATAAAAATAAATACATGAAAAATATGAAATAATTTTTTTTCTTCAAAAAGATGATTTTAAAAGAAAAAAAAGTTTTTATATATGTATTTATATTTTTTTAGCAGGTGGTAAGGAAAATTGATAAAAATACTGATCTGCTCACCATTTCCCAAATATAGCTTTCTGATTTTGATAAAGAGCCACCTTTTTTGCTGTATGATGAAAACAACTAATCTAAAAAATAGAAGAAAAATCCTACAAGGTTACCCATGGCATCTAAAAGTCCATCAGAAGTTTGAATTAAACAACCAGAAAAAATATAAAGCAATTATTTTGAATTTTCTTTTCATTTATATTAATGAGTCAGCCCATATGTCAGGGCAAATTTTTAAATGTTTGTTGAAAGAAGAAAAAGGAGCAGTTTCTAGTATCATCATTCCAAGCAGGACATAGCAGTATTTTTTATAAGAATTACAGAAAAGATATAAATAAAGCACCATCATCAAAAAGTCCTTTGTTTCATTTGATGAGTAGTCATAGTTGTAGTAGTAGTAGTAATAATAATAATAATATATATTAGAGGCTGTTTTTACTACAGTTTGTACATAAATGCTTTTATGAATTTACAAAAAACTTCTTAATAACAGGGAAAGAAAACAAAATAAAAAAACATTTGCAGTTTTAAACGGGATTTGTAGAAAAAAACAAATGGTTAAAAATTTTTTTCTTTTTAGAAATGTTAATAATTTATTGTTTCGATTATACAGCTTATTAACAACGGATAAATGCAAGTCCCGAAGGGATACTGGGGTCTTGGGGGGTTTGGAGATATAACATGAAATACCGACTGACGAGCATCTACACCATTTGTGCGGCACTGTTATGAAATCATGCATCATACATTAAGGGAGGGGTGGTGTATGTCAACACTTTCTTGACATGCCTACTGTCTGACAAATGACAAAGCTGTCAATAAACTGATCAATAAAAAAAAATATATGTATATAATTCCACTATTAACAGGTTGCTGTGGATCAGAATTTTTTTTTTTTCTTTTTTATAATTCCATTTTTTTTAAAACTGCCATCTGCCTTTGTTGACCAGCTTGCATAAAAAACATTTTAAAGAACAAATTAAAACGTCAGTCTGTAGAATGAGGAAATTTGTTTTACATTTTTCACAGGTTTTCCAGTTTTTCTTCTTTAAACAAATGACGTTGTCACAGGACTGACTAAAAACATAAATAATATCGTATCAAAAAGAGAAAAATTAATTGTTTTTTTTTTCCTTCAAAGATTTAGAGACTAAATAACAATGTCAATAGCATCGACAAACAAAAAATATAACAAATTGTATCAACTGTCTTTCTTGGGGACTTGACTAAAACTATTCCCACAGCAGGATGAAAAATAGAATCTCTATAAGCACTGAGTTGTCCCCAGAGGAGCAGTAAGTTATATGTGTCCATATATCCTGGTTAGGGGATGGCTGAGTGTTGGGCTATCCATGCCAAAGTTAGTCTAGACCTGCCAACCGAGTCCAGACAGTCAATTTCAGACACACTTGAAATTCATTCAAGATGATAAAACTCAACCAGTCAAAGTGAAAAAGGCCAATGATGAAGACCTTTCTTTTGAGCAGGCATTGATTTCCATTTTGTTTTGTTTTTTATAGTACAATGAGTTTTACATAGAGTTGAATAGGCAGAGCATATTTTGGTTTTGTTTATACAGAATTTGATACACAAACATGCATGTATGCACATAAACGTATGCATACAATCATTATATATATTTCACATAGAAATATGAGAGCAGGGGTGTATGTGTGCGTATTATATATATATATATATATATATATATGACACACGAGTAGGTACACAATCATTAACATGCACGCACACAAACACACGTGTTCATATTAGTTGCCCTATATACACACATACGTAAACACATGCAACACACACACATAACCTGAAGTGTGTGTGTGTGTGTGTATATATATATATATATATATATATATATATATATATATATATATATATATATATATATATATATATATATATATGCATGCATGTGTGTATATATATGTATATCTATAAGCAGATGCATATAGGTCTTAGCCTTGGGGAGGTGGCAATGTCTGAAAATATTGATCATTATTGCAGGTCATCAAATAATGAAGGCTTAGGTTGGGTTGGAACCAATGAGACCTGCAGAGAAAGAAAAAAATTCCATTTGTTTAAATTTTCCTGCAACCATTAGAAAAAGTTTTTTTTTACTTTTTTTTTTCCCAATTTTGTTTTGATTTTTGTTTGTGTGTGATTTTCTTTTCCTTTTTTTTTTTCGTTTATATTTTTTTTTTCATATATTTTTGGCAACACCTCATTTGACTTTGTTTTGTCCAACCATAACCTTGGTGACAAAGTTGACAATGGCAAAGGCAGGTTGTTCTGGATCCAGTTCAGCAAACAGGTGACAAGCATTGTCTGACACTCCTCCTTGTTTCCGTGCAATAAATCCAAATATTCTAAATAAGCAAAAAAAAAAAAAAAAATTAAAATAAAGAACTAAAATAATTTGCAATTTAAATACACAACACTACTCAAAATAGGCATTAAATTCACTGTTCCAACTTATTCATGTATTCAGATAAAAGTGAATTATGAACATTGTCAACCAAAAGAGACCTCCAAAATGTTTAAGTTTAATCAGAAACTTTCAGCAAATGAGAAATAAAAGTAAATCAGCATACAAGGGTTAACTGAAAACTGAGATACTCTCAAGGAATGTGACCACATGAGGTTTGTTTTTTAATATAGTCCTCCTAGTGGTTTAAACACTTTATCAATTTTATAGTGCTTGGATTCCATTGGTCAAAAAATTCATCAACAGCAGATATAATTTCATCATATGAATTTTTCAACCAACCCCCATAAGCTTAACATCCAATACAAACTGAGGAAGTAAACGGAGAAAAAACAAATCAATTGAATAAAGAAGAAAATGTCAAACAAGACTAATTCTAATTCAGAGAAAAAGCACCTAATAATTTTTATTATATGCAAGTTTAAACAAATGCAAAATTACAGTTGCCATGTGGTTTCTATTGTTTTTAAGTTATTGTCAGAAGTTGGAAAAAAAAGAAAAGCCTTCTAGTATTAAGCAAGTCCTCTTCTGACAATAAATTTGTTGTATTTCAATACCAACTCAACTTATCTCTCAACTACAAGGAATGTTTTATGAATTTGGTTGAACAATATATAAAAGCTTAGATGAATCAAAGTTCTTGCTCAATTTTTTAAAATTCAACTTTTACATTAACAAATCTTTTTAGTATTTTTTTTTATAAATGAAACCTTCAATAAACACCATTCTTTAGAGCCAATATATTTTTTAAACACAAAGTGGGATTTTTTTAAGGACAAGACAAAATGTCTCAACAGTATTATTACTCAAGGAATTAACAACTGTTTGTTATTAACAGATATTTTCTTAGAATGTATACATATCTCTTCAGGGTTGAAAGGACTCAAAAGGAAAGCAAAGAAAATTTCCTTTTTGATAAATTAAATTAGTTTTCATTCCCAAGGAAGAAAGAATAACAACATTGACAAGGAAAAATGGATTAGAAAATTTTTAGCATTATGGATAAAACATCAAAGAATCTAGATTATAATGTAAAAAGAACATAAAAAACCCAACAAAGTGACGTACTTGGCTTCTGTTGGTGCTCCAGGCACATTTGTCTTTGTCCACCTGGAGAAAAAGCGAAATTAATTCAATTAAGTTATAATTACAAACATGACACTTATTTCTTAAAATCATTTAAAGTATCTTTTCTAGATGACATGCAGAGCATTATCAGCTATTCAAAAATTACAATTTGAGGGCATACAAAGAGTGATAAAATTAATAAAAAGAATAAAAGATTACAGTTATAGGGAGAGATTGGAGAAATTAAGATTAAATACTAGAAAGAAGAATGAAAGGGTTTCTAATTGAAACTTTCAAAATAATGGAATTATGGTAGACAATTTTTTAATATTTCTCCTCAAACCGGAAATTTACTGTCAAGACAGATTTCAAAAACTACGTCTGTTTACCGAAACTCTTTTTGTTCCCTAACGATATTTGGATTGGAAAAATAAGGTCTAAAAGATTTTTGGCTTCAGGTTACTTTTAATGCACTTTTTAACTGGACTAAAACTTAAAATTAAAAAAAAAGTAATCATTGAATATCAATGGCAGATTTATATATTTCCTAATTCTGAAGCTAATTTGGACTTTCATTCCATAAAATCTTTAATAGCCAATTATGAACCTTTTCAACTTAATTATTTATTCCAAATAAAATCATTACCATATAAAACACATAATTATGAATACTTGAGATTGTCTAAACATCATCTTACCTCCTATCTTCAGGGTCAATGCCACAGTAAGTTACTGCTGTAACAGGGTAATGGCGTCGGAAGAAAAGTCTGTAAGAGATTGACATAAGCATTTGAGTGATTCTTGCAGATGTTAACATCTTCAAAAGTATCATATATTGAAACAATCAGAAGATTTTAATTATATAATAAATATTGAAAATAAAGATTTGTAAGACAAAGTAAAATTTGTAATTAAGAAGCAAGTTAATATGGCTTTGAGGATAAAACACTGAAGAGTAATTTTGTTTTTCAGGATATTCCATAAGAGAAAAATTAACCTTAAAAGCCAATTAAAATCTACATATGAACATAAAGATATAATTTATAGTATAATTTTTTAAATCAAAAAATATTAAAAGGCCTCAAGTATTGCTATCTAATACTATTAATTCAATTTAATATTAATCACTTGTGTGTACACAATTAAACGGTTTCAAGTATAGTAAATGATTAAACAATTCTATTTGATCCAGAGATGGAACCCCAACAAGTACTACCACTCCAGGTTAGGGAGGACCAAGGAGTAATGACAATAAAAGGGTACTTCATATTACCCAGAGCTCCAGGACTGGAGCCTCATCATTGAATGGTTTAATGTCATACCCAGAACACTCGGTGGTGGTAGTGGTTGGTCTTATTACTCTACAGAGGTGCAGTCAGCATATTCTACTCCCCCTGCTAACTGGGCTATGTTCATCTAATGACACCTGATGATAAAAACTGGTATTCATGATAGCGAACTTTTTTATGAACTATCAACAGCAATTATGATTTAGTATCTGAAAATAGTATTAAGGTCTATAAGCTTCATTTTAACTGACATATTTAACCTCTTACCTATAAATCGCTAATATACTGACTTTCACATATCCTTATTTCCAACATTGATTTGGAATTAATAAACTTTGAAACCCCAAGTATTTTTATTTCATTGTGTTATGCAATGAAATATAATCTAATCAACTTGATAACTCATTGGACAATTTCACTTGTGAATCTATTTTTCCAGAATTTATTTCTTACTTTCTCATTCTGGACAAAATGATTGGTTGGTTGTGTTTTATAGCATATCAACTCTTGAAGGTTATTTAATGCTCAACCCTGTTTATACAGATATATTAAATATATGATGTGTAAATGAATAGTTTGTAGATAACATTTTCAAATGAGCCAGAGCTCACTTGTTTACAGTTAAATGGTTTCAAGTATGGCTATCTAACACTATTAGTTTTATCTGCACACAATCAAATGGTTCCAAGATTTGCTATGGAATATTGATAATTCAATTTAACATCAGTAATTTGTTTGCACACAGTTGAATAGTTTCAGGTTTAGAAAATGAATACATATTTCTATTTGACCTGTAAATAAGACACCTAACTATTACACCAGGTCAGAGTGGACCTGGAAGTAATGGCAATGAAAGAGTACTCTATATTCCCCAAAGCTCCAAAACTGGAGCCTCACCATCAGATGGTTTAGTGTCATATCAAGGACACTCATGGGAAGTGAAGTCTTAATCCTCTGTAGAGATGCAGTTGGTGTATTCTACAGCTCCAGCCAACTGTGTATGGATAAAATGTTTTATAGACTTTCACGTACACTTTTGTAGAAAATTTTCATGCAATCTGTGGCAAAGAGGTTCACTGCAGTTGTCTTTAATGAAAATTACTATTGGATTATTCATAATTTGAAGCATCATATAGTTTCTAGTATGCAAAAGATGCAGACCTTGGTTATCTGCCAGTATACCTGGTTGTGGAAGTGTTTTTGACATTTGAGTCTCTAGTAGATAAAGGGTTAAAAGTGGAATCAGATTAACTTTTGGTTTTTTTCTGAAGAATTTATCTACAATAACTAACAGTCCAACAATTGTTTATAAAAAAAAAAAAAAGGATTTGCAATATCTTGCATTTTTTTGTTTCTTAAAACTTCAGAATTTATATGATCTTAAATTTAAGATTGACTAAACTTTAACAAGTAACTAAGCCATTACAATACTATATTCCAATTTTGATATGAAAAATATTTTTTTATAAAAAATGGTAAAACATCTTACTTTCTGTTATTGTCGGTTAATGTGATTCCTTGTGATGAAACTTTGAAGTGTACAACTGTAGTTTTAGGTATAGGGTCCATCGAGAAGGTCACCTTGGCAGCTTTGGCCACAGCCTGAGGTCCAGTCAAGGATTCAGTATCCACAGTATTTAGATAGAGTACATTGCAGGCTGAAAGAAACATTTTGAAAAAGAACTGAAAAATCACAAATGAAAATATGGGTTAAAAAATAGAAAAGTGTTTATAACAATTACCTTGTTTAATCCGGGACAATAACCTCAAGTTAAATTTAAAATAAACTCCGAATTTGTATTCACTCAAACATTTTTGAGACATTTGGAGTATGAATAACAGAAGACAAAATAAAAAGGTGATTGCCTAAAACAGTATTTTTTTCTAATATCAAAATAATTTAGAATAAAAATATTTTAGTTGACTGTCTACATGACCAATGAAAACAAAGCATAATATAGTCGACCATAGTCGAGGGTGACCCGAAGGCTCCCTTTTCGATAGCTACTACACCAAGGTGTAGGGGAGGGCGCTACTCCATTCCCAGGATTGCTCCACTTTACCCTTGAACCGTACCTTATAATGCTGAGTGTTAAGCAAGGTGGTATCAAGTACCATTTTTAAAGTCTTTGGTATGACTCGACCTGGGATTGAACCCAGGTCTCCCGGGCCATTGGCGAACACTCTAACCGCTGGGCCAGTGGAACAAATTATAAATCTTTAACTATATATCTTATAATTCACCAAATGTATTTTTGCCTAATCAAATAACTCAAGTATTGCTAAACTGTGGTCAACAAATTTTCTAATGGAATGCCCCAGGTCATGTTTTTAGCATATTAATTTTTGAAAGTTCCAAACTTGTTTTTAACAAGGAGTTTCAATGTAAATATAATACTAAACTAGACTTACTTTGTGTTCATTAGGGAAGCTAATGTTACATAATCAAGGTAATGATTTTTTTATCTTACTCATTTTTCGTTATCATGTTTTATTATTTAGTTTGGTAAGGTTTTAAACTACTTGGGGTCTCTTAGTTCAGGTGCCATAGTCAGATGGGCAGTCTTACTCCCGCACAGAAAGGATATGACAATCATAATGTGTCATAATAAACCTCCAGACAGGAAATAGGGCTGGACGACTGTTGGAGTGAATTGAGCGAGTGGTTGGCATTGTACCTGAAAGAGATGGTCCTGAAAATTTGAGGATTTTGAAAAGACAGTTAGTTTAGGTTCGACCGTTGAAGCGCGCGGTTGAGTTTTTTTTTTTAGATCAGATAAGATCAATTTGGGTCTCTACCAGCAGAGATGAATTGAGATCTTAAATACCACAAGATGTGCTGTGCATTGGAGGAGGTCAGCATAGTATAGTTAGCATATGCAACACTAAATCAAATGTTTATCTTTTTGTTTAACAGTATAAAGTAGACATGCAAGTGAAAATTTTCTATCCAGAAACAAAATTATGACATTTCTGATCACTAGAAAGCAGACTTAAAAAAATGTGTTTTCTTTACATTTGTAGCAACAGGGGACCATCAATATTAACCACTTGATAATGTTTAATAAATTCTAAGAGATACAAAAAAAACAACATAGTTTGGTGATCTGCCTTTATTGTAGCACTTAAAAGTGAGTGGGATACATTTATATTCAATTTATGTAACTCAAAATCCTGATCATAAGGTGGGTTTTTAGATAGCTTTGTAAATATATCATTTCTTCTTTCATTCTATTATATTTATCAGTGATTGACATGCAGTTTTAAAAAGTTAGGTTGAAATGTATTTTAATTTTCAAAGTAAAATTAAAATTGCAAGCATCTTCAAGTGTGTGTGTATATATATATATAAATTTATTTTTAAATATTTGGGTAGCACTTGGGGTGGGGAGTATATGTATACACGCCACTCCAAATTTTACCTAAATATTTCAAAAAATTTTAACGAATTGATCTGTTTACCTGTCAAGTTACCTAATATTTTCTATAAACCTCATTTTCAATTCAATTTTTTCTTTCTTTAAAGAAACCATTTAGAGTCTTAATTCTCCTTAAAACTTTTAGATAACATCTTGTATGTGTCTACAATCTAAATGTATTTTTATCAAGGAATGCATCGGACTTGACTATGAATCAAATAACAATTAAAGTTAAACTTAGTATTTCACAGTTTCCAATTACTTTTTATAATGGTAAAATGAAAAATTTTTTTCCAGATGAAAATAAACAATTTCATACAATATTATAAAAAGATATGATGATGAGAAAATAATGAAATGAACAGAAATAGACCATACCTGCTCCCTGAGCCAGCAGTGCAGCTGCAGAGCTGGGGACCTCAGAACTATGGGGGCTTTCAGGGTTGCTCACTTCACCAGCAGGATCTGATCAATGAGAAATATATGAACAGTTATGAATGTTGGGATTCTGATGAACAGCCATTACAAAATGATTATTTTACAGGAAAGGTTTAATGAAATTAAAAAGTTTCTAAATTCTAAGATGAGTCAAAAGTTGTGTAATATTTCAGTTCAGCTGCTCTGAATGTGAAATAACCAACTACACTGGACTGAGAGATGCTGAGTTTGCCTGATTGTTGAGTATATTGCAACCTGAGCAAAATTTCTTGACTCATCTGGTTACTGTACTGTGATCAACAGTACCATCACCTTTTGCACAACAAATGTTTTCAGCTGCCACGTTATGGCCCAGTTTGAACTCATAAAGCATAATTTCCTGTATTAGACTATGTTGCACATTCACCTGTGCAGCTTTCAAATCACACATGGAGCTATGGGTTAAATAGTATCACTGCTGTTCTTCGACAAAAATAGCTTTGGCATTAAAAAGCCCATGAAGGTTGATATGCCATTAAACAAAGAAACCAATCACCCAAGTATTATATATTGCATCTAATGTACTTATAATTTTTCTGTTAGACCAAATAGAGAAAGTTAAATGTTTTAAGAGCAGCAATAGAAATTAAAAAAACAAAAAAAACATCTGACTGTTTAGTCTCATCATACTTGGTCTTTCATGGCATCTTAGGAACACAAAGTTGGTGATGCTCATATCCTCTCAATCTGAGTCATTTAGTACAGAGTAAAATGTAACAGGGAAGAACCATATTTTTCTTTGTTAACAATCATGTCATGTTATATAGGGCAAAGAGAGATGAGGATTCATGCTTTTCCTTAAAACATTAGTGCAATATGAATACAAACAGCAGAAAACCAAATTTAAAGTAAGCCCACTGAATCCAGTTTTCACTTGACTTAGACTGACAAGTAATTTCAAACAATATGCGCGCTAATAACTCAATAACCTTTTTTTTTTTATCAGGGAGGGGCAGTCTTTGAACATGTGAAGTCTTTGAAATCTGTAATGCATTCATGAAATTATGGAAAAGAGTTGATTGTACTGATGTTTTATATATATATATATATATATATATATATTCTATAGATATACTTAAACGAAATTATCCAAATTCTTGTTTCTCTCTCTCTCTCTCTGTCTTTATATATACATATATATATATATATATATATATATATATATATATATATACATACATACATACATATATATATATATATATATATACACAGTTGTTGCAAGTTGGGCAACCTGAAGGCCCCTTTTCAATAGGTACTGCACTGAGGTGTAGGGGAGGATACAACTCCTTTCCTTTTGGTTTGCTCCACTTACTACTGATCCATGAATTATAATGGTGAGCATTAAGCAATGAGGCATCAAGTTCAATTTTTTGAGTCTTTAGTATGACTTGTCTGGGATTAAACCTCGGTCTCCTAGGTCATTGGTGAACACTCTAATCATTATGCCAATGAGCTGATCAAATATATATGTGTGTGTGTGTGTGTGTGTGTGTGTCATGTTGAAACAATATCAAATGATAAACAGAATTTTGGCATATCATAACACAGCAAAAATGGCAGATTGTTATGAGATTGTAATGTTAATGCTATAACATTAAAATACTCAAAATTAATTTACAATCCACTATTGTAATAATATAGTAATAAAAGGGTAGAGTCAGTGTCTCCACTCAACCCCATAAGACACTTGACATTGAGCTAAATAGCCACCAAAGGTAACCTTTAAGATATGATTTAAAATAGAGATTTCCTTTCATACCAACAAACACACCACACAGAAAACTTAACTCTTTTGGAGGTGCAAGAGAGAATTGTTTTCATGTAAATTCCTTAGAAAAGTCAATGACCTAAAGATAATTTTTCATCAAACTTCAAATAGATTCATAAAAATTAAAGAATTTTAAAATCAGTTTTTCTTCCAAATCAATAGAAGATAGTCAACATCGTTGATTAGTGACAAATCTTTAAGTCCTGTATCTTAATTGTGAACCCAAGAATTGAGAAAGAAAAAAAAAAACATTAGTCAATAGAATCAAATATATAAGAAGCATTGAGTATAAATTTGCAAATGGCCTTTCAGGAAGTTAGAAGAAAACTATTTCAACAAAGCTCTGTAAAAGTTTTGCATTTTCAAAAATGTCAAGTACCAGTTTTGCAACATTTTTAACTGTTATATATTTTTTCTCTGTGTGTGTGTGTGTGGGGGGGGAATTAAAGATTCAAAGAGTCATTTTTTATTTAAAATCATATAAAAATATTTGAAGTATACCTAAATTACATCAGTAGCACAGACAAAAAGGTTTAGTTAACAGTTTAAAAAATTTAGGTGCAAGTGTAGAACTGGTAGGCAATTACTTTAATGAATTTTTATATATATATATATATATATTTTTTTTTTAACTTTGTGGTCTTTAGGTATAGTATATGGGTAATTATACTTTTAGATTGTATTTTAGTTGCTACTTATAAAATTTTATTCATGCATTTTCAGCTGAAATAGCAAATTAGAGGAAAAGCCATTTTGAGGTACTGATTGCCACTGTAAAAATGTCTTGGTTGAAAATATTCAATATGTGTATAGAAAAAATTTGCTTAGGTAAATATTAACAAAGGAAAAATAAATGAGCATGATAATGAAAACTGACTGACCCGATTCAGGGAGGACCAGTTTATAAGGCAATGCCAGGGGAGTAATGGAATGCTGATAGACAAGAGCTGCCAGGCTTCCTGCAAGAAGAAATTTTTAAAAAAGTATAAGGCACATAGTTAATTATTCCTGAAATCTTGAGAAATCTAAATATATAGATTTAAAGTAGCAAAAGGAATAATGGTAATTTTTTTAATAGGAATGTGTTATAAACAAGTTTCTCTATCAAAATTCATAAACTTGATATTTTTAGTACAGAAATGCTGATCTTGCACATGCATATAAATATATAGATAAGTCTCTTGCCAAAGAATTTTTGTCAACATCATTTCTTTGCTTTTCAATCACCTTAACCAAATACTTCTTCAATCAAATAGACTGGAAATTATTTCAGATATATCCATGGAAAATCCATGGATATATCTGAAATTTTTATTGTATAATATCTGACACAAAACCATAAGAGTTGTTTAAAAGACATCTAAACACCCGACTTCTTTGAGAAAACCCAGTTCAACTTTTTTCTGTTTGGCTGGTCAGTGTCAAGAATTATACTTTGGGTGACTAACTGAACAACTAAAATCAACAATTTCAGGATACATATTAGTAGAAGAACCCAGTTATTACCCAAGATGAAAATAAGATACTAAAGCACATTTTGTTAAACAAATATTCATTCTATTTATTTTCTATATAAATGAGTCCAGTCATTAATTTTCTTCCACAAAGTTCCAGTTTCCAACAGAACAAATTAAACCTTTTACCCCTCAATAAATATCAAAACTTGAGTTGTACATCAAGATTAGCTCATTAGCCTAGGAGGTTATAGTTAATAAACAAGTAAAGAGGATTATATATAAAGAGATTTTCTTTTCACTTCAACACTTGTTAAACCTATATATATATATATATATATAGGTTTAACAAGTGCTGAAGTGAAAAGAAAATCTCTTTTCTACTGTTATAGCTTCATTAACCAGTATTTATTACAATGTTTACTTACATATTTTATACTAATTCATACAGTCATTAAAGTCTCTTGATAATAAAATATACAGGAATATATTCATCATCAGACTTACTAATATAAAGATAGAATATGCAATATCTTATCCCTTTTAATGATTAATTCAATTTAGAAAAAAATAACAAAAAGTTAACCAAATGATCAAAAACAGAATCATTGAATGATAAAATATAAAACAGTATACATACCAAAAACACATTACTACACCCTCGAAGACGTACCCCTTTTGGAGTTGGTTCAATGAGAAAGTGGCGTACTAGCTCTGATGCTGGATCAGCACCTGCAAGAAAAAGATCATGAAAATGTATATAGAAAAAGGATATTCTGTTGAATTTTTAAAATTAGAAGATGTCATCAACAACAGAATAAAATTTGTTAAGACAGTCAAGCCTATCCAGAGTAAGAGAACAAATTTAACTGTTATAAATAAAATCAATAATTTATAGTGATAATGAAATTTTATTTTATATTCATCTTTTTTCTCCCTTTCAAATTCAAGACCTTGTCTAAGAGTTGCAAAAAAACAAAAAAAAAAAGTAACTAGCCAAGTAACTGGAAAAATTTGAGATAAAATGAAAACATGTGATGAATAACCTCTTACCAACAGATCCAGAATATACTCTATTTCAAAACATTGGTGAAAAGTATATGGCAGAGGAGGTCTGTTGAACCTGTTTTCAATGAAATGGTAAGTGAGGATTCATACTTTTCCTAAGAATACTAGTCCAAAAGTGGAACTCAAACTTGCTTTCTACAATATCAGAGTCCAGCATGTGAGCCACTATGCTAAGAGGACTTTCCCTCCACCCTCATTTGGTAAGGGAATTAAGACCATAACAATTGAAATTAGCAAGAATATTGAAGAGAATGCAATAGAAAATAGTGAAAAGATGTAAATTATGATAATCTTAGCACTGATAATGTATTGATATATAAATGTTACTTTTTTTTTTTAAAAACAAACACTGATATTTGGTGCAACAATAAGAATTCTTTACACATTGTGGACTGCTTTACTCATCTAGACTTACAAGATAAGTATGGTATTATAGAGAATTATAACAACAATGTCTCATAAATATAGACAGATAAGGATTTTATGAGTATATGAATATACAAATTGATTAACACTAACAACTTACCAAAGAAGTTTTTGCGAGAAAATCTAAAACACCCACTTATTACTATTGGTAAGAGTAAAAGTGGTTGTTATAGGTGACAATAGTAGAAGAAAAAAAAGACCAATGAGAAATATTAGATAAAAATCAATTATTTTCTGTTATGCTTGATCTTTTTAATTATTATGAATGCTTTGAACATAAAAAGAAAGTTTTAATAAAAACTTAGATGTATTTTACATGGAAACTGTGGGCTGATGAAAAAATGCAAACCCTCAGCGGAATAGATAATTATCATTAAAAAATTAACAGAATAACTACATTTTCTTGAGATGTTTGAATTACTTGAAACAAATAAAGATAAGATAATATCTGAATAATATATAGAAGATGCTTTTAATCATCCTCATTATGGTACATTTAAAACTGTCCAAATAATGATTAAATATAAAGATTACATAGAAAAACATGCCAAGTAATTAATATTTGATGAACAAACAACAGTTGTTGCTGATTTTCAAAATATTTTTTTCTGAATGATGTGACCAAGTTATTATGAGAAAAAAATATCTTTATTTTTATTCTTTAGAAAAAATTAATAAAAAGTACACTATATCAGAATTTCAAAATTGATAAGAAGCATTACTTAAAAAAAAAATAAACAAAATCTACTCAAGATCTTAAGTGGAATTCTATGTTAAAAGAAAATCACTAAGATGTTATCCCCTAATATAATTTGACTTTGGATTGTTACTACATAAAATGTTCAAAGTTTCAATAGGAGTTAATATCATAAGTATAAAGACATTCCTCACTCAACTTGATCTAAATTTGTTGATTTTCTCTCAGGTCTACTTTTCTCATTACTGTATTTAAATTGATTTAAAGTTAACATTTGGCTCAAATCTATCTGATGTTCTCGATAAAAAAGTCCAAATTTTGTATTTTTGTTACCATAATACAAGAAAAGTATTTTCTTTAAGGATCCTCATCCAATTTTTTTTTATATCAAATGTTTTGCAATATACATGAGTAGTTAAATATGATATTTAATAATATATCATAAAGTGAAGAGATTTTATTTGAACAACATTTTTTTTTGAGACATTTACTAATGCATCAACAAATTAGAGAAAACATCTACAGAAATGTAGAATGGTTATTTTTAAAAAAATCCAAAATCAAAAGGATTCTTATCCAAATGGAAATCATTTTTACAAGTGTTTTTCCTTTTCTTTATGATTACTTTGTTATAAAACTATGACAGACAATATCACATTTCCCCAATTATTTTTACACATTATTTTATTACAAACAGATGTGAATAGAGACTGAATTTTTAAAACCAAAGCAATGAATTTTATTCAAAGAAAAATAAGGTTAATCAAAAGCAGAGAATGAAGAGTACACAATATATAGATCATTATCATTTTACAAACTTAACACAGGAGGAGTCTTGTGCTTAATAAGCACAATATACAGGAACAGGGGAGAGAGTCCCCATGGCATAGTGGTTAATGTACTGGACTGTGACATTGTAATGAGCAGGTTCAAACTAGTCAGGCTATTATGTTCACTTTCACACTAATACCCTTGGAAAAGTTATGAAACCTCAGCCATAGGTTAAATAATATCACTGCTGTTCTACAAGGGTAGCATTGGTATTGAATAACCCACAAAGGTTGATATGCCATTAAACAAAGAAACCAACCAAGCAACCTTAACATTGAAGCCTAAATAGAAGATAGCATTAACAATAAATAAACAGGCTGATCTCCAGTAGCAAATTCTTGCCAAAGGCTTCTTGAAACCCATTGAAATTTCAGAAGAGAACTGTTTTTGTTTTTAAACATAAGGTTCCATTTTTTAAATAATTCATGAAGAAAACTCTTTGGAATTGTAGATTTGGCACTGGATATGAACTGGAGTTATTCAAAGTGTTGAGTAGCAAACATGAATTGGATGTAATAAAGAAATGAATGAGAAGATAGGTTCCTTGAGGCAAACATTTCTATTTCCTTTCTTCCCATAAAGGTTAAGCTTAGTAAACATCAACCGTTTTTTTTACATGATTAATAAATTTAAGAAATATTTGGTTTGATCATTGGTTACTATTTACAAATTCTAGGAGTTGTAAGTCAAAATAAACTATTTTTATTGTCTTTACATTGAAATTTTCTGGATCATGTTTTACTGTAAAAAGAAAAAAAAAATTCTAACACTTCTATAACATGTTTGCTTTATTTTAATGTAAACACAGGAGTAAATCTATTAGTCTAGGTTAAAAGTGCAATAAGGGTAACCTGAAGCCAAACTGTTCTAAACCTTATTTTTCTGATGCAGACATCATTGGGGAACGATAAAAGTCTTGGTAAATGGGCTAAGCTTTGGTTTATTTACCAAAATTTTTATGTTCCCTAATGATAACTGCAGCAGAAAAATAAGGTCTAAATCAGTTCAACTTTGGGATACTTTTATTCCACTTTTAATCTGATGTTACATAATGAAAATACTCTAATTATTTGATACGTCTTGAGAAAGTGGGTTCTTTAAACAACAGCTCTAATTTCATTGGAGATTGCGTTATTTTAATATTATATTAATAATACATATGAATAACAGTTGTATATTTACAATGATTAAGGAAAGATTACTAAAAATAAAATAATATAAATGAATGATAAATCAAACTTGATATTAATTGATTTGAGAAACAATTTTTACCACCACCTCAAATATCCACTTGACTTCATCTCAATAATAGTTTTTAAAAAGATTATCTTTTGGTTTTATAGTATTCTTAGCAGTTTCAAACAGACATTAATTTCAATGAAAATGATTCAATTGGTTCCATTTTTTTTATCTAAAGAATAGAAGGAGGACAAAGGAGACTATAATATTACCAAAAGATTTTTTAAAAAAAGGAAAAAGTTAGAAAACATTGGAGTAGACTGTAGTAATTTACTAAACTTGGATAGAATTTCATTAGAGCTAAAGACAATCTTACCAGCTTTGGTCTGGACATTGGGAGGCACAGTAGCTACCTTGAGTGCCAGGCCAAATGCTCCAGGGAATGAGTTACTATCTCGAACTACAAATGTTCCTGGTCGTTTATCTTTCAGCATCATTATGGCTAGAAAAAAGGAAAAAATATTCAATATGTTAAACCATCAAAAAGACAATGTGTTATTTATTGTGACTGTTTTTTTTTAAATACTTACAGATAAAAGCAATAAACTTTGTCACATCAAATTCATGTAAAAACATTAAACTTCAGAAAAATTATAATCATTAGAAAAAATCATGGGTTTAGGCTTACAGTCACAATTTTTTTTTTTTTTTTTTTTAAAATAGAAAACCATTTTTGATTTATCAAAATATTTTAACTTGATAAAAAAAAACAAACTGTGATTTTTAGTACTGAAATAATGAAGAACATATATGGATGATGTGGTGGTATAATGTTTATTGTCAAAGGAAATGGAATCGGCAGCACTAGTTTAAATCCTGGATGAGGTAGTTTACATTTCAGTTTATGATAATGCCCTTAGGAAAAGCATGAATCCATCTGTTTCTCCACCTTTCAATTGTAGGACAGACTGGGTTCTTAAACCTTGGTTAGGCAATCTATCTAAGAGAAGGCTAACTCTGAATTCAAACCAGCAGTACATTGCTTAAAAAATGACCTTGTGTCACATTCTTCTCATAGGAGAGGAGTTGGGTAAGTAAATAGGGATAATAATTACACACTAGGGGGAATCAAAAGTTTTGCAATATTTTGGTAATGTAAGGCATAATTCAGCAGCAATGGAAGCTTTTGCTGAGGACTAGACTGTCAGAGGCTGAGCTTATCTGATACTCTCAAAGTGCTAATTGCTGGATTTGCCTCAATGGCTTGGAGCATGGCCATAGAATCTACTTTTAGGATTACCTGACCTAGCCTGATCATTGAGTTTTTTTTTTGCAATCAGAACAAAAATTTCTTAACTGTGCCTTCATTTTTTGCATGACAAATGTAGGAGAGGAGTTGGGCAAGTAAAAATGGATAATAATTACACACTAGGATTGCTTCCACAGCATTATGGCCCAGTTTGAACATGTAAAGCCTAAGTTCCTGAATTAGACAAGGTTGCATTTTCATCTGTGCAGCTTACAATTCCCACAATGAGAGAAGGAATGCACAATGTTTCAATGCATCAACTACTATAATACTACCAGTTACTTGATATATGCACCATAAACTAGCACTTAGGCGCCTCTGGTGGTGTAATGGTTAGCAAGCTCGACTAGCAAACCTACACGAGTGAGTTTGAGTCTCATTGGGTGCCCCTTTCATATGGCCTTGTGCCACATCTAAGCAAAAAGCTTAGTAAATTACCACCATAAACTAGCACTTGCCAAAATATTGCAAAACCTTTGATTCATTTTAGTATATGTAATGATTAAGAATTTTTTTAAAAATTCAATCCTGAGATAAGTTTTGCTAACTCTTAGGATAATGATAAAATGAATGTATAGTTTATATACATTCATTTTATCATTATACTAAGAGTTAGCAAAACTTATCTCAAGATTGAATTTAAAAAAAATAATACTAAAATGAATCAAAAGTTTTGATCTATCTATGAAAAGCATACAGTAATTTATAAACATTAAAATAAAGTCTTTAAAAAAATTAATATTCATATGAAAACTAAAAAAAGAACTGAATCTAATTAATAGAATTATACAATAAAGCACAAACATTGGCTAATTTTGTTTTTTTATAAAATACAATTGTAGAAGTAACAAATATTCTGAGCAATTGATCTTTCACTAAAGACAACACAATGAAGTATATGAGATCAAAAAATTTTCATTATTTTATAACAGAAGTGTCTGTATTAATTCTCGAAACCTTTTGATATAACAGTTTTTTGTTAATTTTTTTCAGATGCCAAATAAATTTCTCAGTTTTTTTCATCTCCCTCTACAATATATATTTTTTATTTCAATAGTTGTTGTTTTGTTAACCACTTGTTCTTTGGGAAATGATATAAATTATTGATGTCATTTAAGAGACACTTGGACTTGAATTAAAAGAAATAAAAAGAAACTTTGTACATGTCATCTGATTTATGGTCATCCTTAATAAAATGAATATCAAGTTTTTGTTTCTTAAGAGGAATAGATAATGCAAAAAGTATATCTAATCAATAATTGTTATGTGAGATTTTCTGAATCATAAAAAAAACAAATTATTGATCATAATTAAGAAAGATAAAGATGTTCTAAATTAAACTATGATAAACTGAAGTTCTGAGAAGAATTAACATTATTCAATGAATCATTTTGATTAATATTCTTATTTTAGCTACTATGATTTCCAAGATTTAGCTGGTGGGGGTCTTTTTACATGGATGTCATATCAATTAAGCTTTTTTCATTTCAATATCTCTCATCTCTTCTAGTGATTATTCTAGATAAAGAAATATTCTGGAACTAAATTCTGTGAAGAGGTAAAATTTAAACAAAAATAATATAACACACACACATTTGTAGGATATAAAGTAGGTAATGCCAAATTTCAATCCATACTTTATACAAAACTCAAATATCTCAGCCTATAGATTTGAAACCTCTCTGACAATTTGAATAAGTCGTATCAATATCTTATGACAACCTGGGAGTTTTTGTAACTATGTCAGGTTAAGTAAAATCCCAAACCTCAAGAAAACTATTCATGGTGAACACCTTCACCATGGAAGGATTATTGATATGATGGAAGTATGGACCAAACTAAATAATATTACTAAATCATAATAAACCTTAGGAATTTGATTAAAAGATTAAAAATTTTTTTTACTTACCCTCTTCCCGGCTAATTGTAGGTTTATACCAGAATTTTGATGTGTCCTTTACAAATTTAGGAGTTGTTTGAACCAGATCAGATTCTGTAAACAAATAAGACAATATTTTCATAAAATCCAAAATGGTATAAAACAGAAATAAAATCATAAAAATCTTATTGAAAAAAAGAAAAAATTCTGTGTTCATGCATGCTTGTATCACCACAGCACAATATAGACATTTATACCACCACAATTCTAATAGATCTATGAGTGTAGCACACTCATACTCATTAAGTGTCAGTCATGAGAAAAAGTGACAAAGACAAAACACTGTCTTGGTTCACTAATACAAAAGTTTATTTGCTACTATACCTATTTGTAGTCATCAAGAAGAGAGAAACAGAGGATAAAAAATAAGTCCATCACTTTAGCTAGACAGAGAGAAATAAAACATTGTGAGGAGAGAGAGAGAGCAGACACAGACCTTGATATTATCTATCTTATCTTCTGTTGTAGTTCTCACATGTGTTTGCTCGCTGGTTCTGTCTTCACAGTGGGTATGAGACCCCTTTGCGGAGCTCAACTCAAAATGGGGGCTGTAATTTTTTCTGTCTTCACATTGTTGCATCTGATGTCCAACTGACTTTTACTACTTTCTATCCTGCATCCCCTCCCCAAAGGTTTTTCCCTTTGAGTTTCTTCCAGCCAATCAGAATCCTTCCCCAATTTGCCACTGATATGTTTCTATTTTTAACCAGGGCATCAGTTGCAATTGTGACCTAGACTTGGGGAACCTCCCAGTCACCTTCCCATTCATTTCTCCCTTATAGCCTTTTTCTCTCTCTGTCTCTTTGCTTGCCTTGATTCTCTTTCTCATATATTCCTTTCTGTTCCACCATCCCATCTTACTAGGAAATAACTCACTATTAAAACAATCACCCAACATCCCTAATTATATCACAATAAATGAATCAAGTGAATACTCTTATCTCTGTACCACAATTTCCAATCTACCTCTTAACATCAAACAGAATTGACAAATATACATTGTTGCTACTTTTTTCAATTATTATTTTTAGATGATCTAACAGCTTTTGCTGTTCTTAACTGAATAAATTACTCAAGTTTCTAGCCAATATGATGCATTTTATTTTCATTTTTTATTTTACAAGTGCATACTCCTGACATGTGCTCACCACACTGTATAGTTAAGTCTTTAGTACTTAGCCTCCTGTTCATAAAGTACACTGAAACTAGCTTAGGATTTAGAGATTACATTAGCAAAGTTCTAAATGATTCTAAAATATTTTTGATAATTTGCATTTCATAAAGATAAATTAGTTAAAATAAACTTCAAATGAATTTTATAAAAAAGTGGGCATAATTCTAGTTTTACTACAAATGCTTTACTACTTAAAATGAATTACATTCTGATGAGCCCATTGTAAAAGAAAGAAAATGTAAATAAAAAAATGGGCTATTATCTTGAGTTTTGCACAACTTTCCTCCACTTCTTTTCTCTACAGGCAGGAAATGCATATGGGCAGCATTTAGCAGACATTACTAATCTATGAAAATATATATTAAAAAAAAATTCACTGAAAAAACCATTGTTCATGATTGCTAGTGAAACTAGAGGTTGAATAATACTGCTATCTTATCCTCAATAGAGTTATATAGTATCACTTGCCTACTGCAAAAAAAAATTTAAGTTAGATAATTTCTGAATACTCTTAATTATTATAGCCCTATAAAGTTGAAAGATCATAACATTATTTTATGTAAGTGAAACAGACAAATTAAGTTAACTTAAAATATGTTTATTTCATTGTTTCAATCTGACTTTGATTTTAACACCATTTCAATCTGTCTGGATTTATCCTTTGTCTAGAAGTTAGAAAATTGGGTGGGTGTGTGTGTGTATATATATATATACATACACACATACATACATACACACGCACACAATTGTGTAGTTTCTCACATTTTTTGCACACAATTATATACTAAGTATTCTGATATAATGCAAATAATTAGCAGATAGATCTATTTGAGCCATACATGGGACCCTAACAGATACTACCACTTTGTCAGAGTGGACCTGGGAGTACTAGCAATTAAGGAGATACAAACAGCCCCTCTGACAGGAGTCCTTTGATTTTCATCAGAATTAACTCAAATCTAGCAAGCTATTTCCTTAGTATTAGCCAGTTTTATATGCATATGATTTCATAAAAAAATCATAAGCCAGGTCATTGTGGAGCAAAGTGCTGCTATATTTATTAATTAACTAATCAATCCTTTTATTACTAAACATTAATATCAATTCAAGGGGAAAAAATTGTGTTTGCATTCATCAAGAAAACTGTACAATATATTATGATGAAGAACAGAAATGTCAAATGAGGACCCTCACATCCACAAGATTCATCTAGATGAAATCTAGACATTATTTTATAATATAAGTTGCTCAGGTGTGCATACATTTTCATGTAAATTTTAAAATCAAAAAATATTTTAAGATTCAGTCTCAATACTTTTTGATCACACCATAAATATGCTGATAGTTTATTGCAAGGCCACAGTCCAGAACTTAAGCCATTACACTGTGGGAACCTCTTCCCTCATTGAAGAATGGAGATACCAAGTCTATTCTCATTGTTTATGTGACCCCTTATTTAAGGAATGCATGATCTGATTTCCGCAAACATGCTCCAGACTCTCTAGACAATGACATGTGTCTGTGTTTATTTCCTTGGCATACTCTGATGACAGAGCTATCTTCTAGTTAATGCACAAACTGGAATAAAGTTGGTTATTCCTAAGTTTTTAAATCTGACTTCTCATCATTTCCTGCACTGGTCTTGAAATCTAGAACACAACTGGGAATTAGACTTATACATAATCACACATGAGGAATATAAATATGGGTGGTAGTATTATATTAATGTGACTGATTACACAGGCAAATTGTTTGCGTGTTATTAATTCTGACAAATAATTCAACTAGTTCAAAAGTACTGAAAAATTTAGAAATAGAAAAAAAAAATTGCAACACTTGATACTCTTTTGTTCTCAATGATCTTTAATTTTCTCTTTACTTAACCATTTCCTGTCTCTTCATTTATATGTTACACTTTAAACAATCAAATGCTATGATATTTAAGTAGATCTGCATGAATTATCACTAAGACTACATAACACTGCCTGGTAAAAATAATTCTCCTTTAGGGCACCACACATAAAGCAATGCTTTGCAACCTAGATGAAGAAGGGGTACTTGTAAGACGACAATAATTTCAACCTCTTTTGTCTCCTTTCATTGAATGGTAAATGTTTTTTTTTGGCCTATTCTTTGAACAGTTGAGATTGTCACCTCTCAGCAATGAACATTGTCTCTAGCATTGAAATGTAAAGCCCACATAGCTATTACCACCAAAAACTCAGGACATTTTTACTGTTTTTACATTCCTTTCACCTACTGCTTGTTCATAGAACATGTTCATATTTTATCTGATGGGTCATGTTTATGAATTCTTGTCTACACTTCTTTTATCTATATCATATATGTATATGTGTAAATCAGCCTATCTTGTCTTTCCTACCATTTATTCAGTATTAACCATTGATAGTGAGAGATCAAGTCATTGGGTGCCCCATATATCCAACCTTGTGCCACAACAAAACAAAGTTTAGTAAATAATCAAAATAATTCTCTTTTAGTGGTAAATTTTCTTTTGCCTGTCCTTCCTCTAACAAAGGAATTTATAACAATAACACATCACTCAATAAGTCCCAGGCCAAACTAATAAAACAACTTTTAGACAAAATTCGACTTTATTCATCAACATAGTGTATCATCCTAAAAGGAGACCGAGTCCAACATTTCTCAAATAATTCAATGCTTTTTTGTAGAACGATTTGTCTTTGGCCTCAAAATAGGCCTCAGTTTCCAATATCAATTCTTCATTGGAGCCAAATCTCTTTCCCTGGAGCATTTTTTGAGGTTTGCAAACAGCCAGTGGTCACTGGGAGCCAAATCTGGAGAATAGGGTGGATGTGGAAGCAATTCAAAGTGCAATTCATGTAGTTTTGCCATCATTGCGATTGACTTGTGATACGGTGCATTGTCTTGGTGAAAGAGCACTTTTTTCTTCTTCATTTGTGGCTATTTTTTGACAATTTCTTCCTTCAAACGCAATAATAATGCTATATAATATTTGCTATGAATGGTTCTTCCTTTCTCAAGGTAATCAATGAACAAAATACCTTGCACATCCCAAAATATGGAGGCCAAAACCTTACCTGCTAATGCTTACATTTTTAGACATCTTACACCTGCTGCTGCCCACTCAACTGACTACCAATTTCACTCTGGAGTCAAGTGGTGGATCCATGTTTCATCCATTGTCACATATTTATGCAAAAACTCCTTTTTATTGCATTGAAACAGTTGCAAACAACACTCTGAATCATCAATGCATTTTTGTTTTTGATCGACTATGAGTAAACGCAGCACCCACTTTAAACACAGCTTTCTCATTGACAAATGTTCATGAAAAATGGTGAATACACTGCTTTTCGATATCTTCAACTTCTTTGCTATCTCATGCAACTTCAATTTACAATTGGCCAGAATGAGTTTGTTGAGTTTTTTGCTGTTTTCTGAGACAACTATTGAATTTGGGTGACCTGAGCATTCAGCATCATTTGTGTCTATACGATTGCGTTTAAAGTCAGCCCACCACCTCTTAACCGTTGTTTCCGATGGAGCAGAGTCAGAATAACACTTATCAAGCCATTGCTTTGCTTAAACAGTATTTTTTCACATCAGAAAGCAATGTTTTATCAACACATGAAATTCAGATTTTTCCATTGTTTTGAAAATTTGCAACAGTAGCTTCACTTAAATAAGTGTGATTTGTAAACTAACAATCTGATTTTGACATATGCCATCTGAAGGTTAGTACTTTATAAAAATCATATGGATTTTTATTTGTGGTGCCATCAATATGTCAAGCCCGGGACTTATTGAGTGATGTGTAATAAAAATAGAAAGAAAGAAAATAACATGAACAAAAAAAAAAAGAACCCTGTCTTTTTTTCCCTTTATACCAATTTTTATTTGTAACTAAACTTGAAATATACTTTTATTTATTTTATTGAAATAGAAAGGAGTGAGAAAAGTTAGGAGATATTATCATTTGAATTTTTTTATTTATATTGCCATTATTGAATTTTCATTATGATAAATTCTTAAATCTATTTTTTTTAAATTAATTTTATCTAATAAAGCCTAGCCTATTCAGCAAAACTTTTCTCATTCCCCAATGATACCTGCAGTAGAAAAATAATATCTAAAAATAAAATGATTGTCTTCAAGGTTACCCTTATTGCACTTTTAACCTGAACTATGTGAGCAATGACCAAGAATGATGTTATAATTCAACAATTAAGAAGGCAGTGCCTCATGTTGTGTAATAGCAGAACATTGTCAGTGAGTTTGATTCTCACTGGGTATCTTATACTTCTGGTTTTGTGTCAAACAAGGCTAAATTTAGTAAACAACACCAATGGCAGTGAAATGTCTGGCCTCACTCCAGTATCCAGCTCAAAAGTAAAGTGAACAACATATCATCACAAAAACATTAAGAATAGGAATATGATTGGATAAAGAAAACCAATACAAATGCTTGCTGCTGATTGGACATTGTCAGAAGGTAAAAAAGTCTGGTCCCACCCAAGGCAGCACTTCCTTATTGCATCAAAGAGGAGGGTCAAAATAATTAGATACTTCCAAGACATTGTGTGAACCAGAAAATTTTTTTTTCAAGATAAGAGCCTCAACATAAAAAAAACAAACCATGTGTCATGAAATACCTCTTTGGGGTAGGATAGTAAAATATCAACTTATTTCTGCAGAAATTAAATGCTGTAGTTGTTGAAATATCACTAGAATGACATGATCCATAAAAATCTTCCCAGATTCCCCCACTCTTTCTACTCTATAATAAAGCAGTACCTTGAAAGGAAGGGACTAGCACAAAAATGCAATCTAATCTACTTGCCATAGAGGATAAGCAGCTTCAGGGGGTTCCAAAGTCATAATTCCCTTCTCACTATCTATACTATGCCTAAGGATTGGCAGAGGTGACTGTAGGGTCAGTCAGTAATATGATTATTCAATGGTTTTCCTAACTCATATTTCCTTTACAAAGCAGTAGTGCCCCAATATGACCATCCCTGCATTGTTTGATAAATATTAATTTATCAATTTTGTAATCATTCTTCCTAGCTTCTTCTTTATCACCATGTTCTGAAATGTGGCCAGTTTTGGAAAGGAATGGATTATAAATGATTTAATCACCCCAAAATTAGCAACTTCTCTAATTAAAAAAAAAAAGAAATGCATTATTGCTTTGATATGAATGATATGTTACCTTAATGAGAGCATATTGTTTTTAGAAAAGCTTAATTGAAGTATCACCAAAAGATTTAACCTTTAAATTCATGCTGAAAATATTTGTGTTTGTATATATATAAATATTTAATAAGTTTAGCTTGTTTTTGTAGGGAGAAAAGAGAAGATTGTGTTGCAACATTTTTTGCAAATGGGAAGAGCCTGCCTATTCTATGCCCAGTTGGCATTAAAAAAAAAACGAGTGTCCTGGATATGACACTAAACAATCTGATGGTGAGGTTCCTGTTATGCAGGAGCTTTGGGTAATATGGAGCACCCCTTCATTGCTATTGCTTCCAGGTCCTCTCAGGCCCTGAATGGTAATACCTGATAGGGCCCTATCTATGGGTTAAGTAGAACTAAACTGCATACTTATGCTGAACTGAATTGTTTGAATTAGAACTGTTTGACTAAACTGAATAGTTTGAAATAGAAATGTTTTTGACAATTAAACTGTGTACTTACATTTAAACTGCATACTTATGATAAACTGAATTGTTTAATATAGAAATCTTGATATTTAACTGTATAAACAAAATCTCTACTTATACTAAACTAAATTGGCTGAATTAGAACTGTTTGAATAAACTGAATAGCTTGAAACAGAAATGTTTTTGACAGTTAAACTGTGTAGTCATGCTAAACTGAATTATTTGAAATAGAACTGACTATTTGCATAAAAATGGTATTAAATAACCAACAAAGGTTGATACGCCATAAAAACCAACCAACTAACCTGCCTATTCTGAAAATCAACATTGAAAACCTGCCTATTCTGAAAATTCTAACCTCCTATTCTGAAAATCAACATGGCTTTTATCTTAGGTTCAGGTACTGATCACTGACACAAGTGGGGAAATATAACTATCTCAATCACCAAGTAACTTTGTCTTAAGTTCTATAGATACCAGTATATATGCACATAAAAAGTAATTTAATGTTTTAGCAAATCATTACAGATATCATTATCATCGATTGCTTCATAAAATAGTATCACTAGACAAACTCAATAGATAGAATAATTGACAGTCAAAGAGAGTTCCAATTTTAATGACATGTCAACCTGTCTAGGGTTATTTTATGGTTAGAGATTAGGGAATCATGTACATTATACTTTTTTTAGTGCAGTTGTTTAAGTTTTTTTTGTACATGAAATACAAATAATTCTAAAAAATATTTATTTGACCTATAGATGGAAATCTCACAGGTCCTACCACTCCAGGTCAGAGTGAACAACTTCCCCAGATCTCCAGGGCTAGAGCCTCACCATCATACCCAGAACACCTCTTTTTAGTGGGGTCTTACCCCACTGCAAGGGATTAAGTCAGTATATTCTAAGCTCTGCCAAGAGGGTGGCATATTAAACAATTATAGGTTGCTTAACTTTCATGATAAATAAAAACTTGTATTACAAAAGCTTATATGAATTACCCACTCCTCTGCATGAGTTGAATGTGAAACAGTCAATTTTTAAGCAGAGTTTAACAGATTTGAATTCAGACTTTTCACTCTCCTAAATTGGTTGCTATACCAAGGTTAAAGAGCCAAATCTGCCCTACTATTTACTATTTGCCCTGGAAGGAGAATAATTGGATTCATACCTTTCCCAAGTGTATTAGCACTATGTGAAAATACAGTCTCATTTAGGATTTGAACTCAGTTCACAGTCTCCATTTCCTACAATGATAACCATTATACAACAAGCACCTCCTGAATGAAAGCAAGGATGCATAGTAAATGAACTTAAATTTTTTTTCTGATAAATTACTCCTGACTTGAGTACAAACAAGAAAGTTCTCATCAAAAAATCTGATCATCAGATATTGACATTTGGAATAATACAGGAAGCTCTTGTAGCTTTTCCTGTTTCCAACATTGATTGCAGAATTATCAAAATAAATTAATATAATGAAAAATAAAATGGCAACACCCTGAATACGTGTTTCAATTGACTCAAGATTAGATATACAGGAAATATAATTGGATTGCAGTGACTGATCACATATACAGATCAATACATGAACAAATTCAAAAATAAGATAAAAAAATAATGTCCAAAAATAATATTCAGACTCCATCCATATATTATACCCAGATATAAATTAGCAGCATCCTTCTGTTTCATTTTTTTAAATTTTTATACAGCATATTTCTTATTACATTCAAAATGAAGATAATTCATTTTTTCTAGTTTAAGTTTGGTATTTTAATCATAGAATATCTGAAATTTCAAAATCTATCAATCTAATTTTTAACAATATATTAAATGGTTTATTTTGAAATTATATATATATATATATATATATATATATATATATATATATGCTTTTTAATTTCATCCAGATGTTTGTGTAACTCATAATGGTAATCAAATTTTTATACTTTGCATAAACAATTTGCGTGTGAAAATTTATACAAAAAAACTTTTTTCTAAAAATAAAAATTTTAAATTAAAAAAAGTGAGAAAGCATTAGAGAGCATTCTATATTTGAAAAATAATGGAGGTAAAAAAGTTTGTTTTAGATTAAACTTATGTTAATTTGAGTAGAAATATAGACTGAGTAATTTTCAAGTAAATATGAATTCTTGTGAATTAATTTGCATGATACTTTGCAGTGAATCAAAAGATTACTTACAGTTGTAAAGGGTTACCATTTTATAAATATAAAGTTATAATATCAACTTTCAAAACTTTGAGCATTCCATTAGAAACTTTCTTTCTCAAACAGTCTAATATTTATAAAAATCTATGATTATATTGAATATTCAGTTAACTTTCTTACCTAACAAGTCCATTTTCTGACCATCAAATGTTGAGGATATAATGATATCTAACTTTTATGGACATAGTAAAAGCAAAAAAAAATAAAAAATATAGTTAAATTAGTCTTATTCAGGAGTGGTGGAATGGTGAGTATTTGACCTTTTCGTGACATTTGGCCAAACATGTGACATTTTCCCTCTGGTGAGAACATTTGACTTCTGTTCTACCTAGGGATGTTTCTAACCATGTGGTTATTTCAGATTTTATTCATAGCAAGCTGCATTTATGATGCTGTTGTGTAAGGGTCTCAAGGACCATAACTACTAAGTAGTGAATTTGATTGTCAATGAGTGCCCTACACTTGTAATCTGGAGCTAAAATTAAGCTATACTTTGTAAATTGGAACAAATAACTACTATCTATAGTTATGAAAAAAATGTATTCAATTTTTTTTCAGACAATATGGGGGGAAAAAAATGGCACCTATAGAGCTATGCTATTTTTTTAAAAAGATATTTGAAAAATATAGATGTAACAAATATATTGTAGCTGTTAAAAGTTGAAAAAGACTAGTCTAAAGTCAAAATTATCTCTCTTCACATGGAACTAAGTCTGTTATATAATCAAAAAAGAATTTCTTAGAAAGGGGAGATGGTTAATTAAAGAAATAAGAAAATTAGGAGTGATATTAATGCATCCAATATAACAAAAATAAATGAGAAAGACCAGCAAATATCTGAACTCAATGAGGTTAGTTGCCAAAAAGGCTCATTAACTTTATCAAAAAGCTTCTTAGTCAAGGTAAAAGCACAGAAAGGGTAACTGAACTTTTTAGCCCTTATTTTTCTGATGCAGGTATCATTGAGGAATGAAAAAAAAAATGACTTTGGGTTACCCTTACTGTGCTCTTAACCTGGATGCTTGTAATATAGCATATTATAAGAATGAATATATATATATATATATATATATACACATATACACACACACACCCACATTAGATAGATATATTCCAAGAAGGAAACATACCACCTGCAAAACTTTTACAATAAACCTTTGCAATATGAAATAAGATACTAGAGACTTAATTGGGCTTCAGTAATAGGATGACCTTTGGATGTAAATCTGTAAAGCAGAGAGAAGGAACTGAGTTAATATTACTCACAAATATCTTATCTTCTCTCTTAGATAAAGAAAAAGATTTATTTCAAAACAAGAATAAATAAGCCTTCCTAGTCTGGATCAAATCTTTTCCAGAATATTTATACTCACATTTTTTTTATAAGAAAAGGTCTCTCCTTCTTCCACACACAAATACATATACAAACTATAAAATTTAATAGTTTTTAGTTTTATAATTTAAAAAAAAAAAAAAGAAAAAAAAGAAAAAAGAAAGAAAGAAAAAGAAACAAGGAAATCATCTTTGGTAAAAATGTTCTATAATTAGAAGGAATGTTTGTTTTTTTTTAGAATAGGACATAAACATTTTAAAACTCATGAGTCATAAAACTTTAAGAATCATTTCCTCTTGAATTAACATAGAACAATGTCTATACAAAAATAATTTAATGATTTTTATGCAGTTTTGCATCATTTGTTTTTGTTTTTAGAAAGATTAACCAAATGGCATAATTTTATTCAACTTATTTTTAAGGGGAACTTTATAAGATTATATAAAGTTTCCCTTTTAATAAAAGTTAAATAATATCCTGAGGTTATATATATATTAGCTACACACTGCAACGGCCCAGATGGTCTTCTTACAAAGTAGTATTGTACATACAAAAGTTGGATCGCTTTTGTAATACATCATCCCCTCATGATGGCCAAAAGTCAGGCAGAAAGTACTTGGGAAATAAACAATTATGGAAAGTATATCAATCAATTCCCGCCAAATACTATAAAATCAATACGGCAATATGAAAGGATCAACAAGAAAATATGTAGACTGAAAATGTCTATTATGTTCAATGAAATTTGTATATATATATTAGTTAAATAATATTCTTATAATCTTGGAAGTAGAGAGAGTATAATAGTTATTATCATAGGAAATGATCTTATTCAAATTCTCGCTGAAGCTGTTTATGTTTCACTTGGCACTAACACCCTTGAGAAAGGGCATGACTCCATCTTTTCTCTACCCAGCTATGAGTGAATAGTTGAGTGGACTGAGCTATCCAGCCAGCATAGGGCAACCAGTCTCCGAGAAGGAGACTGAATTTAAAACCCTCAAACAGTCTAACATTATTATCAGTCACAATCTAATAAATCCTGCAGCAACATTGATAACAAGATGCATAGTACCTTGCCCTTCCCTTGACAAGTATTGAGAAGAAAAGAGACTTGCTGTATAGGGAACTGTCAGTCTTCCATACAATCTCGGCCCGGCTTGACAGATTAATTTTGAGGAAAAATTTGTGTTTGGGTTGTCAAGAAATTTAAAAATTTAGTGTTTATTTCATTATAAGTTGTTACTCATGAAAAAAAAAATCATGGACATATTTAAATTTCTATCAGATTATTAAAAAAAATAGAATTAAAAAAAAATAACATCAAATTTTTCTTTTAAATGGGAAAAAAAAAACATCAGTTTTATTTATGAAAAATCAGAGTTGCTTTTATCTTCCTTTTTATATGCAAATACCCCCCCCCCGCCATTCAGCAAATTCATAAAATAATTCCTTGCACTCATTAACATTACTTAATTAAGGATTTTTTTTCATGATATTTTTTTGGTCAAGACAATTTAGAGCTGACCATTCAGTGCACAGCAATTCCATCCTAGTTATGTTTATAGAATTTTGCAAATTAGAAGAGGATTATTCTAAAAAGAAAATACCAAAACTTCAGACATAAAGATGTTATTGACTATTCCGAATATCAATAAACTGGAATACCTGTAAACAATAAAATACCAATAACCTGAATTGTGAGAGTACACTTTTTCATTCCCTCTCACAAAAAAAAAAAAAAAAAAAAAAAAAGTGAAGATGGAGCAAATCCTACTAGCATATGGCCTACCAAAAGAAACCGTAGCAGCGATAATGATTCTCTACAGAAACACCAAAGTGAAAGTACGTTCACCAGATGGAGACACGGAATACTTCGACATAGTTGCAGGAGTACTACAAGGAGACACACTAGCCCCGTACCTCTTTATCATCTGTCTAGACTATGTGCTTAGGACTTCGATCGACAAAATCAGAGAAAATGGCTTCCAGCTGACTAAGAGAAGAAGCAAAAGGTACCCCGCAAAAACAATCACGGACGCCGACTACGCTGATGACTTGGCGTTACTAGCGAATACGCCTAATCAAGCAGAGACACTACTGCATAGTCTGGAACGAGCCGCAGCTGGCATTGGCCTCCATGTCAATGCAAACAAAACCGAATATATGTGTTACAACCAAACGGGCAACATTGCCACACTAGACGGAGCCTCTCTGAAACTAGTCAACAAATTCACCTACCTAGGAAGCAGCGTCTCATCAACCGAGAAAGACATCGACACACGACTGACGAAGGCATGGACAGCTATCGATAGGCTCTCGATCATATGGAAGTCGGACCTAACTGATAAAATGAAACGAAGTTTCTTCCAGGCAGCGGTTGTGTCGATACTGCTATATGGATGCACCACATGGACGCTTACGAAGCGGCTGGAAAGGAGGCTGGACGGAAATTATACAAGAATGTTGAGAGCAGTATTAAACAAGTCCTGGCGACAACACCCCACGAGACTCCAACTATACGGACACTTGCCCCCCATCACAAAAACTATACAAGTTCGACGAACCAGACACGCAGGACACTGCTGGAGAAGCAAGGACGAGCTCATAAGCGATGTACTCCTGTGGACCCCCGCACATGGATGTGCAAGAGTGGGACGACCAGCACGAACCTACATACAGCAGCTGTGTGAGGACACGGGATGTAACCCTGAAGACCTGCCGGAGGCGATGAATGATAGGGAGAAATGGCGAGAGACGGTCGGGGATATCCGCGCAGGCGGCGCGACATGATGATGATGATGCATAAGTGAATCCAGAAAACTAAAACAAAAGGAATATAAGAGTAAACATGACTGGGTAGGAAAGGAGATCCACTGGGAATTATGCAAGAGATTAAAATTTGACCATACTGATAAATGGTATGTACACAAACCAGAATCTGTCCTAGAAAATGAGATGCATAAAATTCTTTGTGAGTTACAAATGGAATTCCCAATTCTGGCCTGAACATCAAACCTAGTATTAATTAAAAAAGGAAAAAAAGAGAACTTGCTGTCTAGCGGATTTTGTTGTTCTAACAGACCACAAAGTGAAAGTAGAAGAAAATGAAAAGAAAGATAAATACTTGGATATTGCCAGAGAGCTGAAAAGATTATGAAACATGAAAGTGACAGTGATACCAATTGTAGTTGGAGCTCTTGGAACATTTACCAAAAGCGTGGAAAAAGAGACTGTGAGAACAAGAGATCAGAGCAAGAATTGAAACCATTGAGACTACAACACTTAAAATCAGCAAGAATACTGAGAAGAGTCCTGGAGACCTGAGGAGACTTGCTGTCACTTGGGTTTGAGTGAAAATTCATCAGTTAAAACTGGCGTAAAAAAAACTTGCATAGAGTCAAAATAATAATAATTATGATATATGGCTAAAGCTGAAAATTAAGACAATGTAAATAATTAAAAAAAAAAAGAACAAACTATCATTGCCTTAAGTATTGAAAATTAGATTTAGAATGAAATTGTTTAAGATTTTTACTCCATTTCCACAAAATTGCTTTCTACAACTTTAATAGAAATAGAGAATAATGCATAAATAGGGTAATTTGAGCAGTTGGATACACAAGACAAACTGAGGGTCTTAACTCAGTACATTTCAGTCACATTAGATGAAAGATAAAGTTAAGGATGAAATCCTAACTGGAAATGGTCAGCAACGAAGTGGTCAAGAGGGCTTCATCTTAAAATTTTATTCCAAAAGAATCCTTAAAATATTAATTTGTGAATATCAAATCCTAATTTATAGAATTAGAGCATAATTGTTTTACTTACCAGCAAGGGAAGACAAACTCCCTCTACGAGACAGACCGAAGTAGACACTCGGGGAGCTTTGACCTCCCATTGAGTGTGGGCCAGGGCTGACGGTACTGCTACCCATGTGATGGGCAACGGTCAACTGTTGCCGGAGCATGTTCAGGCTACCTGGTGAAGGGGGGCTGAAAAAAAAAATTGAAAATAGATATATGTAGTAGATTATTAGTAGATATACACACACACACACACTGCTGTATACACATTCACACACTTCAATTTCATCTAAAAGAAATTTTGCGGAATGGAGGGTGAGTTGCATGTTTCAATTTTAAATGCAGTCAATCTTGTAAATATCAATACAAATTGTTTTAATTTTGTTTGTTTGGTTTCCTTAGCATATCAAACTTTATAGGTTTTAATGCCAAGGCTTGGGGAGGGGTTTAAAGGGGCTCATACTTCTCCCAAGGTGATTAGTCAAAAAATGAACGTAATAGTTCAAACTCAAATATTACAATGTTGCAGTCCACCCTCCCGCACAAATTTTTTAAAGTACCCACTTATCACCCAACACTTTAAAAAGAACAGGTTATGGGGAAAATTATATATATATATATATATTACCTTCTTTTTGTTGGTAAACATGTGATATAGGAGAGATCAGAAAAAATTCAGTAAAATTCATTAAATACTAAAATGTCAAAAATATATATTTCAAGAAGATAATATTCAAATTGATATTACACCTACGAATCAGACATATTGGAATATATATAATTTTTTTTCTACGAGTTTTGACCTTGTGGTCATGATTTGGAGAATAATATTTTTAGTTGATTCTTTTTTAATAAATCCTTAAACTAATAAACCCTTAAAAATGAAAATTTAAAAAATGAATGATCATTAAAAAATATATGTTTTTATAAATGTATTGCAAAAATGTATATTGGGTATGAAAGTTATGTATACACGTTTTAAATATTGATATTAGTAATCCTATGAACTTTAAACTATGACTTTGAATCTACAAGTTAAAACTTGTCAACATTTAAACTTTCCTTAAAGTGAAATTGATTACAAAATATTTTTGCTTTACAATCTGCTGACCGAAGAAATTGTTTTGAGTCTACAACAAAACTTGAAAACTATAGTGGGTGTCTTCAGTTAGTTATTTATCAAAAACTTTTTTTCTCACCCCACCACCGCAATGCACAGTTATCATTCCTGTGTTAGTGACAAGGTTTTTTTTTAACATTAAATTTGGATTAGTTAGCAGTAGTAGTTTTATGACAAAAACTTTTGGTTATTTAAAACAAAAAAAAAAAAAAACAAAAAAAAAAAAGTAGAGAAATGTATTTTCTTCTTTCGTTTGGTACGGTTTCTTTGTTTAATGTCATATCAACCTTAATGGGTTATCTAAAGCCATCCTTATAGAAGAACAGTAGCGGTACTATTTAACTCATAGTTTAGAGGAGGAGATAAGGGGGGGGTTCATACCTTTTCTTTGGGCATTAGTCCGATAGTGAATGTGTTAGCGCGATCAGAGTTCGAATTCGCTTCCTACGATGTCGCAATCCAGCCACTACGTCACGGGAACTCCGGATTTTTTTCTATAACTTTTTAGATGTAGTCTGAATACAACAGCAGAGCTGATAAAGTTTTCATAAAAGGATTCCCCCTGGGGTCGGCAATTTTGGGAGGTAACAAGGGATATATGTGGGACACATTTTGTGTTAAAACTGATCCATAGCAAGGCTGATCGTCTACAGAGTTTTATATGGAATAAAAAAAAGGTATAAAACTGACAAATTTTTTAAAAAATTGTACCATTTTTTTTTTTTAAATAACCTTGTCAACAAGAAATGCATACAAAATTGCAGTCATTGAGTGAGGAAGAAGAGAAAAATACATGTGCATTTGATTTTTAACTTTATATGAAAAAGAAAGAGAAATACACTCAAGAAAAAATATCAAATGACCCAATAGAATAGCAAAAACAACAAATATCTTAAAGTTGTGTTCATATGATGACGTGAAGGGAGGTTTTCGTGTATAGTGTTCAAGTCAGTAGGACACAGTAAAATAGATGTTGTCTAAACAGAAAGTTGGTGTCTATGCCCCCCTCCTCCTCCAGCAGGTTAAAAAAGGAAGGCGGCACTAAGAGAACGAAGGCATCGTTGTCATAAACATAACGAACACTTAAAAAAGATCAGCATATTTAGGGTTTTCATTTAGAGAAACACAAAAGAAAAAATAATAATGCTAAGAAACAGACAGTCATTGAAAGAAACGTTTGTGTTTGATTTTATCACGGAAATAAAAACAGGTACCCAGGACTTCAAGTGTGTAGAGATGAAGAGAAAAAAAAAAGTGATGATAACTTTTAAAATACCTAATCATAGTCAAGAAAAAGTAATGTCCGATTGATGAGAAAAATAAAACAAAATATTTACATTTCTTAAAGGGGTTGAATAAAAATATCTATTTGATAATTCATTATAAGCAGAATAAGTATTTTCTTTCTTCAATGTCTGTAAGAGTGTTAAATAGAAAAGTTTATGAACAGAGGTTCTTTTAATTTGACCAAAATATTTGCTGCTAAGCTAAACAAATATATACATAAAATAAATCATTGTAGCTTTAAATAAATTGTAATGATCGTAATGAGTGTAAATAATAATGGGTATATTTGTACTAACTACTACTAAACTATCATTAGTTGTGTTACTAACACACAAACTAAATTTATGACATAAAGATGACTAATTTTTAAAGGATTCAAGTGACAAGATAATAGGCACAAAGGTAGGTAAATTTGACTTTTGATTATTACCATTCCAACTATTATTTCTTAAGTGAGGATAGCAAACGCTCGTAACTACTTTATTTTGTTTCATTTTAGGCATGATGAGGCCATTATTTTTTCATGAATCCTCAATCTCTCAAACGAGATGGTTTTAAAAATTGAAAATTGTTGAACACATTTTTTAACTATGTCAATGATCTGGCAAAAGAAATAATAACAGACAGATACTTTACTTCTTTTTTAAAAAGATATCTTAAACATAAAATCTTAAAGAGGATTCTGACCTTTATAGTCTCGGTGAAAACGTGACAAGGATAATACTGAAGCCGAATTTTTTTAAACCTCATTTTTTCTGACGCAGGTGTCACTGGGAAACGGGAAAAGTTTCGGTAAACGAGCCAACTTTTCTTGTTCCTCAATGATACTTGCATCGGAAAAAAATAAGTTGGCTTCTGATTGCCATATTTTTAACCAGGGACTAGTCTAAATCCTGGCCCTTTAACCAAAACTTTTTTCGTTCCTCAGTGATATCTGCATCCGAAAAATAAGGTCTAAAAATAAAAAAAGTTCGGATTCGGGTCATCCTTATCACGTTTTTAATCTGGACTACTATTACTTGCGCTAATAAATAAATAAAATTCCATTTTATTGTCTGTTTTTCCCTTTTCCCTCCGCTTAGAAATCTCTTTAAAAAAGAGATATTTAACAAAGTTAACTACAACCCAATGAAATAGTTAATTCTTTTAACTTGAAATACATTTACATATTAAAACACTGTTGGGTCTTTATTCAACTCATCAAAAGAATGTTATGAAAAAATTGACTATCAAGAAATAAAATGAATTGTTTAGAATTTCAATGTTATTTTGGAGAAACATTACACAAAAATTTGCAATACAAAGAAAAAAAAGTGATCCCCGACGAATGACTGTAGCCAAGAAAAAAAATTATATATATATATATATATATATATATATATATATATATATATAAAAACACATACACAAAAGTAAAATCAGATAAGAGTGATGAAAACTTGGCACCAGGACTGGAAATCTCATTGGAGACTGATGTGTTGAAAGTTACTTTGGATTAGTTACAATTCCGAGTACTGAATATTTATCGCTGCCTCCCACCAGACAGGATTTGACACAAGATCTTTTGGGAAGAGGAGAGATCGGGCACGAGCCGAGACTCATGCCCTGCTGGATTATGTTGGTCTTAGACTCACTGGGTGCAATTTCAGCCAGGTGACCCTCCTGGGATTTGGACTTACTAAGTGCAAAGCAAATCCAGCACGTACGCCTGATCATAGCTTAAACTAGACTAGTGAAAGAGTTATCCGTAAAAAGCTAGTAACACAACATTTTTTGTTTTGTTTTTTAAATTAAAAAAAAATTATAGCTAAACAGTTTCAATAGAACTTGGTATTGAAATAGTTAAACTATATATATACACATACACACACATACACACACACAGATCTTGAGCTTTGTCCCTTCTAAAAACTGTATCAAACGCACCCAATTGGCCATCAAAATAATTCACGGGTACCTCACACATGGTGTAAAGGTTAGCAAGCTAGATAAGCAGACCATTGTTAGTAAGATCGATTCTCACCAGGTGTCCCATACTTCTAACATTGTGCCACAACTAATCTAAGCTTAGTAAATAACCATCAAAACAATTCACTGATTCAAGGGAAAAATTGGAGTGTGTATAATATATTTAAATGAGAATTTCGGTGCTGGTTTTCTCACCTTTAACAACATCCAGATTTTCAACCGAATCCGACAGAAATGCTTGTTATTACCTGGCATTTGTGCTGGGTGGTGTGTAAATTACTCAGTCCCCACCCCTGCAGTACCTTTCTCTCTCCGAAAATGAGTAAAGTTGGGTTGCTCGGAGGAGCCCTTGAAGAAACTGAGCAATTTTGGGTACATCCCCTCAAGAAGCATGCTTCTAGCGGGATACCCCACTTTAAACTGACCCCATGTCACAATTTTTCACCGTGAGTGGTGGTGGGGATAATGCTCATACCAACATCAAAACGGCCCACGTGTTAAATTATTAATACGCACGACCAACTTAGCTGTTAATTATAAGCACAAACAAATGGCGATTATCAGTCACGGGATATCTAATTTGCATAAAGGTAGGAGGGTCCACAGCACCAAGAAGATATTTATTTATTTGTATGATAGAATCTTAATGATTTTAAAAAGCAGGTTTTAATAAATGTCTCGTATGAAAATTATATATATGAAAATTTTATTTTCATTCATTCAAACACACACATACATACATATATAACATTTTTTTCATACAACGTGTGAAAGCACGTGTGATACCCTGCCCTCAACAGCCGCCAACCAGGAGTGATAAGATAGTTTCAGTACTCAATGCGGTACTGCCACTCCTGGCGCTACCAAGCAGTTTTTGCCACCGGACAGGATATTTAATATATATATGCGTCAACTAAAAGAAGAAATTACATTGTACGTTCATTTTCATTTTGAGTGCAGTTTGTGATTTTTAAAACGCGTTTACTTATACACATATATATTTCATACATAGAGAGATAGATAAACAATAGTTTTGAATATAACTTCCATAAGAAAGTAAAAAAGTTATTTTATCTTAAGTTTTAACGAAGGGGTGCAAATTACAATGTATTTTTACACAAAAGTGCGCGCGAAAGTAAACAGAAACGAAAGGAGAAATTAAGAACGAACTGTTTTGGGAAGACTATAATGAAAAGAAAAGCTAACACCTAATCATACACGCACAAATATATGGTAAAGGTCTTCATTTTTATATAGCATGACTCAGGTTCTAATAAAGTGCGTGTTGGTGGGTATCTTTAAAGAAAAGTCTGAAACAGAAATCAGTGTTTTTGTTGCACATGATAGCAAATTGGAACCTTATCTGAGAGAAAAACTAAAAAAAAAAATTAAAAAAAACACATAACGTTGAAACAAACAGCGAGTACAATAACTGAAAAAAAAAAAAAAAAAAAAGAAAAAAAAAGGCATAAACGTTGGTAAAAACTAAAAAAATAATTCCCGTTGAGGAATGATTATTTCATGACTGTTTACATTCGAAGGCTTATAAATGCCAAGGGTTTAGCTGAACGAAATGAAATGTTAACGATTTTCCATTTTGTCTTTGCAGGTGTTTATATATCATGTTAAATGTGGAAGTAATTATTTTTTTTTTTATTCATTCATTTTTATAGAAGATGTTAAGAAAATCTTTTAGAAAGTTAATGAATTTTTCAATACCGAATAAAAAAGAATTTCAGCATGGAAATTAATGACAGGTTGTTTGAAGCTTAAAATAGAATGTTTCTTAGTTTATTTAGTTTGTTAAGTGTTTAGAGTAAAGGTTTCAAGACGTAATATCTAATCTTGTCTATTGTTGGCGATCCGATTTCAAATCCAGCATAAAGCCATTTTCATGGGAAAGGTATGAATCCAACTATTCTCCAACTATAGATAAATAGTAGGGCAGACTGTGCTCTTTAACCTTGGTATGGGAACTGGTCTAGAAGGAAAACTGAATTCAAACCTGTTAAACTTCGCTGAAAAAAGGGTTTTAGTATTTCTTGTTTTATTATTCCTTTCAAGCTGGGAGAGAGAGAGAGAGAGAGGGAGGACATAATGGTGAGCGATTGAAAGAGAGAAAGTCACAGAAAAGCAAAAATATTTTTGCTTTTGTTGTAGTCATGGTTAGAAAAGGCTGCAGCTTTAATCCTTCCTGTTTTACTATTTCCCTTCAAGCTGGTGGTACGAAAAAGCGAAACATAACAAGTCCGGGAAGTCACAGAGAGAAAGCTATCGAAAAAGCAGAAATTCTTTTGCTTGCTTTCCAGCCGTATTAAGCCAAGAGGTACTCTCTATTGAAGTGATGGTGTTTAATATTGCCTTATGCAGCTAAAACTAAAGACTTGCTAATTCAAATGGCTTCTAGTAGAACAAATTTGTGTTATTCGATTCTGAACAACATTTACGATGAAGTTATTGTTCACATTGAACAAAGATTTAAAACAATAGGAGAGTTCAGAATTGTTGAATTGTTAAATCCGAAGCTTTTTTTACGCTTACGGAAAAAATTCTGATGGAAGCGTTTTCATCTTTTGATGTAAATAAAAGCATATCGGATTTGGATGGAGATGTGAGCTAAAATCAGTTCATGATGCTGATTTTGTAAGGCAGGTGTCAAATATCCAAAAAGTCAGAGATATAATACGGAATCTAGAATTAAACCGAGCTCTGGTAAAAGTAACCTAATTACTACATCTGATTCTGACCATAACTACCAAATGTGCTCCCTGTGAAAAATTGTCTTATAAATAATTATATGAGGTGTTCCCAAAGTGAAGAACGATTAAGTAATAAAAACCTTTTGAAGAAGATGAGAGTAAAGAATAGTGCAGATACTTTTGATAACAAAGTGATCAATGAATTTGCCAAAAAGAAAAACATTAAATTGATTTACAAATAAATTTACCTTATTTATATATCTTATTTTCTCACGTAACTACTAGCAGCCATCATCGTCGCCAGGGAATTATAAATGAGTAGACTGTAAGTCTAGTGCAGAGGGGTATCAAGAGGGGCCTGTTGTTAAAAGTGTATTTTTCTACGTTAAAATTTGTTCGAATCACATTCACAAATGGGAGAAATGAGCAAATAGTTTCCCAGGGTAGCAGAGTAAGACTCTTTTTACTTCTCTGCCTTGGCGATTAGCCTGCACAATGGACGGCATGGGTTGGTTCCTAAGTCACCTTTCGCCACACACACACACACACACACAGAGAGGGTGCGATGGATAAATTGTCGTCTTTTCAAATTATTAATTTTACACACGGGATTTGTTTGTTTCAAGTTTTGTCTACTGAGAAGCAAACTAGAGTCAGTTGAGCATTTTCTGTGAGGAAAACAGCCCCATGGCGGTATTCACTTCTCCAGAAATTTGAAAACAGTATGTTGTGCTGCTTGGTATTCACACCGGAACAGCTAATACGAAGATTTCACAGTGTTTAGATGTCATTCTGAGGACAGTACGAAGAATTCGAAAAGAGTTGGAAGAGTCAAATGGTGATTATGAAGGTACAACAGCTTGAAAACCTCACTCTGATCATTCTGATAAGAAAAAAACTCCCGAATTTGTTGGCGATGAATGACAACAAATTTAGTAAGTCAATCAAGTCCATAGCCAAGGATATGGAAGTGTCTGAGTTTCTCATCGGGCAGATAATGTATAAAGACATTCGGTATTTCTCATACAAGAAGAAAAAGGGTCAATTTTGATCACAGGTCATCTACAACAAGAGGAAAAGACCGCCCTGCAAAGCTTTTAAACAAACTCAAGCATCCCCCCCAACCAAATATACTTTACTTTTTTTCAGATGAGTGAACTCACAGAACAACCATTGACTTGCTCTGTCCTCACAAAACGTACCCATATTGATGAAAACCAAACAACCATTCCACATCATGGATTTTGGGGCGGTCACTAGCGACGGTGACGTTATACCACCATTCATTTTCCCGACATGGTCCCACACTCAACAAGGAGGTCTACATTAAGTGTCTAGAAGAGGCGGTTGCTGCTCTAGATCAAGAGTGTGGTTAAGGAAGATCCTACGTCTGGTAACAAGACTGCGTCATACCATTGAGAAAATTTCTGCCATCAAATCTAGACGCCTAACTCTCCAGATTGTAATCCCCTTCATTATTATGTTTGGTGTACGACTGAATGAGAAACCAATAAAACACTGTGCAACACCAAAGATGAACTAAAGTTAAGGATAATGGCAGTATGTACGAATTTAAATACGGAGACTGTCGGAAAGGCTTGCAAGAGATTCCAAAGTCGTCTGAAAGTTAATAGCGACTTTATTCTTTGAATAAATTTAACTTCTCTTAGGCTTAAGTATATACATCAAAGTTCTATACCCAACTATTTGGTAATCTATAGAAAACAAAACAATACCAACAAACTCTTCTCTATTATATATATATACATATACATACAAACTACATCTTTTTTAACATCGTGAATGATGAAAAGTTCTTGGTTTAACCAAGGAATTTTCTATTGAATATTTTTGGAAGGGTTAAAGAAACTTGAGAAACTATAAAGTAAAAGTATTGAGATGAATATCTGGAATAACATTTCATGCCAGTAGGTAATTTCTTTCTTTGTTGGGTCGAGAACTTTTACACAACCCCTCAAAATTCATCACTTGTTTATCTAATTTCGATTATCTATAAGTAGTTTTTCTACCATTTTATTCTCATTCTGAGGTATTTGCTGACGTATTGCTAACACAAGATAGTTATCAAGTTGTATGAATTCTGTCACTACCACTAACCTGTGCTAAGCAAACACTGAATACAGATAGGAACTCTTTTTTTGGAGAGGAGGAAGAGTAAAAAGAGTTTTAGATGTTATCAATGATAAGGTTTCCATGTGATGGGGCCACTTGTTTGGTCTTCACATTAAAATAAGTAAAGGATAAAAGTATATAAGTACAGTAATATCTTGGTTAATTTGTTTCAAAGTTTTGTTTGTATAGTTCAAACCTGCACTTTTCAGAGTTTTATCATAATGGGCTACAGTATAATTTGTGCTAACAGGAGGTAAAAACAACCCATTCCCTTAAAAAAAAAAAAACAAAAAAACCCTCTTGATACACCTAAAAAACATCTTAAAAAATTTTTTTAAAAAGTTTAGAAAAATATTGCTTTATTTCTTTCAATATAGTTTGTACAATTCTTTGTTCAAACAACTTGCTGCTATCAACTGCCAATGCAGTTTTTTTGCAAAAATATTAACTTTATTACAATCTCCTCTACAGTATTCAAGGTATTGCTATATAAATACACATAATGGCTTAATGATTATATATATATATATATATATATATATATATATATATATATATATATACACACAATGGTTATCACAGAGGAAAAAAACAGACAAAGCTGTTGAAATTTCACTTTGTGCTCATGTCCTTGGGAAAGGTACAAATTTATCTCTTCTCCCTCCTCAGTTATGGAAAATAGTAAGAGAGACTGGACTCTGTTGCCTTGGTAAGGCAAACTGGCATAGAAAGAAAACTCTGAACTTAAATCCCCTACAAATACATCAAGGACTAGAGTCTTGCAGTGAACCGAGAAAAAGGTTCATGGAATGAGACAGATTACATATATACACACATGTTCTCAATTATAATTAAAATTTACAGTTAAAAATAGTCTAAATCAGTAAGATAAAGTGTTCTTTGTGCAAGAATGCAGAGTAATATTACAATATTTCTCTCTCTCTCAATATATATATATATATATATATATATATATATATATATATATAAAAACACACCAAATATATTTACTTTATTCAGACTAATCATGCCTATAATGTTTTCCTAGTAAATACACCAACATACACATATAAATTGGAAAAAAAAAGTAAAACATTGAAAACAAGTCTGGCTGAATTTAATGCCAACCAAAAAGGTGTTTAACCAAGAAATTTAAAAAAAAACTTAATATAATATTAGGCCACAATTGACAATTGTGGCCTAATAAAGATTATATATATATATATATATATATATATATATATATATATATATATATATATATATATATATATATAATAAAAATGAAGAAATATATAAATAAAAATGTAGAGAGATTGAAAAATACAAGATCTTCAGAGGAAGATTTTATTCATAGAATTATTTGCCAACAATAAACATTTCAGTTTTTAGACCTTTATCGGGACATTTGGGTTATGAAATGGAATAAAAAAGATGATAAAGTTTTAAAACATTCCGTTTCCATCCATAACATTCTGTTTTAAATTTGTATAATGTAATTAGCATTCCAAAATTTATTTTAAAAAGATCCATATCACATCAGTCAATCAATTTATCTCTACATGTTGATATTTATATCATTTAGCTTGTATCTACTCATTATAAACATTCAATAACATACCTATCATTCTTTATCAATATCAGCCACCTTCTTTCTATTTCTGTCCGTTTAATTTACTAATCTATTCATCTAAGTATATATATAAGTCAAATTATTTTAAATAAGAGATTTGGCACCGCTATATATATATATGTAGAAAAACTGATAACAACGATCCAAGAGGAAGGAATGATTTATTAACGGGTCAACACTATAGCGTTTCGGTTCTACTGAACCATCATCAGGACCATGAGGGGTGATATTAATAATTTTAAGTTAACGATGGATGATTAGAAATGTGAAATACAAAAACCTACGGGAAAATATATATAGTTAGAAAAAGTTAGCCGTTTAACTGGCAAATCAGCATTTGATGTTTAAATTACGTCATTTGACTTATTAGGAATATTGTATAGAATTATGTACGTTGTTTAATGAGAAAGATTACGAGACAGAAAGAAGAAAAGAAAGAAAGAAAGAACAAAGGAAGAATAAAAAGTATGGAAATTATGAGATATACGGAAAATATTAACTAAGGATGGAATATATTGTAGCTGTTTAAAATGTGTTTGCTTAAGTAAGGAGAAATAATAATAAATCATTCCTTCCTCTTGGATCATTGTTATCAGTTTTTCTACATATTCTCGGATTACAATCCTTTATTTACTCTTCATATATATATATATATATATATATATATATATATATATATATATATATATAAAAAATGATATTAATGAAATATATGTCATCATCAAATTGTGTTGACAACACAAATTTCCCTGACTCTCTCTTTCAAGCTATATACTTGATGGTTGGACAACACTGGTGTGTCCATATGTAGGGGTCCATAGAAGAATGTTACTCATGAGATCATTTTTACTTTCCTAGCAATATCCAGCATGTCTTGTTCATCTTACTCAGATGGTTTTTGAGATGGGAAGTAAGTAGCTATACACCTACTGTTTCATGGATTTGTTCTAAACAGCATGTAGCATTCATCTATAGTTCCCATTTAGCTTTTTTTCCATGTGATGCATCCATACAGTAGTATTGACACTGCCACAGCTTAGAAGAAATCCCATTTTATTTTATTAGAGAGATCAAATTTGCATATGATTGATAACCTGTTGATAGCAGTCCATGCCTTTACTGGGCATAGGTTGACATTCCTTTCAGTATACAAGATGTTGCTGCAGAGGAATGTGAACTGGTACTCTATTTTATTTGTGTTCATGTAAAGGCCAATGCCTTCTGTTGCTTGCTCCAACTTATGCTGTAGGGATTCAGTTTGGGCAGGTGTATTTGTGAGAAGTGCTAGATTGTCTGTGTCTGTTATAGTTTTTGCAGGATATTATCTACTTCTTGCTTTTTTTTTTTAGGTTTGGTTTGTTGGGTTTTATGGCATATCAACCTTTGTAGGTTATTTAATGCCAAATCCATTTTTATGCAAATAATCAGTTCTATTTAAAGCAATTCAGTTTAGCATGAGTAAACAGTTTAATTGTCAAAAACATTTCTATTTCAAACTATTCAAGCAGTTATATATAACAATTTAGTTTAGTGTAAGTACATTGTCAATGTCAAAAACAGTTCAATTTTAAATAATTCTGTTTAGCATAAGCATGCAGTTTAAATGTAAACACAGTTTAATAGTGAAAAACATTTCTATTTCAAGCCATTCAGTTTAGTCAAGCAGTTCTAATTCAGCTAATTCAGTTTAGTATAAGTAGAGATTTTGTTTACACACAAATACATGTCAAAACAGTTCTATGTTAAACAATTCAGTTTAGTGTAAATACAATTCCAATGTCAAAAAACAGTTCTATTTCAAATAATTGAGTTTAGCATGAGCACACAGTTTAAATGTAAGCACGGTTTAATTGTCAAAAACATTTCTATTTCAAGCTATTCAGTTTAATCAAACAATTCAGTTTAGCATAAGTATGCCATTAGTTCTATTTAACCTATAGATAGGGCCCTATCAGGTGCTACCATGCTGGGCCAGAGTGGACCTGGGAGTGATGGCAATAAAGGGGTACTCCACATTCCCCAAAGCTCCAGCATCAGATTGTTTAGTGTTATATCTAAGACACTCATTGGGGGGGTCTTACCCCTCTGCAGAGGTGCAGTCGGTGTATTCTACAGCCCCAGCTGACTGGGCAACCATTTTTTAATGTAAAATTATTTTCTTTTATTAGGTCTATTGATGTTTGAAGTACAAACTAGAGGCAGATTATATATATATATATATATATATGGTACTAATATATCTCCTTGTAAAACTCTAGTGAGTATGATGAAGAAGTTGGTGTCACTATCAGGTGAGCAAACCATTGCTTTCATGTTTTTGCAGAGCATTATAGCTGTAATAGTTTCTTTAGGAAGAACATATGCTAGTAGCATTTGCTCCATCTTCCCTCAGTGTATGAAATCAGATGCTTTGGAGAAATCAACAAACAATAGTGTTGCCATGAAATATTTTGCACGTACTCCTTCAATGATTTGGCAGATAGTCCATATCTGTGAAGTTGTTGATGGTTTTCAAAAACCATTCTGATTTTTTCCTAAGAATTTTCTCAATTTTAAGTTGGATACAATTGAGAAGCATATCATTATAAACCTTAGCAGCTATAGAAGTAAAAGTTATACCTCTGTAGTTCTTAGTGATTCCAAGGTCATATTTATTGAGGAAGGGGAGGATGCAATTTATTTCTCTATTGTCTTTTGTTTATAGACAGTGTTGCATAATTGAAGTAGTATGTCATCAAATTTTCTAGTCTTACATATTTCAGGAGGCATTTTGTCAAGGCTGATATTATTTTTGCTTTTATTTTTTCAGTACTGCCTCAAGGTTTTCCTTCATAAACTGGCTTAGTCTGATGTTTAGATGGCTATTAATTTTTTTTATAGGTTTATCAGTAAATCCAGAAGGGTTTTCAGGCAGATTTTTAAAAATGTTCTTACCCCTCCTGAAGTCTTTCTTCTTAGCTGGCAGCTTTTAATATCATTCTTGATGCTCTTCCTTCCACTCACTTCATTTATTGTCTGCCATGCTAATCATGATCTTTTACTGAGTTTCTGATTTTATTAATTTGCTCAAGAATGTATGATTTTTGGTATGTGTTAGTTCTCTCTAGGCTTTAAGTTTCTGGGCATTGGCATTTATTGGGTTTCTTTATCAAGCATAATATAATATATATAAAATTCAATTTACTGCTTCTTTTTCTTTTTGTATAAATCTAGGCTTCTCTGTGTGTGTGTATTCAGTTTAATACATTTCATATATAATTCATTATAGTCATTTTAAGGATAATTTTCCATTTGTATACTGAAAGTATATAGGTTTTGATTTGTTAAAAATCTAAGTGTGAAGATATTTGAAATAGTTGTATTCCTATAACAAACAAAATTGTCAGTTTGATAGATAATAAATAAATAAGTCTTCTTTTATTCAAACACAAGCTAAAATACAGAATTGTTCAGTAGTTTATCATGTACCAATAATATATTCCTTTATTTTCAGCCTATTCTTCATTCACTAATTTTACAAAGAGATTTAACATGATTGTACATGATAAGATTTTAAAACCACAAACCAGGCACTTAAAAACTTAGCCAATCATTTCCTAAATTCCCACATAAAATCTTTGAATCATCTATCGTCATGAGAAGGAGCAAGTGAAAAAAAATTTTAATTCTAGATTTTCCTCCTGTATTTTTTTTATTACTCCAAATCAGTAGATAGTATTATTACTAATCAGTATATTAGTGTACTTGTACAATCTACAACATCAAGAATGTTGGCATTCTTTCCTATATAGAATAAAGCTCAATACTCTAAGACCAAAAGGTAACTTTAAAAGGATATTTTTGGGAGAAGAAACAAAAAAAAAACAAACCTAAAGTTAAAAAAAAAATGAAATCACAAAATATTCAAGTTTTAATAGTTATTTACTAACCTTAAATTAGTTGTGACACAAGGTTGAAAGTATGAAGCACCAAGTAAAAATCAAACTTACCAGTAATAATTTGCTAGACAACCAATTAATGAAAAGGTGCCCCTAAAAATGTAAGTATAGCTTAGATATGGCATAAGGCCACAAGTTTGGGGCACCTAATGTGAATAAAACTCATAACTGGATAATAATTGACTTTTGAGAGTGGCTTCCTACCTATTACAACATGGGTTTTAATCAGATATATGAAATTATAGTAGCAGTAATAATAGGTATTTTAGTATAAGTATTGTTATATCAGAAGGGTTTCAGCAACATAATGATAATAATATTAGTAGCAAGAGAAATAGGAACACTAAGTAATATTTGTAATAGTAGTGATAATAATAATGTGTAAAAATGTCATATTGGTCATAGCAGTGACAATGTATCAGCACAAAAACTTGAAATGAAACAGGAGAGAGAGAGAGAGAGATGTAAAGAAATGCACCATTAAAAATAGCCGCAAAAAATTAACTTTTGCAATTCAAAGATTAAAGATTTTGAAGATTAAAACTGGAAACAAATAACTAAAATATATTCAAAAGACAGAGGGAATAAAAATAAAGTTTTTCTCACCGAGTAAATAATAAAAACAACAGGTAAATATGCACAGATATGTGTGACAGTTCTAAAAAGGCATCTTTACCTTAACATGCAACTGCATCCAAGTAAAAATGCAGACATGGAGTGAGGGGGGGGGAGCAACAAAATGGTGGAGTGTAGGTAGCGTTATCTTGATAGAGGTGCATGATATTGATTAATGAAATCTAACTAATCTCTTAATGACTCATTCACGAAAGACTATTGAGGTTGAGGAAGGGGTTTACATTGGTAAATTAAAACCTGTGTTGGTTCTGGATATTCAAGTGTTTAAAAAACAGATGCACAAAGAATAAAACAGGTATGAAAAGTTGAGTAAATGCCAAATATGATTCACAAAATGAAGGAAAAGAGTGAAAAAAAAAAAAAAAAAAAAAATTATTGGTTGCAGTGTTATTGATCTTGTAGTAAGGTGTGTATTCATAAAATGAGCTATGAGAGGATTCCTAAAATAACCCCAAGAGAATGTTCTGCTTAGAAATGATCCTAACCATATTTTCAATAAAAGAAATAAACAATGCACAGACATAATTAGTATATATATATATATATATATACACACACAGCAATTTAAAACTAACTTCTATATTTCTTCATAATAATAATAATAATAAATAAATAAATACACACACACAATGATTGAAAAAGTAACTCCTATATAACTGGGAGTTACTTTTCAATGTGTGTGTGAGTGTATATATATATATATATATATATATATATATATAAAAATGAAAACAGAAATAGATGAATCGTACTATCAATTCTGTCCAGTAATGGCTGTTACATTTGCATATGAAGTTTACATTGTAAATGTAATAACTATAAGACAGAGATATCAACAGATATAAAGAAAGATAGACTGAGTATTATGGTTATTTTTGATGCATTAGCCATCCAAATTAATTGAAATACAGTATATTTTGTTTTTGTACAGTGACAAATTAGACACACACACACTATATATATATATATATATATATATATATATATATATATAAAATGTTCCATAATGACTGTTACATGCACATCAAGTACATGTTCTTGACCCATCCAATTTAAAAAAATCTTTTGTTAGGAAAGATTTAAAAAATTTGCGAAACAAAGTGCTAAGTGTGTTGAACTTGTGGAAGAAGAGTGAGATAGTATGTCCTAGGCACAAGGCTGTTCCCTTCTTGGTCAAGTTGAGCCCCTTTAACCTCATGCCTAATGCAAAATGTCTTCAAGAGATAAGAACACAGAACAGCAAAAAGATGTTTTGAAATTTTTGTAGATTTAGACAAATTTTAGCAGACAGCAATTAATAGATTAAGTGATAAAAGTGGACAAAAATAAGGACAAGTTGCTCAGTGGTAGAGTTTCAGCTCTGTATTCTGTGGTCGTTGGTTAGATCTGCAGTGGGAGGGATAGACTTAATAAAGTTGAAACAGCTGTCCAGTGGTTCCCTATGTCGCTTGCAAGTGTTTGCTGGATTTTCTGGCCGTGGTAATTCAATTTTCAATGCAAGAATAAGTTTAGTAAATTGCAGACTTAGTTCTTAACAGTGGATATTTATGAGGTTGGACTAAAAAGTTCAGATGATGCTTTCATATCTGCTGTTGTTGAGTGTTTTGTTTCCCAATGGGTTCTAAACACTGCAGCACTGATGGAAGAAGTGTGATTGCAAGGGGGAATATGTTGAAAAATAAGCCTTATTTGGCCACATTCCTTGAGAGTATCTTGATCAGTCTATGAACTTTTCAGCCAACTCTTATATTTACTAAGTTTTGCTTGGTACAAGGTTGCTCTATTGGATCACCTGGTGAGGACTAAATTCACCACCCCAGAGAAAATTAGTCTGAAAAATTTGCTTTTACAACTTTATTCTATAGTTTATACATAAATTTCTATATCACATAGCTGTGTGTGAACATATGTGTTGTTATAATTATTTCTCAAGCAAATTAAATGTACTTTACAGGACTATGATTTAGCCCTACTTGGTTATTCACAAAGTTATGTACCTCCTATTCTATTGATGCTAGTGGTTAGTATTTAATCCCAGGTAAAAATCAGGATTTCAGATGCTGATTTTTAAGGCAGGCAAAGTCTCTTCTCAATTAAGAATATAATATACAGTTTAAAAATTCATGAAATAAAAAGAAACATTTGACAATGATTATTCAAGTCAACTGAATAAAAAAAAATAAAAAGAAAAAAAAAATAATCTATACTAATCTTATCAGTTTAACGAAGACAACTTTTATTTCTGTTGGAAAGAGGATGAACATGAATAACAATTTTTAGCATATCAACATTTTTATGGGTTATATTGTAGAGGATAATATTTGTGTCTATAATCCCAAAGTTAAAAAAAAAAATCTAAATAGAATAAATAAAAAAAAACAAAAAACAGTAAAATCATAAGATATTCAGAACAAATAAAAAATTTGCATTGTTTCTTTGTTGTCTGATTTTTTTAAACTCTATTCAATAAAGTAATATGATATATATATATATATATATAATTTATTAGGTAAGGTTTTGAGTGAAATCTGATGGTGTGAGAAATGGATTTTTTTTCCATATTTCCTGTATTTGTTATATATATATATATATATATATATATATATATATATATATATATATATATATATATATATATACACTTTATTATTTACTTTTCAATTATATATCTTATTACATAATTTTTGATAATATATATTCTTTATGACATAATTATATATATACACACACACACACACACACAGAAACATGCACAACTTCTTCCCCATGACCAGGATGACACCAGGTTGAGTTTTAAGTCGAGTAAAGCTGATTTGAATTTAGAATTTTTACTCTCCTGCAGTGTCTTACTGAGGTTAAAGAGCCCAGTCTATCTACTATTTATCTATAGCTAGCAGGAGAATTGATGGTTTCATGCCTTTCCCAAGGGCATTAGCACAAAGTGAAACATGAACACCTTTGTCCAGGATTTGAACTCAGATTGCCAATTGCATTTCTTACAATGATCACTATTACACTAAGTGTGCTTCCAATATATACATGTAGATATATATGGGCATATAGTTTGGAAGCTAAACTAGCAGACAATTACTAATGAATTCCATTCTCACTGGGTGCGCCATACTTCTGGTCTTATGACTCAACTAAGGTAATCATTAGCAAATAACTATATCTACTTAATATTGCCTGTAACATTGATACTATATAATACTGATTATATGTAATAGTGTATTTAATGTTGATAATTTTCTATTGTAATTAAAATCCATTCAATATTTTTGCCTGTTATCCAATAGATTTTATGAAGATGATAATTATAAGAGACTCAAGGAAAATTGGGAAAGCAATTAGTAATTCAAATTTTTTTTAATTAGCTGTATTTTCAAAAATTACACAACATGCCTTTCATGGTAAATTTAATGTACGCAGCAGTAGTTGTAGTAGTAATAATAATAATACCACCAAAATGCCATTAAAGTATTCTGTAACAATGACCAGCCAAAACTAGCAGCTGCAGTCAAAGGTTAAAAAAAGATCTATTTTTTGACATGTGACCTGTCCCTGTCAAGAATGATAATGGGTGTGACAGTTTTCCTTTATTAAAAAGTGATTTACTCAAACTCTTACTACTCAACTCTATTCTCCACCTACAGATTTGTGACATGCCAATGACAAGACATTTTTGTCAATATAGCTGATTATTTGACAGATATGCTTAAAGGAACACAAACAGCTTCAAAGCCCCCAAATTTGAACTCATTTTGTTGATTCTGTTTTTCTTTGGATAACTATTTACAATACCCTTTACTTCTTTTGTGATATGTAATCTAAAAGAAATTGAAATAATCTAAGGTTTATCATAAGCAAAGGATATGCAGGAGAGGCTCTACTATAAAACTAATGAAGCTTAATTTTTAGGGCTCCTAATCCCAGTGGGGCCTCAGTAGTGATTTTACTCCCCATTACTTAAAAGGTTTGGGTTTACGGTCTGGGAAAGATGTTTAGAAAATAATAATATAGTCTAACTCAATATAAAATAAAAATATGATTATCGAAGTTATAAAATTTCTCATAACAGTTCAAGCTTTAGAACCCACAAAGATGTAGGCCCACCACTGAAGGGTTATATACACACCTACAGGATTCCAAACTTTACTCGCATGAATACACATTTACACATTAATTTATCTGTTTCAAAGCTTACCAAACTATGTTGCGGCACTTGAATGTATCGATGATAATCTATATATAGCAGTTAGTATTTAAATTATTCATTGAATTTGAGTTTAATTTTCTCTACATTTGGAGACCCATATATATATATATATATATGTATATATGTTTTAGCTAACAAATCCTGAGTAATGTTCCATCTATTCAAGTATATCACCATTAATCTAAAAATCCTTAGAAAACTTTTACCAATATAAAAAATCCCATGAGTAAAAAATTACCAAAAAGTGTAAAGTATTAAAAAATTAAAATGAAATAAAAATAAGCTATAGTAATGATATTAATTTTAATGATTATATAATAAAACCATTATGAGAAAGTAGGAAATCAAAAATCAAAATAAGATATACTACAAAGCTACAGATTTGTCACATGAACACTTCAAAATGATAATTTCAACAAGTTTATCACACAGAAATTAATACATTAAAAAATAATAAAGAATGGTTATATTTGGTAATTAATTATGAAGAAGAAAAAAATCACCTTATATTTTGTTAAAGAATCATAGTATCTTCTCAAGAAAAGTCAGAGATGATAGAAGTAAACATAAGAAAGAAAGAAATCCAAGTATCCATACGCAACCTTTCCAACATTATCAATTGGTGAATAAATGTTCAGATTTTGTAAGAAAATGATCTCCAAGATAGTGAAATACTCCAGCACATAATAGTAAGTTTGTCCAATAGTAAATATTGCATGATGCCAGTCTGTAGTATAAATAAGCAGCTTCTTAAAAAGGTGGCTAACCAGTTAGTGAAGAAATACTGCTGCTGCTATAACTAGAAGAAACCCCTTCTTCTCTTCCCTCCTTCTCCTGCTGCTGCTGCCAGTGGTACACAAATAAATCCTTATGAAAATGAATGGGCTAGAATACAATTTGGCCTTCTTTAGCCATTCTAAAATAAAAACCAAAACTGGGAGTGGCAGGGAAAAACTTTTTCCAGACTGTCATTCTCTTCATCCATAAACTTGACTCCACCCATTTCTCTTTTTAAAACCAAGCAGGTGGTTATATATATATATATATATATATATATATATATATATATATGTGTGTGTGTGTGTGTGTGTGTGTGTGACAATGTTTTGGAAGGGAAGGTTTTTTTTCCATAACAGGGCATTAATTCCTTATACCATGACCAGTGTAAGCAAAAATACTTTCTATGTTGGGTAGATGGAACAAACTGATTTACCTGAAATGGCAGGAAGGATCTAATGCCACCTCTCTTCCTATCCACCCACAAGAAGGTTGACCTGAATAGTTTCTTCTTTCAGGCAACCATCAAATAGACTCGAGAGAGAGAGAGAGAAGAATCACAGCATGTAAAAGTTATCATTCAAAGAAAAAAAAGAGGCCTAGTGAATGTCAGTTGTTTCATGAGACATGCATAAATTTCAAACAGTGCCAGTAAAAAGGTTGTAGGAGGGGAGTTTGTCATTAGAGGGAATGACAGGGAGAGAAAGAAGTGAGAAAGAGAAATAAGTGAAAAAAGGAGAAGGGAGAAAGTAAAAGAGAAAAGAGACAGGAGAGAGACAAAAAAGAAAGTGTTGAAATGGAAGGAAAAAAAAAGAGAAAGATAGGAGAAATGGCAGAGGAAGGGGACAAAACAAAGTGAAAAAATAGAAAATAAATGAAAAAGAAATAAGAACTGTAATAGGAAAAAGGAGAGAGAGAGGAAAGATAAAATGAAAGGAAGAAAGAGAGGGAATGGAGCCTTGTGCATACAACTCTAAATTATTTCTTGGATACAATCCAGTTTCCTCTAAAAATCCACATAACTCCCATGATCCACACACTTACCACATATAATATTTAATAAACTGAAAAGACTAAAACAGAAGATAGAAAAGAACTAAAAACGCTCTTCCCCTCCTCCTCTTTTATCCCACCTCAAGAAGCCAATGAAAACAAACTGACATTCTTTAAACAAGAACAGCCTATATACTTTTCGCCTGCTTTTTCTCACTTTCTCTCTGTCCCAGTCGGATGTTAAAGCTAATACTGCAACACCCACTTTCTGTGAATTGGTTAGCAGTAGCAGAGTTAAGAGAAGGATACATTTGGTGAAATGAAGGACTGGAACTGCCTTTAATGACCCATTGTTTGGTATTATTAAGTGAGGTTTTTACTTTAAACAGAAGACTACAGAGTCAAAAGGTTAAAAAAGTAATGGATGGTATTTATTTGCCTCTTCTCATGTGGGTAAATATAGCATAATTTTGGTTTAATGTGACACTCAATACACATATGAGGGTGATGGCAAAAATTGACCAGTCCAATTCTGCATAGCATTGGGGAATGCCCTTTGACCCTAACCTTTTTAGTGAAATAGAATTGGGATGTCCAGAGATCAGGCATTCAGTTGATATATGTCCTGTCAAGGTAACCAAAAGTAATAAACATTTTTGGTCTGGGAAAAAAAGGGGAGAGCGGAAAGAGAAAAAGTGGACAGGTCATAACATTTGTTAAATACACTAACCTATGCATCCTAATATTTTTGTACATTTATTTAGTTCTAAATTTATATTTACTGAAATAGCTGAGAGTTTCTTCATATTCTGATTGGCATGTTTATCAATACTGGGATACATTATATACATAACTCCTAGATTCTAATTTCTAGAAATTATTTTCTTGTGTGTGTGTGTGTATATATACATACACACAAACACATGTATACATTCATTAGGCTAAGCAGCTGTGGCACAAGGTTACAAATATAGAGCACTCAAAGAGGTTTGAAATCACTAGTAATTATCAACTAGTCCAGCTTATAAACTATAATCATTACAGTACATGAAGTAACACACACACACACACACACGAGATAAACATGTCACTCCTACTCTCGAAACATTACTATTATTTCTCCCATTTCCTAAAAAATATGGCAAGCGGTTTTATATAGATCAAAAAGCCACAGCCATTAAAACCCAGAAGTCAACGCTTAGAATGGAATTTATATTACAAACATTTCCCAAAACTAGTGAGGAAGCTTTCCTTTATCGGCATAAATTTCAGCCTTTTTTGACCTCCCTTACCTTGTATGGCCCAAGGGGGCAGGATCAAAGTGTAGTAGGCTAACCTGTTGCTACCGATTTTGATCAGTAGTGAACTCTGTGTCCGAGTTTATTTTTTTGCACGTGTTTCTCTGGACTCGTTGTTCAGTATTGAGTTACTGCCACTTTTTTTTGTCTGGCAACTGGACGCTAGTTCCACCCACTTCCCTCACGCTAGGTCCAGTTGCTAAATTTCATGAGTAACTGATGGCTGGGGATGTGTATTTCTAAAAAGAAATAGATAACTTCGCAGTCTACATTAGTCTCATTTTATTTCATTTATTCATATTGAAGTCATTTTTCTTCTTTTTTTTTTCTTAGTTAGGGTCTCATATATCATAGAATTGTACTCTCCCCTCCTGTTTGCGTTTCGCAACCATGAGAACCCACCAATAAGCAACTCCCCCATCAATTCCACCAACAATTCTCAAATCCTTTTTGGGGCCTTATCAGATCCTTCTGAGGGTTGCCAAATGTCTCAGACCACCAAGGAAGACTTCCAGCTAAGCCAGAAGAACAAGTGGCCAGCAAGGAAAGCATTAGCTGGCCTGCCCCTCCAGGCTCTTCAAAGACTCCAACATCAATTCCTTCAAGCAGGCCTATACCACCAGGACAGAAACCAACAGAAAGTGCAACACCAGCCTCCTGGAAAGTTCTGCAGAAAAGCCCAGAGGAATATAACAGGGATAGGGTGGGCAAGTATGCCCCATATTTCCAAGGCAACGTCATCTTGCCAATCCCTGAGATATATGAAGCCCTCGCTTATTGTTGTCATCGACATCAAAATGAGGAGATTTGCGGGGCTAAAGAAAGATAACTTTTAAAAGCTGATGCATACAGCAGCATTCCTGCCAACAAAGCTTTGCAACCTGAGATGTGCTGGTACTAACTAAAGAGCAGGCACCTCCTTTTGTCCTCTGCAGGTCCATAACTCTGCTAAACAGAGTTAAAAATTTTGGCCCAGGTCTTAGCAAACCGTTCGCATTAATTAGATCACAACAGGATTATGGTAATTTCAAAAGAAAGAGTTATGAAAATAAACACTTGACCAATCTTCCACGGAAGCTTAAGGTTAGTACTTGGAGCCTTTAGAATATCTCCAGCTGAGAGCCTATATGCTGAGGCTAACAGATGAACCTGCAAATATTAGAAGCCACAAATTGGCCCTCCAGTACTACATTAAATTGAAGTCATGCCCAGCAAATCCTGCACACAATACTTTTTATCCAAAATACAAAGAATTATTCCAAAAGAATGAAAAAGCCATAAAACACTTTGGCCTCCGGATGAAAACAATCATTTGAGAAGTAGACATGGATTTGACAAATCCATAAGACAATCATACCAGATATTCCACCTTGGAAAAAATGGCAAAATAATCTAGTCTGCTCAACTATTTACCCATAGCTGGAGAAAGAACAAATGGATTCATGCTTTTTCCAAGTGAAATGCAAACAGCATTATCCTGGATTTGAACTCGGGTCACTAATTCCATTTCCTACGATGATAAACATTACACTAAGTGCACCTCCCTAAAAGATTCCAATGTAGCAATAAGGCAAATGTTAGATGAATTAAAATAAAAGTTAAAATCATAATAATGACTGCTTTTGCTTTATGTAAAAATGAATAAAAAATGTTTGGTTAGATGTTTTCATTATTTTGCAGTTTAAGTGAGAAAAAAACAAAAAAAAACAACCAAAAACAAAAAAAAACAAAACATTTCAAATCTTAGAGTTTCAAAGAACTTGAAACTAGTTGAAACCATTCAAAACTCTACAAGAAAAAACAAAAAAAATTTACCTTCCAGCAGATGAAGGGCTGCGTGGCAGAGTAGCAGACCTAGAACTGGTATCCACATGCAGTGAACTGCCTGGGGGCAATGTAGAACTGCCATCCACCATGTTTCCTGAGAACTGTTGCATGTGTTGTTGTTGCTGCTGCTGCTGTTGGTAGTACTGTTGTTGTTGTTGTTGTTGATGTTGTTGTTGTTTTTGTAGAAGCAGCTGGTGGTCTGGATGGGGTGGCATTTGGCTGTGATGGAGGTTGCTCTGTTGTTGCTGATGATGATAGTGGCTTGACTGGCTAGAGCTCATTTGGTGGTGTTGTTGTTGTTGTTGTTGTTGCTGCTGTTGATGGTAAATATGTTGCAGAGTGTTGTATTGACTGCCATGACCCCCAGTCAATGTCCCTGTTGGACTGGACAGTTGACTGCCTGCTAATAAGAGAAAGAGAGAGAAAGTGAACGAGTTACCAAACAAATCAAAAATAAATTCTTTCAAAATCAGAGCACAGAAGATTCTTTTATATTGCAAAAGAATTTTTTAAGAAAAAAAACATTAGTCTAATGACCAAAATTAAAATCAATTCCTATTATTTAAAATTACTTCAACACGATATTTAAATGTTTAACATACAGAGAAAAAAAAAAAAAAAGGCATCTCTAAAATTAAAAACAAATCAGTTAATAAATAAAAATACTGAAGGACCAAAAATCAAAAACCAAATTATCTCATATTAAAGAAGACCAAATTCTAATGATTGCTATGTAGAGAAAAAAAAAATGGAGCACTTCTGAGATTTCTCTCTCTCTCTCTCTCTCTCTCTCTCTCTCTCTCTCTCTCAAAAAGCCCAATAGAGATCAAAGTTAACAGCCAAAACTAAAATGAAAGATTTTTACAAATGTTATATAAGAACCCATTATGTGGAGAAAAATATTGGAAAACAAAGTAATCCACAGTGAAAAATTTCATATGAAAAAAGTCAATGTCACAACATTTCAGTTTCCATAAATCATCATCAGAACTTAGAAACAATATTATGAAGCATCGTTAGATCACTAATGGATGCTTAATAAAATACAAAACCCATTATATATTTATAAAAGAAACTATCATTATATTAAAAAAAAAAAGGGTAAGTCTGTATTGATCCAATCCCTCTCCACAAGCAAAGTAAAATAAAATGTTTTTAAGTATAGTTTAACAGGTTTGAATTCAGGGTTTTCTTTCTCTCAGACTGGTCACCATACCAAGGTTAAAGACCTCAGTCTGCCCTACTATTTATCCATAACTGGAGGGAGAATAGTTGGATGCATACCTCTTGCAAGAGTATAAGTGTGAGATGAAATGCAAACAACTTTGTCAAGGATTTGAACTCTGGCCACTGTGTTCATTTCCTATGAAAATAACCATTACACCATGAGAAAGGGGAGGTGGAGTAGTCCAACTACATTTAATAAGATAAGTGATTATAGAAAATGTAAACATTTTTACAAAATGTCAACATTACCAACATAAACCTTTCCAATTGTCCTAATCTTCATTATTATTTATGAGAGAGAGAGAGAGAGAGAGAGAGAAAGAAAACAAGTGATAGAGAAAGTAGGTAAGTAGTAGAAAACCCTATATATGATGTCATATAGGGTTTTCCTTTCTATTTTCAGCCACCAACCATCCTTCACTTCCCCCAATCCCATTAAATTCCTTGGTGACACATGATATATATATTTCATGAATTGTCACTTCTTCTGGGCACATGATAATCATGATGTATGTTTTGTCAAACTTTAAGTACTTCCACATTTGACCACTCATTTAGAATCTATGCTAAAATCTAATCTTTGATATAATTAAAAAAATAAAAGTAGATTTCTGTCTAAGTCCAAGAGTTAAATGAGTAATTTTAAATGTAACTTTTTTCTTAAATTTTTGGTTCAACATTATGTGCCAATGAAAAGGAGATTTCAAACTGTACATAAAATAAAAGAGAATGTGAGAAAACAGCTGATGGTTGATATTTATTTATTCAATTTATTTTTAATTATTGTTTACCTAAAATATTAACTCAAATTACTTTCATAGGGCAACATTTAACTGAATTGTTGAAAGAATGAGAAAAAAAAATATGGAAATCATAAAATTCATCTATATAAGAATTATGAAGGGAGAAGGTCACTCATAGTACAATTTGAATTTTGGGGGGATATTTTTTACTCATTTTTTGGATTATTTTCATATATCCACTAATTTGATATTGTTTCCTATAAGACAAAAAGGATAAGCAAAAGGTGGTGATAAAACAATCTTTTCAGAATACAACACTTAAGCAGTAATGTTAATCTTTTGTAAAACAAGATTGTATAAAAAAAAATAAAACAATTATCAAGCATTTAAAGAAAATAAGCAAAAATGTATATTGGAACCCAAAATTTATAAGAATAATCAAAAAGATTTTTTAAACATTTGTATATATAAAACAAACAAAAAGAAAAAATTTTTTAAAATCTGACCCAATCATTAAAAAATCAATTAGTTGACTCAAGGATATCTGGAATCTAAAAGTATAAATTACTGATATACTAAGATGAACCTCTATTTTATTTGAAGAGAAATAAGTATACAGTTTAACCCTTAAAATGCCAATCTATTTTCCTTTTGAAACAGACTGTTATGACAGTAGCAGTGTTCTAAAATTACCCAAATGATCTTATAGTATAAGACCTCATACTTTAAGAAAAGCACCTTCAGCATATTTATGTGCTACTGTAATTCCTTGTTAAAAATATAGAAAACATATTAGACTTTTAGACCAGCAAAAAGCGGCTCATTGGCCTAGTTGGTAAAGTGTTTGCCAATGGTCCAGGAGACCAGTTTCAATCCCAAGTTGCGTCGTACCAAAGACTTTAAAAATGGTACTTGATACCTCCTTGCTTAGCACTCAGCAATATAAGGTATGTATCAAGGGTAAAGTGGAGCAATCCAGGGAAAGGAGTAGCAACCTACCCTACACCTCAATGTAGTAGCTATTGAAATTTTCATTTACTATTATATGATAGTAATTTAATTTTTCAAAAATGAATCCTTGACTCAATATAAAACAATTAAAATATGATTCTCAAATTAAAAAAAAAAAAAAAAAAAAAGTACTGCTAATAATGCATATACATGTAATGTTAGACAAAATTCAAGTGACTTTTTGTCAAATAAATCTTAGATGTAAATTAAAAATAAAGATTAAACAGTATTTTAACAAAGAATTAAAATATTTCTAAAAAATTTCAGGGCAGAAATGGTCTTTTTGATTATACCATACAGAAAATTCACACATAAGTCTGAAAATAATCCAGCTATTTAATATTAATGAAAAACAAGTCTACCAAGAGCAATTTTACAAAGTCCTCTTTTGAAATCACCATCAACTGCCTCCTCATATTCTCTTTCATCAAATTTATGGTCGGAAATCTCCTTTTCAACCATAATTTTGGCTTCAAGTAAGGTTACAGAGAATCAAATCTGGACTGGGGTGAGAGAGTGCTTACTTGGCTAATTCGCTATTTTAGCAAAAATGTTTGTGAATATGATGGGTCTTCAAGGTCATTTTTTGAGATCATCAGCTGCTTTATATTTTTCTGTACAGTCTAAAATCTCTTTTTCAGAAATGATTGTAGTTTACACTTTTCAAAAAAGTTTGCAGTCTTCTTTCAAGACCACCATCAGCTACCTCATCTCCTCTTTAATCTAATCCGCCATCTCTGATTTACTGTTGATTAACTAGAAGTCAGAAGGAGTCAAATCTTAACTCTAAGGAAGTGGACAAACTGGAGTGATAGAATGCTTACAAAAAAAAAAAAAAAAAAAAAAAAAAAAAAAAAATCACTGTGCAAAATCTGAAGAATTGGGCAGTCAAAAGGTTAAAAAATGGCTTGAGACTTTTGGGACAGTCCATAACCTAAACCTTTAATTCTCAGTCAATTGCTAAATATTGTGCTTATCAAATAGCCTTCCAGAATAGGAATCCTTTTCATGAGTTTTTTGGCCAAGTTTGAAGTGTTGGTACCAAAATTTTATCTATATTCACTCATTGAAAAACCGCAATAATTTGAATACTACTCATTTATTGTGATGTCACAGTCCAAAATGTTAGCCACTACATTACAGGGACTTCAATGATTTGAATAGTTTCCCATTAATGAACATCTAAGTTTCAAGTGAAGCTTGATGCATAGTAACTGTGAATGTGAAACATCGACAATACACAAGATCCCTTAATGGCATCTCACTGTCAACTGAGTAACCTCACTGGAAAGGGTCTGTTAATGCATGCACAGTAAGGTCCTCTTTAATTGCTAGCCAAATTACATCAAAGACACATAATTGGTTCTTGATACATTCAAAATGGCTTGATACTTTCCAACAGACCTTGTATGCTTAAATTATGTTTAAATTCAAACAAAATTCCTATTTGTAAGATAAAGTAACATCTAGGTTTTTCATTAAGGATATGATCTGGTTAATTATTAAGAGATAAAATTATCTGAGAAGGAATTTTTGTAATTATGATTTTCATCTAAATAACTGTGTTACTTTGTACCAATACTGAAGAGTTAAACTAAAATGGTTTAAAAAAAACAATAAAAAAAGATAATTATTACAGATATCCAAGTAATTGAGCCAGTGTTAAAAGAAATTTCATTGATTTGGGCCAATAAAACATTTTTACAGTGTCACTCATACCAATTTTCACAGTTCAAAATATTAAATACTTGAAGCAATTTTTCATAATTAGTTGGCAAGCAGATTTTTAAAAAAATCAGGGATTTTAAATGGTCACTTAAATTTTATTTAAAATCCCAGTAACTTTTGGTTTTTAAGTCATTTTCTTCCACTCTTTCTACAAACATACGCGTTCATATGAATTTCATTTTTAACTAGGTGATATCAGATGAAGATAATTTGCCAGTTTTTCATTGGCATCCTAATCAATTAGCCATTCTCTAACAAACATTATATCACTCATTTATCTGTTTTATAAGCAGGAGGTGAAAATAAACAATGTAAGAAAAAAGTTGTTTTTTTATAACTTTTTGTGGTCATTCAAAGACCCAATTTATCAAATCTGCATACCAACTATATACAATGAACAAAGAATAAATACCACCAATCAAATATTAAAGAATGATTTTCATAAAAATCCATTTATAAATAATTTGGATCCATGCATACATTTTTTTTAAAATTCATAAGTAAAAATACAAAAAAAAAAAAAAAAAAAAAAAAAAAAAAAAAAAAAAAAAAAGAAACATAAAAAAAAACAGTAAATATAAAAAAAGTAGAGTTTGAGGTTACCAATCCATGAAGTTAGTCAGAAGTTGTTATCCAAGCCAAAGAGAGAAAAAGCAGAAAGAGAGAGCACATGCCAGACACACCACCAGACTAAATTTTTCTAGAACTACTCGCTTACTATTGACAGTTCTAGCCATTTTCTCCTTTATGTGCTTGTGTGTGCATACACACACTATATATGCACACACACACACGAAAAAATTGATAGAAAATGAGTTTTTTTGTTTTTTTTTATGGAATGATTCTGAGAATATTGTGAAATATTGGAAACTTTGGGGGCATTATCTCATATGTAACCTGAATTTTTGATGAGACACGTCATTGAAAGTATAACCAAATCAGTTATTTTCTAAATGTTTTTGTTATCAACTAACAGCCATTGTTGGTTTGTTTGGGTTTCAGTCATTGTTGGGACATCTTCCATAATATGATTTGCAAGCTAGTCTAGCAGACAAATAGTTTCATTCTCACTGGGTGTTCCTGATTCTAACATTGTACCAAACAAAGCTGTGTAAATGACAACTGACTGCCATTTTTGAGGTTATTGAGTTAAAACCAAGAATGAAACTCTTCAACTCTAACTCACTTAAGTAAGTATATAATTACTTAAGTATTTTTAATTATAATTGATCAATTGTTTTACAGATCAAGGATAATTTTTGTTACCATTATTAGGTAAACCAGTTCAACCTGTTGCATAATTCTTGGAAACGGCTTTCTATCCGATTACTTCAAAATCAACAATCTCTTTAAGTAAATTTTAATTTACAGGATGATGAAAAACTAACTCCTTATCTTAAAATAAAATTCAGTTAAATGAATTATAAGAATTTAGAAATAAAGAGTTACTTTTCAATTACCCTGTATATCTAGAAATAATTAAGAATCATTTTGTTTAAAAAAAAAGTAGAGTACCTGTGCACTAAACTAAGCAAAGCTTAATAAATACCAAGAAAAAACATAAAAGTCAGGACGAGCTAACACCTGTTAGAAGCCATTAAAAAGTAACTCTTAAAATTATTGGCTCAAGATAACAAAATTTGCTAATTATTTTAGATATCTCATGTCAAATAAGTTAAGTTTTGAAAAAAATTCAAGATTTTAAGGAAGTAAATATTTTTGAGAAAGATTTGCTTTTTCAGAGATTTATATTTCCAATGAACATCCTATTCATCTTACAAGAAAGGTGTTCAAAAATAGTGTAAACAATGACTTATAAAATCTCTGATAGTACTTCTACAGTTTACTGGGCAAACTACTTGTATAGGTCATATAATTTTAAGAAAAGTATATTTTGTCCCATATTTACTCCTAAATATAAACTAAAAAGAAATGAATCTGTAATCATATCTATCTGAAATTCAATATTTCAAGTTACATAGTTGTTAATCTCCAGATGCCTAGCATTAAGTGGTACATAGTAATTTTTTTAGACAGCTGTCAGATATATATTAAGGAAATATAACAGTGTTTTGTTCTTTTGTGCATTATTTTAATCATGTAAAATTATACTTTTAGAAATAATTTACAAAGAACAGGATAGATATCAGTACTTGTACAGAATAGCACAACAAAGAAAATTTCCATTATTTCTTCAGTAATGTACAAAAAAATTAATATAGAATTGCAATACTTACATTCACAATCCAGATAAGGATGTTTCAGTCACTTTTTTTTTTTTTTTTTTTTTTTACAGAAAGATTACATTTATGTCTCCAAAATTACATATTGGCAACCTTCTTAGTCATCATCTTAGTAGATAAGAAGGGAAAGACTAAAAAAACTATGGCAGATGGATAAACTGTAGTTGATGTAATTTTTTAAATTGTTCAGTAAAATAAAATGAAAGAATTTGAATACAAATATTAATTTTTTTTGGTATATTACTGCAGATATTTAAAGGTATCCTATTTTAGACAAGCACTCAGATATTTGTTATTTACTAAACTTAGCTAAGCCTGGCACAAGGCCACAAGTATAGAGCACTCAATAGAGACTGAATTTAGTACAGTAATAATGGTCTGAGAATTTAGCTTACTACTGTACAATGAGTTGCCTAAGTTCAGATATTTATTAAACACAGGTAAATTATACTGCTTATCAAGGAACCTTGTATATGGGTAATGATTAGTGAGCTATTCTAACTGACCATTGCTAAATAGCCTAGTGCTAAACTAAGCTAAGTTTAATAAATGACAACTTATATATAATACTAGTATTATCTCTGATAGGATAAAATCCAATTTAAAAGAAAAAAAGAAAAAAAAAGTATTTATCCAGAATAGCACTGATAAAATATCTGCATTAATGTACAATAAAAAAAGTTAAATAGAATTGTAATACTTAGATATTGTCAGATAAGAGAAAGTTTCAATCATTTGCTTCATTTTTTTTTACTGAATTGTTAGAGTTAAAAATTACATTTTCAATGACCTATAATTTACTCATCCATTATATTTATTTAGTATTTCTCTCTCCCAATCATGAAGTGTTGACTGATTGCCAATACATAATTGTGGAGACTTGAATGTCGCTGTAGAGTAAAAAAGAGGCAAATGACTGAAACTTAATCTTATCTGGAGGATGAAAGTAAATATTACAATTCTATATAATTTTTTTTGTACAAAATATAACAGAATTTTTTTTTGTGGTGTTATTCTGGACAAGTACTAAAAAACTTTTTAAAAAATCATTCATATTTGGAGACTGATAGTAAGATTCAATAAGACAATAGGTAAATAAAGATTAAAATCTGAAATCTAGCTAGATATTAATTTTTAAACAATTCTGAGAATGGGCAATTATATTTTCCAATTGATTCTTCCTTATTTCAAACCAATATTTGTTAAATGTTTGCTAACAATCTTCACAGATAACATTTTATTTAAAAGTTTTCTTTGAAAAGTAAACAATCAATATATTTTTCAAATTTTCTAATTGAAGCCTTGTCTATTATTGATTTTTTTATTAGCATTATTTTCATTTTAATTACATTTGCTTTTTACTAAAAGAATTGCTGTAGAATGAAGGTCTGGATGGTTTGGATAAAAAGCAATTGAAATTAAAATGAATGTCATATTTGTCCCCAAAAATTGATAGTGTTGTAAATTTTTTTTTACTGAAATAAACAAGTTTAGCCCAGTTGCTTAGTCTCTTATGTCATTTCAGTAAGCTTATAACAGCAATAACAATCTCCTTTTTGAACTCAAAAATTCTTCATAATATCTTCATATTATAATATGCTATCAGATAGACTCACAGAATTTGCACCAAGACTAACTCTATAATCAGTTCAGTTCAGTTCTGTCTCTTAACCATAGTTAGGATGAGAGGAGACTTAAGGACAGAAAAAGCTGAGTTTTTTTTCCATGCCTGTCTGTCTGTAGCCATCACCAATGTTGCTTCTACATATCCTTTCTGTGGTTTGTGTAAGTTGGAGTCCATCACTCCAAGATTTTGACCACCAAACACAGTGGAAATCATGTTGATTCTCTATGCATTTTCATTATGTCCATTAAAACTGCTGTTTTCTTTGACATTCAAAAACAGCATCTTTTTTATTTAATTCAACAAATGATGATGATAATGATTATAAAAAAAGTGTTTTCTTCCAATTATTTCCCTTGCTTAATACAGAAAGTTCTGTAATTCCATAAATACACCTAATAAAGATAAATGATTCAATTATCATTAATGGATTAGAAAACTGTATTAAGAAATGTTCCCCATTTCAGTTAAATAAGGACAATGTCAACAACAACAACAACAACAAAAAAATGGTATAAGTAAAAGAAAAAGTCTCAAAAGTATTTTCACATTCAAAAAATAATCTCTAACCAACAACATTTACAAAAAGCCCATAAAATTTGTTCAGTTCAGACAACCCAAAGGAATCATCATTAAATATTGTCTTGCCATTTTCTTTTTTCTTTGTTAATTAGTGAATCATTAAAAGAGATAGAAAGACATGAATGACAACATCAAAAAAGACAACAACTACGACGATAATGATGGCTTCATTGATTGGTCTACCTTGTAAATGAGGTTCAGCATCTTCAGGAATGGAAGCATAAAGTGGATCAGAGTAGCGTGCTGCCTGCCGATAATATTTGCCCTGTGTTGTCTGTGATTGTGTCCTGTGCTCAAAAGGAGCAGAAGTAGGTGGAGTGGTAGAAGACTGCAGCAGGACGGTCCCACCTGGACCAATCATCGTCAATGCATAACCAGAGTGCACACCTGGATTAAGAACTAATGAGGCAGGCAAGAAAAGATGTTAGAGAACAGAGAAAGATTTTAAAGCAAGCAATGTTTAGAAAAAAAAGTCAGTCATCATGCATTTGCCTTTAATCCCAATGGCTTCATTCAGATTTTACACTTTGTAAAAAGATAAAAAAACAATAAAAAAAAATGTTAGTGCAGAAATTGATTTGTTTTGATATAAGAAAAAGAAAATCTTATTTACAAAGACATTTTTTGATTAACTAAATATTTAATCTAATATCAGCAAGGTAATATATATCTAACGTATATTAGATTAAATATTTAGTGTTTCAGAAAAATTGATATTTCATTTTGAAACGGCTGCTATCATTTGATATGTAAATATCTGAGCAATTAAACTGTTAAGGCAAATAAAACTAAACAGGTTTAATGTTGTACAAAATAAGATTTATTCATCAAAATCTGAATGAGAAATTCAAAGATATGCAGATTTCATGAATATTTTTTGCAAGTTTTCAAAATGTGCACTGCCTGGGACATGGCACAAGGGGTGGACATTTCAAAATGTAATGATATTGATTTTTTTGAAATACTGATTGGCCTACTTTTTGTAAAGAGCTAGAATAGTGCAGCCTTTTTACAAGGATTTAAATTATGAACAATAGCTTTCTAAATTAACATGTTAATCATCACTCAGCAGCAAAACAGTTATCAAAACTAAAGTATGATACTATTTAAAATTTACTTTAAATTTTCAAAATGGAAAGATTACAATGGTTCACTGCTTGTGGGATGCAGACCATCATCTAATCAGCAATGACTGAGTCACAATTGAATAAGCAGGTCCAGTGTGGGAAGGCCTGAAACCTCCAATGAACCTAGTCACAAAACACTGAGGATGCCTCTTGGCACATCTGGAAGATGCATCCATTAAAAGGAAATGAAATTATTTTTCAAATTAATAAAAGTCAAAAAAATTTGTCACCTTGTACATAGAGAAGTTTTGAAAGTGGAAAAAGAATATAGCAATTTAGTATTGCAAAAAGTTTCCCTTCCGACCCCCCCCATGTATATACCTATACAAAGATTAAAATAGATATTTATACCATCTACATATAATAGGTTTAATATAAACATATATAAGATGGAATGAAATACACTTTTTTTTTTTTAAGTGATCCACTGAAATGAACTGATTTTGACAGATTTAACTTCTCCAAAAAATAACATCAGAAAACCAATGACATTTTAATTAGCTATCATAATTCAAAAGACCCCTCAAAATATTTAATTTACAGGATATTGCTTCAGGGATAAATCAGCATGATAATATTTATCACATTATTGAGAGAATAATAAGATGGTAATAATTTGCTCAAGATACTGAAAAAAATGATGACTGACAATTTTTAAATTGTCTGATGCTTTTTTTCTTTCATTAGACAAAGCATTGTGATCACTATTCATTTTTCATGAGTTTTTCTTTCATCACATTTTCTAACCTTGCATCCTACATGCTTCTGACACAAGGTTTTTGAAAAAAGAAGACCCTCTCACAGAGAGGTGAGCAAACCAAAAATAACTTAGTTATATTTTCATTCCTTTTTAGGGAGGCATCAAACAATGAACCTGATTTTACCTTTTTTAGACAATAAGAGTAGATGCTGTCCCCAAAAACTAAGCTTTTTATCTGTCAAATTTTCTAAATTACTTAGATTCAGCATTGTGATCATTATTCATTTTTAATGAGTTTTCTTTTGTTTCAATATTGCTGTGTGACATATACTATAAGAATTGTTTAATATTTCTTGAAGTCTTAATAAATCAGCTCAGTTGGCTGGGGCTGTAGAATATGACAAGTGCACCTCTGCAGAAAGGTAAGACAACTCCTTCCCAAATGAATGTTCTGGTTATGACACTAAACTGCATTTAATGGTGAGGCTCTAGTCTTGAAGTTTAGGTAAGTGAGTAGTACCCCTTTATTACCATTACTCCAAGGCCCACTCTGACCCAAAGTGGTAGTACCTGTTGGGGTCCCATCTATGGTTCAAATAGAACTGTTTAATAATTTACTATGCTTGAAATCATTTAACTGTGTGCAAACAATAAATAGCATTACTTGAAACCTTTTAACTGTGCAAACAAATAAGCTTTGGCTTGTTTAGAAATAATGTTACCCACAAACCATTTGCTTACAACTCATTATATAAAACATATTTAGCATTGAATAACCCACAATGTTTGATATGCCATAAAACACAAGCAACCAACATCTTTGTGAGTGATTCATTAGGTAACAAAATCAGTTCTTTAAGGATCTGTGTATGAAAATCCATTACTTTAGGTCCACTCGTAAAATCCCTTAAAGAAATAACTATCTGGAAACCTTTTTTTTGAAAAAGCAAAGCCAGCTGGATTAGTATGCAGAAAAATAAAGCATGTTATTAGTGTGCAAAAATATTAAAAACTAAATAATGTGACCAAACAAAGAGTCATTAAATAATTTTCACACTGATTGAATCCCAATCTGAAAATTACAAATAGATACAAAACTAGAAATAAGATCTGAATATAAGGTGTGCGTGTGTGTAGAAAGGCATTACTACAATTCACTTGGGACATCTTTGACGTTTGTTGAATTTCTGCCATAAAATGTATCATTATTATGCACTGATGTGCTCAGATGAGTATCTTTATCTTCATCATTGATACAATATAGGATTCAGTTCAAAGATTACCAGTTATGACATATACCTGGGGGTTTCGAGGACTATAACAACCAAGATAAGAACACTAGTCCGAATACATCTATGTATAATAATCAGCTTTGATTTTCTAACAACTTTTAAACTGATTTCCACTCTTTTGTGTCCAAGGATAAATAAGAAAAACAGTAAAATGAAATCAGTTTGTTGATAGATTGACTTATTTTGTATTTTGCATATTTTTAACATTTTTTAAATTAGCAGCTACTGAAATAGCCTCAGGTTTTCTGAAGTGTCTGATTTATTTTGGAATCAAATCTTTTAAAATCCAACATTCAAGGATGAAAGAATTCAAATTAACTATATATATATATATATATATATATATATATATATATCACACACATTTGCATACACATGTGTGTATGTGAAGGATATTAAAATAAAAAGAATGATTAGAAGACCTTCCTAAGAAATTAGATAAAGAGGTCTAACTCCTGTTAAAAATCTAGTCTTTTAAAACAGAGATCTTTGAAATGAATAGCTAATAATAAAATTCCTGCTTTAACTGTTTTTTAGGAGAGAGAGAGAGAGTGCTGGTTGGTTGGTTTTTATGGCATATCAACCTTTGTAGGTTATTTAACACCAAATCCATTTTTATGTCAATAATCAGTTCTATTTCAAACAATTCCATTTAGCATGAGTACACAGTTTAATTGTCAAAAATATTTCTATTTCAAACTATTCAGTTTATTCAAACAGAGCTAATTCAATTTAGCGTAAGTATAGATTTTGTTTACACAGTAAAATGTCAAAACAGTTCTATATATAATAATTCAGTTTAGTGTCAGTACAGTTTCAATGTCAAAAACGGTTCGATTTCAAACAATTCAGTTTAGCATAAGCACGTAGTTTAAATGTGAGTACAGTTTAATGGTCAAAAACATTTCTATTTCTAGCTATTCAGTTTAGTCAAGCAGAGATAATTCAGTTGAATATAAGTACAGATTTTGTTTACACACAGTTAAATGTCAAAACAGTTTTATGTTAAACAGTTCAGTTTAGAGTAAATACAGTTTTAATGTCAAAAAACAGTTCTATTTTAAATAATTCAGTTTAGCATAAGCACGCAGTTTAGATGTAAGTACGTTTTAATTGTCAAAATCATTTCTATTTCAAGCTATTCAGTTTAGTCAAACAGTTCAGTTTAGCATAAGTATGCTGTTAGTTCTATTCAACCCATAGATAGGACCCTTATCAGGTGCTACCACTCCGGGTCAAAGTGGACCTGGGAGCGATGGGAATAAAGGGGTACTTTGCATTCCTCAAAGCTCCAGCATTACTGGAACCTCACCATCAGATTGTTTAGTGTCATAAATAGGACACTCGTTGGGGGGGAAGTGCAGTCGGTGTATTCTACAACCCCAGCCGACTGGCCAATACACAAAGTTAATGTCAAAACAGTTTTATTTTAGATATTTCAGTTTAGCATAAGTACACAGTTTAGATGTCAAAACAGTTTTATTTTGAGCAATTCAGTTTAGCATAAGTATGCAGTTTTAATGTCAAAATTCTATTTTAAACAATTCAGTACAGCATAAATACGCAGTTTAAATGCAAAAAAAGTAAACTCCAGCCACCATTTAGTTCTATTTAACCCATAGATAGGACCCTTATCAGGTGCTACCACCCCGGGCCAGAGTGAACCTGGGAGTGATGGCAATGAAGAGAGACTCTGCATTTCCCAAAGCTCCAGCATTGCTGGAACCTCACCATCAGATTGTTTAGTGTCATATCTAGGACATTCGTGTGTGGGGGGGTCTTACCCCTCTGCAGAGAAGCAGTCGGTGTATTCTACAGCCCCAGCTGACTGAGAGAGTGTGTGCGCATATATATATATATATATATATATATATATATATATATATATATACATACATACATACATACATACATACATACATACAATAGTCAAAATACTAAGAAACACTTAAGATTATTTAGAACTTAAAAACCATTAAAATCATAGCCATCACAAGCATCTTATACTATTGCCTGTTTTATGACCCAAGTAATGTAGCTCTATCTTGAATATTGAGCACTATCACTAAAACAAGTTTTCTTTTAAATATTACTACTACTACTATATATATGTATGAGTATCTTCCTTATTATCTGCTTGATGATAATGGCTGACTCCATGTGAAGCTTTTAGTACAAGTTTTTTAACCTGTTATTTTAACATCAGCTAGTTTCAGTTTTAAAGTATAGAGCCCTCTTTTTAGATATTTCACAACAAATATAGGGAGTTTATAATTGTTCCTTCTTGTTGTCTATATATATAAATATATATATATATGACAAAACATAAGAACATTCAATTTAAATACCTAATATCTTGTTCTAAATCCACTAACTACAACAAACATAGCTAACATCATAAAGCCATATGCAGTTTACCAAATGAATTACAGGTTTAATATTTCTTGAAAAGAGGTAATTATAGCAATGTAGTAATAACAAAGTTATGCAGAATAACTTCAATGGAACAATCCTCTTAAATTTTAATCTAAGAAAATGGAAGTAAAATGGTTAAGTGGCTATGTTTATGAGGTAAGAGATTAGAAAATTATTGAACACAAAAAAAAAAAAAAAATTAAATTTTGATAGAGAAATTAAGGGAATTTCAAATTATACAATGCAAAATGTATTTTTTTTTAATTGCTGGATTTATAGCTTTTTGAAAGCTTGATCAACTAAAAGATGAAAACAATAACTTTTTCTTATACTGAGTCATCTATATTTGAGTAAAATTCTCATGTTTGTAAATTGAATTTTCTGAAGATTACCACAGAACATAAAACTGAGTAGTAATTTTAATACTTTGTTTCAAGGGATGTTATATACCATATTTTCTGCCATTTAAGATGCCTGGTTTATGAAGTTATTTAAGATACTATCACTTCCTGCAACTTCTTCAAGCTCCATAGATGCCAATTTCAAACTTCAGTAGATAACCCTCTAGTTGAAGTACCAATGAATGGAGTGATAGGTAATGTAGGTATAGGATTATTTTAAAGTTAAATATGCATCTTATGTAAGATATTTATTGGAATATACTTAAAACACTCTTAGAGAATAAAGCAGTTTTCACTCCAATTTGCAGCTGATTTGGTTTGGTTCTTTTGTTTCATGGCATACTCATCTTTCAGGGTTATTTAATGCCAAACTATCCTCATAAAAGAACAGTAGTGGTACTATTTAACCAATAGTTGAGGGGTAAGGAGATTCATACTTTTCCTAAGGGTATTAGTCCAAAAGTGAATATAAAAGCCAGACTGGAGTTTGAACTCTTTATACAGAACATATTTTCTTTTAGTTGTCTGAATTTCTGAGACAAAGCTTGATGATTTTTATCATTAAGGGTTTTCAGACTAATGTCTTTATCTTTGTTATTTCCACAACACTATGTGTCCAGCAGGACACATAATGTAACTGTTATAGTCGTTGGTTCCCTAAGCTTCTAAGGAGACAATCATCAGGAGGTTGCAGGTTCAATCCTGAGTGCAGGCAAGTAACAATATAGGAATTCTTAACACTTGTACCTGGTTATAGTTAATAGAATCAGAACAGGTGACCCCTGTGGATTCAATAAAGGACGTAGTTCAAAGTTCCATGTAGGTTCCAGAGTTTGACAAACACCTAAAGAAGGCTGGAGGACATATCTGCTGCAACATTGTGGAAATAGCAATAAAAATGAAGACAATAGTGTGAAAACCCTTAATGATAAAAATTTTTTTTTTTGAAGGGAGAGAGAAGTATTTTATATTTTGCATTATTTCCCTGAAAGAGAAACTTGGTCACTCCAACATTTAATCCCTCAGTCTGTTGCTCTTCCACTTTCTTTTTACCAATATCACTTTAACTACCTCAAGTTCAGGTGTCTCTCTCTTTTCTTTACTTTCTTCTGGATACTTAAGTAATTTGAAAGGATTTCAGTTGACCAATGTCTCCACATTCTCAATTAGCTAACATTGACACATGTAGATAAATTCTACTCTATATTCCAATGTATCTAATAATAACAAAAAAATACTTATTAAAAGAAAATCATAGAAAGTTTTAAGTAAAAATTATTTAAATTATTACTAAAAAATGAAATTTTAACCATTTATTCACATGGTAAGTAATCTGTATATCAGTTTGGTTTGGTTTCTTTGTTTTAAAGGCATATCAACTTTTGTGGGTTATTTAATGCCAAAGCGATCTTAGCTTTCTCAAGGGTATTAGTTTGAAAATGAATGTAATAGTGCAACTGGAGTTTGAACTCTCATATTACAATGTTTCAGTCTAGCATGTTAGCCACTACATTACAGATTCCTCCTCCTCCTCCTCTGCATATCAATAGTAATTATTGTGCTTATTAAGCACAAAGTATAGGCACCCAGTGAAAATCACACTCACCAACAAAGGTTTAGTCTATCAATTTAAAAGTATATCACAATTTATGGTTATTTAATGCAGAAATTTGATTCATTTGTAATCATAATTATATTTTTGATGGTCCATTGCATTTTTTTAATTGCACTTTATTTGTCTATTATCATTTCTTTCTATAATTATGATATAATATTTAATACTTAATAATTCATACTCAATTATATGGTTTCAAGTAACTAATAATAATCCTTAGTAAACAATTATAGCTTCCAGTAACTATTCTTAATACAAATAATACAGACAGTTACCTGACAACCATGTATTCCTATATAATGCAAATAATTTTTCAAACAGATCTATTTAACTCATAGACGAGACCATTAGAGGTACAACAACACGAGGTCAGAGTGGACTGGGGAGTAATGATAGTGAAGGGGTGACTCTACATACTCCAAAGTTCTAAGATTGGAGCCTCACCAAGAGATGCAGTTTAACAACACACCCAGGACACTCATTTGTTTTTTAGAAGGAGGGAAGTCTTTTTCTTTTGCAGGGGATGCAGTTGGCATATTCTAAGCCCTGCTAACATGCTGAACCAACAGTAATCTGTTAGCCAAGCTTACTGGCTATTACACCTTAGGAAGCCCCCATAATGTAAGTAATTATAAAAGTTGTTTAGCAAGTTCTTATTAAATCTTTTAAATATATGAACCATTAAATCATGCTTAAGTATAAATGCTTTGAGTGTTTAACAAAATAGAAATAAAAAATTTTTTTTCTTTACTTATATGTAAATACTAGTTTAACTTGTTGGTCAAAATAGTAGTTCTATACACAAACATTAAAAAGAATATAAAATATTTCTGTAGAACCTGAAAGACAACAAACCAGACATCAACTGTAAATGTGCTAAAACTTTTGTGTATTTAACAAATTTTCAATAGACGATTTAACCTAGATATTTAGGAAAAAAAAAGTGGGTTTTCTTGCTAAGAAAGTCGGGCAAACTTGGACAAAAGAATTGAATTAAGTAGTATTGTACAGAAACTTATTACTTTTTCTTTTTAACTAAAACAGCATTTCTGCATCTATATATTACTAAAATTCTCAGAGAGTGTGTATGTATATATGTGTGGATGAAATATCTGGCAGAATGAAAGAGAAAAGGTGTGAAAACCCAATTTGGGGGAATGTTTATATATTATGTTTCACTCTGTAAGCTTCATCAGATAATGATTTAGAATTTTATTTTTCATTTCAAGTAAAAATATTAAGGAATGTTACAAACTCATAGACAATTGTAACATTTCCAAATTTTTTACTAGAATTTTAAAAACTTTCAGAATCATTATCTGTGAAGAATCATGCATGTAAAATGCTATTAAATATATAAATACTTCACATCTCTCATATATAAATGAAAAGCTAGCAAAAACCACACATCATAGTGAGATTTTTTAGAGCAATACAAATGGAAAATTAAATTTAGAGAATAAAACAATTTTTAGTCCAATTTACAACAAAATAATTGGGGGTGGCCATCAGCATTTGATTATTTTGATTACACTAAATGTAATCGAAATAAATTTTAAAAAATAAAAATTCTCAATATATATATATATATATATATATATATATATATATATAAAATCATCCAAATCCTCAATATGTAACTATGAAATACTGATTAGAATCCTTCATTGCTTCGAGCATCAATATTATGGACTGCTATTACAACCAGAATCTAATGGGTTGGTTCAGGAGTCTTCACAATTGTTCTAAAAACATTCTAAAGAGATTTGTGAAATACATCATTCTCTGTTTATAATTCTAAGAGCCATTAACAGACCAGAAATTGTTCTGGCAACTGAAAGTCTTCTTCATATTTTGGATGAACCATTCTTCAGTTCTCATCAAGTTTATAACCCAAAAGAAAAATATGGATCAGCCGAAACATTGTGTTAATAACATTCAGAATTTTTCACACATTTTATCATTTATAGTGGTTCTTAAATAGAGGGGAGAAGGATTTTAATTCAAAAACACAGTTAAAGTTTTGTAAATGTTTAAAATTTTCTTAACAAAAAAACAAAAACAAAAAAAAAAAAAAAAACTCTTTACTTTTTCCTTCTCTACTAGAAAAAGCCCCCAAAACTGCAGTATCACGACTACTTTTTCATATTAAAAAAAATAATCCATGTACATGTAAAACTAATCATATTGTCATTAAATAATTATATTTAGATGGAACCAAATCACTGGTATTTGAATATGCAGTTAAGAAACAACATGCTTTTAATGCGCAGAGATAAAAATTTCCCCATGCTTTATATAAATCATATCAATTTCTCCCATAAGTGTACCAAGGTAAACTAATGCCAGTTTTATTGTAAACTTACAATGGATTTTAATTTTATTGGTATTTTAAAAAAATCATGTGTCCATTCAAAATATCATGGGATATATATAAGTAATACTACCATAAGTTAGATAAAACCATTTAGTATTTAGCAGTTTTGATAGATTTCATATGAACATATTTAGCAACTAAATGGATAGATAAAAAAAAAAAAAAAAACTAAAATTATAGAACCGTCAATGTTAGAATTCTAAAAAAATAAAAATCAAAGAAAACATTAAAAGAGACACTAAAGCTGTGAACTAAATGAACTGTATCTAACATTGACCCCAAGAAAAAAAAATTCATATAAAATTGCTGGAAAAACATTTTTATAATTAATAATTATTTTTTTGACCAAAGGAGAAAAATTATCTGAAAAGCAAAGCCTATAAAGAGTAGATTTAAAAGAAAAGAGAAAAAAGACACTTTAGGCAGCTCAAGACAAAGCAGAAATGGTAAGTAAAAATGCACAAGCAAAAACAGTCCATCAACATAGATGAAAAGGTAGAATATGCAAATGAAAGTAGATGGGAAGAAGTTCCTCTGATATAGAAATGCACCAGGTAAAATGTGTGTGTGTGTGTGCAAAGGACAGGAAACTGAGATGATTTACCTGGTTGACCATGAATCATATAAGAATTAACAGGAGACAAGTGATAGGGAGTACTTGGATTCACGTAGGGTGTACCTGGAGACACTGGGAAAGGTGGGGTCATGGCTACAATAAATGAAATATGCACATCAAATAAACACAAACAGTCTAAAATCTACACATGCAGAAGGCATCACAAAGTAATTTGGAAAGAAACAAACAAACCACACAAAAGACAACAAATGGGAAAATGGAGAAATCAGTTTTAAGTAAAAAGAACAAAAAAGTTGTAATAAATATAAAAACAAACATGCTTTATGTAACAGTTGTAAAAGGAAGACAAGTAAAAGGTGAATTTTTTTATTTTAAAGTCTATCCTTCTACAATTTACGAAGAAAAAAATATTTGAATTTGTATGTTTATGTTAAAAATGTGAATGAATAAATTTTTTGTTGCTAATCAAATAATAATGACTTAGAAGTATTTTTTCAAGTTCTATTTTTTTAATTTTTTTTTTTTTTTTATAATTCAACCCCTTACGAGGTGTATGGGTACCAAATGTATAACAACAGAGAAGCATGTAAGCTAAAAGTGATACTCTGCATCCTTTATATGCTTGATTGATTTTAATGGCATGTCAACCTAGCTATGGTTTATTTTAGGCCTAGATATTAAGGAATTACATTCAGTGTATGTTTATATTTACATTTTTTGTGCAGTTGTTTAGATTTTTTTGCACATGGTCCTATCAAATACAAATAATTTTCAAACAGATCAATTTGATCCATAGATAGGACTAACAGGTACTTCCACTCTGGGTCAGAGTGGACCTGGGAGTAATGGCAGATCTTCAGAACTTGAACTTTACCATCAGATCCAGTTTAGTGTCATACCCAAGACACTTTATAAAATAGAATATTAGAAAATGATACTCCAAATTATGAATAATACAATGGCAGTTTCATCAATGACAGACACTGCAACAGACTTATCACCAAAGCAAGTATCCTTAGTATCAGTAGATAAGAGATTAAAATAGTTGAATGAATAAGATTTTATAAAATCATCAATAGTAAATAAGACTCAATCATGTAATTTTCTTTGTAGATTTTGTGGTCTTGCAAATCCTTGACAGAAGAGAGTTTTCTTTTAAGACTAGTTGTTCTGAAAGATGGCCACAAGCTGGCATAAGCTCAGGTCAAGTAAATAAACACTTTATATAAAAATAAATATTAAAATATATAAACAGAAATTGTCTTTTTAAAATTTTCTTAAAAAGTATATTTTCCTATTTTCAATAATTATTCACCATAAAAGGAGGGGGAAAAATTATTATTTACAGAAATGACTTAAGATTACATCAAAACCAGTTTTCTTATAATAAAATGTCAACATGACATAGCTATGAAAAGATGGCTATGTTCAAATTAATATTAAGATAATATAAAAAATATGAATTGTAATCAAGAGGAACTAAATTCTTATTTACTGACTATTTATGATTTACTTTTAATATTTTACTAATGTAGTTTTAAATGTTTTAAAAATAATTATTAAAAAAAGAATCTTTTTGATTAAAGATAATAGAATTTAAAATGTCATTATGAAATTTATATATATATATATCTGATGGATAAAAAAGGTATATAGTTTATATTAGTAAATCTACACATCTATTTTTATAGTTCAAATTCCTTTAGAGATTGGGGGAGTAGAGTTTGATATTCCTCAGGGAAACCTACAAATTAACTTTCAAACTTTCTTTAAAGATTTTTAGGATTTAAAACAAAAAGTACATATAAAATTTGTAAACTTTATAAGAGTTTAACAGCACCTGAGGATGTTAAGCAGTGAAGAAACAGTTCAATACTTAGATGGATAACCATTTAAGTTAATAGCAGGTAGTGTAAACAACCTGTGTACCATATCTAAGCAAAGTTTAGTATATAACAGCAGCTGAGGATGACTAGAGAAAGGACCAAATTTTTTAATGCTAAAGATGAATGTATAATCTGAATAAATAAACATGGAACTAATTTTTATATTTAAAGTCAAATTAAAATTTATTTTCTATTAATAAGACTGAATATTTAGTATATTTACAACATAATCTTAAGTTTGAATTTTTAGTGAATAATTTAGACTACATTTAATTAATATTTACAACTTGAAAGAAATTAAAAACTTTATTAATCTTCTAATGACTTTTTGAGATTGCTGTTTGCAAGAAAGTATCAGGATATCAAATTTTAAAGTGGAGATCAAAATTTTCATTGATCTTTTGACAAGGCCATGGAAGGTTGATGGTTTAGAATTGCTGAATGAATGTCAAAGGTTACCTACTAACCCTGATATAAACAATACAAATTCATACTAACTTATATTCTAAATTTTCTAGTTAGAAAAATTTTCAGCAACTGAAGCAAAAAGTAACAAAAGACAGACTCACCAAATTCAAAAGAGTGGCTTTTACTCAGCTATCACATAGCTGTAAACATACTTTTGGAATAGAAGAGCACATACAAAAGAGACTTGCATGCAAGCACAGCACTAACTTAAAGGTTGAGAAGAAATAAAAGACTTACCAACACTAGATGCAGGGCTGACAGGAAAGGCTGGGGTTGTAGGTCGGCCTAATGTAGACATATTATCAGGCTCAAGAGTTTGGACACCAGGTCCAATGGGTTTCAGGATTATACGATCTTCTTCAATCTCAGTAATTTCTCTGGATGGTTCCTTTGGAGCGGGTGGGGCTGCCGCCTGAACCTATGAAGGGAAATAATACTAAATCAGAAATCCTTTAAATAAAACTTATCTTTCTTGATAATTTGAAGATTTTTTTTGTATTGCAAGTGTGTGTGTGGGGGATATAATTACCAAATTGACTTTTAAATAAGTTATTGTATTGCTTTGAGTTTTTACTTTATAATGAATACAATTTTCAGATATAGTCAAAATAAATAATCTTAGCTTTTAGGAATGTTATAAACAACCTTTTATTTTATCAAAATTTTAAAACCAAAATGTAATAAATCTACATTAAAAACAATAAGCAAAATAGAAATCAGTATAAAAATTAAACCTGAACTTAGCTAAAAACTATCGGCTTTGATATGAAAGGATTAAATATTATAATCAAAACCTCTCTCTCAAAAAAAAAAGGTTACAATACAACTGATAAAATGCATATCAAATAACCTGTAAATTCTAAAATATAAATAAACCTGTTCAATAAGTACTTTCTATAGATTTATTATAACAAAAAAAGATATATATGAAAAAATTCTTGTACATATCCTAATTTAAAAGTTAATAAAACCAGATCCATTACTAAAGTTATATGTGGGAACAAATTCATAATTATAACCCCAATAGAAATACTAAGTAATGTTAGGTTAAGTAAGTATTTAAATTGATTTGGGTGTGGTAAAGCGTTTGTAGATATTTGAAGTGGGAGGGGGAAAAAAAACAACTTGCAACAAATTAGTCTAAAAATAGTTTTAGAATGTTATGCACCAAGGAGAAAGAATAAAGAGACAGTTTTTTTTTTGTTTTTTCTTAATTATCTAAATAAAAAAAAAGAAAAAAAAAGTAAGATTAAAAAGATAATGTAAAATATGATGTATGTTCAAAAAGTATTGAGATTAAAGCCATATTTACAATAAACAATAAATAAAACTTTAATTTTCTTCAAATTAGTCCATTTTGCATTCAATACACATTTCTTTCTTTGTTTTTTAATGATATATCAATCTTCATGAGTTATTTAATGCTAAAATTATCCTTGAAGAACATCAGTGGTACTATTTAAGCCATAGCTGGGGAAAAAAAGGAGTTCAAACCTTTTGCAAGGATATAAGTCCAAAAGTGAATGTAATAGTGTGACTAGAATTTGAACTTGCTAACTTCATCATAGTCGAGCATTTCAGCCATTATGCCACAAGGACTCTCTCCAACACTTATTTCAGAAAGTTTTCCATTAGTCAAAGATCCTCTGAAATTTCTTTTTATATGGTGCATAGCTGCACTGATATGTATTTAATATCTCTCACATACTCGAAGCTTAACCTTGAGATTAATTTTTACTTAAAGAGAAAATAAAATTCCTGTGGAGCTAGTCCTGGTGGGTGTGAGGATGCTGCACTTGCACAATGCTGTGTTTTGCCAAAAATCTTTTTGTTCAAATTGTATGTTTGACCTCATATTTTATTTTATTTTATTTTTTTCAAATTGTCACTGACTTTTTGAGAAAAGATTGCTTCATGTGTAATACCATTTACCAAAACTTTTCTTATTCCCCAATGATACCTAGATCTGAAAAAGTTTGGCTACCCTTACAGTACTTTTAATCTGAACTATAAGACAGTAATTTATGCACAAGAGCTAGCACGAAAATTAGTTTCATCTGAGTTGTCTAACTTGAATCTGTAGGCTGTCAAACAAATAACTAGGTTACCTTAAAAAAATTTGACAGAGAGGAAAAGAAAAAAAAGAAAGTGCAACAATCTAAATAGATTTTTAACATTTGACACCAAAAGTCTAAGGAAGTAGAGAGCAAAACAAAGTGAAGTGAACCATGAAAATTTTAGGGAGAGATCTAAACTCAACAGAGTTTACATCTTAATGTGCTAATAACATTCAGCAGATATTTCAAAGAACAATGAAGAGCAAATGATTTTAAATAGAAAACTACTACAATCTGATATTTTGTTTTGTTTAGAAAAATGTTTCACAGCTGATCTCAATTCTTGTTGTATAGCAGACAATTACATTATATTTCCAACAGTGTTTAAAAATCAGACCATTCTCATACACCTCTATACACTAAAACCAATTATTAATATGACTAAAAAAAATTTAACCAAATATTTTGTAATATAAGTGTATATAGCTCAGAAATATGGTTTGGTTTCTTTCTTTAATGGCATATCAACCTTTGGGAGTTATTTAATGTCAAAACAATCCTTGTAGAAAAACAGTAGTAATGCTATTTAACCAATACCTGAATGAGGGATAAGAGAGTTCATACCTTTCTCAAGAGTATCAGTCTGAAAGTGAACATAATAATGCAAAAATTTGAACTTGTTTATCAACCCCTATGCCATGGAGACTCCTCCAGCTCAGAAAGAGTTTAATTTTTTAAATGCTGCAGTACTGTATTATAGGTATTTTTAAAATTTGGCTTCTGTAGCTCATAAAGGGAACACTCAAAGTTTGAACTCACTACAGAAGTAACTATCTGCATTTCTAGTTTGTAAACCATTACTCCATGAGATAGCTAATGTTTTATTATCATAGCTAGTAAAATGTTAAGGTAGCTTTAGAATTAAATACCACGTATTTTAAATTCAAGGGCCTCTGCAAGTGGTTCATTGTACTAAGGTCCAGAGATTCACAATTTTTCTAGGATATCAGAAAATGTTAGATGGAAAATAACAGAATGATAAAAAGAGAAGGAGACCCCAAAGAAAATTTTTATATCTCTGATAAAATTCCTATCAGAGATCTTATTATCTACAATACTTCTTTTTATATTTTTTAAAGTTTATTTTTCCTCTAAATCAAAGATACCAGAATTTGAGAATATTAGTCAAAATGGATATTATTAACTATTATCTATAACCAAAGTCTACAACATTGACACCGGAAAAAAATAAAGAAAGAATATGTAGCATTCCAAAATTAAGTACATCCCTATATATATATATTTTCTAATAGTTTGTCTTCCTGTGGTCATCCTCTGAAGAAACACAGGAGAAAAAAAAGAATTCTTTTAAAGATAAATCCACTATTAATAACAAATTTTCAATTTTGTACCCTAAAAAATAATTCATATATATATAGTTTTCGTTAAGGGCTTTTGAAATTTTATTTTTTGGCTAAAGAAAATCCTGGATCTTTTGCTGAGAATAGGATTAACTTTATATAAAAAATTCACTAAGACAATACTGTATATACATATATTTGAGCCATAAGTAAAAAACAAACTGAGGAAATTGTATACAGAGAAGTTTCTTCATACCAAAATAGTTCAAAATTATTTTTGTACTACGTCAGTAAAATAATAGTTCTTATATTTGAATATAACTTTTGCACACTAAATGTAACAGAATAAAATAATTTTAAAAAAAATTGAATGTCTACCCAGTTATCCTTTTAGCAGCCCTCAAACTATCACTGACAAAATGTTTGCTTTCTCTTTAAAAATAATCAGAAGAAAATTACACAAATGACATTCAGGGCATGAGTTAGTGAGCTGCGTTTTATTGTATGACATTCTTGAGTGACGACTACCAGGGAAGATGACTGAAGGGTGAGGTTATTCACCTACGTCATCCCACTACTACTCCTGATCCCAGATTAGTACCACCTTATTACAAACAGCTCTTCCCACGTACCTTGTTCATTACTGCATAGATATGCTTGTGTGAAACTTTCAAGTTGTGAAATGCTTTATAATTAACACTTACTACTTTATATATTGCCCTAGGCTAAAGTGGCGTAGGTTGTAGAAAGAATATATATATATATATATATATATACACACACATATATATATATATATATATATATGAGCTTAAATCCATTAGCAGTGGACAAAAAAGAAACATATACAATAATTATTAAGTGAGCTCATTATTGAGATGTTAAAGTTGTCTGTAAAAAAAAAAAATCAAAAGAAGAGAGAGGAGTTAATAAAAAAAGATTTTAACTTTCAGTCATTGTATAGAAATATTTTCTAATTTTCAGTATTATACCCAAATAAACCGACATTAACTCTTTTATATTTCAATTTTACTTTTTATTCAAGTAACTACCTCTTAGGTAATGGTAAGGTTGATTGCTTCTTTATATGAATGTTAATTTTTAAAATAATGATAAAGTTTAGTAATAATGACAATAACTTAAACTGATTTTTGTTTAAAATTTAAACAGAATAGGAAGCCAGCCATATATACTTATGCATGATCATGAAATCTTTAATTTATGGAATTCATTTTTAAAGCTAAGGTAGTTCTTAGCCCAATCAATATATTTGAATTTCAACCATATTACCCATGTATAGGTTGATACTAAATATCAGCCAAAAAATTAGGTCTCTGAAATTTGACCCATATAGTTCTTATTTTATATATATACCTTAAATGGTGTTATGACTAGCAAATTAGATTTGCAGACAATTCTTAGTGAGTTTAATTCTTACTGAATGGCCCATACTTCTGGTCTTGTACCATGGCTAAAATTAGTGAATAACAAAGCATGAATACATACAGAAGGTGCTTAAATAGATTAAATGTAACAAAAGTCAACATATACCATATTTAATTGAGGGTAGGTCAACCAGACAATTTACAAGACTGATTTTTGAAGACTTTTCCAAAATGAATTATAATTCATCATGACCAGTATGTTAACAAAAAAAGAAACAAACATACAATTCAAATATTCATATGGCAAAAATACAAATCTTGAACTACAGTTTATAATTCTTTGTTGATACTTTTAAATTCAAGCATTAGTTGGACACAGAAAAAGAAAGAAAGTATATAATGAAGGAAATTTATGTAAAGTTCTTACCATTAAATAAGAAAATGGCATTATTTGCAAACATTTGGTCAACACCCTTCACACAGCAAGTCATAAGTTTTATAAGTCAAAAGCCTCTGTGGAATCAGCAGCAGCTCAAGTGGAAATGATTAAAACAAAATTCTACATGAATGATCCAGTACCAATAAAAAGGGTGGGACAACTACAGACGAACTAGATAAGCTGTGGGAAGGGAGAAGAATTCTAACCACTTTTAACAAAACAATTCATATAGATTAGATAGATCTCAACATCTATAATTCAGTTTCATTACCATTGTTTATATATAGGGAGATTTCAATCAAGAACTTAATCATGAAATTATAGCTAGGAAGCTAGTCTTATCAACTATCAATAGTTAATGAGTCTGATTCTCACCAGGTGTCCTATACTAAACTAAGCATAGTAAATGTCTATATTAGCTCACTATGAAGTAAATATAACAAGCTAATCTCGTAGACCATTATAACTGAAATGAGTTCAATTTACACTAGGTGTCTCACATTTGTCTTGTATCAAAATAAGCCATTGTTAGAAGATGCTTAAATTTAAATGAAAACAATGTATTCAACCAAGAAAATCTATACTTTGACTGGTTGCACATGAAGCTTGAAAGAAAAAAAACAAAAAAAAACAACAATGGTGATTTATAAGTCTCTTTAGTTGAAACATTCTGAACCATTAATTTTGACTAGTATTTTCTTTTCATCCTAATATTTATTTGCTTTTTTTTTTCTTTTTTTGAATCGTAACATAGGTCATTTTAAATGAAGCAAAGAAAAAAATCATTGAAATAGTTAACAGTGTTCCATAAAGTTTTAGAGAGTTACAATGAAAAAGAAATAAAATTAGGATGAAAGAAAAAACTAATTAGAATTGATTTTTTTTTATTCAGTGTTTTTGGAGTTTCTTTTTGTTTTTGTAAATATTATTCTTGTCTACAAAAAATATTTTCACAGAAAATGAATTATTTATGATAGAGTCAAGGAATAAAATCCAAGAGAAATGTAACGGCCTTGATAAACATAATGAGCAATTTGTATAACTATAGAAATTGGAAACACTTTGGTCAAATATCAACACACACACACATATATATATATATATATATATAAAATGGGAGAGAGGACATGCTATCATAATGAGCCCATCACTGACTTAAATATGAAAAATGTTCAGGGTATAACACTAAACTGTATCATGGTGAGACTCCAGATCTTAAGCTCTGAGCAGAGTGGCATTACTACTTTGTAATCATTATTTTCAGGTCCACTCTGACCAAGAGTGGTAGCACCTGTTAAGGTGCCCATCTATAGATCAAATACTGTTTGAAAATTATTAGTAATAGATAGGAATACTTGAAACCATATAACCATTATTATCATCAAATGTTAATAAGTACTTAAAAGTATATAATTATTAGCATTAGATAGGAATACTTGAATATTTGAAACCATGTAATCACTTGTAAAAAAAAAAAAAAAAGGTTGACATGTCATACAACCAACTTATAAGCCAATTAGGTATGAAAAGGCACTTTTGCAATTGTGCCTGAAGATATATTTAAATATATAAAGGCATTTAAGACAGATTATGCAGTAAAAGCAACACAATCCTTCACCTAAATTTAAGCTCATGTCCTTCAGAATATTTCTTAACTTTTCTATAAATCATCACTCTTTTTCATATCTTTAACGAGTCATCAATCTCTGATTAGAACATTCTTCTTATTAATCTTATTATTATTCATATTATGCTGCATCTTATTCATATTCTTATTCTCCTTAACTTTAGATCCAAACATACTGAATTCATATAATTAATAGATAACTGTCAAGTTTTTATTTCAATTGACAAAAAAAAAAGCCAGATGTATAAGTTACTATAAAATGAAACTTGTGAAACTCCTTACCCATAATAAAGTAATCATGAAACAAGGAGTAAACAAACTGATCCTGTTTTTTTTGGTGGGTGGGGAGGGTAAAGGATAAGAGGAGGGGTTCTTTTAGAGGAAGAAGAAAGGATTACAATAAAGAAAAGAAAACACCTTTACTTATCCCCTTAATACTATTCTAATATTCCTTCTCAGTTTGCCTGTAAACTGCCTAAGTTATCAGTCTTGTTTTTTTCTTTCCTTTTTGCATACACCCCTTCATCATCTAAACAATGGTATGTTATCTGATAAGTTCTAATAGTGATTTTCTTTCTTTTGCTACAAGATGACGTAATAAGACTACAGGCATTAATAATAACCTCTGTATACATATAAGTCCACATCTGACCTTGCTTCTTGGGTGGAGGATGAAATACTTTTTCAAATTTATTATTATGTTTACATCCTTACCAACTGTTTGTATGAATGTATAGTTAATCCCTAAAGAAAACTCTGTAAACATACAGTCAGCTTTTCTACAATACTTGGTAATGAAATCAGGAAATATCTATATGATAATTACTGACGTGTGTTTATTTGTTTTTGTTACTTTTTTTATATTACCCCATTATGATGTAATTAAAAAACTGGTGGGGTTATGTTATAAAAATTTTGAAATTAAAGATATAACAAAAACAAAAAATAAAAATCTGTTTGGAGATAACAGAATACTAATTTCCAAGCTTACTAATACAAATTAAAAATCTATATTATTTACTATTTTTTCTATAAAAAGGCCTCATAGCAATTCTATGACATATGTTCATTTTCTCATTGAAAACAATACACTTTTTGATTTAACAAACCTTCTTTAATGAGTGTTCTTCCTCTCTCTCTCTCTCTATATATATATTTTATTTATTTATTTATTAGAGGAGGTTCCTGGCATTGTATGTGTATATTATTGCGCCAATGATACCTCTTCTGTTTTTTGCAGCAGACAATGCCCCTGATCTCTCTCTCTCATATATATGTATACATATATAACAGTAAAAGTTAATCAAAAGAACTCATTTTATTATCATTTCATTACTAAAAGTTTAATTTATCAACTAAGGAATAGAAGACACAATCACCAGATGAAACTTTATAAGGCTAATAGTTTCATCAGATGATTTTGTATGGTTCAGCTGCTCAACCTTCTCACCACCACCAAAGAATTTAATGTAGCAAAAATGTTGAAGTTCAAGAATAATAAAAAATATGTATAGTCATAAAAACAAAAATTTTATATAATTTACTTTCTTTTCTAAAAACAAATAAATAATGTCCTGATATATCAGTAAATTTTTTCATTGCCAATAGCTAATATGTAAATAGACCATTATGATCTTGACAGTTCATGGTTTTCTTAAGAACTATTCGTATGCCAAATAAATAGATAAATAACAATGATGATGATGGTGGTATTTGCTAATATATCCTAAAATATTTTAATGACTACTTAACCCTTTTGCTACCAAGTTAGATTGAAATTGTTTAGCAATAATTTATTCTTGTAGAAGAATAGTGGTACTATTTAACCTATAACTGGGAGGGACCAGCTTTCACAAGGGTATTAGCCTGAATATAATAGCATGACTGGAGTTTGAAGTAGATTACTATGATGTCACAGTCTTCCCCTATATTCCTTTGGGATTGTTGATTTTATACCACTTTAAAAGTGAACACCAAATTTGGATGATCAACCTCTTTATTAAATGAGGCATAACATTATTTATAAGCATTACAAGTAGGTTAGGAATGTTATTAAAATGTTAAGGATATCAGCCCTTTGTAAAAAAAATAGTTTAAACATTTCATTCTACAATCTTACATGAAATAATCAATTTTCAACCAACTGTATTTACAATAATACAGGTATTTAAAAAATGTATGAAGTTTTTGGGATTTTATAACAAGAATGGAGAGAGAGGGATTTAAATCTATTGAATCTATATATAACTGAAATTCGTATAATGTATGTAACTGTAAACTTAAAACATCACAGTGAGATTTTTATTAGAGCAATACACTTAAAATTCTCAAGATAAGTCAATTTCCATTCAAATATGTTATAACTATATATGACTAAGATATATACATACACACATCTTGGAGGCTTGCCTTATTGAAGATGTCATCTTCAATCAGACATGCTTATATGAGAACTATATATATATATATATTATATATATGCTACAGCTTTCTTGATAGCATGTATTAAAAGCTAGAAGCAGAATTGACCCTATACATTAGTCTCCTGAAGAGGACCACAGAGTCCAAAACACTTATGGGGCATAATCATTTCAAATAAAACCTAAAGTATCACATGTAAATTTATTTGCTGACTTATTCATTTTGAAATATAGACTTTTCTCTAATTGGATCAACAATATATTTATTATATATGAAATTCACGTATACACATAATTATCTCTACTGGAAATCCTCCCACCTCAAGCATCTTATGATCAGTCTAGAATATTCACAAGTGCTGAAAATTAATAGATTATGTTCCAACATTTAATGACTTATTTAATATTAATCAAAGGAAACTAAATTTTACAACATATGACTAACACTAGCAATCTATTGAACTATATATATATATATATATATATATATATATATATATATATTCACAAAAAAAAAAAAAAAAAAAAAAAGAAGTCAAACTGTATCCCTTTGGTAATAACATTTAGTAATAACCATCTCCCATTTGTAAAAATTATTAAGACTCACTGTGAAATCCTTGAAATAAAACCTGAATTAAGAGATGTTTCTAGAACCAGGCATGCTTGCAATTGTCAACCTAAAAATATTAGAGATGTGATAGATAGTAACAAAGAGTTACCTAAAATAAATCTATAAAGAAAATGAAATTTTGCCAATCAGATAAAGGTAAAAACAGACTTGGTATTGAATACATCAACTGCAATGATTGAATCATTCATTAGTTTTAGACCAGCCCATTGGCCTAGTGGTAAAGTGTTTGCCAATGGCTTGGGAGACCGGGGTTCAATCTCAGGTAGAGTCATACCAAAGACCCCCCCAAAAATGGTACTTGATACCTCCTTGCTTAACAGCATTATAAGGTAAGGATCAAAGGTAAAGTGGAGCAACCCAGGGAAAGGAGTAGCGCCCCCCCCCACAATTCAGTGTAGTAGCTATTGAAAAGGAAGCTTTAGGATAGCCCTCGACTATGGTTGCGAACTTTACTTACTTACTAGAAATCAAACTGTAATATCAAAAACATTATCTAACTTGTAGAAAGCACATGTTGTTCCAAACAAAGACTAGGGAAATCAGAATAGCCCTTCAAAAACATTATCTAACTTGTAGAAAGCACATGTTGTTCCAAACAAAGACTAGGGAAATCAGAATAGCCCTTCGGTTTTAGGATAAAATTACAGATACAGAAATAAATCTCTGAATAATAAATTTCTCCTAGTAGAACATTTCTACCTGACAGATCATGATTTTGATAGAAACTTTCAATTCATTATGATAGAGAAGACTGAAAAAAAAGAAAAAAAAAAAGAGACCTTAAAAGATTGATTTTTCAACTTAAAGACATTTTTCAAGGATTAAAAAAATTACTTGTAAAGTTAAAAATATTCGTAAACCCTTTTAAATCATGGACCACTGTTACAAATGAAATTGAACAGGTTAAAAAGTTGTCTATTAAAAACACTTTAAACTTTATAAGTATTTAGTCAATAGATAAAAGCCACAAACCTATTTATAAATAGTTGGGGTAGGGGGAATAAAATTGATGAAACTTATAAAATGGGGAAAAAAAATTAGAATAAGTACAACAAATAAACAAATAATTTTTTAAAAGTGTTTGTATCACTGCAAACACATCCATTACCATAGGTAGGATAAACAGCCTTTTTAGCTATACTTTACAATAGAAATAAGAAAAGAAAGGGAAAGGCAGGAAGCTTTTAAAGAGTGATAAGAAAAAAGAAAAAAATAAGAATAGAATAAACAATAAAGGTACTGACCAGACATGATGTATAGCAATCACAAAAATGCTGTAATGTAAGTTAGTGAAAAAGAAAGTAGGAGATACCATCTGGTGGATTATGGGAAGGGGAAATAAATGGTGGGAGAAATCTCAGTGAAAATTTAATTTGCATAAATTATGCATTAAAAATATCAACCTAGTTTGTAATAAATTTGAACATGAGGTGTTAATTCATGATTGATTTTTATACTTCTTGATTATGCAAGAAGCCAGTGAAAGCCACCAAGAAATTTAATCTGAAGCTGAAAAAAAGTAGGTTGGTATCTTTTTTAAGTTACCTTGGAATTATAAAGATTAGAACTGGAATGCAAGCCAGGAAAAAAGAAAAAAAAAAGAACTTTAATGAGGCAAGTTCCTTTTTTAAGTAGGTGGATATGATTCAAGTTTTTCAGGTATATGTAATAAATATTACTGGAAGTTGCAGTTTATTAATATTACAAACTGGTATACTTCTAATAGTGTATGTATTTACCCAACCCCTCCACATGTATAGGATGCAACACAAGGTTAATTTTAAGCAGAATTTAACAGGTTTGAACTCAGTTTTCCTTCTTGTAGAATGGTTGCCTGACCAAATTTAAAAAGCTCAGTCAGCCCTACTATTTACCCATAGCTAGAGGGAGAATAATTGGATTCAAACCTTTCTTAAACTTTTCTACGGGAAATTCTAACAGCCTAGTCCAGAATTTGAACTTGGGTTGCTGTGTCCATTTCTTACAATGATAACCATTATACCACAAGTGCCTCCATTACATCTGTAGTGTAATGATTAGCAAGCTAGGCTAGCAGATTATTGTTAGTGAATTTGGTCCTCACTTGGTGTTTTATACTTCTGGCTTTCTGCCTAGCTAAACAAAGTTTAGTAAATGATTAATAATATTGCAACTTTAAAATCAGGGATGAGTAAGATATACAAGGATATTCAGTTTTATCACATTCCAAATATGCCAATGGAGCACTGTGAACACAGCATTATGTAATTTATGTAATTGATGCTGGGTACTGACTTCTTGTCCAATTAGTTATAGAAGCTAGAAAACACAATCAAGAAGAATTTTGTGGCCAAATTAAAACCAAATGATACAAATTGATGACAGTAATATCGTCATTAAAATAATTATTTGGGGTAATTTGTCAAGTATCCAAGTCAGGTTAGAAGTTTGGAATGGAAACAGATAATTTATTTGTCTAGAATATAAAAAAAAGAAGAAAAAAAAAGAAATTAAGCATTGCTTGAATGAATTACAACTCAAACACACCAGGCTAATTGTTTCTAAAAGCACAAAAAATCTCCCTAGACAAAAAAAGAAAGAGGTTCATATTATAGTATGATTTAACTAAAGAGTAAAATTCATGTTAAATAATTTCCTGTTTATTATGATGGTTTCAAATATAGAAATCAGGCTGATATAAAATGAGTCATTAGTCAATTTAACCATCTGTAAATTACTATTAGCAGAGTACCCATGAAAAATGACTGGAATATATATGTAAAAAAAGAGGATTGGTACTTTTACCAAGGATCAGTGAAGTATCTGTGCACAATACTTAAAATCAGTATGTTCCTTCACTGCTTAGGATCAGACTATCTATGTGCCTTGCTCAAGATCAAAATGTCAATCCCTTGCCCTCTGCAAAAGATCAGTATAGCACCTGTGCACTTTAAGCTCAAAGTGTCATTTCCTGACCCTCTGCTTAAGAGCAGTGTCATATCTATGCATTCTACATAAAGTGTAGCTGTACTGCCTAGCATTTCTATCTTAGTATAAGATAGCTTAGTATTTCCAAGTTAATTTACTGTGCAGTTCAATGAGACAAACATTAGCATAGTGGATATGACACTCGTATGTTTACTTTCAGGCTGGCTCTTCAAACCAGAGCAGGATTCACTGGTTAATTTTATACATTCATCTTTGATTTAATGTGATAGAATTTCTGGGCAGAGAAACATACAGAAAAAAAATCACACTGCTTATTATATATCAATGTAATAAATAATCATTAGAATAATAGTTAAAGAAATGAAAACAAAAATAATTCAATGAAATATTTTTCCTTTTGTTTATCTATTTGGTTTAGGAGAAAGAAGACTGAATTCAAGCAAAAAACTTTGTGGGATGGTTGAGCATCAAGAAGAATATGTGGAGCATCAAAGGATAACAAAAAATAAAATTCTAAGAATGAAAAAGACTTGCTAGTATTTCTTAGGGATTTTCTAATACAATTAGAGTATCTGCATGCTTTTCCAAAGATCAAAGTATGATTCCTAGTCTTTGTCTAAGATCAGTGTAGTATCTATATGCCCTGCCAAGGATCAAAGTAAGATTCCTAGTCATTTACCCAGGATCAGTATAGTACCTATACGTTCTACCAAGGATTAAAGTATAATTCCTAATCCTCTGTCTAAGATTGGTGTAGTATCTATACATTCTACTAAGGATTAAAGTATGATTTAGTCATCTGCCAAGGATCAGTATAGAGTAGTGGCATAAATTGTCTAATTTCCACTGAATTGCTCTTTGTAGGACACTTAGGGCATCAGGCAATGAACCTAATCTTACTCTCTTTAGCTGAATGAGGTAGGTGAAACCTGAAACTTGACAACTTTCTTCTTGAGCAATTCTTGACAATGAGAATTCTAATTTATCAACTGCTGTTCATCATAATATATAAGTAGTACTTATTAGTATGAATCTACCACAGAAAAAACAAGTTATTTTAATACTCAAAAATCCACTAATAGTTCCATTAGAATAGAGGAAAAAAATTTAAATCAATAAAACCCTAAAGTAAAACTTTCAATAAAGTTGGGATATTGTGATTTTATTCTTACTTTACCTTTTTTAAGCTGTGAAGTGTGAGTTTAAGTCATCAGAATCAATTTTGATTTCGTCCTGTTTGGCATGGTTATAAGAAATGGTCTGGGCATACCAAGTTCAAACCTGCACAAAGCTGTTTGCATTTCACTTTGTGCTAATGTCTTTGGGAAAAGCACAAATCCATTTCTTCTCCTTTTACCTATATATAAATAATAGGACACATAGGAATCTCTAGGGCTGATAGGGAAGAACTGGTCTTGAAGGAAAATTCTCAATTCATCCCCCATTCCCAGCTAAACTGGTGAGGGTAACTCTAAGTTATAAACCAGAATTATAGACAGATTTATGCTAAAGGTTTTCAGTCTTTATCCTTGTTTATTTGAGGCTGACCAATTAAATACCGAAAAAAAAAGTGAATTAAGACAATTATAAGTTCAAAATGGTAATAAAGTAGTAGAAACTACTTGGAATATCATACAAGCATTTTCGAGGAGATAAAAAAGGAAAGTTTTTAACAAGGAATAACACAAAAAAATATTTTTTGTGAAGTTTTGGAAGTTAATTTTCAAAACTTTAGATAAATTTTTTTTTGTTCATTAATTGCTAAAACAACAGGGAAATTACAGAAATATTGCAAGTACATGTTCATAACAACAGATGAATGATTAGTGATATGTCTCAGCACTGGAGATCAACAACTTCCAGGCCATACCTCTCTATTGCAGTAGTTAAAAACGTTTTTCCCCTCATATCTGTGTTAATTATTGATATGTTAGAAAGCATTTTTAGTAAAGTCCATCGTCAAAAAAAAAAAAACAAAGTTGAATGAAAAAAACTATTTTGTATTGATATACTGAATATCATTTTTAGGAACCTTAAAAATCTTTTATGAAAAACTATTCTGCATTGCGTTTATTTCATATTGATACATCAAATATCAATCCAGACTGTAAAAACATCCCCTTAAATATTTGTTAATCACAAATAAAAACATTTTAAAAAATCATATAACCTCCTAAAATAACTTAGAGACTGATAGGTGTAGTTTAGATAGAAAGTTCACTTACCTCATGGCCAGGGAAAGAGTGGCACCCAAAAGTGACTTTTTTATAAGAATGCAGACCAGAAATGAGAGGTATTGTATGAGCGGGGTAGGCATATAAAAAAAGCCAAAGAGCCATGAGGAGGGGTGATGTTTGTGTGAAGGCAAGCTAAGAGAAAACATGGATGAGTTTGATACCACAAGCTATTTCGGTATACAAAAAAAAAGAGTGGAGAAATGGATAAATTGGCCAAAGAAATTATTAGGCCATTTAATGGTGAAGGAGATATGGTAGCATGGATGAAAAAGCTAAAGCTGGTAGCCAAACTTCAAAAGATCACTGACTTGGTAAGCTTTATTCCATTTTTTTTGGAGGGTGACACACTTGCCCTCTACTTAGAGATGAGTGAGGAAGATCAACAGGATGAGGAAATGATTGAGGTGAGACTGGAGGAGGCATTCATGGAAGGACCTTTTGAAGCATGTGAGAAACTAAAAAAGATTAAATGGACCAGTGAGTCAGTAGACATGTATACCCAAAATATTAAGAGGTTGGCAGGATATGTGGGAAGAGGGCTGGACCAAACAGCAAAGTTGGCTTTTGTGATGGGCTTCCCTGATAGCATATCAATGACACTACAACAATTACCTGGCATGAACAAAATGGAAATTACAGACCTTGTACCAACTGCAAAGGTATTGACAAGAACACAAAGTCTGGATTCCAGAAAGGTGGGAGCTGTCGCACATAGTGAAGAACCAACAAACAGATGTCAGGAGCCACACTGACTCAGAGACCACAAGGTATCACCAAGAACTAAAATCATGTACTACAATTGTAAGAAGTTTGGGCATATTGCAAGGTATTACCCTCTGGTTCAAGTAAATAAGCAAGGGGGAGTGTTTGCGCAAGCAGCTGCCCCCTCAACAGAGTGAAGGCGTGGTACAGATCTCTTCCGATCATAGAGGTGCTAGTGGTGGCCCTTATTGATACCGCCTGTACTACTACTCAACTCAGTCCCAAGCTTGCTCGTGGATATGGTGGGAGTAGAACCACAATAAAAGCAGTAGATAGAATAGAGGTAAAATGCAGAGGAATCAGACAGAGAAAGAGTTAAGTGGAAAAAGGTTAACAACAAAAGTGATTACTGTTGAATGCATAATCAATGATATTGACATAATTATTGGAATGAATGTCATTTGTGAACTGAGAGGTTTGACGCTGAAAAATGGTGAAGTTAAGAGAGATACACTGTGCTGTAGCTGCCCAAGAGCCAAACCATAGCGAAATAGAGGATAAAGATTTTAAAGCAGAGTTTGACAGCGAGAAGTGGACTGTAGAATGGTGCTGGAAAGGAATGCCTCCAGTACTAGAAAACAAGGTAGAGTGCTACAGAACTCCCCTGGAGAACAGAGAAAGAATGTAACATGAGAAAGAAATGGAAAGGTGGATTGTGGTGGGTATTCTCCTACCATGAAGAAGTGAAGTGAAAAAGCTGAACAAACATGTCGAGAGCCATACTGGAAGTGACATAATTGATGTGTATGATGAAAAAATGGAGGCAGTTGGCAAGAGGAACTGTGATAGTGGACCTTAAGTTGACCAACTTTCAGTTACATGTCGCAAAGAGGCTGTGGCGGTACCAGCTGGTGCACTATAAAGGGAAAACTTATTACCTGACCCAATTAGGATTTGGACTCAATGCTGAACCAAAAATTACGGTGGCAGTTCTAAAAACTGTGTTAATGAAGGATGATAAGACAAGGGGGGCACTGATTCATATATTGATAATATTATAATAGATGTGACAAAGGAATCGACAAATGAGGTAGTCGATCATTTGAAAGAATTTGGACAAAGCTGCCAGAACACTTGGAAGAAGGAGTGGCATTGGGCCTTAAATTGAAGAAAAGAAAAAAACGGCAAACTGGTGTTTGAAAGGGGCAATGAGATCCCATAGGTAACGGAGAAAAAGATGATTATAACCAGATTAATGAGGCTGAATTAGAAGCTGTGTTAAAAGGTGTTAATTTGGCCTTAAAGCGGGGATTAAGAGAGCTGGAAGTAAGGACTGACTCAGCTACAGTTCTAAGTTGGGTGAACTTTATTGTGGAGGAGAGCAGAAGAATACGAACCAAAGGTTCTGGAGAAATGATAATAAAGTGGAGACAAGGAATACAGAGACAAGTAATAGTTGAATTTGGAATCAAAATGAAAGCAGTGAGAAAAACAAGGCAGATGTGCTAACATAACTAAATAAAAAGTGGTTGGTCAAGGAGGAGAATGAGGTCCCAACATGTAGTCTAGGGATCAAAGAATTCGAAGAGTTGCATGGTATGCACCACATGGGTGTGGATAGGACTCTATACTTAGTGCAAAATATTGACCCACTTATAAAAAGGGAGAAAGTCTGGAAGGTGGCTAGGAACTGTATCAGATATCAATCGATTGACCCTGCCCCAAGCATACATGATCTTGGTGAAATTGAGACTACAACGTATGGTGCATACTTGTCGATGATTGATTGTGGACTTGGGTGACTGATGGTATGGAGGGGGTTTTCATGCAGAAACAGGAGATGTGGTTGCAGAAAAACATGAATAGGTAATTCTTGAACAAGGTCTAGTCGCAGAAATGATAATGGACAATGGCACAGTTTCCCGCTCTGATATCCTCCAAACATTGTTTAAAAAATGGAACATTCGAAGGTACTATAGAGCAGGCCAGAGGGAAATGGAATAGTAGAGTGACATCACTGGACTGTGAAAGCAATAGTCAAAAGAGGAAGGATAACACTGATAGAGGCCACATTCTGTTATAACAAGGTGCCCAAGGTCAGTCAAAGAGAGGAGACAGTACCACAACAGTCAATTTACACTTATGAATGGAGACACCTGAAAAATAAATTCCCAGATGTCGATGAAGAAGGGCCACCCAGAATCCAAATAGGAGAAACGGTGTGGGTGAAAATACCAAACATCTGGCGCATGACAGTGGGGGGAAGGAGTAGTGATATGGATCCAATTACCAAACAACCTAATGATTGATGGAATGCCATAGCATATTTTGGATCTAAGGTGAGTGATACATGCAAATAATGAGGGTATAAAGGATGAAGATGAAAGAAATGAGACCTTATCAGTACAAAGGCCGCGTAATGTACCAATTTGGATGCGAGACTACATCATGTAAAATGATCTTAAGATCATGGGGACATGTAGTTTAAATAGAAAGTTCACTTACCTTGTGGCCGAGGAAAGAGTGGCACCCAAAAGTGACTTCTTTTTTTTTTATAAGAATGCAGATCAGAAATGTGAGGTATTGTGGGAGTGGTGTAGTGGTATAAAAAGTCAATATCTGTGAGGAGGGGTGATTTTTGCATGAAGGCGAGCTAAGAGAAGACATGGATGAGTTTGATGCCACAGAGGCTAGACCTGTATTCTAATTCAAGGACTAAGACCACTTACTATAAATAGTTTGCAATACTAATATGCTAGTAATTGATTGTTTCAAAATGAGATGCCAAGGTATTCACTAAATTTATTCCTGTTTTACAATGTCATGTGGAGCACTTTGAGAGTACTAAATAATGATTGGACACAAATATAATTGATTCATATAAGTTAGAGGAAGAGACTCAAGTAAAAAGAGAAAAGGTTGTTTATGGCAGATCAATTTAAAAATAAATAAATAAAAAAGAATTGATGAAACAGACATAAAATCTTCCTAACCTCACAGGATGTTGGCTACATTTTCCATGATAAAATAAGATAAAACTGGAGCAGAAAGAAGAGGGATAACTCTTGATAGAAGACTCCACCCAATAATAAAACTACATATAATAAATATTTACATTAAGTTATAAAAATAATATCTAGATTCAAAGATATAGAAATAAGCTTATTGGTTTGGAAAAGACACTGAAGAAGTTATTAGAGCACTTTCATGAAGGAATAATTGGAACTGTAGAATGAAAACAAAATATTTATTAATTCCTTTTAAAATACTTTTGAGTATCTAATCTTTCATTCAGTCACAGTTTAGAAAGAAAAGAACTTGATAGTTTCTCATAAAGAATATTTAGAATATAGAAGAAAACTATCCTTTTAACTTTTGAGAATAAACAAAATATAATTGGTTCTTTTTTCATCAACAAAAATATTCTATAATTGATTGATTTTAATGGCATGTCAACTTGTCTAGAGTTATTTTATGCTTTGAAGTAAGCAAATCACATTCGTTGTACATTCATATTTACATTTTTGTATAGTTTTTCAAGTTTTGGGAGTTTTTTTGCATATGGTCTTATCAAATATGAATAATTTTTGATAGATGGGGACCTTAACAGGTGCTACCACTCCAGATCAGTGAACCTAGCAATGGCAATGAAGGAGTACTCTACACTCCCCAGATCTCCAGGATTGGAACCTCACTAGCAGATGTAATTTAGTGCCATACCCAGTGGGGGTGGAGATGTCTTACCCTTATGTAGGGGGATCTTAAATCTCTGCAGAGGATTCAGTCAGCATATTCTAAACACTGTCAACAGGACATCTTTTTTATATACACACATACAACTCTGACAGGATGGCAATGTTATTTGAAACTATGGTTAAGTTAATACACATAATTGAAAAAAAAAAATTGTGTTGCAATGTTTACAGTATTCCATTTAAAAAGATCACTAATTTTCAATTCCAGCAACAAAATTTCATCAAAATCAATAAGAGTTTCTATCTTGCAGGTTTACAATGCAAGTGGAGATAAATTTAAACTTAATGATTTAAAATAAAATCTAAAAAAAGTTGACTTTGAAAGTGTATACTTTTAAAGTATACATAAAAAAAAATGAACAGTGGACAAATGAAGACATGATTAAAGAAAATTAAGCTAATATATAAAGAAAAAAAGAAAACCCTTTGTTTATATATCCAGATCTGATAGAATTATTTATTTATCTCAAGTTTTAAATTGACAGTTGATTATTAAATCAAATGCAATCTTAACAAAATACTTAATGCTACAAAACCACATTGATAATTAAAACTATGTAAAAAAGGATTTACAGCTTGATTCAAATGTTCAAAAATGAAATGTACCTCAAATCTAAAATAAAGTACACAATTGTTTCCCTGAAAATGTAAAACTTATTTCAACCTAAACAAATGCACCCCCACATGCTGTCTTTCTATTTTCATCAAAAAATAGGATTACTCGTGGTTTTTACCACACTTAATTTTTTCTTGTCTACAGTTAAGACTAACTGTTGATAATTTGACTAAATTTGCATATGATAGTGAGAAGCTTAAAGAGAGTTTGTCATTAAATTAATATCCTTTATTTACACAATAACAATGATATGAGCAACAAAGCATGAACATCTACTAGTCTGGCAATATCTTCAGTAACAATGAAAAATACACAGCATCTTGCAGCCCATCTTTTTCTTGTAACTGATAAAAACCTACAATGAAGATAGACGTATATATTCTTGTATTTTTCATAGTCTTGTTAAAAAAAAAAAGCTGCAGAATGATCAATATTTATTGCCAGAATATAAAGGTTGTAGCTAAAAGAAAATATCCATTTAAAAATTTGGGAGATAGTTTAGAAAAAGATTAGTCCAAAGATAAAAGTATTTCTATGAAGGGATACTGTAAAAAGAGTTTGTTGTATTTTTAGGTTCTTTATTCTCAATTTTTATTGAACTTTTTAATGGATTAAAGAAACTGGAGAAATTATGTGTTGAAGTGTTGTATGAATATATGGAATGGCTCAAGGTCATTCATTCATTAAGAAATGGTTATAGATAATTCTCTTGTTTGGATAAAGAACTTTCGAGTGCCATTTATATAAAAACAAAACTTCTGTGATAGAATAAGGTCCTTGTAGCATAGATATATTCATGTTACAATATAAGTTGTTTTTTTTTTTAATGAAAAAAAACCCCCAAATAAACAAACAAAAGATTCTAATGCAACTAAGTAATCATGGCTACTACAATAAAAGAATAAATAAATATTCCTGAAAAGAAAGATTCTTAATTAGAATTTTGAAATAACCTCAAGCAATGGTAATTGAACGAGAGACAATCCATTTTTCTAACTACCGAGACATCCATCATGAAGAGTAATAAATAAAATTTAAATGATACAAAACAAATGAAAATAAATGTTGCTGCAAAGAATGTCTAGTGAAACACAATTTAGTAGCAAGGATATCTTCCCTTGGTGTCCAAGTTTTCTGTCAAGCAGAATTAATTTTATAATTATAAATTGGGCAAAGTTAATGGTTCTAGAAATAATATTGTTGGGATGAATTTCTTCTTTCCTAATAAAATATGTACTGAATTTGGCTGGTGACATGATCCTAATTGATAAAGCAGTAAAAGTCCTGTTTGGATGATCAAAGAGTTTATAGTAGTTGCTGAAAATAGACATGTCATCATGATTTTAAAACAAAGTTACACAGAAACTTTTTATTTGTTCTTACAGGGTCTCATAGGATGTATGTACACATTTTAAATATCATTTAACATTTTTACTTTAATAAAATGAAATTTGTTTTTCTGACTTCTTTTTCTTTATTTATAAACATGTGGGATACATGTCTTTTTTGAAAGTTGGATCAGAGCAGTTACACCAAAATGGAAATCATAAACTCTGAAAGATGACCATAACATCAATCAAACCACTGATTTTTATATGAAATGGAAGAATGTAAATGTATTAGTCAAACAAGTTTCAACTTGTAATAGCCAAGAAACAGTGTCTAGTTCCTTGGGAGAAGACATTTCCCCCAAGTAGCACCTCAACACTGCACTAAAAGGAACATGTCAAGATCAATTCCTGATGACTGAGGAATTCCACATGGAAATACCAAGGGAACTTAGTTAATTTTTATTTCTAACCACTTGAATATGTGAGAATCATATACATTTAACTTATGCTAAAATTACCCTCAAGGGGAAGCAAATAAATATGATATGAATAGGCAGATAGAATTAATGAACTTTTGGGAATAAGAAAACAAAATCATAATTGTTTAATAAGCATTACAAAGAAAATTAACTGGGCCATTGGCCTAATGACTAGAGTGTTCACCAATGGTCTGGGAGACCGGAGTTCAATCCCAGGTCGAGTCATACCAAAGACTCAAAAAAATGATACTTGATGCCACCTTGCTTAACACTCAGCATTATAAGGTAAAGTTCAAAGATAAAGTGGAGCAACCCAGGGAATGGAGTAGCGCCCTCCTCTACAGCTTGGTGTTGTAGCTATTGAAAAGGGAGCCTTCGGGTCACCTTCAACAAAAGTCGCCAACTTTACTTATACTTACAAAGAAAATGTAAAAAATTTGTTTCATCCATTTTCTTTTAATAATTCACTAGCATTCAGGTCAAGGGGGAATAACTCTAGTATATTGATATAAATAAAGGAAAAATCTGTTGCGTTAGACTTGCAGTATAAATTTCATACACTAAATGCAGCAAGTATTTATTATGGTACAGAAAGAGTATTTCGTTTTGCTATGAATTTCATTTGAAGTATGTGGAATGGACTATTTCTTTAAATAAATAAATAGAAAAAGAAATAATGATGTAAATATGGATATATTAGAAGCAGATTATAAATTAAATTTTATAACTAATTAGCAACATTTTTTATTCATGGTTCATGAATAAGTCTGTCTCTCTGTTCCCTTCTTCACCTCCATTTTTTCCCTACTCAACTTCAGTTTGCAACAATCAATAACAACTATGGCATATCTTCTTATAAATGTCTTCATTTCAGAATCATTCTAAAATCTTATTTGTAAGACTGAAGCTTGTTAGAGTTAATTCAATTAACACCAGGTAAAATTGTAAAAAAAAAAAAAAAAAAAAAAAAAAAAAATTAAAATCAATAACTTATTAAATTACCTTTCTTGGGTGGATTTTAACATTATTAGTTACATGTTAATCAAAATGCAGACATGTTTATTTTGGTTAAACATATAAATACCCAAATAAATTATCAGCACTATCTTAAGTTTAGTAACATTTAAAGAAAAGAAAAGAAAAAGAAAAAAGACAATTCCACTGGCTATAATGAAGATTTGATGAAGGAAATCACAAAACAATACAAATCATAGCAAAGGATGAAACAACCACAAGCAGGTGAATTTTACAGGAAGGCAGGGATGTAATTAGGAAAGTTTACAGGCAATAAAAATATTGAATACAACAACCATGACAATAAACCATGCAAATGTGATAATATAACAAATGTACAAAACAACAAAATTTAGTAAAAGTAAGACACATGACAATGATGTGGATTTTATTTTGATCAAAGTTGTAATGTACACAAAGTTCCACTGTACACAAACATCTTTAAATTTGGTTGACCAATTTTGATATTTAAAAATCTATTTTTCTTGAATATTACAACCTCTATCACATAATAGCTCTTATATTTAATGTATGAAATTTGTATGCAAAGAAAACAACTACTATAGAATAGAAATAGTTATATTTAGTGTGTATTGTTATTTATAATACATTACTAACAGGAATTTATTTGGATCAATTCCCTTGAGTAAATTAATCCAAATGAATCAATATGTAATAGTAATTTTAGCATATTGATATATTTTATAATGACTAATTTAATAATATTGTGGTGTCAGGGTGAAAAAAAGAAAATCTTAAATTGTTTCTCTTTTTCCATCTAATGGCAAACTAAAAAAAATAGTGTTTTCATTTCTCATGTGACCAATAATTCTCAGTTACAAAAGTAAACTATAGATAAAACTAAATATTCACTTAACTTTTTTTTATCTTAATAGAAACAGCATTCCTCATATGCTATATAACGATTCTTGTATTGGACTATTTCTAATATGCTGTTCAACTATTACTATGTTGTACTATACCTAATATGACATAAAAATTACGATGAGTATAATGATAAAATCAGCTGTAATACAATATGAAATAATAATGATAATCTAAATTCTAAGCTCACAATGATTTTATTTGTTCAATCCCAAACTTAGTATCAAATCCATGAGATTATTTTGCTTGATATACTTTCATTTTAAGAGGTTTCCAATACTCATGTTTCTATATTGAAATGAAATATTAAAAAAAGACAACATTCACAATATAAAGATATAAACTTAAAGAATATATATTATTGCAGTACTACGAACATTATATATTTAACCAATTATTTATATTATTAAAATAAGATAACATAAATTATCTATTTAAGAGAAGGAAAATGCTATATTTTGTCATTTAAATTCTTTCATCCGTTTTGGGCATTTTTTTTATCTAAAAAAAAAAAAAAAAAAAAAAAAAAAAAAAAAAATATTGAAAAATAATATTTGAAGATAATTTATGACGAATGTAAAATCAACTTGTAATGTATTTTTCTAAGTTTTATATATATATATATATATATATATATATATATATATATATATATATATATATACACACACACACACATATACAGTGGAAACCTATGCACAAGAAACACATCAAATGTAGCACAATAAAACATAAAAACAATGATGCAATGGGAACAACAAATGCATGGTGCTTTACTACAACTGGTTGGAAAACTAGTATCAACCATATAGTAATATATAAAGATAATTTTAATATCTGTCTAAATTTGTGAGATGTTTGGTTTGTTTTCTTAATGGCATGGAGGTTATTTAATGCCACCCTTGTATAAGATTAGTAGAGGTACTATTTAACTGATAGCTGGGAG
>OY757920.1:31439760-31464760 GCA_963585895.1 Sepioteuthis lessoniana
GTATTTCTGAACCTTCTTACTTCACTTCTCTCTAAAAAAGATTCTTCCAAGACTATAAATGAAATGAAGGTTTCTGTCTCAGTATCATTTTTAGAATTGCCAGGGGAATCTATGTCACTGAGTAATATTATTCCTGAAGGGATTGCTTTTTCACACTTTCAAATTGGTAGCAAGGCAGAGTTCAGAGGATAGCTACAGGAATCCACCCAAATTTGAAAAGGAGTAGTATGATTCCTGAAAAAATGAATTTAAAATCTAGAAGCTTTTGAATGACATCTAATAAATCAATCAGTTTAATTTTCACTTTAAGAGAGTTACTTTACAGCATTAATAGATTAATATTACAATAAAAAACATTGTACCAATTATTTACAAAAAAAAGGGTCAGAGAAAACTGACGAGCTGAAATATTTGTGTCATAAAATCACAATAATACCCAAAATAATCACAAAGTGAGCACTGCATAACTCTAGGATATATAACTCATGGGGCAATCATTTGAACAATATAATCTTTAAAACAAAGTGATGACAATGATAAAAACAAAATAGCAAATAGTGTTCTTTCTTATGATAAAATTAAATTTTGAATGGGATTTATGTTGCCTTTTTTACTAACATTCCAAACCTGAGAGATCATTCTGCAGGATGTTGTATTTTAAAGAAACAGGTTCTTTACCAACAGCTGGTAATATTTACATGTCATAAAATGGGGATCACAAAAAGCTATGTAAACATGCTAATAGAAGGAATCAACAAATCTATCAACTATCCAATGTCTGGGCTCTTCAAGTGGTATAATGGTTAGCTAACTAGGCTAATAAACCACTGTCAGTGAGTTTGACTTTCATTGGGTACCCTATGCTTCTAGCCTTATTTCAAACTAGATTCAGCTTAGTAAATGACAACTAATTAGAACCTTATAACTACAAACAAAAACAATAACCATTGAGAGTAGAGATGAGGGATTTCCAACTCATGGACACAAAGGTGCCATTATATTTTAGCAAAACAGTACAGAGGACCAAGAGTAGGGTAGAGAAAGGGTCAAATAGAGTGGACACAATTTCCATTAGTTATTGTGCTAAATTGCAATACAACTAATGGGTTGCAAAGGATAGATTTTAGCTGTCAAGACAATTGTTCATCTAATTATAATTATTTGTATGTTAATTACAAATTATTCAAGAAGTCTGATGTGAATAAAAATAAAATAATATAAAAAAAATCTTTGGTTAAGTTTTAAGAAAACTGAAAAAATGGCCATAGATAATAAGTGGCTCTTGGGATTGGGGGGGCAGCTTTGAGAGTTCTGCTATACGATGAAAAACTTTAACAAAGAAAAAAATCCTATGAGAAATAAAATAACAAATCACTAAGTCCAGGTTAGATGTGCAGTAAGGGTAATCTGAAGGCAAACTTTTTTTTCTGATGCAGGTTTCATTGGGGAACAAAAATCTTTGTAAAACAAGTCAGGCTTTGGCCTGTTTACCAAAACTTTTCTAATTCCCAATGATACCTACACAGGAAAAATAAGGTCGACAAAAGTTTGGCTTCAGGTTATGCTTACTGCACTTTTAAATTGGACTAAGTATACTTCACTTGCTATAAAATACTTGTGAAAAACTAAGTTTGTTAAGCATAGGATAGTAGTGAATTTTTTAAGCTTAGCTTAGTTTGGTACAGAGCCAGAAGTACTGGGTACTCAGTGAGAATCTAACTCACAAGCAATAATCTGTTTGTATCACTTGCTTACTATTACACTATGCAAAGGATAAAACATGAAATAAGTGACCATTTATATAACTTAGTTTGATGTAAAGTCTCAAGTACAAGAATTAAACTGATAAGTTTGATAATCATTATACTATGTTAAATGTTCAATACAGGCAGGAGAATCATTAACATTTTATTTGTCAAGTACAACAGTGAATAGATAAATAATTATGTCATAAGATTTAATAAGCATCTCAGATATATATAAAATAAAATTCTATAAATAAATGCAATAATAATAAAATTTAATGTGTTGGGTTTTAGGGAAGATGATAATAATGAATAAAAAATAAATTCATGAAATGTTCTCACCATTGCAGGCTTCATCCAATTCCTGTCTACTGAATACTAATCCACTTTCTGAAATGGCACAAGTATGGAACTGGCAGCGCCATATTATCTCTCGTTGGTTACCGCGTGGTTTCTTGTGATAACATTTGATGAGGACATCGCCACGGAGTGGAATCCCAGGTGAGATGGAAATCCACACCTTTTGCATGTTGTCAGTAACAGTACTGAAAGATAAACATGAATATTCAGTTAAAAGCAAAAGTAAAACTTAAGTGGGTAGGAAGGGATTTAAATTGCCTTAAAACTAATTAACAAATGAACAAGTAACAGTCCAATAAAAACATGTACTCCTTATAATTCTTTTTTTTTCTTTCTTTTTTTTTTATTTACAAAGTTTCAATGCTGTAGAGTTTACTAATGAATAGTACCTAATACCCGTCTTGGATGTACAATGTTCAACTAGAAATAATAAAATTTTGTTTAGAAAACTAATATTGTATAAAAACTCACAATGGTTTGTAAAACTTATACATTTAATTAAAAATCAATTTTTCTATTTTATTCTATTTTTATTCATATATATTTGTGATGCTGGACATATATACATATGGATTATATTTATTAAAAGAGAATACATATAGAGGAGCTGCAGTTTTATTTCTACTTACAGAGTTTCAATGTTGTAGAGTTTGATATTAAATAATACTTGTCTGGATTTTTGAGATGAAACTTGATGATTTTTATCAATCAGGGTTTTTGGACTATTGACTTCATCTTTATTGTTATATTCACAATGTTTCAGCCAATATGTCCTCTGACCTTCTTCAGGTGTTTGTTGAACTCAGGAGCCTACACAGAACTTCGAACCACATCCTTTATTTAATATCCAGTTGGTACAGACCCAATACAATACATTAATGGAAATGGTTAAAAAGACTAAATCAAAAACTGGCATGAATGACAAACCACCTTACATTCCTATACAGATACCGAGATCTCAAGCTAGTTCCACCAGGCTTAACATCGAAAATCCCAGTTAATTCCAGGAGGGTGTGGAAAGTTACAAAAAGATTAGAACATGAAATTCATAACAACCGTTGGAAGAAACCTCAATTACGGTCAGAAATCTCATGCAAACTTACCCTGTTCCTGGAAAGAATAGCAATTATAGAAGACAGAACCCGAATCCAATAATATCTGGATAAATCATATGAACAGGAACTCTACATGGTCAAGACATGCCAAATTACAAAGTTGGAGAAGATGAAAGCCTGAAATATGACAATCCAAGCCCATTACTCACTAGTGAAAGCCATTGTCAACATCAGCAAGTGACAGCTAACTACTCCTGAAAAATAAGTGCTAAACAAAGGTCTCAACATCGCCACCACCATCAAGTGGATCCCTTACTTAGATCTAATAGCACCTATTGAGGATGCAGCCTTGAAAATTCCAGGCGGATGAGCTAAGATGGAAAGTGAAACAAGCACTTGAGAAATCAAAGCCTCCTAAACCAAACATCTTAAAATCGGAGAGACTAGCCATCAAATTGCAACAGGATGATAATAATATCATAATCCTCCCAGTAGACAAAGGCAATGCACTGTGGTAATGGATAGGGTGGAATACTCCAACAAATTAACGGACTTGATTGGCAATGGTGGCTATTGTAAAGTAAAGAAGGACCTGACCCTAAAAATGGAAAGGAAACTGTCACAGATCCTCAGCAAGAACAAAGATCTTATACCACAAATAAAATACAGACAGCTAACTCAACATTACAACAAGCTACCACACATATATGGTCTTCTAAAAATACATAAAGATGGTATTGCATTGGGACCCATTGTCAGTAACCAAGGTTCAGCATGTCACCCATTGAGCGGCTTCTTTGTGAAGATCATCAGCCCTCTAGCCGGTAAGGTCTCATCATATGTTTAAAACTCTGCCCACTAGTGGAGAGAATCAGTAATACTCCCATTCATTCCAACCAAATCGTGAGTCTTGATGGAGTAAGTTTGTTCACAAAGGTACTTACCGATGAAATGGAAATGTTGACCTTTTGTGTAGAGACAACCTACTTCAGGATGGGATCTACTATATACTGACAAGAAGGACTGGTTATGGGTTTGCCATTGTCACCAGTAATGGACAACATATACGTGGAATACTTCAAAGAAATGACATTAGGATCTACATTACTAAAACCATCAATGTGGCTTAGATACATAGATGACACATTCGTTCTCTGGCCTCATCAGGAAAATGTTAAAAAATTACTTGATCACATGAACTCAATCCGACCATCTATACAGTTCATTATGGAGAAAGAACAAGATAACAAATTACCCTTCCTCAATGTATTAGTAACACACAGAGCAAGGATTCAGGTCATCTGTATATCATAAGCCCACCTTCACTGGATAATACCTCAATTTCAACTCCCATCATCCATATAATGTGAAGAAGGGAATAGTCTGTTGCTTACAACATCAAGCAAAAGCCATTAGTAGTGATATGGATGCATATCAAGAAGAAATGATTAGTTTAAGACATAACCTCCATCATAAAAATTACCCAGAGCGCATAACATCAGCTCCAAGAAACCTGGATAGGAGGATAGAAGATGATACCTGAAAACTCACCACAGTATGTCTGCCCTATGTCAAAGGTCTAGTCAAAAGGATCCAAAGGATATGTAGTCCATATTACATCAAGACAATATCCATAAGTGGCTGAACTCTCCGGAGGTATTTCTTGCTTGTCAAGCTACCAACAGAATTTAACATGACCAAGAACTGTACAACTGTGGTAAAGTATACAAAACGAGACATGCTGCCCACTAGAACATTAAGTTTAAGTCCCAAAAATTCACTCTGAACTGTCCAGCAGGACACATAGTGTAATGTTTATAGGCATTAGCTCCCTAAGAAACAATCATCTGGAGGTTGTGGGTTCAATCCTGACAGCAGGCAAGTAACAATACAGGAATATCTAGCACTTATACCCGGTTATGGCTAACGGAATCAGAACAAGTGACCTCCATGGATTAAATAAAGGAGGTGGTTTGAAGTTCTGTGTAGGTTCCAGAGTTCGACAAACACCTGAAGAAGGCAGGAGGACATATCGGCCGAAACATAGTGAATATAACAATAAAGATGAAGACAATAGTCCAAAAACCCTGAACAATAAAAATAAATAGTACCTTTTAATATCAATATCAGTTTTGATTGTATAATATTCCACTAGAAATAATAAAATTCACTCTCTATTAAGAATATATTTATTTAAAAAATATATACAGTATCACCCATAAATGAGTGAATAACAAATATATAAAGATGCAATTTTATTCTTGGTTAGAGATTTTTAGAGTGATAAATAACAGCTAATAATAATCAGTCTGATGGTATTATGTTCCACTAAAAATGATAAAATCCTGGTATCTTTTGTTTGGAAAATTAACATTTTATAATATAGAATTATATATTTATTTATGTATAGGTAATATTTCACATAAGTAGACATAGATTATATATATTCATAGAAAATGCACAGACACACACACAAGAATGAGTGCTGTAAATTCTATGGCTGATTTCAGGGGGGGGGTTGTAATATTTTTGAGATATAATGAACACAATGCTGACGTATAAGTAAAATTGGTAAACTTGTCAAAATAAACACTTAATAAAAACTTACTAAATTCCAGATGTGAACATAGGCTGCATTCCTTGATACACCTTAATGAATGGGCGACAACCACCTTTCGTGTCAAAGTTTGGGACCCCATGGATGAGGATGTGATGAAGGTAGAGAGTCTCGCTGTTGACTGTGATGGCACTAGACAGCAAACCAGTGAAGTAGTGCACATACCTGGCAGTAGAAGGAGAAAAAAGAAAGCAATTTTAATACACATTCTAAGAAAAGGGTGATTTAAATTTCAACACTTAAACAAGTCTTATCCTTTACTTAAATATAAGCTTAACATATTTCAATCTCTGATACATTTTCAAATAAACAGCAACATGTACATGTGTGGCTATACAAGGGTTCAAATTCCAAACCTTGATACAGTTAATAATATTTCTGAAGGACTTGGATGTGAAACAAAAATCATAAGCACATTTATGAATATTTTTTTTTCCCTTTTTATTTTATTTCCTTTACCAAATTTTAAAGTTTTATAAAGATTGGGGTTCCTAATAACATTGGTTAGATTACTTTATGACAGTTGTAATAATATTTTTCATAAAACTAAATTTTTACCAAATGATTATCTAATGAAGTTGTACAGAGTGAAATGTCATTGTAAATATATAAATACTCCACCAAATTGTTTTTCACATCTGATTTCTCTTTTATATTCATTAATTTTTATAGAACATTTTCAAATCCAGATACAAAAAATATTTATTTTACATAATTACCGTACATAGAAGAAATCAGTAAAAACAATAAGCAAGCATCTGACAGAATAACAAAGTTTTGTTGAATTAACACCTCAAAATTCTGGTGCAAAAGTTAGTAATTATCTCCCTTACATCACCTTGATTAAAAAAATGTAGCGATGACGAATGATGAAATAGCAAGTGTAGAAGACAGTTAGTATCTCCCTTACACCATCCTAATAAAAAAGTGGTAAAATTGTTCATTGAACGTGACCTCTCCTGAAAATCACCTGACTCCCCCCACCCCCGAATGTGACATGAAGAGGCATGTGTCTGATATAATAGAACTTTGTTATAACAATATATGGGGAAATGAATTAAGTAGAATAAGAAAAAAAAATATCCCTGGTGTGAAGTCAGAGTGCCTGATTCAAACCAATAACAAAAATTGTAAGCATTTAACATGATCTATTTTCATGATTTTGATTGTGTATATAAATATGTATATAATTCAAATTTTATAAATTCTTATAAAGATATCAACTTAAGTAGTTAGCCAATATGCAAAACAGATACATTTAAGACTAAATAGAAATGAAAAATGGACTTGCCATAAATTATGGCATTCAAGTTGACCTTTTTAAACAAAAAAAATCTCTCTAAAACTGTGGGTAGACTTACATGGCAGATATAAAATCCAAACATTTACCACTGGTTGATCACACAGTATGTTTTTATTTGTAGTTTAATATAATAGTGAGTTTTTAATAATACATACTAGATATATCATATTTTTTCATCTTAATTTTAGGTAATATTACTACTACAGTTGCAACTGCTTTGTCTTGGAAAGACTATTTTGCTATCACAGTTATTCTTATTGATTGAACTGAGAGACTGACAAAAGATGCAATCAAAATATATGAGGTGCAATCAGAAAGTATTGACAGGAGCCTCAAATTGTTTTTGATTCTAAAATTTAAATGTACACATATAAATACTTTGAGATAAGACAGTGCTATTTGAAAAAATATTATGAAGCCAGTCTTGATAACTTTTAACCAAGTGTTTTTGGCAAAACATTATTATGTAAGTAGTGCTGAGACCTACTTCCATGCAACTTTTTCTTGTTTAAACAAAAAATTCATATCAAGAGTAAGTTTTGACAATATAAGATGTTAAAATAAACATGACAGTGCAGCTTCACACAATATCAATAGAGGACTTTCAGAAAAGCTTTGATAAATGGAAAAGTCAGTGTTGAATGTCAAGGCTACTAATTAGAAGAAAATTAACATTTCATTCATTGTTCATTTGTATCTTGGTAAACACAGCTACTTTTTGAACACACTCATTTCCTCTCTTATTATTTAGTATCATGTTTGATTCTATTATTTTTATGTTCATGGGTAAAAATAATAGTAATATTACTTTGATCTTTTTCATTAAATGAAGCATTATCAACCAGTATTAATTTAACTCGGATGCAAGTCTGAATCTCTTCTATATACTGACATAGTTTAGTGTATATTTACATACATTAATGTATCTGATGATACAAGCTCATGTTAGTTAACTGAATAAATAAAATAATTTTGTAAAAGTTAGACAAAAAAAACAAACAAACACTGACTGAAGTGAAACTACAGTACCTTCTCTGTGATGGCTGAGGCAGCCCTCCCAGTTTATCATCATAGAAACGCTTCATGGCAAACCTGTCTAATGCTTGATCCTTGCTGCAAAAATATAATCATAATTACATGTGCAGTCAAATAAATAAATAATAAGTCAGAAATTTATGATAATCAATTAGAACAAAAATAACTTAAATCTTAACCCAAAGCTTTCCAAAAATGGAAAAAAAAGGTAAATTGATAAGTTTGAACTTTGTTTAATGGCATAAGTCATCTAATCCCAAAAATGGTAAAATGGCATAAGTCATCTAATGTCAAAAATGGTAAAATTGGTTTTAGTTTTTTTATCATAGTGTTTTGATTATATTTGGTTGGATTTTTTAAAATAAAAAACTCAAGAGTAAATTAATCCCTTTTGAAAATTGTTACAAGATAAAAAGAAAAAGTAATGAGAAAAAAAAGGAAAAAGACTAAATAAATTTTTTAAAAAATCCTTTTAAAAATTAGAATAAGGTATATATAACTGATCCAACTTTGCTGAAACATTTGATTTCTCTACTTGATATTTTCATATTCTCAACCACCACTATATTCCTCTCATTCCCACAAATTCTTATTGAAATATAAATCTAGCACTCTTGGTAGGTTTAGTGTATTTAATGGCATATCAACCTTTAATATTATTTTGTTTCTAAATGTTGGATTGTAATCATAACTATTTATATTTTCAACATTTTATTGCAATCACTTTTATAAAATCCCACTTTTTGTTTATAATAACCATTTGTTTGTTCATAGGCAAATGGAAGAGGAAATTTCCATGGTGTAGTGGCAAACATGCTGGATAGCAACATCATAGTCATATTTACCAACCCCTCCGCTCGGGCAGGATATGACACAAGGTCAATTTTAAGCGGAGTTTAACAGGTTTTGAATTCAGAGTTTTCCTTCTCCTAGACTAGTTGCCTCACCAAGGCTGAAGAACCTTGTCCGTCCTACTATTTACCCATAGCTGGAGGGAGAATAAGGGGGTTCATACCTTTCCCAAGGGTATTTGCCCGAAAGTGAACGTAATAGCGCGACTGGAGTACGAACTCGCGTACTACGATTCCGCAGTTCATCGCTTTAACCATTACACCACGAGGACACCCAACATCATAGTGAGTGAGTTTGAATTCCAGTCATGCTATTATGTTCACTTTCAGATGAATACCCTTTGGAAAAGTATTAACTCCCTCATCACCCCAACTTGGGATTTAAGAGTACTACTTCTGTCCTTCTACAAGTATGGCTTTGGCATTAAATAACCAAAGAAACCAAAACCAAAAAGTCATATGGTATCAAGTATTCCTATCTAATACCAATAATGAGTGCACAGTTATATAGTTTCAAGCATTCCTATCCAATACTAATAATTTGACCTATAAATAGGAACTTAACAGGTAAAAGAGAGTGGACCTGTAAGTAATGGCAATGAAGAGGTACGCTATATCCTCCCTGGGCTCCAAAAAAGAAGCCTCATCAGTTGATTTAGTTTAGTGTCATACTCTAAACACCCCATTTGCAATGTTCTAACCCATCTGTAGGATATGCAGTTGACACATTCTAAGCTTTGCTGATAGAGCAAATACTTGATAGAAGTTTGGATATACTCATACTGTATCAAGCTAAGTAATTATTTAACAATATAGCTAGTTTAAGCACAGAGTTTCAGTCCTAATCTTGTCCCCACAAAAATTTATATTCTTTGAAGTATAAGTAGGATTAATTTTGATCCCTAAATCAATTCCACTAATCTATAATATCCCAATTTAAATCAGCTGCTAATAAACAACAGTCATGGGACCAAAATGATATATATATATATATATATATATAAACATACAATATGATGTTTTAATCTCAATCAATGATTGATTGATTGATTGATTTTAACAGCATGTCAACAAGTCTCGGGTTATTTTATGTCAAAAAGTTAAGAGATCATGTTCATTGTATGTTAACATTTACATTTTTTTGTATATTTATTTCTTAGTTGTTTTTTTTTTGCACAGGGTCCTATGAAATATAATTTTTAAACAGATCTATTTGACCCATAGTTGGTATCCTAACAGGTGCTACCACTCCGGATCAGAGTAGACCAAGGAGTAATGGCACTGAAGGGGTACTCCACACTCCTCAGAACTGGAGCCTCACTATCAGATAGAGTTTAGTGTTATACCCAGGAAACCTCTACTTAGGGTGGGGATACAGTCAGTGTCCTGCCAACAGGATAGCAATTTGAGTCAAAGCAATTACACAATGAATATATATAATAGATACAGGAAATTATTTTTCTAGTTTGTTTTTTTTTTCAAGAAAATAGCTGATAAATTTTGCCTTTGATTTTCCCCCTCAACCTGACAGGGTGGAAATAATCAGTTTTATACACCCCTGTACTAGAATTAATACCAATTAATATAAGAATGTTTACCTGTGTAATAAAATTGTCTCAACTTTTGTATTTAAGGTCATACAAAACATAGGCATGTCAAATATACAAGACTCATTAAATAAGTTTCCAGACCTTTTTCGTATGGGCACTTTTATTGATAGTACACACATGAAACTCTAGTCCCCTTCGAAGTAGTCTCCTTCGGCTGCAATGCACTTGTTATACTGTTACAACAACTTCTGGAAGGCCCCATGGAAGTCCTCTTGTGTGAGCGTGTCAATGACCTTCGTCACAGCCTCTTTCCCCTCCTCAATTGTCTCATAATGACAGCCTCTGAGCTTAGAGAATAACCAAAGGTTACAGGGAGCAAGGTCTGGACTATAGGGAGGCTGAGAAACTGTCTTGATGCCCATCTTGCTAAAATAGTCTGTGACAAGGATGGAGTTGTTGACTGGTGCATTGTCCTGCTGGAAATGCCACTGACCTGATTTGAAGAGTGCTGGCCTCTTCCGACAGAATCTCTTCCTGAACTCCCTTAAAACCTCAACATAGTATTCCTTGTTAACTGTCTATCCAGTGGGAACTCAGTGCATGTAGATCATGCCAGTGCTGTCAAATAAAGGGATCATCAAAAGTTTCTGGGTGGATTTTACCTTCTTGGGTCTGGGATAGCTAGCATGCTTCCACTGGGAACTCTGTCTCTTGGTCTCTGGGTCATAGCAGTAGATCCAGCTTTCATTGCAGGTCACCAGAGCATCAAGAATTGCAGGATCTGTATTGATCAGCTCGACCATCTCCCTGCCATCATGACAACGTCTTTCTTTCTGATCTTTGCTGAGCACCCTTGAGGCAAACTTTGCGCAAATCTTCTGCATCTTCAGTTCCTTGTGAATAATTGTGTGTACAGTTCCCATACTGACATCAAACTGTGCACTTATTGTCTCTATAGACACACGACAGTCCTTATCCATGAAATTCTTTATTTGGCCAATCAACTCAGGTGTTCTGTCTACCTTACTCCTCCCACACCTCTCATCATCCCTCACAGAATCTCTGCCTTCCTTGAATCTCTTATGCCACTCAAAAACTGATGCTCAATTCATGCAAGATAGTCCAAAAGCAGTCTGAAGCATTACATACGTTTCTGTGGCATTTTTTCAAGTTTAAAACAGAATTTTATTACATATTGTTTTTCTAAAGTGTCCTCACATCCAGATTGCATTTTTGAAATTCACTATCTGTGACAATCAGGCTTTAGTAGGGTGTATTCCAATTGCTGCTGTAGCTATTCATTTGAAGCTGAAATCATAAAACTTGGTCAGTCATCTCATAATATGTATAGCAATAACATACTGAATTTTCAAGAGTCTATGACAATTTTAAATGCCTGTACGAAAAAAGTCTGGAAACTTATTGAAGGCTCCTCGTAAAAAGATTGTATTAACATCTTTAAGAAAAAAATTTCTTCACTGATAAGATGTGTAAGTAAAAAAAAGAAAAATACATTTCTCACCCCATCAAAAATTAAGGATGTTCATCTAGGTTGTTCACTTTATAACAAATAAACAATACTGACTGACAATGACTATGTTTCAAACAAAGAAATGGCACAAAAAAAATCATGCATTAACACTAAGGTTGTTTAACAGCAGCAGATTCCTATTGTTATTTGCTTAGGTTTGGTTTTATATCAACCTTTGTAGGTTATTTTATGCCAAATCCATTTTTATACATATAAACAGTTCTATTGCAAACAATTCAGTTTAGCATAAATACAGTTTAAAAGTCAAAAACAGTTCCATTTTAAACAATTTAGTACAGTTTAAATGTCAAACACTTCTATTTGACCCATCTGGGAGCGATGGCAATGAAGGGGTGCTCTGCATATTCCCCAAAGCTCCAGCATTACTGGATCCTCACTATCAGATTATTTAGTGTCATATCCAGGACATTTTTTTTGGGGGGGGGGAGTCTTACCTCTCTGCAGAGATGCAATCAGTGTATTCTGCAGCTGTAGCTGACTGGGCCAGTTGTTCGCTTAGTTTGACACATAAGCGTTGGGTTGCTTACAGTGCCAGCTGTTCTTAAGTGGTTACCCATTTCAAAATTGAAATATTGCAGCTCAACTTCAATGGTTTCAGCAGAATTTGACTAAGAGAATACTATTGACATTGCTTATTGACAAGTTTGACGATAGAAGCTAAAAATCATCACTGGATATGACCTAAGCAAACTAAAAAAAAGAATTTAAAAACTGCTATTCCAAACCTAATTGATCCTAACTTAGCTAGAATCAACTGATAACATCAAATGGATGCATATTTACACATGATAAAAACAGAAGTTATTTTTACTATAGATTCTAACTAAAATTATCTAATAACACTGAATTTAAGGTGAAGAGAACAATTATATAATCCATATTGTACAAATTAACAATTTGTTTACAAGTTTATATTTATACATTTATAACCTCACATTGTATTAAGAAAACAAAGTAGCAATGAATAACTGACAGTAGGTAATTGATAACTTACCTTGAACAAATATTACAGTAGTTCATGTAGGCAGCAGTGACGACAGCAATTCTTCCTTTGCCACCCTTGCAGTGGACAACCACAACATGTTGGGGGTCAGAGTTGAGCCAAGAGTCAATTGACTTACAGATGCTACACATGCGTTCAAGGGGTGGGGCCAGGTGGTCTGGCCATCCAAAATCCACAACCTGGGAAAAGGGAGGAAAAAGTATTGCTCAGTGATTTTAATGGAATCAATCAAAAGAGAGAGAAAGAATAGGAAGGGAAGAGTAATTTGAGAATCATTAATAGATATATTTAGTTTGGTTTCTTTGTTTAACAGCTTATCAGCTTTTGTGGGTTATTTAATGTTGAAACCATCCTTGAAGACAAACAGTATTGGTACTATTTAACCAATGTTTGGGGAAATTAAGGAAACTGTACCTTTCCCAAGAGTATGTCCAAAAATGAACATAATAGCACAACAAGAATTTGAACTTATTACAATGTTGCTGTTAAGCACATTTGGCACTACGCCATTTATAAATAGGTAGTAGTAGTTTGTTGGTTTTATAAGATGTCAACCTTACTCAGTTATTTCAGTTTAATAATTATGGTCCCAATCATATACTATATATACTGGTATATCATGAGACTTTCTGAGACAAAAGTTTTAGTCTAATATAAAGGGTTGCACCATATGTGAGATACAAACTGTGAGTGTAAATAGTTGACCAACTGCAAAAGTCAACAGTCTTAGATATTAGTATATATGGTAAAGTAAAAAAAATGTATCTTCACAATCATTTTTAACAAGTAAATACTTCATATTTAGATGTAACATCACTATTTTAAAAGCCAATGAATTAATGTAATTGAAGACAATTTAGAACATTGTCTTGAACAAATATATTTGAGCTACCAATGGGAAACTAACAGGTACTACCAATCTGAGAGTGAACCTGGGAGTAATAGCAATGAAGAGGTGACTCCACACATCCCAGAGATCTAGAACTGGATCTTCACTAACAGATGCAGTTTAACATTTAAAAATAGGACAAAATATAGAAAAAGTTCAAATGAAAGTAAGTAATAAAAAGAAAAAATCTAACCAACTACATAAATACAACATTAACCTTGCTTTATAAAACTGAGATAGTTGATTATTTCTCACTGGCATTAAAAGTTGGTGTTCAAATTTGAAATTTGAAATGCTGATTTTCTAGAAAAATACCCCCTACACACACAAAAACTTTTTCAATAATTGGCTAAATACAATCTTTAATTCCCCACTATTGAAAAAGTATACTATTTAAATTGGGCATTAAATAAACCAAATTTATTATTGAAAATAACATATGTAAATCTTGAGTCTGATAAAAGGAGAACTAAATTTTTCAACCAAATTGATACAAAGAAAAATTCTTAAAATCCGTTAATAGATAAAGTCTTTTTCCAAGGGATAAGCCCAAATCTGTTGAAGAACAATTACTATGATTGAGAGGCCAAGATACTAACTTGTTAATATCTGATGGCATCACAGTTATCTCCCTTAGCCGATTAATCGTCAGTTTTCTTCAATAATATTTGTATCTTAGTGTAAATACAGTTGTATAATCATCAAAGTTAATTTTTGAATGATTTATAAAATGACTCAATGGCTTACACTACACTTTTGATGAGATCAGATCTTATGATCCCTGGTGTACAAGAACTAGTACTCTAAATACAAATGATTATGAGCAAGAACCCCCCCTAAACATATTGAATAAATCTTGTTTGTGAGGATTTTTTTGTACACAGATATCTCTCAGAGTTTCAGAGTCAGGTTGGTAACAACAAAGATTTGACTTTATGCAAATTCGAATTTTTCTTATCAAAGGATATTACCAAATATAAATAAAGTTGCTAGCTGCAGAGTTGAGCCCCATTTGAGCTGTTTATTTTCTATTCCTGTATGGAAACACAAGGTAAACTATAAAGGGTATCACAAAGGTTGGTCAGTTTTATAGCATATCAATCTTTATTGCATCAAGCAGGAAAACAAGCCAGTTTAATTAATAATAAATTGACAAAATTATTTTCTTTCAGTTTCTGAATGAATAAATCATGCCAAGTCAATTATTATTAATCAAGCATCAATGATTGGAGAATGAAAGCAGTGACTATGAGATTTGTTCCATTAATATCAAAATTCAAGGAGTTAGAAATGGACACGGCGACTTGAGTTCAAATCCTAGACAAGACTGATTGCATTTCACATAGCACTAATACCCTCGGGAAAGGTATGAATCCAATTATTCTCCCTCCAGCTATGGGTAAATAGTTGGACAGACTGGTTTCTTCAGCCTTGGTGAGGCAACTAGTCTAGGAGAAGGAAAACTCTGAATTCAAACCTGTAAAACTCCGCTTAAAAATTGACCTTGTGTCATATCCTGTCCGAGCAGAGGGGTTGGTAAATAGGATTAATATCAAAACTCAAAAATGAAGAGAAGATACATTTATATAAGTGTAATTATTATTTAGACAACTCTATTTACTTGTATCAATGAAGTAACTGCTAAGTACAGTGGTCTTCACTTTAATAAAGCCCTTGTAATATGAATAATTTTGCTTGGCTAAAATGACACATAATATCAATCAACAGTCTTTTTTGACATACAGTTCACAGTTTGGAGATAATTTTTTTTTTTAATTACTATAATAGAAGAAACTTCTATCTTAATTATTTTCAAGAGGTTAAAAGACATCCAAACCCAGGATTTATTTGCTCTCAAAACAATTCTAATAAAAGAGAAGCCATAAAATAATAAAAATACAGGAAAAATAGTGGTGGTGATTTTTTGAAAAGTACAGATACTAGACTGATCTTAAACAGGAGTGTCAATTCAGATTAAGTAATCCAGTTAGCAATGATAAGACTATAATGGTAGAAATTTAGCCTCGCTATGACAACCAGTCTAGGAGAAAGAAAAATCCAGAATTCAAAATAGATCTACTCAACTTAAAAATTGTCTGTGTCATATCCAGCCTGTAGCGTAGGAGTTGGATGTGAGCACACAAACACACACACGAAAATAAAAAGTGTCATAAAAATATTTCCACAATAGGAAGATTTAAGAGGCTGCAAGGAAGGAGAGAGGGAAGGTTTCCCTGTTACATTATCTATGATTAAGTATGGTTAGTAATTTTCTGAGAGAATCTGGATGAAAACACAGGTCATAAAAATCACATTTCCTTCTTGTTTGTAAATGGAGCATCTGTGACTAGCACTTAGTACAAAGTCAACCCCAGGGAGATGGGGGAGACAAAAAATAAAATGTGGCAACAAATTTCGTATTTAAAACAACAAGGATGATTACAGCTTTCATCATCAGAAAAGTAGAAGGTTGTATAACAATTACATTGCAAAATGGTATTATCTTCAAAAGAGCAACGTGACCATCAAAGAGCCAGCAATGTTTGTCTATGTAATGGGTTTTCAGTGCACATCCTTATACCAGGGTTACAATGTTTGTGCAGACCTATTGTAAGGATGTAGAAGACTTGTCAAGTGTATGTTATCTGTTGAGTACATAGGTTCATTTACCATGAAGAAATAGGCTAAATCAGACAGGCGCTAAGTGGACACCACTGCAATCTGCCTCACTGTGGGTGTGTGTACAAACTTAAACTGTTATTATTCCATCTATATTTTTATCGCTCATTTATAAAAAAAAAGGTTGACTGCCAAACTGCAGGAGAGGAAAGAAAAATACATTAGGTATATATAAAAGTAAGTAAAGTTGGCAAACTTAGTTGAGGATGACCTGAAGGCTCCCTTTTCAACAGCTACTACACCGAGGTGTAGTGGAGGGTGCTACTTCTTTCCCTGGATTGCTTCACTTTACCCTTGATCCTTACCTTAGAATGCTGAGTGTTAAGCAAGGCAGCATCAAGTACCATTTTTTTGAGTTTTTGGTATGACTCGACCAGGGATTGAACCCCGGTCTTCCAGACCATTGGCAAACACTTGGGTTCAAACAAATTTCAAGTATGGATTTACCAAATGACTCTGTCATGGATGTGACACAAGGTCAATTCTTAAACAGGGTAAAGCTGGTTTAACTTTACTTAACCAGTGACCCAAGTTTAAATCCTGCATTAGACTACTTGCATTTCACTTCACACTAATGTCCTAGGGAAATGCATAAATCTATCTGTTCTCTCCACCGCTATGAGTAAATAGTAGGGCAGACAAGGTTCTTTAGACTTAGTTGGCAACCAGTCTAGGACAAGGAAAACTGAATTCAACCAGCTTTCATCCACTTCAAAATTGACAGTGTTACATTCTGCTCATGTCAGATGAGTTGGGTAAAAACAAACATTTTATGAATTTTAGGTCACTTCCTTCTTGGTCAAGCCAAGAACTTTTTAGTATCACCTCACACACATACACACACACAAAAGTAAATGTATGCATATGTACATATACACAAACAAGATGTACTCATGAATGTTGGTGGGGCCAATGCAGAGGGGTAAGACTCATTTTAAAAAGTCTGTGTCCTGGGTATCACACTAAACTGCATCTTGTGGGGAAGTTATAGTTCTGCAACTTTGGAAAGTGTGCAGTCATTCATTGCTCTCAACTCTACTCTAGGTCATATATGTTTGAGATAATGTTAAAAATGATTTTAAACTACATTTTCTCATCAAATAGTTATACAGTAACTAAGTATGAAGTGTCTACCTGTTCAAAATAATTATGCAGGTACTATTTTATGCCATGCATAATTGAAAACCATAATTGTTAAACTGATCTTTATCATTCATGGTTTTTATTGTCTTCACATTTATTGTTATATTCAGAATAAACTGACTGCAGCATAAAATAATCCAACAAGGGTTGACATGTAAAAACAACCAACCAACACATTCAAGAGAAATCCCCATGGCATAGTAGAGAGTTAAGTCCCTGTGGTGTAGGTTTTAACATGCTGGTCAGCAACACAAATGTAAACAAATCCAGTTAGAAATTCAGCCACACTATTATATTAACTTTCAGACCAATACTCTTGAGAAAGCTATGAACCCATTCATCCCCCCAGATATGGATTAAATAGAACCACTACTGTTTTTCTACAAAGATGACCTAGGCATTAAATAAGCTGTAAAAGTTGATATGTCATTAAACAAAGAAACTGAAAGCCACACACACAATCATAATACATAGATATTAATTCTACTTTTTAGGTATAGCACTAAACTACATCTGATGGTGAGGCTCCAGTTCTGGAAATCTGAGGAGTGTGGAGTCTACTTTTTATTGCCATCACTCACAGGTCTACTTTAGCCTGGAGTTACAATACCTGTTAGAGTCCCATCTATGGGTCAAATAGAACCAGCTCATTGGCCCAGTGGGTAGAGTGTTCGCCAATGGTCCGGGAGACCGGGGTTCAATCCCTGGTCACGTCATACCAAAGACTTTAAAAATGGTACTTGATACCTCCTTGCTTAACACTCAGCAATATAAGTATCAAGGGTAAAGTGGAGGAATCCAGGGAAAGGAGTAGCGCCCTCCCCTACACCTCAGTGTAGTAGCCATTGAAAAAGGAGCCTTCTGGTCGCCCTCGACTATGGTCGCCAACTTTACTTTTTACTTACTAGATAGGAATACTTCACATCATAACTGTGTACCAGCACACTGATCATTATAGATAAATAAGTGTGATTGATAAAAACAAAGATTGCCATGGAAGATTGAAAATATAAATGGATATGATTATAATCAAATGTTCAGATTTTTAATCAAATTTTGCCATTAAATAACCCATTAAAGAGTTGATATGTCATTAAATAAACAAACACAACCAAACCATCTACTTTATAGCTAGAAAAAAAATTAACAACAAAAAACAATATTGATTACCAATTCATGAACCTAAGATTGTTAGAGTATAATCAATCACTGTTACTTAACATCAAGTGATTTACATTCCAAAATAACATTACCTGCCCACTTCCCTCACAGTTCTTTTCTCAATTTATTTCTCTTATTTCTTTTCTTCATTCAAAACATATTTGAGTAGGATTTTGAGAGGATAACAGCTAAACACAAAACAGCATTTCTTCATAGATGATTTGAAATACACACAACTGATGCTGCTCAGTTCATTATAGCAATTAACATTTTTCTTGTGCTCCACAGATGCTAGACAAACACATCATTATTTACTGTTGCCAAATTGGAAAAACTGTCAACTTATTTAATATATATATATATATATATATATATATATATATATATATATATACACACACATACATAAAAAATTAAGTAAATAAAATGAAAAATAATTCCATGTTCAGGTTTCATTAATGACAAAATGGATAATTAAATGATGATTGTCATAAAATGCTAGTGTATCAACAGAACAAAATTAGAAATAGAAAAGAACAATTTCTTGAGTGGCTTTATAACTTCAGCATTTACTGCTTGCAACAAAATATGGACTGAGGATAAAGGAGAGTCATTTTGATAACAAAGTTGTGAATTCAGTACTCAAAAGGTGGTTGATTGATTTTATATCATGTCAACCCTTGTAAGGATATTCAATATTGAAAGTAGTTTTTTTTTTAAAGCAATTATATGGTTTCAAGTAATTATTTTTGTTTAATAATAATCATTTGTTTGTACACAGTTTTAAAGTTTCAAGCATTCTTATCTAAAACTACTAATTTATATATAATTATAGGGCTTCAAGTATTTTTATACAATTGTATAGTTTAAAGTACCTAATGCTATGGTTTAAAGTATCTAATGCTAATAATTTTCAAAAAGATCTATTTGACCCATAGATAAGACCCTAAAAGGTACTACCAATCCAGGTTAGAGAAGACTTTGAATTATGGCAACAAATGAGTACTTCACACTCCAAATGCAGTTTAGTGATACTCAGGACACTCCTTTTTATTTTTCATTTTTGAAGGGGTTTTATTCCTCAGCAGGAGATACAGTTCACATATTTTAAACTCTGCTGACAGGATGATATACCCAGGAAATTTCAAAGTATACAAAGTGATTCTTTTACAGTAGATTACCCAGTATTATGTATAATATTTATCCTTTACTAGATCAACTTTGTGAATAAATTTCTTTTCCTTAACCAGATCAATTTTTTCACCTATTTCATTAAAAGTATTATTTTTGTTTTCTCTATTAAGATTAGGTATTACAAGAATCATAAAGATGTTTTTTCTTTTAGTCAGATTTTTGCTGAATATATATAGCCTATAAATAATATTTGTCTAAATTTTTTAGGTGAAGCTTGATAATTATTATTACTTAGAATATTCAGACTACTGACTTCATCTTTATTGGTATAATCACAACATTTCAACCGATATGTCTTTTTTCTTCTTTCTTTTTTTTTTTTAAAGAAGGCTGAAGGACATATCAGCTGAAACGTGATAATACCAATAAAGATGAGGCCAATAGTCTGAATATTTAAAGTAATAATAGCCTATAAATAATCTGTAAATACACAAGACAACCATCATAATTCTCCAAATTTCATCCCTATGGCTTGAATGATTATATATTTATGATTATAAAGAGGAACAAAAATAAGACAAACAGAATATTTCTTAAAAATAACTTTTTAATTATACTTAGCAGTTTTTAAAGAATTGATTTGCCATAAAAGAAAATAAAGCAGCAAAGCAGTATATACATGCATTAGATAAGAATTGTTTTGCGGGGTGTATGGAGAGAGATAGATAGATAATCTTGAATAGCAAGTGTAGAATTTTTTTTTTTTATTAAATGAAAAACAATTTTTTACAGTCAAGTCATGCTGAAAACACCAATTCCTGCAAGATCACTGAAGATAAGCAACAAAGAGTCTGCTCAGTACTTAGATAAGCCACCTCTTAGTAATAGAAGATACTATAAGCTACCTAATGCCTATTTGAAAGACTAAGCAAAACTTAGTAAATAAAAAGTGGAGAAGAATTTTTTTTCTGCTTTATAACAACCATGAAAAACATTTTAGCTCAAGACTTGCAAAATCTTGTGCTATCAGGTTTAAGAAGTTCTGGATAGAATCACATTCTTGCTTTGAAATCTAACATGATGCCTGAATTTTTTTATTTAAGTTCAAAATCAAAAGTTATTTTATAAGCAAATTAACTTTAAGAAAAGAATAAAATATAAAAAAATGCCAAAATTTAAGATAATGTATTAAGGGGTTATAACTTGATTTCTTAGTGATTTTTTTTTCTTTTTTTAAATATTTGTAAAATTCTTGCTTGAAATTTTTTCATATGTTTTAATCATTGTATAGAGATGAGTTCAGAAATGGCAAAATGTGATAAATTAAAAACGACTACAATAATGAGATTGGGTAAAAGAAATAGATAATCATTAAAAATAAACCTGAAATAAAAATATCTAAAGCTCTTTTTAATTATTCTTTATAATAAATGATCCTTGGATTCAAAATATTTTCAAGGTCTTCAAAGTTATAGGTAAATTTAATATTGTTTGTTAGGGTTTTATGGCAAATCAACCTTTATAGGTTATTTAATGCCAAATCCATTTTATACAAATAATCAGTTCTATTTCAAACAATTCAGTTTGGCATAAGTACACAGTTTAATAGACAAAGACATTTCTATTTAAAGCTATTCAGAACAAACAGTTCTAATTCAAACAATTTCAGTTTAGTATTAGTATAGTTTTTGTGAAAATGGTTCTTTTTCAAAGAATTCAGTTTTGCATACAAAAACAGTTCCATTTCAAATAATTCAGTTTAGCATAAGTATGTAGTTTAAATGGCAAAACAGTTCTATTTCAAGTAATTCAGTTAAGTGTAAATACACAGTTTAGTTCTATTTGACCCATAGATAGGACCCTATCAGGTTCTACCACTCCAGGCTAGAGCAGACCTGGGAGCAATGGCAATGAAGAGGTACTCTGCATTCCCCAAAGCTCCAGCATTACTGAAACCTCACTATTAGATTGTTTAGTGTCATATCTAGGACACATGTGAGGGGGGGGGGGTTCTTACTCCTCTACAGAGATGCAGTAGGTGTATTTTATAGCTCCAGCTGACTGGGCAATTAACATTTTGGTTTAGTTTCTTTGTTAAATGGTATACCAAATTTCATGGGTTATTTAATACAAATGCCATCTTTGTAGAAAAACAGTAGTGATATTATTTAACCCATAGCTGGGAGAATAATGGCGGGGGGCATACCTTTCCCAAGAGTATAAGTTCAAAAGTGAATGTAATAGCACAACTGGAGTTTGAACATGTTTACTATGTTTCAGTCCAGCACATCAGCCACTACAACATGGGGAACTTCCTTCATCATATTATTTGAGAGTGTAACAGAAAGAAATAGATAAGGCCAAAGAGAAGAGTGTAACAGAAAGAAATAGATAAGGCCAAAGAGAAGAGTGTAACAGAAAGAAATAGATAAGGCCAAAGAGAAGAGTGTAACAGAAAGAAATAGATAAGGCCAAAGAGAAGAGAGAATACTGAAGTATAGAAAGTTATAATGAGAAAGGAAAATAGAAGAAAGTGAGAATGCAAGATACAGAAAGAGAGAAGATGTAATGTAATGTACATAGTTACACTCTCACTCACTCTCTGCCTTTGTTTGGAGTGGCTTTAAGTAATGACACAAGTTAACACAACAGAATTTCTCACTACTCTGTCATGAGTCCAAGGTTGTATGACAAAGTGTGCATGTATATAAGTCACATTGTATTTTATATACAAATAGATCATCTCAAGCATTTACAAAAACAAAATATGTGTACCTGAAACTATACAGAATCCACATATCGTCTTTCATTGCAATTATAATTTTAGTGAAAAATTTAAATGTGTGGTCATCAATAAAATGTTTCAATATCATTCATCATGATGCCAGTGAGATTTGAACTAACAACCTGTCTTATTTTGTCAGCATTTTAAACCAACAAGTTATAGCAATGTTAAAAACAGAAGTTAATAAGTACACACAAATTAATTACTGATTACAAGCTTATAATGTCGAAAATAATGAATATTTATGTGCTTTCATTCTGCCTTTACATTCTCATGAATATCTAAGGGAGGTAACTACGTAAAATGCACTTGGGGAAATTCTCTTTAAAGCATAAATCATACTTACTTGTGGATTGATTTTTATCAAGTCATCTCTCTTTTCTGAAAGGTTGATTACCTATATATAAAAAAAAAGGAGAAATTAAATCAATTATATATCTAAAAATAAAAGTAGCAAATAACAATTAATAATGCAAGTAAAGGACAAAGTTAGAAATTTTATTTGCTTTTATAAAAAGGCACACACGACTTTTTAAAAATTTTCTTTTGTACTTATAATGTGGCAGTGATTAAAATAAGTCTGACCCCCAACATCATGGCAGGGATTATAATAGAGTCACTCAGCTACATGAGGGTATCTCACTTGGCAGCAATTCCCCTCTGCACTTAATGAATCAGAGAAGGATTAATCACTGATGCCTTAAGTGTTTTATATATTAAAAAAAAATACCAATAGAATTGAGCACTTTTTCTCCCTGCCAATCATATCCTGGTGAGTCCCCACTATAAACTTGATCTTGAGGAAAATTAAATAAATCCTATTAACATAATTATAATTTTTTCAAGTCTTGTGTCAGTTAGTGTATTTCCTTAAACTAGAAAGATACACTGATTGTGTGGGTGTATATATCATTACTGTGTTTAATAAGTTGCAGGATATTCACACACACAATCTTCAGTTTCATGCAATCATCAGACAGAAATAATTCTGTCTGATGATTATGTGATCCACATGAAATTATGTAATGGACTTTAACAGTTCATAATTTGAACTTTTGTACGTTTTAAACTATAATATCAACAAGCATTTTTATGGACTATTTTTAATTGCATTTGTTTTTATATATATATATATATATATATATATATATATATATATAGTATTAAAAAAGCAACAATTAGAAGATATGGTGGGCAAGTATATATATAAAATAAAAACTACACAAATTGCAAAAAAAACAATGAGTACATAAAAAAACAAAACAAAAAAAAAAAACAGACAGCCAAGGTGGTTATAATAGATATATAAAAATCCAGAATTTCTTCTTTTTTCTTTCCTAAACATAATCGTTATATACATATATTTGGTAATGTTACAGCAATAAATGTGTGTGTAGTGTGTATTAGGAGAGGGTGATGTGGGAAGGGGTAAGTTTATCACATTGCTAATCAAAGACAGGCAAATGTATATCATAAATAGGGAGTATTGAATGTTACAACATCAAATTAGTTGATTTATTTGTAACTTGGTTCTGTACTAAAACTGATCACCTTTTAACTACAAAAACAACATGTTACCATTTTGTTTTTCAGTTATTAGACAGCTGCACATGTGTTTATATTTTTCACTAATGAAAAGCCAATTAAAGTTAAGCAGAAACAACTGTTCAGAGTTTTCAACTTATGAGAGAAGCTCAAAACAAATGGTGCAATAGGTTCTATACTAATCAACCCAAGTTTTTCTTTTGATCTGGTTTCTATGTAAGTTTACTGACCTTAAATTTTCTGATAACATTTCAAACAACTGATTTATCTATTCCGGATAAGTTAAAAAGGGTGTAAAGTTTAAAAAATATTTGTCTTGATTTTTATTAACAATGTTACTATGTTTTTTTAACAAATGACTTCCAGAGTAGAATATTATTTTGTTGTTATCTAGACAAGTAAAATTCATTTAATTAATCATGAAAAAAAGAAACAGTTTATACAGTATTTCTCATAAATAAATGCAACCTTAACAATTTTCTTTAAAAAATTAAAACAGACATTATTAGGTATTATTTATTACCAAACATTACAGCATTAAAACTGTAACAGAAAATAAAACTACCTAACTCCATATAAAGTGTATTTATTTT
>OY757920.1:31469760-31709760 GCA_963585895.1 Sepioteuthis lessoniana
ATACACATTTTGACATATATATTTGGCATGGCTAACAAAATTTGAGCCATGAATAGCGAAAAGGTTTAAAGAAGTCTGGAAAGTTCTAGATTAGTCATATACTAAAATGAAATTGCTTTTAGATATGTACATGTAAATGGCTTGTAAGCAGAAAGAATAATAGCAAGAGTGGAAATGTTGTTTTGAGCCAACGTAATTTACTTCTTATCATTTTTAATTTTTAGAGAATCTTTAAGAAATTTTGATCATGAATAGATAACTTTTCAATTTAATATCAAAATCAAATTTCTTCAAATTTTCTGTTTTTATAAGAGCAAGTTTTTAAAAAAGTTTATGAAATGAATAATAACCCAGAGATATAAAATACTGTGTGTGTGTGTGTGTGTGAGTGTGTATATATATATATATATATATATATATATATATAATTTTAGTTTAATTAAACTTGAAATGACACACTTAGAAGAACATATATACATACATACACACATAAATATTAAAAAGTTTTTTTTAATAAATTTTTGCAATTATTTCTTTTGTAAACACAAAACACACAGAGACAAGAAAAGACAAAACAAATTCAAACTGACGTTTCAGAATCTCATGAAATATCTTGCAGTAAAATATGATTTTTTTTCTATACTAGTTGTCTTTTCTTGTATGTGTGTGTACACACACACACACACACATATATATATATATATATATATTTCCCCCCCCCACATATACACACAAAATTTTTGCTATAAGCTATATATACCAATTCCAACCTGAAACAAAGACACTTATCAGGAAACTTGAAAGGATCTTAAACAAATTATACAGACAAAATTTGTCTATTATTTAATGGAACATACTTAAATGAACGACTACTGCCTAACTACACACACACACACACACACACACACATATATATATATATATATATATATACACACACACACACACACAGACTGCTTCTCTGCAGTTGGGTAAGAGCCCACCCCAACGAGTGTCCTAGATATAACACTAAACATTCTGATGATGAGGTTTCAGTGATACTGGAGCTTTGGGGAATGTGGAGCACCCATTTATTGCCATCGCTGCCAGGTCCACTCTGACCTGAGTGATAGCAACTGATCGGGCCCTATCTATGGGTTAAATAGAACTAAACTGCGTACTTATGCTAAACTGAATTGTTTAAAATGGAACTGTTTTTGACATATAATTGTGTGACAACAAAATCTATACTTATACTAAACTGAATTGTTTGAATTAGAACTGTTTGACTTAACTGAGTAGCTTGAAATAGAAATGTTTTTGACAATTAAACTGTGTACTCATGCTAAACTGAATTGCTTGAAATAGAAAAAGTGGATTTGGCCTCAAATAACCAACAAAAGGTTGATATGCCATAAACCCAAACAGCCAACCAACCCTACACATATACATACATATATATGGGAGGGGAGTGGGGAGACTCAGTGGTGTAATGGTGAAAGTGCTGGATTGCAGCCTCAAAATAAGCAAGTTTGAACTCCAGTTGCATTATTACATTCAGTTTTGGATAAGAAGGTTCATACCATCCCAGCTATGGGTTAAATAGTATCACTGCTGTTATTCTAAAAGGATAACTTTGGCATTAAATAACTCATGAAGGTTGATATGCCATCAAAGAAAGAATCCAAACTATACACATAAGAATTTTAGTAATATACATAGATATGACTTAAAGAATTCTGATAGAAATAACAAAATACAAAAAATAATCTGTATATTTTCTTTGTTGTTGACCTCTGACTTATGTTGTTATATCACTGATAACTGACCTAATCCAAACTTGGCACATTTTCTGTCAAGTCCTTCATCCAGTGCCAACAACTTCAAATAAATAACATCAATTATTTGTAGCCTTTGAAAATAAGATGATTTTTTTCTTTTCTAAGCTAATTCTCCATTTGAAAATGTCACCACATCACTATTGGAACATTGACAGTGAAAGTTAAGGAAAAAAAAAAGTGAGAGAGAGAGTGAGAGAGCGACAGACAGACAGACAGACATTCAAATTACCGCATTTCTATTATTATTGTTTTGTGATTGAAGATTCTTAAGAAGCCTAAATAATTGTCCAGATTGATATTATCTTTGTATATCTTTCAAACATTACTGAACTGGAAAAGATTGTATTTTGCAAAACCAATCAACAAGCTTTTCTATAACTACACAATATAACATATACACATGTATAGATATGTATTGAATTATTTAAGAGCATCTAAACATATTATTCTTTTCTGATATAAGAAATAAGATTTGGTAGGTGTTCAATGTTATGAATGATATTTCTACTCAGAACAAAAATCTCCATGTTTGTGACTCATTATTTTTCATTATTTGTTTTGTTAGGAGAAAAAAAATCTTACCTCTAACCAAAAATAACCTTTCTAATGGCTCAGATCTTTTAACTGGAATACTGGTTAATTAATAAATATTGCTCTAATTTCTTAGTATAAATCCAATTCTGATATGGATAAAAGAAATTATATTTAAAAAAAAGTATTTTGTTTGGTGTGGTTTCTTTGTTTAATGGCATAACAACCTTTATTGGTTGTCTAATGCCAAATTCATTTTGATAAGAGGGCAGAGGGATAAGAGAGTTCATAACTTTCTAAAGGGTATTAGTCCAAAAGTGAATGCATTAGCAAGACTGGATAAACATTTTTGTTAAGGACTAAAGGAAGTTTCCTCGGCAGTTCGCATATATTTTGATCTGGAAGTGATGAAGAAGTCGTCAACATAGGAGAGAGACATTTGGTGATGCTGTTTATTTTTATATTGAACAGACTGACAGAATATTCCCTAAAGGGACTCCTCCTTCCTGCTTTTAGAAATTATGGAGGTTTCCAATTTGACCATATGATCCATTGTTGATCTCCACTTTCTGAATCCACATTGAGAATTGGGGATGAGTTTGTTGGATTTGAGAAACCAAACCAGTTTTTGTGGACTATATGCTCCATAGTTTGGCAGAGGCAGCTAGTTAGTGCTATTTGGTGGTAGCTGGATTTGAGCCATCTCTCCCTGGCTTAGGTATAAGGATGATTGTTGTTACTTTCCATGATTTTGGGAATTTTTCCAGATATCATTAAATATTGTCAAAAGGTAGTCGAGTGAATTTTATGGTAGATGTTTTAGAAAATCATAATGAATTTCATTTGATTTGACTGCTGTGCTGCGCAATGTTTTGTTAGCTTCTTGTAGTTCTGCTGGTGTAAAGGATTGGTTGTATTTTTCAGAATTATTGGACTTGAAGTTGAGTTTTTGTTTCTCTGCATTGGTTTTGAAAGTAAGGAAATGTGGATTGGAGTTGTTGAGGGAAGAATTTGCAGAAAACGTCTCAGCTAATGTGTCTGCTATGTCTTTCCTCGTAGTTGCTCCTGTTTTGTTTTTCGTGAGGTGTTTAAGAGCAGTTGATTGGCTTTTTCCAGATATTTTCCTTATCATTGTCCAGATGTTTGTTCTGGTGGAGGAACCAAGTTGGTTTTCTTCTTGGCTTCTTTTATGATTTTTCTTGTTTTTGTCCAGAGAAGCTTGAAAACATTGAATTTATTTGTAGTTGGTTCTTTATCAAATTTTTGTAAGGCAGACTTACATAGGCAGATAGCTGTTCTGCAGTCATCGTTAAACTAGGGAGTGCTATGTTTGTTTGAGGCTGAGGTATTTGCTATCGAGATGAGGGTTTTGGTGAAGTGTTTTGTTTGGTCTATGATGTTAGGGTCATTTACCAGTTTCTATTTACAACAGTTTCAAAGACTTGCCAGTTTGCTCTGTTTATTTTCCATTGTGGGAGTCTATCTTCATAGAGAGGTTGTAAAATTTCGAGTATTATAGGAAAATGACCACTGCTGCAGAGATCATTATGGATTTTCCGCCTGTAGTCCATATAGCTGGTGGGATCGCATAAGGTTAGATCAATGGCTGAATAGGAGCCTGTGAAGGAGTTGAGGTAAGTATTGGATTTGTTATTTAGAATATAAGGGTTATTAGTATTAATAACTTTCTCAAGATCTTTGCCTTTTTTGTTGGTTTTCTGATACCCCCATACAGTAGTGTGGCTGTTTAGGTCACCCAGCAATAAGTGGGGTTTAGATATTTGTTCCATTAGTTTGTTTATTTTGATGTCACTTATGTGGGATGTAGTTGTTGCAGATGTTTATTGTCTTATGTAGGGTTGCTTTGCCAGTGATTGCTTAAAGCTTGCTGTCTATGTGGATTTGGTGTTGAGGTAGGTCTTTTATAACTAGGATTGAGACACCTCCAGAGGCTCTGTTTCCATCTTTCTTAATAGGATTATACAATTGGTAGTGTTTGAATTTGATTGTATTAGATTCTTTCAGGAATGTTCTTCGAGGCAAACTATTTTGGTGTTGGAGTTCTTCATGGTAGGCCCAGATTACTCTGGAGCTTCACTGTATGAGAGTTGGGCTACATGCTTTGTTTGAGTTGTTGTTGGAGTTTATTATGATGCATTAGGGTTATTTTTCTTTTTGTTTCTAGTACTATTTGACTCTTCTGTTTCCATTCTTTCTAGAAGGTTAAATCTGTTTTTGGTCTCAGCGGTTTGATTTGGGAGGCTCAACACTTTCAGTCATTCCCATCTAGTTTATGATGGGGCATGATCCATTTTGGATTGTGGGGAGTGTTCATGTTTTCACAATTCAGCTCAAGGTTTAGGGTATCTAATTTAGATGAAAATTGGTCAGATTGGTAATCTCTCTGAGTTGAGTTTGGCAGGTGATTTTCTTTTTTGGGAAGTAGTTTGTGTTCAAGCAGTAGGGTTTGTTTGTTAGTTGGTTGGTGATTTTAATTTTGTTGTTTCATTGGCTTTTCCTTTATTTGCACTGGTTGGTTTTGGTTGGGTTTGAAGTTCAGCTGAGTGCTGGTTTTTCAGTTGTTCCTGAAATTTTAGTCAATCATTTGGTTCCAAGTGGATCAATTTCTCTCCGAAGTATAGCTGTTTTCACCCATGTAGGTATCGACTATTTTCCTTGCTTCTAGGAAAGACACATTCCTCTTGTGTTTCTTGCATAAGCTGGATGATTTTGTCAGCAGTTTGCACTTCTTGTTTCCTTCAAGCTATCTTCCTCCATATAGTCTAGTTCTTTTTCACTGCATTTGGCATGTGTGTCATCCTCTACAGGCTTCCTTGTGGTTTCTATATTTTTGACATTTGAAGCACCTCAGGAGAGCTGAGATGTACTATTTGACCATCTCTACACAATAGCCTATCTTAATCTCCTTGGGAATGTGGGGTTGGTTGAATGTCAGGATGTAGTTGTTGGTTTTGATTTTTTCTTCTCTTTTTTTTAATAGTTATTCTTTTTATGTTTGTAACCCCCTGTTTTCCCAAGGCTGCTGACATCTCCTTTGTTGCCAACACCAACTCCTTACTCTTGATAACTCCCTTGGAAGTGTTGAGTTTTTCATGCGGGTAGGCCCTGAACTTGGTTGTATGGAAGATTTTCATTTTTAATATGCTTTCTGCCTGCCTCTGGCTCTCCACCTCAACAAGAAAGTTTCCGTTTGGGATTTTCTTCACATTTTTCGGCGAAGCCCTTGTTGATAATACTTTTTTTATAAGGAAAGGCAAGAATTTGGCAAGGTAGACCTCCTCCAAAGATTCAATGTCAATGAATCTGGGGAAGTCTGCTGCCTCACCTTCCAAATCTGATTCAGACAGGTTTTGCTTGTTTTTTTTTTTAATAAGAGGACGCCATAGGTGCTGTATATTTTTCACTGGCCCTGTGCTCCACCACCCACCACAGAGTCCAACTTGTGTTGGGAATGAACCAAAGGGGAAATCCATTCCTCTTGGTTGAGACAGGGATACACAACCACTATACTTGAGTAGGTTTTCGAGCCATTGCCTATTTCAGATTCTCAGCACTAGTTAAAAACTTATTCTCTTAACACAATTAACCCTCAGCCACCACCTTCTAGCACTTAAAAGATAAGGGTTGGAGACTTGCTGGAAGTGCAGATTTAAAAGTAAACTTGGGATAAAATATAGGTGCTAGAGCTTGACATGACCAGCTGATTGATCGGGTCAGACCAAGTAAGGGCCAAAGTCATTGACCACTCTGTTGCTGGATCAATGACTGCTCAAACACCAGAATCGCATCCTAGTGCCTTATGGATCACCACCCATGGCCAACAGGAAGCCCCATGGGGGGGGGGATTACTCCTCTGCAGAGGTAAAGTTGGCGTATTCTACCATCCCAGCCGACAGGGTGAGAGAACACCTAAGTCCTAACCTGAGAAAAAAGTTAATAGTGTGCGTATGTATATATATATATATATATATATATATATATATATATATATATATATATATATATTTATTTATTTATTTATTTATTTATTTAAATGGAGGAATTAATGATATATTAGAATTATCATGACTAGAAATTCCAGCAAACACCTACGTGCGACATACGGAACACTGAACAGCTGTTTTGACCTTATTGGGTCTCATCACCAGTGCACACCGTAACTCCACCACTGGAGATCGAACCAACAACCACAGTAGGCAGAAGCCAAAACTCTACCACCGGGCTACCAATTCATGTCACACATAAGCGATGCTGAATGTAACCCCGGAGGTGTACTCTGTAGTTAATACGTACCTTCAAGACACATTAGGTCAAGTGGTCGCGCATTGTCACCATGACTAGTTGGTTCGGCATCGCTTTTTTTTTTGTTTTTGAGTGGCATACGAGATTCAAGGAAGGCACAGAGTCTGTGAGGGATGATGAGAGGTGTGGGAGGAGTAAGGAAGTCAATACACCAGAGTTGATTGGCCAAAGGGTTAGGGTTACTATGTTGAGGTTTTAAGGGAGTTCAGGAAGTGATTCCGTCAGAAGAGGCCAGCACTCTTCAAATCGAGTCAGTGGCATTTCCACCAGGACAACCCACCAGTCCACCACTCCATCCTTGTCACAGACTATTTTAGCAAGATGGGCATCAAGACAGTTCCTCAGCCTCCCAAAGCACTGTAGTCCAGACCTTGCTCCCTGTGACTTTTGCTTATTTCCTAAGCTCAGAGGCTGTCGTTATGAGACAACTGAGGAGATGAAAGGGGCTGTGACGAAGGTCATTGACACGCTCACACAAGAGGACTTCCATGGAGCCTTCCAGAAATTGTTGGAATGGTACAACAAGTGCATTTCAGCCGGAGGAGACTACTTCGAAGGGGACTAGAGTTTCATGAGTGTACTATTGATAAAAGTGCCCATATGAAAAAAAGTCTAAAAACTTATTTAATGATCCTTGTTTATACATACACACACACACACACACACACACACACACACACTATTAACATTTTTTTTTCATCAATGCACTAATGTACAATTTAAGAGAAAAATGAAGATCATATTGCAGGAATTTTCAAAGTAGAAAGTGCTTACAACATTTTTGCCATGACTTGAATACTGAAAAAAAAAAAAATAATGTTCCTGTTTTTTAATCTTTTATGATTATTTTTATACTAAAATAAAATGTTCACTACTTTTGGCCACAGACATAGTTAATTTCCAAATTTAGAGTGTCTTTTGAGATGACCTATACAGGAACAAATATACACATGTATAGGATGAGGTAGTAAGCAATAGTGAAGTCAATAATATTCTGTAGTTAATAATGGCCCTATCACTACTGTACCATCACATATATGAACACCCACCTACATACGTCCACACATTAAGAGAGAGAGATATAAAGTGACACTTCTATTCATTCTCTTGGTGGAAGCATGTGCATATGTGTGCTTTTTTTTAGGGATTGGGGTGTTTATCAAGTCTGATTTTTGCCAGATGTTTTCAAAACAGAGGTTCTACTGGAGATATTAAACAGAGGTGCATATTAAGCTTTATATATATATATATATATATATATATTTGTACTTAACTGTAAATAAGATAAACCATGTTTCCTGGGGGAAATAAAAGAAAAACATAATACAGTTTTTCTAATTAAGAATACAATATTCAAACAGATGAGATATTCAAATACAGAATAACTATGATACCTCAAAGAACTAAATGAAATAACTGAAAGGAAAAGAAAGAAAGAAAAAAAAAGAAATCATAGTTCAAAGACTTTTCTTAAACATAAACAAATGTAACAAAGTCCTTAATCACACTACAATTATTGCAACTTTTATTCAATTTCATTTATAAATGAAATATTGCCAAATGTTTTGACTAAAAATTTCTTTCATCTTAATTTTTTAGTTGCTTTTTAAAAAGTTTTTATTAGTCACTTGTGGTGTTAATCTATAGCAATAAGGAACTAGCACAATTAGAAAAAGTGAAGGATAAGCTCCCAGTGATATTTGAACTTATGTCCTCTTTGCATTGAAGTCTGGTAAATGGAGCAGCTGTTCTAACCTTCTGAGTTCTAAAAATCATAAGATGCTACTAATAGTGGTGTGTCTAAAATAAGAACAACAAATATGGCACTCAAATAAATGAAGAAAGAGTTTACAAAATTTGATTTGAGTGTCTACTAACCAATGAGTTCTTATAGCTTTTTATAGGTTGGCAAAAATAGAGAACCCCTAATTAATTAGTTAATGTTCACCCATCTTTTTTACAGGGCCCTAAAGTTAAAGTACCCACTAGATGTCGGAGGTGTGTCTAGAGATGGCCGAGTCACAACTGAGCTTGACATCAGCTCCCTGAGACATGTCGTCGGCATCCTCACTACTGAGGATTTCCATGCCATAGATGACAGTAAGGTAAGTGGGTTTGATGGCTCTAAACCTTGCCACTTAGAATATGAGGGGACTGAGGGATCCAAGTAAATGTGTGCACTTGCTTGGTGAACTCTTGAATCTCAGTGTGGATATTACTGCAGTGCAAGAGACTCACTTCACATGTGCTGCAAACAGTCGAGTGCTGGAGGATCACTATGTCCTTCTTTCAGCATACAGCAGCCGAAGCAGCATTGGAGTCTCTTTCTGAGCACACTTTCTACTACTGCAAGCGAGTTCACTCATTTTGGAATCACATTGGGGAGTGGATGACCTGCATTGAGCCCAAGCAGCTCATGCTGCTTGACATTGATTATGTCGTAGACAATGTTTTACCTCAGTTTCAAGGTAAGAAGTGTGTGGAGTTTCTCGCGATCATAGTCGTAGCTATCATGGTGATTTGGATGATGCAAAAGAAGGGATTGTATGATGGTGCAAACTTTTCTCATAGTGATCTGATTTTGCTTCTTTAGGCATCAGCTTAGAGTCAAAATTAGATGCAACAGAAAGCGATTGGAGCGCATAACATTCAACAGAAGGTAGGTGCATGCAGCAAGCCTTGTCATGTGAAAGTGGGCAATGTTGGAGTCATCTTTCTCTCTTCTTGTGCATGGCACCTACAAACCAGGTCTTTCAGGACCCCACCCTCGGTTAGTAGGATTTGCTTGTTCCCATATTTCCCTAGTTAGTAGTATATTGCGAGTCATTGTCCCCACTATCTAGTTAGCCTCCAAGATCTTCCCCACAACCATTCTTATTTTCACCTTAACCCAGCCCCACTTTTCTGAAGATCTTGGAATTTCATTATTATATTCTCATCTCCGTAACCCACATTAGTTTCCCATTCCACGCCCCAACCCGAGTTCCTTTTGTCCCATTAGTTTAGTTCCTTTCCCCATTAGGGAAAGTCCAGTTTGTTTTTGGTCCCATCATTTTCATCAGTTATATATATCATACTTTGTAAATAAATCATGCATCTGGGGGTTTTAAGCAGGGCTTTTCCCATAGAGCAAATGTAGTTTTTGGTGGTTATGGTGTGCCTGGTGAAGAATGAATGCCTTATTGTATTATATGAATGGGTCAGCAAATGTGGCTAGCAAGGAACCCCTTAGATTCATAGTTAAGCAAGACCGCCCCCCCCAAATACTTGGGGGTCTTGTTTTCCCCAAAATTGTATTTTTTTTTCATTTTGGAAATAAAGCCAGCACTCTACACGCCAAACAAAGTCTGGCTCTCTTTCTGCAAGAACATGGTAGACCTTCATTTTCATGACTCAATTCCCGTTCACTGTCACAATATAGTTGGTCCAATGAGAGGAAAGTGAATATTTAAAATTAATAGGTCCACAAATGACACACACAAGCCCAAAACTTTATAACCAGTGACATGAGGCAAGAATGACAGCTATTGTCTCATAACTATGCATATTAGAATCAGAGGTAGCTAAACAGCCTAAAGTAGTTTATTTTGATACTGCCCTGTTATTGACACGAAGAAAGATTTTAACAGTTCTGATAAAGGCCAAATTGATGTTGTAAGAACAATGTCTTCTCAAATCTGCTTGCTCACATCCAACTGAGCTGAGAACCAATCAACAGTGGTCCAAAACAAAGGGAAAATATCAACAGCTGACAAAGTAGTGGGTGGCCAAAACTCACAGAGGCAAATAAATGAAAATAAAATCTTTTTAAAAATTTGTTAAGAAATGAGGTTCTTTATTTCTTAAAAGGACTGATTTCAAGAGATGTGTGAAATATCCAGGAAAAAAATGTAATGTTTATTAACAGATTTTAAACAGATTGATTAATCTGTTTAAAATCTCTCAACAAGTGGGCTGCACCTATGAGAAAGAAAACAAACAGATTCTTATGTATTCGTTAAAAAGATAAAAAAAGATTAATCACCAAATGTAAGATGAATTAAACCTAATTCTATACACTAACAAAAAAAAAAAAAGAATTGCAACATTCTGAATATCTATTTCAATTTACTCAAGATTAAATATATTGGTAATATAGCGGATTTACAGTAAATGATCTCATAAACAGATCAACATGTACAGAGGTTCTTAAAAAAAGAAAAAGAAAAAAAAGGGGATGTATCAACAGTAATCAGATCCCATATCTATACACTGTATATTCTCATTGGGTGTTAACGCAGACCAGAATTTTCACATACAATTATAAAGTTGGCGAATAACAGTCGACCAAACATCATTCCATGCCAAAGACTTAAAACTTCATCTGAATATCTCCTAATTCTTGGAATACATATACTGTATGCATGTCAAAATCAACACTGTCCTGAAGGTGTTAGAATTTTATTTTCTGTCAGTCTGCATGTGTCTATAGAGAGAGATATAGATAAGAGATTGTATCAGAAAGAAAATGTACATAATCAATTTATTTCTCTCTTTCTCTCTCTCATATATATATATATATATATATATATATATATATATATATATATATATGCTGAAATGAACACTGAATGTATCTTAGTTTACTCAAGATTAAATGCACAGGTAATATAGTTGGATTACAGTAAATCATTCCATATACAACTCAATATGTACAGAGGTTCTAAAATAAGAGGTGAATAAATAGTACTCAGGCCCATATGAATACACTTTATATTCTCCAAGGGTGTTAATATAAGCCAGTCTTTAACACGGGTATAAATGTTACTACATAAGAAGATGGCCAAAGATTCAAAATCCTATCAGAATACCTACTACTCCTAAACAGGCAGATACTGTACTCAGGTCAAAATTTGCATCATTCTTTCGGGTGTTGCAAGTTAATTTTCTACCAGTATATTTCTTATATGAAATCAAGTTTTTTCTACAGGCAGCAGTTTAAAATTCAAAGTGTAAAGACTGATAATTCCTATACATAAACATTATTATCGAGGAAGTGAATTATGTTGCAAGCCCTATAATTAATGAGAAAAGGTATCTGATATAAGCAAAGCCAAAATGCACTAAATGAACTTCTCTGATTATTAGGAACTTAAACAGTTGTGCGATTCACCCTATCAGAAAAAGTAGTCAGTAACATAAAAATAACTTAATTGCAGCTTAAAAACAGGTTTTAAAAATGTGATAATTTAAATCTGTATATTTATGTAATAATCCTTCTTTAATATAAGTTTGTTTTTTTAAAAAGCAACAGGTAAAAATTATCATTTTAAAAATATTTTACTATGATATTTTCAATTTTGTGCAAGTGAACTTAGATCAGTAGATAATACATGTAAAAATTACCTAAAAAGTTGCTTACTGTATTATGTCAACATAACATACAAATACTTATGTGCTGATAAACCTTTTTTTTTTCTTTTTTCTTTTTTTTAAATAAATAACTTGGTTTAATAGAATTCTCATTTGACTTATCTATTTTTTAATTGCTTTTTAATATTACTAAACTCAGAAAAGCAAGGACCAAATGGTTTTAGGAAGATTTGGCCAGCTCACTTATCTCAGTGAAGAAGGCATATATCTTGAAAATCAATATTTATTTTAACCATTTACCTATCAGTTCCATGGCTGTCAAATGCATCCCAAAATTAGGCATACAGGCTCAAAATGATACTCTGCATCCTTTACATTTCAGAACATTAGAAAGAACATGATACTACAAATCATGAATAATAAATACAATGGCAATTTCATTGAAAATAGGTAGAGCAGACCACATTGCCACAGATTTCTAAAAAATCAAAGAGGGTATACTCTGGATTGGTAGGTAAGATTTTAAGCTCATAGATTTGAAAATGACAAAACAAATAGCTGAAAACACTTGATGAAAAGCTTATGACAAGTTAGTCATTACGCTATCCACCAACCTACATCTATCTGTAAAGAAACACAAAAAGTAGGGAATTTTTATTTTGTAATTACTTGTCTGTAGCCTTTAATTAAACGTATGTGTATATTACAGCATGGTATGGGTAAATTATTGACATTATAAAGTACTGATTTCATGCATAAACTTCGTTTGTTTCAAGTTTTGTTAATTGTACAGCAAATTAGAATCAATTGGATATTGTCTATGAGGAAAGCAGCACCATAACACCAATTCACTCTTCTTTGGGAATAGCATTCATGCCAGAAGCTCCAATACAAAGATTTCACGGGGTTTAGGTGTCAATCTGAAGACAGTGCAGAGATTTTTTAAAAACTGTAGGATGAGTTCAATGGTAATTGCATAAGTACAGCAACTTGGAAGCCTTACTCTGATCATTCTGATAATTAAAGAACTCCAGAATTTGCTGGTAAGATCCAAGCCATGATTGACAATGATACCAGCAAGTCAATCAGGTCTATAGCTAAGGACATTAAAGTATCAGTTTATTATCAGGCAGTTTTTTCATGAAAACATCCAGTATTTCTTATAAAAGATGAGAAAGGGACAATTTTTATCAACAGTCATGTAAGACTAGAGGAAAGACTGTGCTGCAAAGCTTTTGAACAAACTCAAGAATCCCCAGCCAGGATCAGATAGTGAATTTATAGAACCGTTGGCTTACTCAATTTCTACAAGATGTACTGGTGTTTGGAGTAGTCACTAGCAATGATGATGTTATGCCTCCATTTATTTTCCCACATGGCCTCAGATTCAACACGGAGGCCTATATCAAGTGTCTGGAGGAAGTAGTGTTGCCTTAGATCAAGAGGGTGCTTGCTGGAAGACCCTATGTTTGGCAACAGGACTCTGCACCATACTTATATGAGCAGGATAACCTAGTCTTCACTGATAGAAAATTTCTTCAACCAAATTACCCCTAACATCTAGTTGCTGAACTCCCTAGATTGCATTCCCCTTGGTTATTATGTGTAGAGTGTAGTTGAGTGAGAGACTAACAAAACTCCCTGCAACATCAAAGAGGAAATGAAGGAAAGGATAACGGCAGCATTTAGCAATTTAAACAAAGAGACTATTGGAAAGGCTTCCAGGAGATTCCAAAGTTGCCTGGTGGCCATGGGAGCAGAACCTAGGACAACTCCTCTATCAATTGGACCGTCATACAAAGAAAATAGCAAGAGAAACATCCTAAAAAAGGAAAGTTCTGTAGTCTTTAATCAAACTTGCCTAAAGAATATTAACATATATACAAACACAAACATATTGAGAATCATATATCTCAAGTAAATAATGACTGCGAATATCTAAAGAAAGAGTGCTCAATACATGGCTATTTAATACAAAATAAACCTGCGGGACAAAATATATATTTTTGTTTAAAAAACAAGAAATGGAAAACAATTTCTAAATCTCTTGTTTTTTTAAACAACAACAACAACAACAACAACAACAAAAAAAAGTATTTGTAAAAATGTTTTTCTAATTTGCTTTATTTGGAGATTTTCAAACTTTGAATGATGATTGAGAAATGTGCAAATGACCATATGGCATATAAAGATTAAAAAAAAAAAAGAAAAGAAAATACATCCAACTAAAAAAGATTAACATTCCAAATACAAAAAGCAATAGATGATCAAATAAGCATATGTTCATTAAACAAATAAAAAGATAATAAAATAATTAAAACAAATACATTGGCAAAAAAAAAACAAGGGTAGAGAAGTGTGCCACTTTTTTAAAAAAATTATGTCGTGCATTTATTAAGTTTTAGGCCTTAAAAATTTAATCGATACATATGATTGATTTTAATCCCATGTCAATTCATCTAGGGTTTTTTTTTACGTCTAGTGGTTAGAGGATCATGTTCATTGTACATTCATATTTACATTTGTGAAGTGATTTCTCAAAAGTTTTGTTGCTTTTTGGATGTTTTTTGAGGGAGTTCATACTATCAAGTACAACTAATTTTTAAACAGATCTATTTTACCTACAGAAGGGACCCTAATTGATATTACCACTCTGAATCAGAGTGGACCTAGGAGTCATGGTAATGAAGAAGTACTCCATACTCTCCAGAACTAGAATCTCCTTATTTGTGGGACAAGTGTCTTACCTCACAGCAGGGAATATAATCAGCATATTCTTAACCTTGCCAACATAGCTATTGACTTGTAGTATGTTTCTCTTTTCCTTAGAATACACAAACAAACAAGGTACAACTCAAAAATTTGTATACTTGATCAAACTGTTTGTATGTCAAGGTACCAAGTGTTATATATATTTGGCTGAACATGTAATAACTTGACCAGGAGATAAACTCATTTTCTATCAATTTTTTCTTTCTTTAAGAAGCCATTTTGTACTTTAAGTCTCCAGACCTTAATATGTGAGAGCGAGAGAGATATTCAATTGTACAGTCTAGGAAAGAATAGAGTACACGTCTGCATTTAATGCATCTAAGCTAAAGGATGGAGTGTGGTAGAATGAAATGGGTTGCTTTCAACCCCCAAAGAGATGAATGTGTTTTTACCTAATACTTCTATTAAAACCACATGCTTGCTGCATTCCCAAAATTCTTTAAAGAATCATCTACAGATTGTAGAATGAGCAGCAAGCTTACAGGGTTTCTTACAGCATTCCAATAATAGTAACAAGAAGAAAGCTAAACCCATGACACAAGAGAGGAATAGAATTGAAATTCAAGCAGTAAAAAAGGAAACGGAAAAAAAAAAAGAATTTCCTCTTGATTAAATCTTTAAAATGTAAAGTAAGAGATTATTATTATTATTATTTATTAATTAATTAATAATAATAATAATGAGAAGGTTCGTTATTGAACAGTCATATTTTGAATGGCTATATTCCAGGAATTTGTTTCAGTATTTCATCATCAAAGCTAGTCCATCAAAATGAATGAAGATGTCCCTATTTCCTGGTTTTTGGAATAGAGGAAGTGAGGAAACCTGTATGAAAGAAGAGGCATTGTGCAGACCCCCTCCATCATCAACACTAGATTGCACAGTTGAATGATAGTTGCATGGAAAGCCTGAGATGACTAACAGCTGCACAAATTGTTTCATTTTGTCAGGCTCTAACTTATCTCCACATATACTGATGATATTCACAACTATCACCTGCTAAAATTATAATCTATTTGTACAGTTTATTGTGCCAGAGTATTTAGACACATCATCAGATATAGTATTCATTTAGTTACACTGCATTTATATTATTTTTAATATGTAAATAGGATATAACACTAAACTGCATTCTGGGAGGCTCTGAGGAATGTGGAATACCACCTTCATTGCTATAACTCCATAGAAGTAAGACCTGTTAGGGTCACATCTATGGATCAAATAGATCTGTTCGAAAATTCTAAGTATCAGATAATAATATAGTTTCAAGTATTCCAGTGTACAAACAAATTATTATTAAATTGGGATAGTTACTTGAAACAATATAGCTGTGTATAAATTATGAGTATTAGATAGGAATACTTGATATCATATAAATTTGCACAAAGAAATGATTATAGACAAATAAAATGCAATTAAAAAAATGCAATGGACCATCAAAAATACAATTATGATTACAAATGAATCAAATTTCTGCATTAAATAACAGCATTGATGTCAATAAACAAAGCAAAACAAAACAAAACTTATTTGATGACATCCCAATTTCCTAATCTTTGGTATAATGCAGTGGTTACCAAACTTATTTTGTTGTAGAGTCCTTACACAATTTTCCCCAAATCATAGAACTTATACATATATTTTGTGAACAACATCTGTCAATCTAATTCTCATTAAATGAGACATTAAATCAAAGAAAAAATTATTTTAGAGAATTATTCTTATAAGAAATGTTGGAGTCAAAGATGAAATTATACTGGTATAGCAATTTTACAGTGTGCACCCACAAAATAAGTACCATACTGATGCACATGAATTCAACAATAGGCAACACTTCACATCACCTAACTTATTATTTTGAAAATGATGGATCCCATTTTTTTATAAAATAAATTATTATTAAAATACACCTTTTCTTATGGAAGCCCCCAAAATGTTCCAGAAACCCTGGGATTTGGTAGAACTCGCTTTGGAAAACAGCAAGAAATGAAAATTTAGAAAATTGCATGTAAGAAGAGATTATATTACTGGAGTGGTTGCACAAAATATTTTGCATACACAATTCAACTCAAAAGGGATGGAAAGTCTTAAATAACCAGAAGCTGCATGAACTGCAGCACCTTACCAAAATGCTATCACCACACCTTTTTATCAAGAACAGAAGCAAAGATAATCATCTTGTGGGTTGTACTCACTCACATAATAAATGGCTATTGGTGCAGCACCTTCTCTATGGACAGAATGGCTATTGTGTAAACAAGATTGGTCGATAAGATATATTATAAAGAAATTCTTTTTGCATGTACTCCAAGAAAAGTTGCAAATATCTATGACACTGTGTTATCTAGGTACATTTTGGTGGTGACCCCCCACCCCAACGAAAATGTATTTTGTGTCATTTTATTCATTTTACCTAAATCTATTATAAATGTTCTTTTAAATATGCACTTTTTTTCATTAGGTGATCTATTCTCATCTTTCCTGAATCTGGAAAAAAATGATATTTCAATCTTAGAAATATTTTTCTACACATTGAAAATTTAACAAAAATCAGCTTTTCTTGATAAAAATCATTGAATAAAAAATTGGTAATATTCAAGTTTGTCTTTAACCTATATATTATTATAATTTTCATTATCTATATAAGATAATAATCATATCATATATAGCACATCATAGTAAGATTTTTATTAGAGCAATACACTTATACAATTTGAAAACATGATAATTTTGTGGGATCAGTACTTACATCCAACTTCAAGATATAATAAAGATATTTATGAAATACTAGTTAGAATCCTTCACTTCTTACTAAATAGAAGTACTATAATCATCACTGACTACTGTTACAATGGAAAGCCAGGTGCACTGGTGGTCTAGTACTAACCAAAATTTGTTATGTTTTCTATGACTCAAGGAGGTGCATGAGTGTGTGTGTGTGTGTGTGTACCTATATACACATTTTTTCTTTTGCATCTAAAAAAATTCAAAACTTATGAAGTACAGAAAAATTACAAATCTGTAATTATTTTACTACAGAAGAAAAAAAATGGTATTATCTCAACCCCATTATTAATGAAGACAATATTTTGGTCAACCAAGTTTCCAGCTATCTTTGGAATAGAAAAACAAAGTTTCTTAAATATTTCTTACTTCTCTAACAATTATACAATATGACTATAGAATATAAATTCATGATAAAAATTAAATAATGCCATTATTAATGAACTCTAACAGTTAAAAAATGTAGCAAATTGAATGAACATTTAAAGCTCCAATCTCTTGTGACATCTACTTTGTTGAGTCTGTTTCTGACCTTAGAAGCAAAAATGCTGCCAGGAACAGTGGCAACTACAATTAAGCACATACCAAGTCAAGACTTAAGATATCTGAAGATGCTTATTCTTAATTTGGTACTTACAGCAAAATCATATCTAGTTTCAGGGAAGTACAAAAATTCAGTACATTCTCTACTGTTTATATAATAAACCAACAAATGTCATTAAGGAAAAAAAAGCAGGTAGATGAAATGTATGTGGTAAAAATGAACAAAATATATTTTGGAAATAAAATCTATATAATTGTCATGAACATCATCATAACCACCAACAACTAATGCTGAAGTCTCAAGAGTGTTTTTTAGTGTTTAGCCATCAACAGTCATAATCACATTTATCATAGGTCCTTTAAGCAATGTGTACCCAAGTGTGCTTAAGGAAACCATTTTTCTCTTCTGCTTAAGAGCATATTAAGAAAATCTAATCATAAATCCTAAGAGTGGGTTGGTGAGAAACTTTTAGAAATGAGCTTCAAAGGTTTACTTGAAAAGCTACCTAAATAAAAACTAAGCACACTCTACCTACACTTAATCAGTGTGTAAAGTCTTACAACCAGGGAAATATTACAAAAATAAGAGTAAAGAGTTTAAACTTTTAATGCCTGGGATTAAAGGGTAGTATCTGTTCATCTTCCTCAGCCATGTTCTGGTATTCAAGTGAGATAGCAAAAAACAAAGCAAGTACTGGGAATTCCAAACCTGTTGTACTACCTCCCAATTGTACCAAGCTGTAGGGTCAGATTAGTCAGACTTATTTACGACACTGCAGACAGGGAATATGCAATCTTTGTCTTTGTCTGTATATACATATGTCAGGGCCTCTTTTTAGATTACAAGTCAAAAATTGACCTCATTGAAATGCAGTTTAATCCCATCTTTTATAATCAAGTAAATTTCTGAAACTCTCACACACTTCTAAAATCTGCAATATCCAAAGGTCAAAACAAGCTATTAATAAAATTACTATACACCAATTCTTTCAGATTAATTTCGTTACATTTCAGCCATTGTACTCTACAACTTTCCTCGAGTGTCTGTTGTACTCAGTAGCCTCATGGCAATATCAAATGAAACCCTTTATTTTATCTACAGGGCAACAAATTCCAGAGTTTGTAACCATCAGTTCTTCCTTATGATAGGAGCTGGTATATTATTTCTGTAATTCATAACCTGGCATCATGAGGAAGAAAAGACAATTACAAGTTCTGAAGTTCCTGAGGAAGGTCATTGGGCATGACAGCTAAAAGAATGAGAACAGCATATATCCATGAACTAATAAAAAGTTCTCTTCAACATTCCTGGAATGTTACCAAATGCAAAAGATACTTTAAAAAGGAGGCCTGATGATACAATAAGCAAAATGTTGGTTGGTTATGTTTTATATTGCGGATTATCTAAAGCCAAATCCTGTTTTTATATATTTACCCATCCTCTCCACACAAGCAGGATGTGACTAGGTCAATTTCTGAGTAGAGTTTAACAGGTTTGAATTCAGAATTTTCCCTTCTCCTAGAGTAGTTGCCATAACAAGGTTAAAAAACCTCAGTCTGCCCACTATTTACCTGTAGCTGGTAAGAAGGAAAAAATATGAATTCAGGCCTTTTCCAAGGGCATTAGTGAGAAATGCAATCAGCCTCAACCAGTATTTGAAATTGGGTCACCAATTTCATTTCCAGAGGATCAAAATGTATATCACATAAGGATATTTTACATGAATCTGTTCATTTGGTTAAAATTATTTGCATATAGAATTATACAAATAATCTTTTTACACTAAAGTAATTATAAATGACAGAGTTTTTATGTAAATGTGTTTCAATATTTAAAAAAAAAAGAAAAAAAAAAAGAAATTACTAGATGACTAGTAAACTTGTTGACTTCAATTTGTATCAGTGGTCCATAATTATATGGATACTTCTATTTAGGAAGAAGTGAAAGATTCTAATAAGCTTTTATAATTATCACCAACATATTGAGAATTTGAATGATTTAAACATTATCTTCAGATTGAATACAGACCTCACAGAACTATCTAGCAATTGGACTCATCCTAGGTCCACTCTAACCCGGAGTGGTGGTGCCTGATGGGTCCTATCTATGGGTCAAATAGAACTAAACTGCATACTTATACTAAACTGAACTGCTTGAAATAAAACTGTTTTGACCTTTAAACTATGTACTTATTCTAAACTGAATTGTTTGAAATAGAACTGTTTTTGTGTGCTAAACTGAATTGTTTGAATCAGGACTGTTTGACTAAACTGAATAGCTTGAAATAGAAATGTTTTTGATAATAAAACTGTATACTAAACTGAATTGTTTGAAATAGAACTGGTTATTCAAATAATATTGAGTTTGACATTAAATAACTAACAAATGTTGATATGCCATAAAACCCAAACAAAGAAATTAGACTCAAAACTTCTATATTTTTTAAGACCATTTTAAGTTCCTTGCTCTAATTCTAATATATGCCGTTTCTGGTGGGTTATACATACATACATACATATATATAGCATTGCCCATCAATTCACACACACATTTTTGTAAAAAAAAAATAGAAGTGTACTTATTTATAAGTAATACTGTGTGTATGCGTGTGTGCGCACGTGTTTGTAGAGACAAAGCTGCTTGCATTTCACATAATGCTGATATCTTTGGGAAATGTATGAATCCGACTATTCTTCCTCACCGCTATGAGTAAATAGTAGGATAGACAAGAACTCTTTAATTTTGGTATGGTAACCAGTCTAGGAAAAGGAAAATTCAGAATTCAAACTAGTTGTATTACACTTAAAAACTGATTTTGTGTTACATCCTGTTCATGGTGGATGAGTTGGGTAAATTATATATATTAGTTATTTTTTTTGTTTTTTTTAGCAAATACATTTGCTTTAAAATAGATTTTGGACACTGATTATGATACATAGTTTGGAAATAGAATGTTAAAAGATTTCTCATTTTTTCATTTTATTTCAAAAATAAAATACAATTCAGAAGATACATCACATTAACAGCTCTAATGATAGTTTAATGCAACAACCAAAATATTGAACATTAGCAAATAATTCAACTATAAATAAAATCATCATCGGAACACCTTGGTTTTTTTTTTCATATATATATTTCATATGAACACACAAAAGAAAGTGAAAGAGAAGTAGTGAGAGAGATAACACCAGCATAAACCTTAAATATCATATGGTGCTGCAATTTTTATTGGGGGGAACACATAGATTTGGCATTAAGTAAATTATTTTTTTAAATATCTAAAACAAAAAAAACCTGAACAAAAGAGGTTGCTTTCTGTTCTGCATTATTTGTGTTTAACTTTCACATGGATCAACTCAACTTCCTGTTTCCCTGCTAATTTTATGTGTTAAAGTAATTAAGGACATTGAGTCATTTTATAAATGACTTCAAAGAAAAAAAAATCTGTTCCAAATCAATTCTTTGTACTCAGGTGACACTAGGGCAGGCAGGTGTCAGCATTCAAGATAGAAACACAACTAAATACTATTTCCTGCTATCAAAATGATTTTTGTTATTGTGGTTTATGTTGTTTATAGAAACTTTCTTAAAAAAAATAAACAAAAATGAAAAAATGAATAAAATAAAATAAAAAAGATTCAGTTTTTTTTTATTAAGTTGAGATTCATGAGGATTTAATGAAAATCTTGGAAGGATCCAAGTTATAGTGAAGCCATACCAAATAATGCTCTTCATGGTATCCATATCAAAGTTACTTAATTGTGTCTATTTCCTCTACAAGTAACATGTGACTGGTTGTACTGGGTTACATGTTACTAACAGCAAGGAAGTATTCATGAACTAATCTACAAATCTTAGACAATGCCTAATATTTTTTAAATAAATATATTTATTTTAAAGAGCATCTTCAAAATCACTAAATAAGTTATTAGGCAGTTAAAAAAAATTATATCTTACAGACATTACAAAAACTAATTTTATATATCATAAATCTGATATTCTTTGTTCAAAAAGATCACATCAGAAGGTTAAAAAAGGTTTAATATATCAATATTAATATATTGATATTCACTTCTTTTCTTTTAAAGAAACTATGAGAGAGATTGAAAAAATGATGTCAATGCTCTGGTTTGAGTGTACCTTGTGTTTAAATTTTTTTATGAATTAATTGGACTTACTTTGATATCAAATCCCGGAGGTCAGACATTTCTTCGTCTTCAGGAGTTGGTGAAGTCAACTGAAATGAAATAAAAACAAACAAAACATGAGAAGCCAATAAAATATAATACAGCAAGGAGAAAACTGAATTAGTAAAACCAGATACATGAATAGAATTATATATAAGTGAACATATCATAAAATTTAACACTGACTAAGCAAAATGCATGAATTTGTGGATAGTGTAATGGTTATTAACATGAAAAATGAAATTAGCAAATAGAGTTCAAATTCTAGCCAAGGCTGTTTATGCTTATTTCACACTAATAACCTTGGAAAAGGGATGAATCTATCTCTACTCTCCTCTTCCAAGCTATAGGTAAATTAGAGCCAACTGAGCTTGTGGGCAACCAGCTTAAGAGAAATACTATTCTGGAGAAGGACTACTGTATACAGTCCAAGAAAGTGCTGTCAGTCTTACTTCATGTCACTAGCCGAAATGCTTTAGTGTGTGTGTGTGTGTGTGTGTGTGTGTGTGTGTGTGTGTGAGAGAGAGAGAGAGTTTGTAATGCAATGGTCATCATCAAAGGAAATAGACATGGTAACTCCAGTTCAAATATTGGACTAGGCTGTTTGCATGTCATATGGCACTTCCTTAGAAAAGGAAGGCACCCAACTATTTTCTCTCCAGCTATGAGTAAATAGTAGGGTTGACTGGACTCTTTAACCTTGGTATGGTAACTGGTTTAAGAGAAGAAAAGTCTGAATTTAAACCTGTTAAGGTATGCTTAAAAAACAAAAGACCATGTATCATATCCTGCTCATGAAAAGAGGTTGGTAAATGCACACATTATATATATCATCATCAAGCCATGTTGCTAGCATGGATTTCCCCAACCCTCCCACTCCCTCTCTCTCCCCATCTGTCTATCATCCATTGCTCCTGGCAGGTCCTCTAAACTGCATCCTGTGTCTGTGCAGAGTTGTTGTTGGTAAGTTCTTGTTGCATGACCAGCACTGGCATATCCATGTGTAGAAGTCCATTGGAGAATGTTACATACGAGATCATTAGTGCTTCTCCAGCATACCTTGACTTTCATGTTTCTATAGAGCATCATTATGGCAGTGACAGTTTCTTTGGGAAGTTAGAAGTATTGTCTCTATTTTTCCTCAGTGTATGGAATCAAATACCTTGGAGAAATCTACAAATAATACTGTTGCCTCAAGATTTTTTGCACAAACTCTTTCAATGATTTGATGGATTGTTAGAATCTATGATGTTGTGGAGCGTTTTCAACAAAAACCATTCTGATTTTTCCTCAGAACTTTCTTTAATTCAAGGCTCGATGTGATTGAGTAGTAGAGCATTATAAACCTTAGCTGCTATAGAAGTAAGAGTTATGCCTCTGTAGTTCTTAGTGATTCTGAGGTCACCTTTTTTAGGGAAGAGGTGGGGAGGATGCAGTCTTTTGTCCATCTCTCTATTGTATTCTGTTTATATACAACAATGCAAAATCGAAGTAGTAAGTTATCAAATTTCCTTATCTTCCATATTTCTGGGAGGTATTTCATCAAGGCCAGCAGCTAATCTGTTTTTAATTTCTAAGTTCTTCTTGAGTAAATTGTCCTAGTTTCATGTCTAGTTGGCTATTGATAATTTTGTGATAGGTCTATTTGTGACTTTAGGAGAGTTTCCAAGGAGATTCTTGAAATGTTCTTTCCACATCCGTATCCGGTCTTCTTGGTTGCCAACTTTTAGTTTTGCCCTCAAGGTGCTCTTACTTTTGCTCACTTCATTTACTGTCTGCCTCACTTTTCGTGATTGTCTATCTTCTACCAAGTTTCTATTTTATTGATCTGACCTTGAATGTATTCTTTTTGTTCTTTTTGGTATGTGTTAGTTCTTTTGTGCCTTCTTAAGTTTCTGCATGTTGGCATTTGTTGAGTCTCTTATTACATTAGGACATTTTTTTCACGTTATCTTGTATTTTTTTCTAACTGCTAGTGCCACCCATGGAACTCTATGTTTGGCTTTTAGCTTGGTTGGTATGCATTCTGGTGCTGCTTCTATGTAGGCATTGACAAAGTATTCCTATTCTTCATCCAGAGTATGTGTTTTAGATATCAACTGAAGAGTATCGAATTTGTTTCTTAAAGAAATTGTATATTATAGCTAATATCTCTATTGGTAAGCGAGGACAAGTCATATCTTGTGGTTTCTACCTTTTTTCTATGGAGACTCAGGCATATTTTATTGTGACAATTCTGTGATCAAAAGATACTCCTTCAAAAGAGGAGTACACTTCAGAGCATTATCTATCCACTTATTGTTTATGAGGATATAATCTATCTGTGTTTTAGTATTATTTGGGTAAACGTAAGTCCATAATTTCCCCTCCTTTTTATGGAAGTTAGTATTATGGCATGTTAGTGTATTTTCAAGTGAGAAGTCTGTTAGATATTCCCCATTTCTGTTTGACTAGTTGTGTAACACTCACAGAGTCCACCAAAAAAAGTATACACACTTGCAGAAAGGAAAAATCTGTATAAATATTTCAATACTAAATTTATTCACAAGATTAGAACAAGATACCTTTGGACAACAAGAGGTATTCAAAGTGGAGGCAATTAGCTTCCAGATATTTATGTGTACAGCAAACTACTGCTAGGGTAACTTTTTTTTTGGCTGAATGTGTGTGTGTGTGTATATATATATATATATATATAGTTGAAAAGTAACTCCCTTGTTTAAAATTATAATTTATTTCTTAACTATAATTTTTACAAAAAAAATTAAATTAGAATTATTTCAAAATAAGGAGTTGCATTCCAATTACCCTGTATATGCTTGCACCACCAGCATCATTACTATAAGGATCAATTAATTCATTGCTTAACTTCAATTGTACATTTGGCACCTTGTTGTAATATAATGACTAGCAAGTTAGTCTCACAGATCAATCATTGCTTTGTAGTGAGTTCAATCCTTAAACAATTCTTAAGGATATGAGCACATAGACAATCCAAACTTCAAAAACATATCAAATATATCACATGGCACAGCAAATTTTTGCATCCTTTGGTTAACAATCAAATACTGATTCTCATAAAGATGATATGAATAAACATTGAAATATTAATGCAATTTCCTTAAAGCCTGCCTTCAGCAGCCATTAAGCTCAATGTTGAGTCTATCCCATTAATAGAATTTATGAAATGAATAAAGGGAAATACTCTAAAATTAGTACGTAATAATCTCCTTTCAGAAATCATAATGAATACAAATGTAAACACAGTCTCTCAGTAATATTATAAACTTGCAAATTACAATCAATCTGGAAATTGCTTTATCTTTTAAGTTTGAGATATTCTATTAAATACGATTTTAATTGTGTGAACAGAAATTTATGATATGTCATTTTTGCTTTATTTATAGTAGCATACAAACAAAAATCTTTATTGTATTGATTATACTTTCAGGTTTGATAATTAAATATTAAATGAACTAATGTTTTTAAGAGTTAACCCAGCAAATTTATATATAACTAAAATCATTATATATGTATCTGTGCATGAAACCCTAATCTAGTAAAAACTGTCTATTATAGAGAGATTTTAACCAGAACAATACACTGAAATTCCTTGATAGAATAATGCAATTTTCAGACCAATTTGCAAATGAGTGATAATTTTGTGGGCTAAGCATTCAATGCCAAACATTTTTTAAACCACCTAAATTCTGAATATAATGGAGATAATGAAATACTAACTAAAATCCTTTTCTATTTTCTAAATAGAAGCATCAATATCATCACAGATGGCTGTTTTAATGATAACCCAGTGTATGCATGGGTGGTCTAGTATTCCTAACAGCCACAAATTCTAGCATTGTAAAAGATGATGTATGATTTAGTGATTTCATAGACTTGCATATACACAAATTTTAACCAAAAAGGGAAGAATAAAGAACATAATTTTTTAAAATTCATTTTTTAGGTCAGAGTGTATCAGAAATTCAGATTTAAAAGTGAAGTGACCCACATTTGACCCAGCCCAAAGTAGTGTCCATCTATTTTTTGTGTCTCTTTAGGGTAGGAGGGTGTTTAGCTCAGCAGAATAAGAGGCCAAGAACTCGAGAAAGAGAGTTATTTTAGGATTCTAATAGTAGAGAAGTTCTTCCAGTTTGCCATAGGAAGGCAGAATTCATTCTCACCCCCACTTATCTGCCTTGAACACATATCAGCAAGGGTGGAAGTGGAGAATGACAGCCCATCATCTAGTTCTCTTTTCATATTTTTTTTCTTTTTACAGACATCCTACATCATCACCAATAACATCAACCAACACCCTTTTTTCTCTTTCCAACATACAACTATATTTACTCCATGACAGTATATCATCAACTGCGCCTAGGAGATCCAAAGACATTTTAGATAAGTCAGGAATCTAGCCAATTTGGCTTAAAACTGTTGGATGTAGATACAGGATTTAAGTCATAGAATACAGAGTGTATTTCTATAATATTCTTCATAATCTTCATAAGAAAGAATATATTAAGTTATAAAACTTAACTGTAATAAAAGTATATAATATGAAATGGGGAAATACTACCTCAGTCATATAATAATTGGTATATTTGCATATAACTTCCATACACCATATGTAACAACTACTATGAGAGAATACAACCTATCTTCTATAATTATTGCTACATTTGCATATAAATTCTAAACATTAAATGTAACAACTACTACAAGACAGAAGTAGAATATCAATGGTCAGCAAACTATAGCTGCAGACTCATTTAAATGTGATAAATTCCTACAGACTTCATTGAGAATATGATATTTAAAAAAAGGTTCAGTTTTCCTTCTCTATATTCTTTTAATATCTAAAAACCAGTTTGCTTAACCAATGTTTTTATATTCTAGACTAAAGGCTTAGCAAACTACAACCAAATAAAACCAACTTTATTGAATATGTAACACTACTTACTTACTCCCCCCACTCTCTATCTTATTTTTAACACCTAAAAACTTTTCTAATCTGGCCCTCACCTCCCCACCAAGCTGGCCAACTCCTGCTATTCACTATCACAGATTTTTTATGCAAACCAGTATAATGTAAAAAAAAGAAAATGGTGTAATTATAAAAGAGTTGCTGTGCATTTAGATATAATAGGATAGGACAATCTCTGGCAGAATTTAAAAAAAAAAAAAAAAAAAAAAAAAAAAATCTACAGATTATACTTGTATATCTTAAATGAGTTTTTTTTTTTATATATCCATCAAATTTAAGTGATGTCAACTCATCTAGAGTTATTTTATGCCTAAAGGTTCCAGAACTGTGTTCCTTGTATGTTCATAATTCCTTTTTTTTTTTTGGTACGTGGTTCTATTAGATATGAATAATTTTTGAACAGATCTAGTTTGGATCCTAAAAAGGTACAGATCAGAGTGAATGAAGAAGTATTCCACACTCTTCAGATCTCAAGCCTCTCTCTGCATATTTAATGTCATATCCAGGAAACCCTTATTTGTGGGGTTCTTACCCATCTGTAGGCAATACAGTCAGCATATTCTAAACTAATTTGACAGAGCATACTCTCAGATCAGAAAGAACATCACTGATACAAATATAAGCAATTTAATCTTTATATAGTGGAAAAATCTAATGACTTAATAAAACAAGACTGTCTTTGGCCAGGATTTACAAAACTGATGTTATATAATTACAGAATGATTTTTTTTATATACATCATTTTTCGTTAATTATATTTTATCATTCAGTTTGATTATGGCTATGGTTGTGAGTACACAACATCTAGCATATTTGGTGCACAGTGGCTCGCTATGCCTTTATAAGAAGAAAACAAGGAAGACATAGATTGATTTTGAACTTGGGTTATCCATGGTACCTTAGATAATTAGAAGTGGCCAAGAATCATAGAAATCAATTTTAGACGACTATTGTTCAGGTGAGCAAGAGAGTGAACGTAAAATGAAAAAAGAACAAAAAACAAAAACAAAAAACAAACTCAACTCCAAAGACAAGAAAAAAAAAAATGCGGTACCCCAAGAGCAGAAAGAAGAAAAAATGTCAACACAAGCCCCAGAAAAAAAAAAGAAAAGATGTTCGACACAAGGACCCAGAACGAAGAAAGAAACAATGGAAAGAAAAAACTCGACTCCAAAGACAAGAAAAAAAAATGCGGCCCCCCCAAGAGCAGAAAAAAAGAACAAAAAACATGTCGACTCAAAGGAGACAATGGGGGAAAAAAAAAATCAACAACACAGACAAGCCCCAGAATGAAGAAGAAAAAATATTCGACACAAGGCTCCAGAACGAAGAAGGTGACAACGAAAACAAAAGCTCAACTCCAAAGACAAGCAACAAATTAAAAAAAAAAAAAAAGAAAAAAACCAGACACTAGCCTTAGAACAAAAAAAAGAAAAAAAAGTTTGACACAAGGCCCCAGATGAAGAAGAAAAAAAAATTAGAAAGCCAAAAGAGAAAAAAAACAGATAATGAGCAATTGATCTGTGAAAAATAAAATAAAAAAATAAAATAAAGACTGAAAAAAATAAATAAATAAATAAATGTCAAAGAAGAACCGGTAAATATTGAAAAAAAAAAAAGAAAAGATGAACCAGAAAATGTTAAAAAGAAAAAAAAATAGAAAATAAGAAAATGAAGGACGATACAAATACTTTGTTTTTTACTGACTTTGAGTTAAAACTCAAAGACTGTTGCATGATTATTGTCTTGTTTTTTATAATTGAATTGTTTTACTGTAATTTTGTTGGTCAAGTCAGCATGAAGAAGAGCGATACATTAGTTAAAAAAAAATATTTTGTTATCTTCTATAACAAAATGATTTTATTTTGTGTTATATAATTACAGAATGATTTTTTTTAATATAAATCATTTTTCATTAATTATATTTTATCATTCAGTTTGATTATGGATATGGTTGTGAGTATACAACACTGATAACTAAAACACGCATAAAATATACAGGAATAGAAAAGAGAATTTCAAAAATAAAGATGAATTTAACAATTCTGCTATTTGTTCAAACCATAAATTCTAAGCAATTTGAAATTTTTGGACCAATAATCCATAAAATTTCAAGAGGATATTTTACCAATTTTTCTATGTAATACAGAATTGAATATTGTGAGCTCTTAAAAAATGTCTAGGGTATTTAAATAGAGCTGCAGATATCATAGAATGCTTTCACCTTCCACTTTTAGTCCAATGAGGTGGTGCTGTTAAACAAATGGATCACTGATGTCAAGCCAAAAATTTAATTCACAACCCACAATCAAATACAGTAAAATATTAACTGGAGTTAAAACTCACTGACTTTGAATCTGTAGTCCAGCACTTTAGTCATCACGCCATGAGGATTCCCTCAACCAAAGAATATGTATATCTGTAGATGTGACCATAAGTGTAAAAGTGTGACCAGTAAGAGTAAAAGGTCTCCTAAAGTAACAACAATATATTGCCATTTACATAAGGGAATTACAAGAGAGGGGAAAAAAATACATAACTAACACATCAGTTTTAAGTGGTCATTTGGATGTAGTGTTTCATGCTTAAACCATCATCACATTTACAGATACCCTTTGACATGTGAGGAATTTGCTTAGAGAACCTCTGGAATTTGAATCTACCAATTTTAGAATCTACTTTTAAAACATAGCAGCATAACTATTTATATAAATGTTAACTGTCACTTTACAGTGTAACCCACAAATTCTCAATTAAAATTTGATGAGCTAATTTCTTTTCTCTCTTATATCCTTTTACAAAGAAATGGGTGATAATCACTTACTGCATCAGAAGTAAAAACAGTGTGACTAATGGTTTCTGTATTGCCTATACACATTGTTTATTTTTTTGTAAAGATATTTATGAGTTAGAAAACTAGCCGATCACACCTGCATCTGTCAAGTGTAAAACCACATTTACGGGGCTTCCAAGAGAAATTTTGCAAGGTGGAACAAGACTTTTTCAGGGGTAACTAAACAAATTATTGGGTTGGTCAGCAAGCAAGACGAGACAGGCTACAGATCAGTACTGTTAAAACTGCCTCCTTGAGTATATAGTGTTTTGACCAAATAACAATATACTTTATACATCTCACCAGCTAATGAAAAGGGATTTTGTTTTAAGAGTAGGTTATCAGAAATTGATAGGCTCCTCCTGGGCTCTCTGGGTCTTGGACTAATGTACTGACTGAACTGCCTCCTCTTAGGCCCTTTACATTTATAAAAAACATCATAGTTCTTGTTTTGTTTGCACACATATATAATCTAATTTATAAATAAAAACAAACAAACAAACATTATATATATATATATATATATATATATATATATATATATACACACACACACACACAAGATGCACATTAGCTCTACATATCATTTCTATCACATGTATTCCTGAACATCTAAATATGACCATGCACTACTTAATTCTCTTTAATACTCTATTTTGAAATGTAAAATATTTTTTTAGAATTAAGTTTTTTCTTGGTTTTGTCTAAGATAAATGAAAATCAAATAGCCCACTTATCTATTTAGAAAAGACTTGAATAGTTCGAAAAATTTAAAGAGAAAAACGTCCTGCAAAAACAAACGTAAATTTATCCTAATTAAAACAAAACTATAATTTTGAAATAGTCCATATGTGATTAATATAATACCAACCATGCTGAAAAAAATAAATAAATACAACTCTGAATTTGAATCGAATAACTGACCATAAAAAATTATATGTAAGATATCAGGGTTTTTTTTAAATAGTGAATATTTTATATAATAAGATTTTACAAACAATTTTTTGATCAATTATTCATTTTGAAATTAAACAAAACGATTAAAATATACAAAATCTTTTTATAATTTCTTTGAATGAACTATATTTAAAATGTAAATTAATCTATTTCTAAAATTCTAATTTTACTATTACTGATATAAGTAAGTAAAGTTGGTGACCCTTTTTGATAGCTACTACACCAAGGTGTAGGGGGAGAGCACCACTCCTTTTCCCGGATTTCTCCACTTTGCCCTTGATACGTACCTTATATTGCTGAGTGTTAAGCAAGGAGGTATCAAGTACCATTTTTTAAGTCTTTGGAATGATGCAACCTGGGATTGAACCTAGGTCTCCCTGACCATTGGTGAACACTCTATCCACTAGGCCAAGACAACCTAACAAAATTGGCATATCCTCGTGAGAATCTTATGAAAACAATACACTTAAAATGTTCTAACTTGCAATTCCAATTTGCAAGTTAGTGATAATTTTGTAGGCTAGTCATTTCAGGAAACACTTTAATCATCCATATTCTCAATAAAATGGAGATAACTGTTATGTGCAAATTAAAACCCTTTACTTCTTCCCTAAAGTATCAATATCATGTGGATAGTTGCTATAATATGGAATAATGGACACATGAATGAGTAAAATATAACTGTATAATTATATTATAAAAAATCTAAACAGAGAAAATTAAAAACATCACGAAAAAGAAAAAAAAAAAAAAAAAAAGAAGATTTATCCAAATAAAAATAATTTTGATCTATAAAAAAAAACAAACCAAAAGCTATATATAGTTCAGCCCTGATACCAGAATACTCACACTCTCAAAAATATACAAATACATTTAAAATGAAATAACTCATACCTTCTTCATTATGAACAAATTCTATCTGATTCCTCTTCAAAATAAAAAAGCATGAAATAAAATAGTCCTATTCCTTCTGACTAAAGTACTCCAAAAAGTGAATGGAGGTGGGGGATAGAAAAAGAATCTAAACAAATAAACACTTGACAGCAACTATAGGTTAGGTAGGTCCACTCTTGTTTTTTTATTTTTTTCCTGAGAAGATTTTCTACTTGGAAATAAGCAATAATGTATGACTTCATAAAAACAATAAAGACACCATGTGCCTCTGCACATATTAGGTCAATCAAAATGAAAGAATGTTTACAGGGGAATTTCAAGAAAAAAAAACAAAAAAAAAACTACTCAACTTCTAAATGTACAATTTTAGTTTTTGTTTAGAGAAAGGAAGCTTCAGATATTTTAACAGCAAACCTATTTCCTCAAGTAAAGGATTGGTAAGTAAAGAAAAAAAAAAAAAAAAAAAAATGAAATAACGCAATAATGTTCTTCTAGATTTCCTGGATGGAAGAAAGGACAATAACCATCAAAATGACACATGCAACACTTAACTCCAGTTGGCTGAGGGAAAATACTTAAAGATTTTGACTAATGCTATTTTTAGCAATTTTAATACTTTTATGAAAAGTAACTTTTAATGAATAAATTTTTTAAAATACTTAGAATATAAGAAAGAGAATTCTATTTGTTACATAAAAGTTTTAATAAAAATTCTACTAATAGATCTAATTCATCAAATTTTTGTTCAACAGTCGGTACTACTAAGTTTCTGCTATTTTTGTTCAGATTTCAACCAAACTTTCAGGAATTAAGGGTCATGCCTTAAAAGGTTTTAAGCAATTTGGCAAAGATTATTTGATTTTTTTACTCCCCAAAATAACTACTTATACCAATAAAACTTGAAGTAATTGAAAGATAACCATCATTAAGAGATTAAGATATTATTCTTGAGTGAATGGATGGGATTTTCAAAAATTACAATTCATTCAAAAATATAAGTAATACTGTCTCAATTTGACTGATTTATCTCCTTACCTATTACGTTCATTATTTATATTAACTGATGAAGGATTTTACCTTAAAAATACACAAGTTACATAAACTTAAAATTGTCAAATTTTATGACTTATTTTATTCATTTACTTTTAAAACGAAAAAAAAAAAAAACTATACATTACACGTCTAGCTTCATGATTTTCTCTTTAAAGCAGTCGAACAGAAAATATTTTCAGCGGAAAATTTGTTTACCTGTGGAAACATGAAATCTTAAAATTTTATTTTACTGTATTCAATTAATTTAGAAGGGGATTGCAATGTGAAATAATAATTATTTGCGTCTAATTAATTTCAAAGTAAAACTTCATTGTCAGAGACTTTTTCTTTTATAAATGAACATGATGTAGGAGGTTAAAAGTTTATATAAATTCTATGGAATTTTGGGCAAAAAATACACAATATATCAAATGAAGAAAAATCACAAACTAATAGATATACAAGCTTATTTCTAAAAAAATAATATCTATATATTTAGCCTTATTTATAAGCATATGTAGAAAAAAGGGATGACATGAAATGTATAACTTAACCCTTTTCCTACCACTATTCTTTATTTGTAACATGATTAAAAATTATACTAATTTGTTGTCATATTTATTTTGATGTCTGAGTTTTTCCACACCAGTGACAAGCAGTAGTTTTCAGTGAAATTTAAGTTACAGCAAGTCTCCTCATCTCATCAAGTTTCTTGTAAGTACCTTTGTTAATCTCAACTATATTATGGTCTGGACATTCTCATTTCTTCTCCCATCCTTTTTTCAAGGTTCTTAGGGATAGTTCCAAGTGCTCTGATTATGACTGGTATTTGTTGGAACTTCCAAGTCCACTTGTTGACATGTTTGTTTCTTCTTCTTCTTATAGAATGAAATAATATTTCATTCCTTGCAAGTTTTTCACACCGGTATGGGCTTTCACAAAAGTCTGAGTGACAGTAAGTCTTCTTAGGTCTCAAAGACTCTTCTGAGTAACCAAAGCCAATCTCAGCAAGGCTGTGATCTGAATGGTTTCAATTATTAAAAAAAAAGTAATTTCTAATTCCTCCAGTCTCTTCAAGCTCCAGAGGACTGTTTCAAGTGCACCAACTACAATTGGTATAACCTTAACCCTTATGTTCCACAGCCTTTTCAGTTTTCTGGCAAGGTTTAATTTTTCACTTTCTTTTATTTTCACTGTAGTCCACCAGAATGCCAAAATCCACAAGACACTGTTTTTATTATTTTTTTTTTTTTTGTTACCACTAGGTTTGGCCTTCTGGTTAGGACTAAGTGATCTGTTTCCAGAGAATTTTATGGGTCTCATTCTGGTTTGTGCATTTACCATCTAGCAGCATGGTCAAATTTCAATCTCTTGGATACTTCCCCGTGAATCACCTTTCCCACCCAGTCATACCTGGTCTTGTACTCCTTTTGTGCTAGCTTACTGCATTCTCTTACTATGTGATTAATCACTTCATCTTTTTCTCTACACAATTTACACTTGCTATTCAGTTGTGTACTATCAATTTTCACTTTAATATAATTGGTCTTTATGGAACTGTTTTGTGCTGCTGTTAGAAATAAATCAGTTTCTATCATAAAGTTTCACTTTGATAGCCATGTCCAAGTTTTCTCATGTACAATTTCTTTAGTTGGTGGCTTGAAATCTTCATATTATTATCATTAACATGTTTGGTAGGATAAAGGTTAAGCTGAGGAATTAACTTAACTAATAATGGCATAAGGAATTCTTATTCTGGACATTCTTAAATGGAAAAGTGGATGATGAGTTTTTATTTTCAAACCATATATGAAATTTGATAGAGAAAATAAGTTTACAAGAATAATTTAATCTTCAGGGTTGGACAGTGAGACCTCATTAAAACCTTTAGGAAGTGAGGGTCATGTTAACAATGTTAATCTATGTTTGGAATGTGACAGAAAAAAAAATCCTGGGGTAGGGCACAAGCAATTTAAACAGTAGGTGTTTCACAAATCCTAAATTTAAGGCTAAAGTAGTTAAAACTGTATAGCTTAAAAATGTTTGAAACTCTCTCTCTCTCTCTCACACACACACTATATATATATATATATATATATATATATATATATATATTCAATTGGTATCTACACGCTGAATTTCTTCCTAATTGAAATATATGGGTACAAACAGTTTTTGGAGACAAGTAACTAATAACACCAATATTCATCAACTGGAACCCATATATCATTTCAAACCTTTTCCAAAATATTGTTGTATGAGTAGCCATAGTTAAGCTAGGTGGGTGTAGAAATGTAATGGAAAATTCCAATTGACAATGAATACTATGACAAGCTATATAAGATCTCCAGCTGAAATCATTCATATCTATTTTACACTAATGTGATAATGTCAGAAATTATAAGAAAGAGAAAAAAAAATGGTCAAATCACTAGCAAGAGGACCAGAGTTTAGAGAGGAAATAGAGTATTTGGGCAAAATATTTTCCTCCAACTACCAAACATCCCAAGAGAAAGGGAGCAAAAACTGCTGAACCTCCTTATCAACAGACAGAAACTCGTCACATTTTATAGATATAATCATTTGATTTTAACATTATGTCAACCTATCTACCCTTATTTTATGTCTAGATGTTAGGGAATTACTCTCAATGTACATTCATATTTACATTTTGTGTGGTTATTTCTTAAGTCTTCTTTTTTTGCACATGGTTCTATTGAATACTGATAATTCTTAAACATCTCTTTAACCCATAGATGAAGCCCTAACACTTACTACCACACCAAGTCAGAGGGGACCAGCAACTAATGGCAATGAAAGAGCATGCTATACTTCCCAAATCTTCAGGACTGGAGTCTCACCATCAGATGCAGTTTAGTGTCATAACAAAGACACACCCTTTTTTTGGGGGGGGAATCTTAACTCTGTAGAGGATATATTCAGTGTATTCAAAGCCCCACTGACAGGGTCAGATACAATTATTTATTATGAAATTGTAATACACGCATGAACGATGATGAAAATAGCATTTATTTGACACAAACATTTTCCAACACAATCACCTTCCTTGTCAGGGTACAGTTAATTCAGTGGTGGCTATTAATCATATAGCAAATATTATACAATGAAAATTTCAGATCAAAATAAAAAGATAGTCAAAGAGACATACCAATATGAAAAATAGTTCATCCTTGCATTCAAAATTGATAAATATATTTTTACAATATTCTTCCTGAGGATATTAAAGTTTAATTGAGCTAACATTAAAACCATATGAGATCAAAATATGTTTGTAAGTGGTCATACGAGGTGTGTTCAAAAAGTAACGAAACTATAGATGCATTTACCAAGACTGTATTATCAAGATTTATTCTAGTGAGTTTTCCATTAGTCAAAGCACTTCTGAAACTTCTTTTTTGATATGGTGTGAAGCTGTACCATAACATTTCTTTTAATGTCCTTAAACCTTACCTATGAAATTAATTTTCAATTGAGGAGAAAAAAATTATATATATATATATATATATATATGAGAGAGAGAGAAGGGGCTTTTCAATCCTCCCCCCCCTCAAAAAAATTGGTACTGACTCATCTAGACATCACTTATAAATCATATTTTGTCAGCTACTCTAGGGCAATAATTGCTTTTTCTATATTCATCACCATTAACAAATTATCTTAAATCATTATTTGATTCAGTGCCAGTGTAGGAAGATCCAGGACAACAAATTTGTGCAAAATATTTCATTAGTTATTCCTAAGTAGTTAATATCCTAAACTAGTTCTATAATTTGGGGTAAGGTACAGTGACAAAAAGTCACTCTGATACTACAAAAATAAACAGACTCTTGACAAAAGTTAGAAATAATGAAAAACTAGTTTGTGATAGTCACACTCTTCATTTTTTCTTTTTGAATACAAAGTGGTTATTTGATAAGTCCAATTTAGTCAGGACAATACAACAGCCTATAAGAACAGTTTGCTGTTAACTATTACTCCCTAACTGGCACCCAAATATATTTGCAAATGTATTTTTTTTATAATAGTCCTATTCTTGTTTTTATGTCATCATAAAGATAGCACATCAAAGCAAGATTTTGGGCAGAGCAATAGCATTAAAAGGCTCTTAGAAAATAAAACAATTTCTAAGCCAATTTGTAATTTAATAAAAATAAAAATCAATATTTGTGCTCACTCTGATCATTATAATTTCACAAATGCTTATTATAGAGTACTTATTTATTTGCATGTATTTATGAATTCTATAAAAATGAGGTGGCTTAATTCTAAGCTTAATGACTGCCACAAGTAGCTCATAAGTTTGTGTATATAAGATGCTATAATTGCCAACATATAAACCAAACTTAAAATAAAAATAAAAAAAATCTTAGATTTTATATAAAAAGCTGAAATATCTAGTAGACTAACATTTACCCAGACACTAAAGATTATCAGTATTTGTAATTCTGAGCCCCTTGTTTTATATAATGATTAGTAAGCAAGATAATTTGATAATTGTTAGTGAGATTGATTCTCAAGCACACTTAGCATAATGGTTATTATCATAGGAAATGGAATCAGCAACTAGAGTTCAAATCCTAGACAAGGTTGTTTGCATTTCACTTTGTGCTAATGACTATAGAAAAGGCATACTTCCCCAGTTACGGGTAAATAGTAGGGCAGATTAGGTTCTTTAGCCTTGGTTAAGCAATCTGTCTAGAAGGAAAACTCTGAATTCAAATCAGCTTTACTCTGCTTAAAAACTGACTTTGTGTCACATCCTTCCTATGGCAGGGAAGTTGGGTAAATAAATCCTTCTGGTTTTGTGCTATACTAAGCTATTGGTATTTGAAACTAATCTAATTCCATAATACTGTAATATTAAATTCAAAAAAGAGAAACATTCCTAATATGCTATCAAATATGGTAGTGGGTAGAGTGAAACCTGGGAGACTGGGTTCAATCCCAGGTTGAGTCATACCAAAGACTCAAAAAAATGGTACTTGATGCTTCCTTGCTTAACACACAGCATTATAAGGTAGGGATTAAGGATAAAGTGGAACAATCCAAGGAAAGGAATAATGCCCTGCTCTACACCTCAGTGTAGTAGCTAATGAAAAGGGAGCCTTCGAGTCACCCTTGACAATGGTTACCAACTTTACATTTTTATATTGAAATTTATTCTCTCCTAGTAAATTCCATTATTGTTTTGTAGTCTACCCACCTTATTTCTTTTTTTTTTTTTTTTTTTTTTTTAAATATTTTCAATGATTTCAAACAATTGTTAATATGAGCAATACAAAAATATACAAGTCTAGAGTATAAAATGTATTGTGTTTCTTCATTTTAATGTACAATAAAAAGCATGCAGTCTTTCATTAAACCATGTAAACAAATATAATTTTCACCAATGAAATTTAAGGAGGTCACATCTTTGTGTTAGTCCTTTGATATTTGTTGGTCAGTACAACAAGCTGTTCTTTGGCACATCAACACAAATACATATCCAAAACTTGGTATAAAATGAGACTTGGGTACATCTACTAATTGTGCTTAACAATGGTTACCGTTACAGCTGGATAATCAGGAACAATATCTAGGTGGTAGTTACCAGTACTGACTAAATTTCTTGAATGGGTGTCAAAGCACTGTCAGTACTGGGGGTACCTTCTTGTGTGCCTTCTTTGTGCAACTTATTTATAGTGGTTTTGTACTTGGAAAGAGACAGAAAAAAGAAAGATTTTATTGTTTAACCTGTATAATGCATTTTCTGCACTTTCAATAGAAAGCACCTAAAACAACAGGAATGTATCCAAGCTAAAATCCAGGATCATTAGTTAGACTAATTCTTTGCAAGATTTTAATGATATGTAACTCAATACAGCACATTTAATGTAAGTGTTTATAATAAAAAATAAAATTGAAACAACATGAAGGACAAGGGTAATTCTGAGCTAGGTACAATATATAGATGGTTGGGAGTCGTAGATATTCTGATAAGATTTTTTAAGACATTGGGCATAAAATGTAGGAATGCTCCTCACATAACACCATCTGTATATGCATATAAAAGTAGATGCCAGTGTAATCACCCAAGGAAGATATACAGAGTATTAAGATGGGGTCTGAGTATTGCTTAAAAACACCTTATTTTGAGTTTTGGTTTCTTTATTAATGGCATATTAACATTCTTGGGTTCATTCATGTCAAAGCTATCCTTGTAGAAGAACAATAGTGGTAATATTTAACCCATAGCTGGGAGAGATAAGGGAGTTCATACCTTTCTCAAAAGTATTAGTCCAAAAGTGAATATAACAGCACAGCTGGAGTTGCAGTCCAGCACATTAGCCACTATGCCATGGGGACTCCATGACACGTTATTTTGGAAGCTATACAAGTATCATTCTGTACATAAGATCATTTACTGTAATCCAGCCATGTTATCTATATATTTAATCTTCAGTAAAGTAAAATACATATAGAATGTTGCAATTTTATTAGTAGTACACACACACACACACACTATAGTATAATTGCTGTCAAGCTTTTTCTCCATCCATTTAGTTAGCGATATTGAACAAGTCCTGGAGACAGCACCCCACAAAGCAGCAGCTATACGGCCACCTACCACCCATCATGAAAACTATCAAAATTAGACGAACCAGATGCAGTATACTGCTGGAGAAATAGGGACAAGCTCATAAGTGATGTACTCCGGTGGACCCCTTCATATGGATGAGCAAAAGCAGGACATCCAGCTCGAACCTACATACAGCAGCTCTGTGCTGATACGGGATGTAGCCCAGAGGATCTGCTGATAGCAATGGATGATAGGGAAGCTTGTTGAGAGAGGGTCAGAAATATCCGTGCTGATAGTGTAACATGATGATGATGAAATATATATATATATATATATATATATATATATATACACACACACACAATTTTGATGATGGTATTTTTCATACATGAAACTAAGTAATTAGACAATATGAAGAGAAAAGTTTCTTTTTGGTTTCATTCTGTTATACTGGCCAATATTTGAGCACTTTCTTGATTTGAGCTGCTTTAGATAGAGAGATAGGTAAATAAACAAACTATTTCTTTCTCTCTAAACAAACATGATTCAAACACAATATGTGGTCTATAAGAAAACGTAAAGTGCATGTAATAATATCAAATGTGTTAGGATCTCAAGTTTTAAAGATTCTGCACATAAATTAAGATTTAAAATATAAAAGTAAGACTACAAAATAAAGTCAGGAAATATACAAATAGCATTGCTACATTGTGAATATGTTTCAATTTACTAAAGATTAAATGCACATATAATATAACAGGATTACAGTAAATGATCCTACATACAGATCAATATGTACAGACGTTCTTAAAAAAAAAAAAAAAAGTGTATCAACAGTAATCAGACCCCATATTTATACACTGTATATCCTCATTGGGTGTTAACACATACCTATACTTTCACATACATACAATATAGGGGGATTACAGAAAATGATCACCAATACAGATCAATACATGTTCAGGTCTCAAAATAAAGAGTGTAACAACAGTATTCAGACTACCTTTTACAATACTATATAAACTTCTTGGGGTTAATACAGGTCTGTAGTCTCACATACATATAGCAAATACCATATCTTCTCTTATTAGCTATAGATACTTAGGACAGATTAGGCTCTTTAACCTGGGTAAGGCAATCTATCTACATGAAGGAAAACTGAATCTAAAACAGTTGAACTACACTTAAAAAAGGACCTTGTATCACACCCTGAAGGGGTTGGTAAATTCATATAGCAAATCCCATCCTGTGATACATTATTCTAAGCTTAAGATTTTGAAAGTTTAAATCAGAATATCTACAATACACTAACATGTACAAACTGTATACAGGTCAAAATTAGCATCATTCTTCAGGGTGTTATTTTATTTCCCATCAGTATATAGTCACAAATCACAAATTTGAAAACTAAACAACCCATGCTTGTATAGAGATTCAAAAACACTTGGGTTTCACATATTTCTCTTCACTGATTATAGGTTTTCAAAACAATCATGTCATGTATTTATACGATCATATTTTTTTCATCCATCAAAACTTTGTTCTATTCACATGTAAATATTTAAGAAATGTGCACATTTTACCAACCAGATAGTTATCAAAATGGGTGGTTTCAAAAATACAAATTATAGAGCAAAGAAAAGATAAGAATTCCTTTTAATGTACTTAAGATATTAGATACTTTTAAAAATACATTTAAAAAGTATCAAATGCTCAAGTTGAAAAGGAAAATATCAATTCATTTTAAAATTAAACACCCAAAAACATTTTTGGTATTATCAGTATTTGATTAATAAACAAAAAAAATTAATTTCTCTGATATTTCAAGGTTAATTTATTAAGTAAAAAAATCTGGAAAAACATCTGAAGAATTCAAATATATAGTAAAGAACTTCATTATTTATCAAACGTATATCATCACCCTTTTACTGAGTGAGTTTATCAAAGATCTGATAGTTTATCAATTTATAGAAATGAGTAATAAATCAGTTTTACTGAGATTATTTTTCTTCACCAATTATCAATTATACAGTGCTGAACTTCTACATATTTACAAAATATACTCAATTACTTTTCTAAATATGAACTTTGTATAAATTTTACAGATAGCAATCATTTAAAACAGAAATTTAGAACCTAGGTTCTAAAAGGTTTGAAGTGATAATTGAAAGGTGTATATATTCGAACAGGTTTGATTAAATAAAATCAAATCCTTGTTTTGGAGTTTTTTTCTTTTAAGAGTCCTTATGTTTTTTTTATGTTACAATCTTGAAATTTGTTGATAATTCCTCCAAAGGAGTTATTTGTGTTATACCGAGTACTTAGGGTTCTCATTAGAACCATTATCAAGGTAATTTATATTCTATTTTTAAATTAAACTTGTTTAGTATTTAAACTAAATTATTATTTCATTTTTATTACTAAACTGAAGCTTGTTTTTATTACCAAGGTGCTATATATAAAATCTTATTTTTAAAAATTTAGATGATTTGACTGTTAAAACTGAAACTGATTTGAAAGAATATTTATGCTAACAATAAAAATCTATATTTAATTGATTTATTTATTTAATAATGAAACATGAATTGTTTTCCTGATACATCATGGAAATAACAACCTAAACAGAGCTGGAAAAGCTGTGGAACATAAAAGTGAGAGTGGAGCCCTTGGAACAATCCCCAAAAGCCTGAAAAAGAGACTGAGGGAACTGGTGATTAGAGGAAGAATTGAGACTATCCAGATTACAGCACTATTAAAATCTGCTGGAGTCCTTAGAAGAGGAAAGAACTGGAGATCTGAAGAGATTTGCTGTCACTTAGATTTTAATAAAAAAACACCAGTTAGAGCTAGTGTGAAAAACTTGCAAGGAGTAAAGAATAATTAGAATACTAGGTCATCATCATAATAAAGGGATAAATACCTGGGCTGTTCACCTCAAAAGATATTCAAGACCATTCTTGAAATGGACCAGAGAACAAGAAAACTAATGACCATCCATAAGGCATTATATCCAAGAGATGATGTTTTCAGACAATGTGTCAAGAAAAGAAGGAAGAAGAAGACAGTGTTGATGCATCAATACGACGACTTGAAGACTACATAGAAAAGTGCAGAGAAAGACTGATTACAATCACCAGAAACAATACTGACAACAGAACAACAATAACCAGAAAACAAAAATGGGAAGAAAAACAACTCTATGGACATTTTAAGCGACTAATAAGCAACTTCTCACATGAGAAAACATGGACGTGGCTAAGAAACGGAAACTTAAGAGAGAAATTGAATCTCTTCTAATAGCAGTATGAAACAATGCCATAAGAACCAATCATATCAAAGCCAGAAGAGATAAGATTCTGCAAAACAGCAGATGTAGATTATGTGCTAATAGAGATGAGACAATAAGTGAATGCAGCAAATTAGCACCGAAAGAGTATAAGACAAGACACAATTGGGTGGGCAAAGTGTTCCACTGGGAATTTTGCAAGTAATTTAAATTAGACCATACAAAAGGATCACCTAATCTCAGCCAGATGACCAGACCTTATAATAATCAACAAAAAAAAAAAAAAAAAGAGAACTTGCAAAATTGTGGATGTTGCTGTCCTGGCTGACCACAGAGTAAAATTGAAAGAAAGAGAAAAGAAGCATAAGTACCCATGACCTTGCTAGGTAGTTGGAAAAAAACTATGGAACATGAAAGTGACATTTATATCAATTGGGATTGGTGCTCTTGGTACAAAGGATTAATAAAGGGACTGGAGGACTTGGAAATAACAGGACGACTGGAGACCATCCAAACTACTAAATTATTGAGATCAGTGAAAAACTCTCAAAGAGTAAATAATAATTAGTAGTAGGTGTGCTAAGAACAGTTCCCAAAGAGATTGAAGGGACTAAAGATCAGATGAAGGATCCAAATTATACAGACCACAGTACTATAAAGATTGGCTAGAATATACAGAAGACCTGAGGAGACTTGCTGTCACTCAGACTCCAGTGAAAGATCACCAGTTATAACTGATGTGAAAAACTCACAATAATAATAAATCCAATATACAACAGAATAGCAAAAGTAGTTTATGTGGAGACAGAGATGAAACCTAATCATATAGGTAAATGCAGTAAATAACCACAAAAGGAGAACCAGACTATGCACAACTGAGTTGGGAAGGTGATCCACTAGGAATTGTACAAGTAATTAAAATCTATAAAATGGTATATACACAAACCAGAATCCATCCTTGAGAATGAGACCCAAAAGGATTTTGAGATAAAAATAGATCACCTAAGGCAAATCAGAAGACCTGACCTAGTCAAGAAAAAACAAAACAACTTGCCATCTAGTAGATTTTGCCATTTCACTGGACCATAGAGTGAAAATAAAAGAAAGCACAAAGATAGACAAATACTTGGACATTGCCAGAAAATTGAAAAGGCTGTAGAACATAAGAGTGACAGATACCAACTGTAGTTGATGTGCTTGGAATAGCCTTTGAGGGCTTAGAAAAAAAGACTGGAGAAATTGGAAGTTAGAGGAACAATCAAGACAATCCAGACCACAGCATTGAGATTGGCTAGAATACTTAGAATGATCCTAGAGATTAGAGGAGACTTGCCATCTCTCAGACTCGAGTAATAGACCACCAGTTATAACTGATGTGAAAAACTTGCAAAGAGTGAAATAATAATGATAATAATAATTCTATAAAATAAAATGACCCAACAAGAGTCCACATGCCAAAAAACCAACAACCCAATAGATAGATACTTTATTAAATATAAATTAGCATTTATAAAATGATTTTTATATGTAAAAACACTGTATCAACACTGAGCTTGATTGCCACAAAAGGTGGTCTTTAAGAGATTAATTTAAACAAGTAAAGAGAAAGATGTGCCATCGTTCTGAACATTGAGAAAGTTATAAAAAGTTATGGGCAAGACCTGAGGGGAGACAACTACAACAGACATTAGGAAATAGCAGGATACTATTTTAGTAGGATGTGACTCATGTCTATCTTGAAGAAGAGAACATGGGCTGCAAGATTTTTACACACTGGTTTAAATGAATTTTGTAAAACTACTGACACTTTAAAAAATACTGAGACAGGATGACTCACTTAGGTTTTAAGTTGAGGAAAAGCACTCTTAAAGAGGAAAGAGAGAATGAGAAAAAAGGGGAGACTATGTACCTTAAAACTATGACTTTTAGCTTTTTATGAGTGCTTGTGTAGGAGGAGGTAATTTGACCGCTTAACTAAGATGGTAAGATATGTCAAGGTTTCTATGGTTACGTTACACAAGAGTGGAGAGAGAGGCTGTTGATGGGGATGGTACAATCTGAAGTACATTAAAAACACATGAAAAAAAAGTGTATGTAGTTAGAATACCAATTGAATGATAAATAGTTTCCTGTAACAGATCTAGGCACCTGAAGAACAACAGGTAGGGGAGCTGAGGGAGTAGTACAAGAGGGAAGAGTTCATAAAGGAAGTGCTTAGACATTATGCACAAATGAGGGGGAGTCATAAAAACAGAAAATGAAAAAAATACAAAGGGAATATGAAAATTGAGACAGAATAATTATTGACCACAGACATACAAAGAAAAAGGAAAGAATGAAAAAATAAAGAACCAATAAATATGACCATTAAAAAAATACAAAGGAAAAAAATGTAGAGCTGAAGTGAGGGAACATAAATAATTACATAACTTGTATGATTTGTCCATCAGTCAATTTGATGAGAAAAGATGAATAACTTTTGAAGAACATGCTTGTAAGTGAAAAGTATTTGATCAATAAACAATTATTGTGGCTAACTTACTTAAAATTTAATGTTTATTCTGATCTTCTTCATATTCATTATATTTATGGTTGCACATCTGAATAACTATGAGAAAAGGGGGATAGAAAGATTGAAAAAGGAGGAGAGAAAGGAGAAAGAAAGAGGGTAGAAGGAAGAAGAGGAAAAAAGAAAAGGCAAATCTATTAAGGTTTAACTTACCAAGCTGAGTTGTTATAACCAGGGATAGAGTTACCCTGAAGATTATGGTTATATATTATTAAAGTAATTTATTTCATCTTATTTGATGTTGTAAAAACTATGATCACTGACATAAAAGAAATAAAAATAATCAGTTTTGAAGTTTTCATAAAAAATTAAAAAAACAACAAATAAATAAATCAATAAAAATGATCAAACTTCTGGAATATTTTTCCTCCTTCCAGATTTGATCCAAGTAATCTTGATGGCGTGATACATGAATTTGTTTTTGGATGACTGTATAGCACCAGACCATAAGAATAAACAATGAAACTATTCTTAAATTTGGCATTCAGTTGGATTTGAACACAGTACAAAAAGGAAAGATACAGAAGTGACTGAATGTAAGTTTTGCCTAAAGAACTCTTCATTTGGTGTAAATTTCCAGAAACCCAACCAAGAAACATAAATGAATCTTTTAGAAAGCTTAAATTTGTAATAAATTTAAGAATTTCAAATGCTACAAACAAAAAGAAAAAATCTTCCCCCAAAATATGAGAGAAACAAAAACAAAGAAACTTTATATCCCACAAATGATTTGTGTACCTTCACAATAAGTACAATATATTTTAAGCCTTAGGTATTTTTAAGTAGCAAATAAAAAGCTAATGATTGGTAAAAAAAAAAAAAAAAAAAAAAAAAAAAAGAAAAGTTATGAGTATTAAGAAGGGATAAAAGGGTTGGATACTTTGTTCTTTTGCATAAAATCTAAATTGAGATGACTTAAACTGTAAGGTCAAACATTGATTCAGATATACAATAGAGACAAAATAAACATGCAAGTTGTGTTTGATATATAAATAAACACCAGACTAGATTAATGAACAGATGCACATCTAATTAGCCTCTAGATACATAAATAATGAACTAAAGAATAAGTTTGTTAATTCCAGCAAGTATCATGTTGCCATCATCAGATGTTTATTTTATGACTGTTTATATTTCAAGACAGATTTTAAGACACAGACAAACTTGAATTTTGAATAAAAGATTATATATATGCAATCAAGTGGTTTGCAATTCAATTTTTAAAGTTTTATTCCAGTTATCAAGGCAGTTCTTTTCTTAATGATGTACTGTTAAGTTTATTCAACAGATTCTCATAAATATCATTTAAAAGAAAAATGAATAAAATCACCTAACTTACAACTATAAGTTCCACAATCTTGATCATCAAGTAAGTGCTGGTGATTAAACATGCATATGATAGTAATCTAATCTTAATTTATTAAAAGGGTGTGAATACTGGAGAGCCCAACACGTTCCATAACCTCCATGAAAGGGATTTTATCCTGCCAACTGATATCGAGGAGTCTGTGGAGGAAACTCAAGTAAAAGTGGTTAAGCTACTTGCCGTGTATGCTGTAGACAGTCTAGGTCTCACAAGCATAGAGCACAGTATACCTTGAGCTTGTTGGTAAGGCTGAGTTCTTTTCTTGTGGAGTTTCCCGAAAGTAGTTCTGGCTTTAATAACCCTGTTGATGATCTCGGCATTTAGATTGATTGCACAAGAGACAGTGCTGCCCAGGTAAATGAAGTAGTCAACTGCCTGAAGGTTCATCCACTTCACTCATGTGTAGCTCTTAGTAAGGTTTTCCAAGTGCAGGCTGACACATTACTTCTATCTTTTGGATGTTGATGGTGAGACCAAAGTTGTAACAGGCTCATAGTCCACTTCTAGCTGCATTTACTGTTCTGTGCAGGCATTGCAAGCACAATCATCAGTAAACAAGAAATCTGATGACAGTCGCTAATCTTTCTGAAAACTTGCAAGTAGTTGAAGTTAGAAGTGTTGGAATATCTTGATATATCATACAGAATTTCTGGGCTGAGATATATATATATATATATATATCAATTTGGCATTGTATTCTGGGGAAAATAAATCTTCCAATTACTATAAAATGGCAGATATGTGATGGTCATGTTGTATATGAAATTTGTCTTGTGACAGATCGTCTGTGAAAGCTGAACACTGAAAATTGACTTGTGACGTTAAAGAATCATTTGTGAATTTATTCTCAGTATTGATGTTTTAATATGTCAGACTTATTAACAAGTCCTATATTTGAGGTATATACACCATCCTAAAACTCCTGAAAAGATTAAATGAAATAGTGGAACAGTTTGTGGTGTAATTTTTATTGTGGTAGGAAATGGACACTATGATCCAAGATTGAATCCTGGATAGACTGTTTGCATTTCACATCGCACTATCCAACTATTCTCCCTCCAACTATGAGTAAATAATAGAGCATATAGGGTTATTTGACCTTGGTATGGCAACCAGTCTAGGATAAGGAAAACTCTGAATTCAAACCAGTTAAACTCTGCTTGAAATTGACTGTGTCACATCCTGTTTTTACAGAGGGTTTGGGTGTGTGTGTGTGTATATATATATATATATATATATACTAAACAGTATTTGGGTGAGAACACAGCCTTACTTCACATTATTTGTTACTGAAATGGCCTCCAATTTGTCTTAATTCTTCAATACTTTGACAAATATTTTATTGTAGAACTGTCACATGATTGAGACAGCCAAATCTCTCCATTATCTTTCATAAGCCTTTTCTGATGACTGTATTGAATGCCTTGCATTGGCTTGTGATGAGATCATTCTGGTGTGCTTTGATTTTTCAAATCTCTAATTATACCTATAACTCAGTAGAACTGAATTGACACATGATTAACTTTTCACCATTAAAGTACAGCGGACCTCATCATACAAAATATTAACCAAGAATATGATAAATGGTGATAAGGTGACAATATAAATAATATTAACAGTATAAACAATATCTAAAGAAAACCTTATGTCCAGATACTCCTTATTTAGGGAGCATTTGATTTGACAACCTATTCATTAGAATGGAACCTAGTTTGAAATGAAGATCAGGTGTATACTGCTAACAACATAGATTCACTAAGGTTAATATTAATAACTATTGATATTGAATACTTTTGATAGGATAGGTGAAAAGCTCTATTGTTAATGTACTTTATTACTCTCAATTAGATCTCATGTTCATAATTACAATTTATATGTATTTCCCCCCACAGGAAAAAATGGTAATTCAAGATGGCATCACACAGGAACAAAATAAAACAAAAAAATTAAAAACAGAGAAAGAAGCACCGATCTACCTAACTATCCAGAAACTCTGCATTCCAGTACATCCCTCAACCCTAACCTAAATGCCCAAGAGTTGCCAGTCAAATTATCATATATCACTGGTCCTGGAACATCAAAGCCAACTGAGTGGCCAGCTTCTCCACTTCACACATTCTGAGAAGGGTGCGGACAATAAGTAGAGACACTTCAAAGAGACAAACAAATACATACCCTGTGGCATATAAAAAAGAGAAAGAGGGATAAAATATTTAGGTCCAAGACAGAGAGACAAAGAGTCCTTGGGGTGGGGGTGGGATGGTTGAGAAAAGTTGCAATCTAGATTGTGGTGAGTAAAACAACAAAATCTGAATTGTTTAGAGTTATGTAATACAATAATTTGTCAAGAAAAGAGTTAGATGAGTGTGATGTCTGAAAATGATAAGACAGTGGAATTGATTGAAGAACAACTTGTATTTCAATGGCTGAAAAGTATATGATAACTCTTGGTCAATATTCACAACATCGGACAAATTCTTTCACTTTGAATTATTTAACTTTTAAAGCCTAAACAACTAGTATTTGTGCCACTAACTAAAATTACAAAAGTTGGCTGAAAAGTTCATGACATGTGACCAAATGAGGTTTATTTTTCAACATGGTCTCCCTTGCAGTCCACTAGCTTCTTCCATCGGTATTGCAGTGCTAAGATCCCGTTGGTCAAAAAAGCCATCAATGGCAGACACATCATCATCATATGATCTTTTCAGCCCACCTTTGCATATATACTCGAGTAGCCTGAATCCCTGATGAGAAATCCTCATTTCTATATTACTTTTGTCTGGGATACAACCAATCAAATATGTCTTTACATATGAGCACATATTTATGTCACTACTTAGAACTAAATACACCTGAGTGACCTGAATTCTAAACAGGGAATCTCCATTTCTACATTGCAGTTGCCTACAAAATGTAATACAGGCTGTTAAATAACAGGTTCAATCCTAACTGCAAGCGAGTAACAATACAGGAATACTTTAACACTTGTACTCATGGTTAACAGAATCAGAGCAAGCAACCCCTGTGAATTAAATAAAGGATGTGGTTCAAAGTTCCATATAGGCTCCCAAATTTGACAAGAAAGACCTAAAGAAGGCTGGAGGACATATTGCCCAAAACGTTGTGAATATAACAATAAAGATGAAGACAATAGTCCAAAAACCCTGAACGATAAAAAGCATCAAGCTTTGTTTCAGAAATTCAGACAACTGTTAAATAACAGATTACAACATTCTTTATTTTTAATTATGCTTTAGTCAGGAGTAAAGTATTCAGAGTGGGGCTCATGAGCTCAAGGTTCTAAGGATAATAAAAAAGTAATGTTCTAGTGAAAAAAAATTAACAAAAACATTCACACATACTATAATTAGAATTAACAGCAAAATTTTTGCTTCAAAGTTGTAATCTGTGAAGAAACATTAAAATTAAGAATGACTTCTGTTAAGAAAAAATGAGCTGTATTTATCCTACGTCCCACCAACGTACGAATATGGCACAAGGCCGTTTTTAAGGTGGGTCCTGTCGCAGGGCCGAAGCCCAACACGAGAGGCAGTTCCAAAAATGCCTCGGACCCCGTCGGCATTCCCCTTTTCGGGGCGCCTCAGGCGCCGGGCGATAAACCCAACCCCTCCGAAGAGGGTTAAAGCCTGGGGGGACGGCCCCCTGAGGCCAGAGGTGATGTATCCAGTGGTGGAACACACCCGAACAGACTGTGCAGCTCGCAACCACAGTCGGTCGAGAGTGCCCCACCACAGGACACAAAGCAGCATCGTCTAAAAAAAACGAGCACATCACTCTTCATATAAATCAAAATAATAAACCAGGAACAAACCAGAATATAGAGTTTGAAGAAATCAGCATACTCAAATCATCCAATCAACAAGCCAAGCATAAACATCAATAAGAAGTCATGAATCAAAAACAAATTATGAATTTGAGGTTTAAAAAATATGAATCCACAAATGGGACTGCAGTTGGAATTCATCAAGTTCACAACAAAATTAGGGGATAAATCTGTTGATTGAAGAAGGTGTTGTATTCTGAGTTGTGGGCGAGAAATGCGTATGGTTGCAAAACAAAGAACGTATAGATACTCACAATAACACAGTAATGATGTTATAGAAAATTTTTATAAATAGATTAAGTACAGAGAGTAGAATGGAGAAATATGTTCACAGTTAAAGAATGAATTCAGTGGTAGTAGTTACAAAGTTCATGTACTGTACTTGTCTCGTGGTGAAGGGATGGTTTTCTCGGAATTAGGACAGTGTTGGTAGCTGCGGCGATCGTTTGATGTATCGGATGACAGGCGCCGGACGGTGGCGAAGAATCCTTAACACGGGTCGTGTGAGGGAACAAGTCTGCTGATGATTATTTGGTCCGTCTATTTATATATTTTCTGTAGGCTCAGAAACGGCAATTTTTGTGCCCCGCGGGAAGCGTTCCGATTGGATATTTATTAATGTATTATTTTTTGTTAATTTATCGCAAACGGAAGTTCTGCGCGGAGCCCATGCGTGAGCGACTAACTTTTCATTTTGAGTTGAGAACTCGAAGTGTTAACTTCCGTTTTTTTTTTCTTTTCTTTTCTTTCTTTTTGTTTTTTCAAATCAAGGCAAGATCTCGTCTTGTAACAGCTCCCCCAGATCTTACCATGATTTGAAGTTGCTATGTTGTTAGTGCTTGCTTGCGTCCGTGTTTTGTTTTGGTGTTGTGTATTATCTATTTTGTTTTTTGGCACATAACGAAGTCTTTAAAGCGTGCTGGGAGTTGCCCTCGTGTTGTTCGTTTCGTTGGGTTTTGGGTATTGTCTCCGGAACTGCAGTCATTTGCGACAAGATGCTCCCCTGACGAAAGTGTAGGGAGTTGTGACAACGGGTGATGGGTAGGTTGCCGGGGTGGACAAGGAGGTAGGAGTGGTCGTGTCGACGGGTGATTGGGAATTTGGTGAGGTGGGGATAGAACTGGAGGTGGGGGTGGTCGATGCATGTGTTGCAGGTCATTTGGTCGTGGTATGAGTCGACGGACGTGTCCACGGTGAACCCAATGCGTTTCACAGTTTTCGTTTTTCACTTGAACTACCAAACCGTTCGTTTTGGTGACCTCAAAGTCACCTATCCAAGGCAGGTGAGACAAGTGGGCTGTTGTGGATTGCGGTCGGTGGAGTAGCACCTTGTCACCGACTTGTATCGGGTCTTTGAAGATGCTGCGGTTCAGTTTGGCTTCCATTTTGTGGTCAGCCTCGTTGTTCGCCAAGGCGACTCTTTGATGCACCTGTCGGAGCAAAGCGTTTATCTGCATACCGTAAGCACCTGGGTTGTTGTTAACGATGTCTTGGCAGGGGATCTTCGGTAGACCAATGTTTGGTTGGCGGCCGGTGATAATGTAATGTGGGGATGCACCAGTGGCGGTGTTGGCTGTGGCATTCATTGAGGAAACTGCCGATTCGAGAACGTCCGTCCATTCACAGTTTCTGTCTTCGCAGATCATGTAAAGGGCGTTTTTTAAGGTCCGGTGTTGCCTCTCAATGTTCCCCGAGCTTTGTGGTCGCCACGGGCAGTGAAGTTCCCGGGTGATCGAGGTTAGGTCACAAAATTCCTTGTAGACCTCACCAGTGAAGTGGGTTCCTCGGTCGGAGGAGACAATGCGGGGAATCTCGCGGTGATGAAGAAAGAACTGGTAGAGTCCGCGGGCTGCGTCGATTGCGCGGTCTCTGGCACATGGTATGGCCATGAGGTGGCGGCTGAAGCTGTCTAGAATAGTAAGGATGTACCGCTTGCCCTTTGAGAGGGGCATTGAGACAAAATCTATGTAGACAACCTCGAATGGTTTTCCGCCTCTCTTGCAATGGCCCGTGGACCAGTTTCGGCGCATGCCGTAATTTCCCTTGCGTTTAGCGCAGGTTTGGCATGACTGAACATACGCCCTGATATCGCGATTTTTGAATTCCCACCAGTAGCTGGATAGGTGTTCCTGCATGCGGGAGATCCCTGAGTGGTTGACACAGTCATGGGCTTGGTGGAGATATTTTGTCCGGAGCTTGTAGGGTACTACCAGTTTTGGTGTGTTTGTAGTATCCCTGATCATCAATACAGATGTACCAGGTTCCAAGTAGAATTGGTGCATGTGCTTGTTATATAGCCCGGTATGATGATCTTTGGGGTCGAGTAGGGTAGCGTCCGGTCTTGGGGTTGCCAACTGAAGAGCTCTGATGATTTTTGAAAGTGTGTCATCAGAGGCTTCTTCCGCTGCAATACCCATGTGGTCAGCTATCTCTTCAACCGGGATGGTCGATGTGGCATGAAACGCGAGGAATGCGTCGATGGCCTGCAGATGATGCTGAATGTTGCGTGTTGTGTGAGTCCCAGGGAGTAGCTGGGAGCTCTTGATTTCGTCCATGCACCAGGATGGAACGTAGATGTTTAGACTGGAGCCTTGGAGTTTGAAGCGCTTCCCTGCAGGTGTTTGAAGCGCTTCCCTGCTTGTCCTTGCTGTGGCCATATCTCCGACTGAGCATGTCTGCCCAGACATTCGATTCACCTTCTACATATTCCAAGACGAATTTGTAGCATGATATTTCCTCCTGCCATCGTCGTACCTTCGCATTGTTGAATTCACGTTGATCCAAGTATGTGAGAGATCGATGATCTGTGAGGACGACGAAGGGACGACTACGCAAGAAGTAATCAAATTTGGTGATGGCCCATTTTATCGCATATGCCTCGCGTTCAGTTGTTGACCAGTTGCGCTCCGTCGCGTTAAAGGTGTGTGAGGCCACTGCTATTATTTTCTTTTGGCCGTGTTTATTCTCTTGCATGAGAATGGCCCCACATGCGATATCGCTGGCGTCGGTGGTGAGGGTAAAGAGTCCGGTGAAGTCGGGGAATGAAATGATTGGTGGTGAAGCGAGGCGCTTCTTAATTTTATTGAAAGCCTTGTTGGCCCCTTCGGTCCAGACGAATGTCCGTCCGGGCTTATTTAGTTCGTTTATGGGGGCCATTAGATTGGAGAACATGTCGGTTCTGATGCTCTCGTTAAGGCGTGTCTCGATGAATTGCCGAATCCATACGAGACGTCCGATGAGACTTTGTAGTTCTTTTCTCGTTGTCGGGGGTTTCATGTCGATAATGGCGCGGACATATTCGGGGTCGGCCTTGAACCCGTCGCTATTCACGATGCGACCGAGAAATTTAGCTTCAGACGCAAGAAAAATGCATTTTTCCGGGTTTAGTTTTAATCCGAACTTGCGTAGAGCAATAAATAATTGCTCTAGCGCTGTCACATATTCCTCGAAGGTTTTGGCGTGGACAAGATTATCGTCAATATATGACGATATGTTCGCGCGTGAGGCCACTGTGTCGAGAGCCTCAGCTATGCATCGCGAGAAGATTTGTCCAGCGGATGTTAGACCGAAAGCCAGACGGGTGTATTGGAAACAGCGTCCTTTCCAAGTAAAGGCCGTTTTATGGCGGTCACGTTCGTCAATGACGATTTGCCAATAGCCATTGCGGAGGTCGAGTGTTGAGAAGTACTTGTTACCTTCGCCAATCTTGTTGAATGTCGAGTCAATGGTAGGTATTGGGTATGGGTCGAGATCGACTAAAACCTTGTTGAGGGTTCTTTTGAAATTTGCGACCACTCGAATCTTTCCGTTTTTCTTGTGGACGGCAAAAACGGGACTGTTAAATCCTTTAGGGTCATTGCAAGGTTCAATAACACCCTCACTTGCCATGTGGGCAATTTCCGCGTCAACATCACCCTCCAGTGCTTGGGCTATAGGGTGCTGTTTTTGGCTCCTGGACTGGCCGTTGGTTTGTATGCGTATGGGCTTGATGAAAGTGCCCCTTCTATTGTCGTCGGTGCCGAGAATGTCCGCATAGCTGATGAGTAAATCGGCGATAGCTTCTAATTCACTACGGCTATGATGGTCTGGAAGCGATAGGCCTACGGTTTGCTTAAGCCAATGGAGTTTTTGGTTGAGAATCAACCCGTTAGGTGATGATCTGGCTGTGGCTCGTGGTTCCTCGTTGGAAACGGTTAGGGCGCCGTGTGAAAGGTTGTGGGTCGGTTTTATCCTTGGATGGACAGTTGTAGAGAGCGGGACAGTATGTTTTAGCTTGCCAGATGGGAGTGTGCGCGCAAGTTCTACAGTCGCCTTCTGGTTATCGATAGTATAGGATAACAGTGTGTGGTGGCCGAGTATGTTCTGACCGATCAAGATGGGAATGTCTGATGTCGTGATCAGTGTGTCGACGTTGCAGAAAGTGGGGGAAGTATCGTCACCCAAGGTAATGTCGCAGGTGAGCTTGCCCAGAATAGAGATGTTCCCTCCGATTCCTTTGACTCGGATGTTGGTTTTGGACATGTGTCTTCTTGCATCTTCAGGTAAGCGAGAAATGGGAATGATGCAAGTCGTGCATCCGGAATCCAACATGCCTACACCGGAGAATGTGATGCCGTTGTTGCGGAGGTTGATCTGAACAAGGGGCGATCGGAGATCAGGTTGGATTTGAACGTTAAATGTGTGATGATGCTGAGTGGATACATGGACCTGGGAATGAGTCATCACATCTCGTTCGGTCCCAACCGAAAATCCAGTTCGTCGAAGCGCGTCACATGTTCATGGTTGTGCTGATCGCTATCTATTCCAGGTAAACCGGTGTCAGTGGTCGCTATGTGTGCTTGAGCATGAGGGGGGTGAAAATATGGGCACCTGTTGCCCTTAAAGCATGCGCGGCCTCGTAAAAAATTTTTTCACATTGCTTGTTGGCTGGGTTGGCCAGCGCTTCTTTGTGCCCGGTTGTGCTTCATGTTGTAGGTGGGGGCGGTTCGACTTTTCCAGTCAACGATGGATGGGTTCCACCTGTGGGTTTGCCGCAGTTGCTTGTTCAGATCCAGCAACTGTAGCTGTACGTCGGCTAGTATCTTGTCACTTTCAAGGCTACGAGGTTTGTCAGAGTGTGTAGGTTGGCTCGCCATCAGCGCAGTGGTTTCAGCGGCGGTGGTGATGTCCGTTTTGATACCACGATCAAGATAGCGTTGCGCATCGCTGGCTATACTACCCGCTGAGTAGTGTCTGTCCATAGTTTTGACGAGGTGTGGATAGATGTTAGGTGTCCATGCCTTGATCTTTTCACTCATGAGCATGGCCCCCATTAGGGAAAACGCAGTTTCGGCCGTCATCTCAGCATTTTGTCTGTCCGACTTGAATTTTGCCGTGATGTGGACTGTGGCCTCTCGGATTGTGTTTTCAAGTCGGCCTGCAAAATCAGTGAGTTTCTCTCCCCCATGTCGCTGAAGGTCCCATGCTCGGCTTAGGTACTGGAAGTTTGTCATTTGGCTCCCGTGGGTGGATATAAGGTAAGCCTTTAGTTCCTCGAACGTGGACGTAGGCTGTCTTGAGTCCTCCATCTGCTGGAAGATGCCTTCGTTCAGTAGTTGCTTTGCCAGCTTGACAAATTCCTTCTCCATTGCAGGATATTCCCTTAATTCTGGCTTAACGTGTATGGTGTAAGCCTTATTAAGGTCGGTAATGAAGCGGTTTACATCGCTGCCCGGTTCGAAGGTCCGGATGGATTTTGTGGCGTCCCAAAGTGACTGCTGTCGCAATAGAAGCTCATAGTTTGTGGTGTGTTGTTGCAATGTGTGCGATAGTTTGCAGAGCAGTTAAAAGTTTGTGGAGGTCTGTTTTCAGTTCACTAATGATTAATTGTGCTTGCGGGTTATCTGCCGGCTCCATGTCAATTTTCGTTTGGAGAATCGCTGCTTTTTGCTGTTTTATAAGTTCCAAGATTTCTGATCGAGAAAGGCTGGAGTATTCCATACTTGTTTTGCTGCACGCTTGACACCAGTGTTGTATTCTGAGTTGTGGGCGAGAAATGCGTATGGTTGCAAAACAAAGAACGTATAGATACTCACAATAACACAGTAATGATGTTATAGAAAATTTTTATAAATAGATTAAGTACAGAGAGTAGAATGGAGAAATATGTTCACAGTTAAAGAATGAATTCAGTGGTAGTAGTTACAAAGTTCATGTATTGTACTTGTCTCATGGTGAAGGGATGGTTTTCTCGGAATTAGGACAGTGTTGGTAGCTGCGGCGATCGTTTGATGTATCGGATGACAGGCGCCGGACGGTGGCGAAGAATCCTTAACACGGGTCGTGTGAGGGAACAAGTCTGCTGATGATTATTTGGTCCGTCTATTTATATATTTTCTGTAGGCTCAGAAACGGCAATTTTTGTGCCCCGCGGGAAGCGTTCCGATTGGATATTTATTAATGTATTATTTTTTGTTAATTTATCACAAACGGAAGTTCTGCGCGGAGCCCATGCGTGAGCGACTAACTTTTCATTTTGAGTTGAGAACTCGAAGTGTTAACTTCCGTTTTTTTTTTCTTTTCTTCTTTTCTTTCTTTTTGTTTTTTCAAATCAAGGCAAGATCTCGTCTTGTAACAAAGGGCTCTTCTAAGAGCCTGAAATACATGCCCTCTCAGAACAAGCTTTAGTATCCCAAAATACAACAGAACTCCTAGGAAAGTCAGAGAATATATTATCTAAAATAGTTTGAATGAAACAATATGCAAACTGTTAAAAACATACTGGGGTACTGAGATTTAAAAAAAAAAGCACCAAGATTTCAAGACATAAATGAATACTGAATAAAATAGTTAATCTTCTTCAAAATAGTCCATTTGGCATTTAAAATGCTTAATCTAGTGAGTTTTTCTATTGCTTGAAGCATCTCTGAAATTCTTAAAAGTTACACCATAATATTTCTTTTAATGTCTTACATGTCACCAAATCTTACCCTTGAGATGAAAAAGTCACATGGAGTTAGAGGGTCTAATGAATACACAATACTGTGTATTGCTAAAAAAGCTTCTCTTAAAATATATTGAGACTAGCTTCATAATTCACAACCACTCAAACTGGCATCAAGACATCTTCATTTTATAATATAAGTTACTCAGCAGTGCACACATCTTTACTTAAGTTTTAGATTCTAAAATAAAAAATAAAAGAAAAAACCTTTAAGCTTTAGTCTCAATATTTTTGGATCTCATTGCATACAATGATTGACATGAAAATGTAAACTTGAGTATTTGTTTTGATTATTATTGCCATTTTTGAAAAATTTATTTTGAACACAACATTTTGATACTGAAAACCAGCAGCATTTTAAACATTCTTTAAAATGATATTACAGTGCTTTTGAGCTATTCATGTTCACCTTAATTATCTTCAACTCATCAAACAGTGAATGAACCCATAAAAAATAACAATCATCTCCTGTTTTTCAAAATATGAAGTTCTAGAATATTATCATCCTCATCAAGTCATGTTGACAGTAAAGAGTTTCCTGACCCTTTCTTGTCATTTGTTCCTATTATCCATCACATCAGCCAGGTCCGCTAGACTGCATCCAGTGTCCACACAGAGCTAATATATGTAATTCTTTGCTGGTCAGCTAACACTGATATGGCTTAGTATAGGAATGAATAAAAGAATGTGGCTTACAAGTTCATCCTTCTATTGATGGTTATTATTGGAAACCAGTACAACTTTTTAATGTTACTTGGAGAAAAATGGGCACTGAAGTAAGCCCTATTTTCCTGAAAGTGGCCATAAAAAGAAATACCCAGCATGGCACCTAGGTAATTGTTTATGGGAAACACTGAACAACCTATCTTGCTATCTTTGTATTTAGATAAATGAGCCATCACCAATTGGTTGAAAGATAAACCAAAATAACAATTATTACATGTTTAAGGCTACCAAATACAACAATCACCTGATAAAGACTAAAAATCTAGCTAACTGAAATATTGTATTGAAAAAAAAGTAAAACAAGTATAAGAGTCTGAATAAACATTTAAGTTAATAGCTCATTTGAAAATGTTAGACAAAAGAATATACTATAAAAAGGATTTTCTTGTTTGTTATAAAAATTTAAAAAATCAGTATTTTACTACAATCTACAAAGGTATAATGGTTGGTTGTTTGGGTTTTATGGCATATCAACCTTTTTAGCCAAATCCATTTTAATACAAATAATCAGTTCTATTCTAAACAATTCAGTTTTGCATGAGTACGCAGTTAAATTGTTAAAAACATTTCTGTTTCAAGCTATTCAGTTTAGTCAAACAGTTCTAATTCAACTAGTTAAGTTGAGAATAAGTATAGATTTTGTTTACACAAAGTTAAATGTCAAAACAGTCCTGTTGTAAACAACTCAGTTTTGTATAAGTTCACAGTTTACATGTCAAAACAGTTCTATTTCAAGTAATTCAGTTTAGCATAAGTATGCAGTTTAGTTTTATTTGACTCATAGATAGGACCCTATCAGGTGCAACCACTACAGGCCTGAGTAGATCTGGGAGCGATGGCAATGAAGGGATGCTCTGCATTCCTCAAAGCTCCAGCATTACTGGAACCTCACCATCAGATTGTTTAGTGTCATACCAGGACACTCGTTGGGTGGGGTATCTACCCCTCTGCAAAGGTGCAGTTGATGTATTCTACAGCCCCAGCTGACTGGGCAATATATAGGAATGAGGAAATGCACTTAGCTTTACTGGTTATAGTAGGAAATGGAATTGATAACCTGATTTCAAATCCTGGATGAGGCGATTTGTGTTTAACTTTGTGCTAATGCCCTTGATAAAGGCACGAATCCATCTGTTCTCCCAATTATATGTTAATAGTAGGGTAGACTATATTCTTTAGCTTTGACAACCAATTTAAGAGAAAGAAAACTAAATTCAAACCAGCTTAAAAATTGACCTAGTGTCACATCTTACCAGTGGTGGAGGGTTTAAGTAAATACATATATAAGTATGCAGGAAAAAAAAGACTCAATTTGTGTTCTTTATCTAAATCATGAAGTTTAGATTGGTACTTTTTTAAAATACCTCATTCAGAACATTAAGAGGACATTACTGTAAGATGAAGGTAAACTTGCTTGTTATCAATGTGCAGTCAGCAGAATAAATTTGAATTAACCAAGATTAGATACAAAGTGCTCGAGAAAGCAGTAAATAGAAACTGACAGGTATTGAGATCATGAGATAGGTTAGTATATAAGACATGAATGGAAAATTTTGGTAGGGAAAGGAGAGAAAGGGGACAGAAAAAAAAAAAGATACCTTTTTACTGTTCAAGAGTAGTTAAGTTCATTTAACAGTGCTAATATCAAGGGAGATAATTCAATTTTGGGGAGTCAAATGTCTTGAATAGTAAAAAAATAAATGATACCCCCTCCCCCCCACAACTAACTTATTTATTACCAAAAAAGAATTATTAAAAATAGTAGATCTGACTCAAGAACAACTTTTTGTATTCTAATAGCTCAGTAGAATAAGATATAACATTTGGTCAATATTTACAAGATAACATGAGATTACCCATACTAATTTAAAAGAATTATAAAAAAAATTATATATGAATTATTCATAAAGTGTGAGACATTCAAGCCTGTTATAGTTATATACTATTCAATATTAACTTATCTTGTTATTCTTAAATAGTAATTATGATATATGTTGAGTTATTTTTTCTTAAAAATCTTAAATATATTTATCCACGTCATATATAATTTTAATGTCTGTAGACTTTCAGTTTGGGTAGTTTAAGAGTTATCAGCTTAGAAAATAGAATCAGCAACTTGAAAACAAACTCCAGTCAAAGTTTTCTGTATTTACTTTACACTAATGCCCTTGTGAAAGCCATGAATTCTTCTCTTCTCCTCACATCTATGAGTAGATTAGTAGAGTAGACTAGAATCCCTAATTTTGGTAGACAAGAGAAGGATGAATTCTAAACTGAAAAATAGGTGAGTATTTGGTAGAAAACTCTATAAAAAATAGATAAATATAAAATAAATACAAAAAAACTACTTGTTATTGAAACAATAACACAATTACTGATATGGCAGGCACTGGCCCAAGATCCACAAAGAGTATACAGGTTGTAGTATTGTTATTTACTAAGTTTAGTTTGACACAAAGTGAGAAGTATTGGATCTCCAGAGAGAACCAAACTCAATAACAATTGTATGTTTTATTTTTCCAACTTCTCATCAAGTATGAATTGACGTGACATTTTATTGTGGGGGTGCCACATACAAATTGAAACTTATGTGTGGTTGTTATAAGAAGTGTTTGGTCTCCAGGACACCTCAGGCACCAAGCAATAAACCTGAAGTTCACTCCTTTTATGTTAGTTTAACTAGCTAACCATTACACCATACAAGGTGCCTAGTTTGTAATAGAGTTGCATACTTTATCAGGTATCCTCTTAACAGTTTTATTTTTTTTAAATGGCAGGATTATTCCTCTTGTAAATTACACAAGAAATTATTGTTGAATTGTAAGCCTGTCTCCTATTTTTGTAAATTTATGAGAGATAAGTTAGCAAGAAGCTGTAGTTTTGGTGGTGGTTATTTGTGTCAGCTAAAAATGTCAGATTCCAAATACATTTAATGAGCAATGAAAGGGCTAAACTGCTTTTGTTTTTGTTGAATTGGAGACAAGTTAGCATATTTAAACCAAACTTCAATCTACAATGCAAAAACAGTCAAATAGAAAGTTCAGCCATTTTGCTAAAAAGCATGCATTTTAATAATGGCAGTTTGAATGTATTCACAAAGCCAGTAAAAAAAAATCAACTGGACTGAGAAAGTGAAATGCAGTTAAAAATAAATTAATGGAAAGATATATAGGATGGAAATCTGATCCCTAATGAAATAAAATGAGATTTCTTCCAAGTCGTGTTTGTATCAATAGATATGGATGCACCTAGGCTTAAAATGCATTGAGAAAAACCTAGATGGCAACTAGACAAGAATGCAATGTACTATTCTGAACAAATCCTAGAAGTAGCAACCCAAAAAATAGCAGCTGTTTGGCCACTTACCTCTCATCTCACAAACCATCCAAGTATGATGAACAAGACAAACTTAAAAGCAATGTTCTCTTATGGACTCATACACATAGATGTGCCAGTGTTGGATGACCAGCAAAGAGTTATATATATGTTATATCAGTTCTGTTAGGAGCAATGTATGATAGGGACAGAGAATAAGAGAGAGAGAGTCAGGAAACTATGCTATCAGTGGGACTTGACAATGAGAAAAAATGCAGAAAATTATCAAGTTGCCAATTGGATTGGAAATTGCTTTATTGTTTAACTTAGAGCACTTTAACACAAATACACACTCACTTGACATCTTGTAAACCAACTGAGTTCTAATTCCAACAATCTATGATAATTGATATTTCTATCTAAGAAAGAGTGAAATATTCTAAAAATATTCATAGTTATCTGTTAGATTTGATTTGATTGATTAAAAAAACTGGCTTAGAAAATGAATGCAAACCTTACAAAATTATCAATAAATTGCAAACTGAACTGGAAATTGCTTTATTCTTTAAGAGCATTTTAAATGTATTACTTTAATAAAAATCTCTGATATGCCATTTTTCCTAGTTTATGATGATAAAGGTGCGTGTGTGTGTGTGTGTGTATATAAATATATATATATATATATATATATATATATATATATATATATATACACACATACACACTTCACAGAAACTGATGTTACTTTAGTGTCCTGTCAGACTTTGAAGTTGAGGTCTTTGAATCAGAGAACAGCTCATTCATCTGACTGCTAAATGACATGCCTGGCTTCCTACAGATACTGAGTACATAAAAAATATCCTTTTTCATTCAAGCTAACATTTACTACTCAGATCTTTATAATAAAAATAAAGTAGATACCACCCTGTAAAAATGATACAATCCCATTTTGTGTCCCTTAAATAGCATTTCCTTGTAACATGATATGATGACTAAGAGAAATGTTTTTTCTCCTTATAATACCCATAAAATTATACTTTTTGAATAAGTAATCAGAAACCTGTCAAAATAATATTTTTCATAAAGAATGGTGAGGTTAGTTTGCTTTTTTGCCACATTAAAAACCTGTTGATTCATAAGGTATTAAAAACACATGCTCAAAGTCAAATTTTGGAACCACATTTTTTCATAACTTGATATAACTCTGTCCTTTAATGTTTTTCTCAACAGCCACTTATATACTGAAATTTTCAACATAGATTTCTTTATTCAAGCTTAAAATCAGATCAATAAAAACAAAGGCTCATAATATATCCAATCTCATCACAATTTCATTTTATTCTGGTCACTTGCATGACAATATCAGTACTCTAACATATTGTAAAAATCAACATTTAACAATTGTATCATCTTACCAGGAAATAAAAATCAAGGAAAAAACAAATCAACAACAGATGATGTCATACCTTGGAAGTGTTAAAGGGTCTGGATCAGAGGGAACAGTCACCAAGGCATCTATCTGTATATTGTTAAAATTCTTTTTTCCCCTTTGTGTGTGTGAGTGTGTAATTATAACCAAATAAAAATAGCATATATCAATACTTTTATCAGAGCAATGCACTAAAAGCATTCTAATTTAAAAAAATAAGTCAATTTCCATTCCAATTTGAAAATGAATGATAAATTTGTGGAGGCATATGTTCAAACTAAGTGTAAATTTTTTTAATCATCCTAATTCTCACTATAATGGAAATAACTAGGAAATGCTAATAAGAATCAATCATTCTCTCCTTCCTAAATAGGAAAAAAACCAAAAAAAAAAACAATTATTCTTCATATCTTTTTTTCATTTGACACTCACTTGATTCTTCAACAATACATTCGCCCTCACTATATTGGAAGAACCATATTTGGAAGAACTATATTGGAAGAACCTGCAAAAAAAACTGGCCGGTAGGAACATTACCACACGTTCCTTCCGGCTTCAACCATAATATCGAGGAAGACAAAGAATAAAGGTCACCGTATGTAACATCTCGATGCAACCCAGTGGAGATGTCCTCGCCACCTATTTGAGCCTGCATGGCAGCATGGAACAAGTCAAACAAATCAAATCACCAAACAGGACGGCATATAGTGACTACTAATTCATCATGAATTTAGATAGGGGAGGGTTTCATGTCACACCCCATTCGATTAAATATAGAGACCAATTAATGATGGTGGTCATTTAGGGCAGGAGATTCATGTGCTGGTTCTGTAAACAGCTGGGCCATTTCCCTTGCTCTGCCCTCAAAAAGCGACCACCATGGCGACAACAACAACCACAACAACTAAGCTAGCCACAGAAACTATATCAAGGAGGAGGGACAGTGGGGACTCAATTACAGAGGGGGGAGGGAAAAAAACAGTATAAAAAACCTTCCCAGCAACAAACACAAACTGAAATTCACAAAATACATTCTCAGCCACAACCAAAAACACACTCCCAGCCAATGTTAGAAAAGAAACAATAACCCCAGTGCCAAGCACAAATAATACTACCCCCACATCCAAAAAATCTACCACCCCAACCAATTGAAATCCCTCTCTTCCCAACCCTGCCCTCTCTCTCACCTCTATCAACTCCCAGGCTGTTCTCCCGGTCTTATTCGGAGACAAGAGAACAAACGTCATCATCATTAAGAAAACAGACAAAGTCAGCCTCAATTGAGGACCGACAAATTTTAAATGGAATTTATTTTTGCTCAGACAGATTGAAATCACTCAGCATCTGAAAAAGGCATTAAATCTGTTATAGCCCTGAAAACCATCGACAATCACAAGATCGTTTCAAATCCTTATTTGTTTAGGGGTGCACCCATAGTGACCACCTTTGTTCGTTCGGCTGGCAACTGCACAAAGAAGCTGTGGCACTTCATTGAGGAAGCCAGTTGGGCGGACATAAGGCTGGTGGAGTTGGAGCACCCCTCACTGAAAAAAATGTTATCTTTTTGCTTGGGCAGGGTCCCGATTTATGTTCATCCCTGTTTTTATAGGGCCCAAAACCTGAAGTACCCCTTGGATGTCAGAGGAATTTCCAGGGACGGCCAAGTTACTACTGAACTCGGTACCGGTTCCCTGCATCAAGCCATCGGCATCCTCACCCCCGAGGATTTCCGGCCCATAGTTGACAGTGAGTAAGGTAAGCGAGTCTAATGGCTCTAAACATTGCCACATTGAATATGAGGGGACTGAGGGATTCAAGCAAGAGTGAAAGTCATTGCAGTGCAAGAGACTCACTTCATTTGCACTGCAGACAGTCGGGTGCTGGAGAAGGACTTTGCTGTTTTCTCAGCATATGGCAGCCGCAATAGCACTGGGGTCTCATTGCTAGTTGGATGCAGCCTTGATGTAAACGTTGTTTTTGCAGGTGACGAAGGCCGGCTGGTTGTGGCAAATGTTGCCGTTAAAAGCTTCAAGTTCCTGCTGGTCGTGGTTTATTCGCCCAATACCGCCGTAGAGAGGGTTTCCTTTTTTCGTCATTTGGTGCCATTCCTAGACAATTTGAAGTGGTTAGTTTTAATGGGTGATTGGAATGCGATCCTTGATCCCAAGATAGATAAGGTCAAGTAGGGAGCTAGTAGGTTAGGAAGGTGTGAAAGCAGCTTGATCAACCTTATGGCTCGCCATGACTTGGTTGACAGATTTCATCTAGATCACCCAGGTAGGGAGATGTGGATGTGGCTAGATAGTTCGACCTCTGTCAAAGTAGGTTCCTACTTGGATAGAGTGTTAGAAGAGCTGACTGATTTTGTTAGTTGTCCCACGTTCCACTTGATAGAGCGGATTGACCATAAACTTGTTAGAGTCAGTCTGCGCTTAGCTAATAGGCCTAGTCTAGCAGGTTACTGGAAGTTCAATACCTCCTTACTGGAGATATGAGACTTCCGGGACCGTTTGGAATTCCTAATTAAGTGGGCGTTAGTGGGGGCGGTTACCGGGAATAGGTGGTAGGTTTCTCTTAAACACAGGATTAGAGATTTTGCCACCAAGTACAGTTGACAGCTCAACTTAGATAGGATCAGGAAGGCAAAATTTATAGAAGATAGACTTTCCCGGGTGGTGGCTGGGGGGGGGACTCCCTAAACGTAGAGCTAGCTAGGAGGGACCTTGAGCGTGAGACTAGCAAGCGTTACAAGGGATTCATAGTTAGATCTAAGTTAAAAAGAGTTCTCAACGAAGCTGTGAAATCGAAGAAGTGAGGAAGACGTGAAGGTTTCCTGGCTGGTATATCGATTCTATCAAGTCCCCGGATGGGCACGTACTGCGATTGAATTGCAAGATACGTGATGCCTTTTGGGCACATTTTCATGATCGCTTTGCCTGCTGTCCTGATCTCCTGCTTCAGGAGTTTTGCAGCTATCTTGCTGACTTCCCTTGCTTAGGGGCGGCTGAAGCGGCTGGCTGTGAGGGTTACAGAATGTGAAGTCCGTGATGCGTTGAAGCAGGTCAGCCTCAACAAATCGCCAGGACTTGATGGTTTACCCTATGAAGTGTACTTGAGGCTGCCGCACATGTTTGTGCCTATTCTGACGGATATGTTCAACCATTGGTTTGCCCAGGGAGCCATCCCTGGCAGCATTACCAAGGGCGTGATCACATTGCTGAAGAAAGGTGGCAGGCATGTTTGGGAGGGATTAGATGATTACAGGCCCATAACTCTGCTAAACACAGAGTTAAAGATTTGGGCCCGGGTCTTAGTGAACCACTTACAGCTTGTCATCAGTGATCTGATCGGTCTTGAGCAGACCTACACTGTTAAGGGAAGGTAAATCCAAGACAACCTGCACTTGATTTGCGAGGTCCTAGAGGATACAGAAGATGGCACCGAAGCTGCGCTGATCAATTTAGATCAGTCCAAATCTTTCAATAGGGTTGACCATCGGTTTTTAGTGTCTGTTTTGGAGACTGCTGCATTCAAACCAGAGTTCCACAAATGGATTAGCATGATATATCACAAACCTCAGGCAGTGATGTAGGTGAACGGAAGGCTGCCCCTCTCTCCTCTTCTCTATGTTTTCGCTGTTTTCGCTTTGGAGCCCCTCCTCCAAAGACTGTTTTCCTTCGAATACCTGGTTAGCAGTGTGTTGTGAGTCATCATCCCCTTCACCTAGTTGTTAGCCTCCAAGATCTTCCCCATCCCTATTTTTTATACTCCCACCCTTACTCCAGCCCACCTCTTCTGAAGATCTTGGAACCTCATCAGAATACCTACCTTCACCACACCCGACCCTGTTTTTCCTTTTCCCATTAGATCAGCTCCCCCTCCCACTTAGGGTAGGTCCAGCTTGTTTTCAGTGTTCTTGGACACCGGAAAACAGTCAGCCTCCATATCGTAGAAGGGGGATGGAAGGGATTTTTTTGTTTCGGGGGGGGGGAGTCTCCCATCCCCATCATACAATGTTTTGTAAATAAAATCATTTATTTCATCTTGGGATTTTAAGTAGGTCTTCTCATAGAGTAAATGCGATATTTTGGTGGATGTAGCATGGTTGGTGAAGGATGAATGTCTATATATTGCACTGTTGAATGGGAAAGCGAATGGGGCTAGCTAGGATCCCTGAGACAATTAGTTATAGCTTGATCGCTCCCTTCCCTCCCAAAACCATAAGGCCTCGTGCCTTCCATTTTTGTACGAAATGGAAATAAAAACTACATAAAAATAATAAGATAAAAACAACGAAGAAGAGAAAATAATTCTTAACAGTCTCATTAAAGAATTTAGATTCAAGCAAGGCACAGTCAGATGAAAAAGAAAACAGAACAGAAACAAAAGTACCATTAGCTCATCCGGATACATTTTACTCCTGCACAACCAGCAGTAGACAATTCTACAACTAAATTAACCACCCTTATGTTCACAAAAACAGTGTCTTATTCTTTTTTAAAATAAGAGCAACAATGTTAAAGAAAAAATATTATTTTAACATAGTTCTAACCAACAAACTTATCTTTGTAGTTATTTAAATTACATAAAAAGTTCCGATTCAACCATCACTTAACAATCCACTGGTGAAGAAAGGATAAATGCTTGAAGTTAGACACTAAGTTTGTGGTAACAGACCTCATGTTTAAAATAACAAAACCGAGTCTCTCACTTTATTTCTGACTAATACAAGCAAATATCAATCCTTGTTTTTAACATAAGCATAACAACAAAGACTCCATGTTAGCAAAATTAGTTTATCTGGTGACAATTCAAAATTAGGCTAAGTTTCAAATTTTATAACATATCTATTTCCAACTGCAAAACCTGTGCCACATAATGTTCCTATTCCTTAAGAAAATTAAAACATTCATATACTTGTAAACTCTGTAACTGATACAGCAATGAATAGCAACATGATTAGTTAAATGATCATCTATAGGTTACATATTGAATACATATTTTGTTTTCAATGTTTCCTAAGTAGAAATGGGAAGAAAGATTGTATTAAGATCTTCCGAATGAGGGAAGCCTTTAAAATCAGCATTTCAAATACTGTGATTTTATTTGTACTTAAACACTAACATCTGGCACTGGTAATAAATTAGCACTTATCACAACTACAAAGTCAGAATTATATCAAACCAGACTGAGAAAATTCTTAGAATCAAAATGGATTTTGGAGAAAGCAATCTACAACATCAGATTCTGACAATCTATCAAATCTAGGAAGAGTTCATGTAAGAAATCTTGAGGTGACACTCTTGTTTGTAGATTTCTCCAAGGCATTTGACTTCATACACAGAGGAAAGATGGAGCAAATATTACTAGCATATGGTCTCCCCAAAGAAACATTCACAACAACAATGATGTTCAATAAAAACACAAAAGTAAAGGTTAGCTCACCAGATGGAGACACAGACTTCTTTGACATTGTTGCTGGTGTTCTGCAATGGGAATCCATTGGCTGCATATCTGTTCATAATCTGCCTAGACTATATACTTTGAACATCAATAGATCTAATGAAAGAAAATGGCCTTACACTAAAAATGCAAGAACCCGACGATACCCAGCACAAACTACTATGGATGCAGACTATGCAGATGATATTGTGCTTCTTGCAAATAGACCTAACCAAGCCAAATCCCTGCTTCAAAGTCTGGAGCAAGAAGCAGCAGGTATTGGCCTTCTTGTCAATGCAGACAAAATGAAGTACATGTGTTTTATTCAAGGAGACATCTCCACACTAAATAGTGGTTCTCTGAAATTAGAGGACAAGTTCACATACCTAGGTAGCAGCATCTTATCTACTAAAAGTGACATCAAAATGCACCTAGCAAAGCTATGGACTCCTGCTGATAGGTTATTGATCAGATGGATATCTGACCAATCTGATAAAATAAAACAATTTCTTCCAAACAGCAGTTATGTCAATTCTACTATATGGATGTAGCACATGGACGCTGACTAAGTATATACAAAAAAAGCAAGACTGGAACTGCACAAGAATACTACAAGATATATAGAACAAATCCTGGAAGCAACATCCCACAAAATAGCTGTACGGCCACCTACCTCCTATCTCTAAAACCATCCAAATAAGATCACAAACCCCTGAACAGGGACGAGCCAGTGTTGGCTGACCAACAAGAACTTACATACAACAGCTCTCTGTATGGACACAGGATGTAATCTAGAAGACCTGCTAGAAATGATAGACAATAGGACGAAGGACGAATGACGAGAGAGTCAGGGAAATCTGTGCTAGCAGTGAGACCTGATGATGATGACAACTAGAAACCTAATCAAATTTTATTTCAAATATTTCTCAAAATGCTTAGATTCTGAAATGAATGCTATTTTTTAATTATCATCTATATTCTTTAAAATGGGTAGCTTCTGAAGTATAATGATTAGCAAACTATCAAGTTTAATTTTCACTGGATACTCCTTACTCCTGGCCTGGTACCAAATTAAGCTAAGTAAATAACACTGACATTCCTTAAGCCTTTGAACCTATAAGCTTGATATTTGAGACTGAGTGCTATTTAGCTATATTGTATGAGTCCACTAACTTGATTTCAGGGACTTCAAATTAGATACTAACAAAATAATAGCAAAGCCATTCACAGTGTTTCTTTTCAGAGCTTTAAATGAAGATGTCTGTGCCCTGTAGCAAAGTTTAAATATGTTGTGAATATTGTGAACTCAAGTACAGGGTATCTGAAGACCAAGGGTTCAAATAGCTAACTTTATCTGATTCTTGTAATATCACTATAGTTATACAAATTAAAAGAAAAAATATAAACAGCACTATATGAGGTATGTTCAAAAAGTATTAAAACTCAAACAGAAATGAACAATGAATGAAACCCTCATTTTCTTTAGTAAAGTCTCCTTGGCATTCAACATTTATCAAAGCATCTCTGAAACTCCTTTTCTGATTTAGTGTCAAGTTACATCATTGTATTTCTTTTAACTGCAACCATATATTACTCTTGAAATGAATTTTCAATTAAGAAAAACAAAAAAATTACACAAAGCTAATTGTATAAGTATAGAGAGTGTTACATTTGCATAATCCTGTGTTTTATCAAAACTGCTGTTTAAAAATTACTGAAATCGGTTTCATTATCCCCCCCCCGGACCCACAAATTGGCACTATTATTTAAGGGCAGTTGATATACAAACTGAAAAAATTGATTCTTTTCTCAATTATTTCTATGAGGTACAAAGACAGCAGAAGAATTTTGGGAGCTGAAGGTAAACTAATTTCTTGATAAACAAATTGCTTGGTACTAAGTAGTGACAAGTGTGAAGTTATTCTCTTTATATTCCTCTAAAGTTGATGCTGAATATTCTTTAAAAAGACAGTTGGTTGGTTGGGTTTTAAAGCATATTAACCTTTGTGGCCTATTTAATGCCAAATCCATATTTATACAAATAATCAATTCTATTTTAAACAATTCAGTTTAGCATGAGTACACAATTAAATTATCAAAAACATTTCTTTTTCAAACTATTCAGTTTAGTCAAACAGTTCTAATTAAAACAATTCAGTTTAGTATAAATATAGTTTTTGTCCACATAGTTAACAAAACTACTCTATTTCAAACAATTCAGTTTAGCATAAGTACACAGTTTAAATATCGAAACTGTTCTATTTCAAGTAGTTCAGTTTAGAATAATTACGCATTTTAGTTCTATTTGACCCATAGATAGAACCCTATCAGGTGCTAGCACTCCAGGCCAGAGTGGACCTAGGAGTGAAGGCAATGAAGGGGTGCTTCACATTCCCTAAAACTCCATCATTACTGGAAACTCACTATCAGATTGTTTAGTGTCATATCAGGACACAAAACATTCATTGTGGGGGAGGGCAATCTTACCCCTCTGCAGAGATGCAGTCGGAGTATTCTGCAGCCCCAGCTGACTTTATAGAGACAGAAAAATATAATTCATTCTTGGTAGATAGAAGGAATGTCTGAAAAGTAATACAAAATCTAAAAAGTTTACTTGTTTCCTAAAATGAAAATTCATCTCAAAAGTAAGATTTGAGAAAATAGAGAAGACACCATATCAAAGAAGTTTCAGGGGGGTTTTAACCAATGGAAAACTTGCTGGAACAAGTGAGTTAAATGCCAAGTGGACTATTTTTAGAGAAAATTAACATCTCATTAATTGTTCATTTCTTTCTTGGTAAATATAGTCTCGGCCAAGATACTTTTTTAAACTCCCCCCTCACCTCCTTTGAAAAATTAATTTTGTAAAGAAAAAAAGAATCTGGAATTAATCTTTCTATGAGTTATAAAATTCAAATTCAAACATAATGGGGAAAAATTAGGAACAATCAAAAATCTAATTCCCTAATTTAATGATTTTATGCCCGTGATTCAAGAGTTAACCTACACACAAGAATATAAGCTATGTCAAATCACTGGCCTGACACAGAACACTAGGTATGAGTGTTGAGAACAAAGTGAACTAAAAATATCAATATGATAGTCATTGAGTAATTTAATCAGATCATTGTCAAAGAGAGAGGGAGAAAGAGAGAAAAAAATACTTACAGCTTCAGGAAGAACTGTTTTAGTTAAAAATTCATTCTTCTGCAAGAAAAAAAAAACTGATTAGCTAAAATGACAGACTGAAAAATCTTTTTTTTTTTTTTTTTTTTTAAATATTTATCCAAATATGATAAAGTTATGTAAATTAATGTCTTGTTAGAAAAATAAGTCAAACTTCAAAAATTAATGAGTTTTAAAAATTCAGATAAAATTGAAAACCAAAAGTCATGAGTAAAATTCTCATTTTGTTTGCAGAACCAAGCAAAAACAACACATCATTGCTAAATTTTTGTTAGAGCAATACACTTAAAATGCTATAACTAACAGATTAAGACAATTTTCAATCCAACTGCAACTGAATAATTTCACAGGAACTTCATTTGTATTGAACATATTTTGTTTTAATCATACAAGTTCTCAATAGAGAGAAGTTCCTGTGGCATCGTGGTTTTAGTGCTGAACTGCAATATTGCAGTGAGTTCAAACTCCAAATTCACTATTATGTTCCCTTCCAGATGAGTACCCTTGGAAAAGGTACGAACCCCTTTATCACCCCAGATTTGGGATGATAAAGGGGGTTTGTACTTACTGTTTTCTACAAGGATGACTTTGGCATCAAAGTCATTCTGGTAGAAAACAGATTGATATGCCATTAAACAAAGAAACTTAACAAAACCAAATTCTCAATTCAATGGAGATAACTGAAATGTTAAATAGATTCTTTCTTTCCAAAATGGAAGTATCAATACAATCTCAGATTACTATAAAAACAGGAATACTTTAGGTTCTCTCCCTTGTGGACTAGTTTCTATTGAAAATGCATATTATCTTCAAATACAAATAATTCAATAAAATAACTAACAGAAAAAAGCTAAATGAGCAAAGAACATAATTCAAATAATTTAAAACTCAAAATTACAAAGAGGATATTTTAATCAATGTGGAAAAAACTATGCAAAACTGACGAAGTTGATATAATTAATGTCAAATTGATATTTCTTAAATATTTTCTCAAATTCACAAAGAAATGCAATAAACTGATTTGGAATTACTAATTTTTGAATAAAAAAATTATCATTTATTGTCTAATTCTTTAAAATCTTAATTTCAGTCGCTCTTTATCATATTCACTCAGTCCATTATTTTATTGTAAATAATATAAAGTTTTCAGAGAACATCAAATTCACATCCTGATTGTTGGATTCATTCTTCATTGAATTTTTGTGCTTTATCATTGCTTGCAAATTTTCTACAAATTATAACATTCTCCTGATGACTAGTATAAAAATATTAAAAAGTAATCAAAGAGAAAGATTCCATTTTGTCTTATAACTTTTGCTCATATATGCAAGTAAAGTTTGAAATGAAATCCAACAAAAAAAGGAAAAAAAAATGGTAAAATCAGATCGAGATGTTTTGCCTAAACTTTGATGTCATCACTTGCATTCTGATGATTGCTGACCTCATAAAAATGTCAACCTTATTTGTCAAAACTTTTTCTATCTCATAAACATACATGCACATCTTGTTAGCAGTCACTAATGATACACCAAAGTAGTTTATATCCCTAAGATAGAGTCAAATTATAATAACTTAAGTAATCCATAATTAAAATATCTTTATAAGATCTTTGATAAAGAGCAGTATATCAGCAGTACTTGCTAAATAGCATTCCTGAAACTAAAAGGCTTGTCTTATAAACGGATGAAAATTGTTTGGACAAGTGCCCAATGAAGCTACTTCAGAATAAAGCTACTTCAGAATACACAATAGACAAAAGGTATTTTCAAACATAATGCCTTGTTGATAAAACTAAGATAAATGATGACAGAAGGAGGGAAATAACACATTAGATAACAGAGGGGAGTTCTGATAAATCACTTTAACAAGTGAACCAGAACAACTGCCCAAAGAGTTACATCAGGAAACAATGCCCAAATTACAAACAGAACAAGTGCTTGAAAACAATTAGTAAGTGTTGGATAAATAAAAGCTTGAACCATTTTTCTTTTTTTAAAGATTTATTCACAGAAACCAAAAGGAACTGGCATATATAAAACAGTACAAAAGGTCAACACAAAAATAAAAGAACTTTATGCTTAGCTTCTTACCTAACCATCCAGAATATACTTGGATACCGACATATGACTCATGAAGGAGGTGTACTCATTGTTGTAAAAAAAATGGAATCAACAATGAGTTCAAATCCTAGACAAGGCTGTTTCCATTCATTCCACTGAAAAGGTACTACCTGAGAGACTGATCCCTAAGCACCAGTCTTCAGTAAATTTTACTTGATTTTCAGCTCTAAAAAGGTTGGCTTATCATTGTAAATCTTTCTTCACTAAATGAGCTTTATATGCATAAATGCAAGATAGAGAAACAAAAAACCTTTTCTATAAGGTACATTAAAACTGAACTCAGAATATGCTCATTTCACTCTAATCAGAAAGTAGATGTTGATCTAATTTTAATATTTTCATATATAAGTCTATTTCAATGTCAACTAAATAATAAAAAACACAGTTCATGTTCTATGATCAACATATATACCACGTTTACAAAAACTGTAAAGATTTTTTAAAAATATTTTGCAGTAGGAAAATAGATTTTTGCTATGGTTTAGCCCATTACTAACAGATCCTGACTATACTTGCTTTCACATATTGGTAAAAAAATCTGTATCAATGACATCTGCTGTACACATTTTCAATATAATTACCAGCGTATTGTTCATAACTTAAAGTATCTTGTTGTTTCTGGTATGCAGAGGATGCTGATATGGCTTCTTCAGCCTATACGCTAGGCTGTGAAGATGCATTTGACACTTGCACACCTGGTAGATAAATGGTTAAAGTCTTTAAGAAAATTAGAATTAGATGTAGATATACAAAATATAAACTCTTAAGTGATAAAAAAGACTGTTCAATATATCAAAAACTTAAAATGATGGAATTCTAAAAGATATTTGTGATCAAACTTCAAAATAAACTATGTTCTAATCTATATTAACCTCTTACCTACTGATCCTGAATATACTCAATTTCACAAATTGGTGGGGAAAAATCAGAAGCAAAGAAGTATCATGCTTCTAATGTTCTGCCATACCAAAGATTCAGAGTATGGTTTTTACAATGTACACCTGGTTGTTGGGGTGCATTTGGCAATAAATTAACTGGCAGTTAAGGAGTTAACAACTGAGACACTGAAGAGAGTTTTCCAACAAAGCTTTCTAAATTAAAAAAAAATTGGACAAAGCATAGCTAGATATCCAAATAGAAATTTGAGATTACACATATTTTCTGCATTGAATGGCATGTCAATATTTGATTTATTCATATTGTGGGATAGAAGTATATTTAAATTCAGCACAAGTGATTGTAATTTACATAGTAGTTTTATTATCCTCTAGATATATAGTAACAAACCCCACCTGAAGATGTAGGCAGGTGAAAACAAAAAAAACAAACTATTTCCAATGTAATTAACACTACCCAACAAGTATACAATCAAAAGGTGCTCCAATAATGCACTGACTTTAGGAATTCAACTTTTTAGAACAAGGTAAATATAGATTGACTCCTCATATGGTATAATAGTCAAGAGAATCTAACAGACCATTATACACAAGTTCTATTCTTACTGGGTGCTCCATACTTCTAGCCTTGGGTCACAATTAAACAAAGCTTAGTAAATAAAACAAGCACCTCAATTGGTATAATGGTTAACAAATGAGTGAGTTTAATTCTTACTAGATACCCCATATATTGGCCTTGTTACAAACTAAGCTTGACTTAGTAAAGGAGAACAAGGTCAATATAGATTAAGTTCAAAGTATAGAAAATGTCATAAAGTCAATATAATCATCAAATTGTTCCAGTTGAAATTTGTTTACCTTAGAAATGGTGGATTTTATTGTCAGGTTAAATATAAAAGTGAATGCACTATTAAATTGGTTTAACATTTGTCTACATTCCCGTAAATTTACACTGGCCAAGATCAACATCAGTCAGTTCTACATCATTTTTTCTTTTTCAAGGAAATAAGAGATAAATATCTTATAAATAAATATTCCCTAAACCTATTCTAATTCATTCTAGTTGTTTAGAAAGAAAGCATGAGTCATGATCAAAAAGTATTGACACTGAATATTTAAAATTCAAATATACAAAGCAGAGCAAGTTATATAAAATGATGATGTCTAGATGAGCGTGTGCCATTTCTGGTGAAACACAAGATTGTACAAGTGTAGCACCCTCTATTCCAGTCATTCCCAACCGATTTTGGGCCATGCCTCACTTTGATATTTCTAAAATTCTGATGATCCCTATAATATTTAATTCTTATATATTCAGAATTTTACTGCAATTCACTTAAAGGAAGCTTAAAAGGCCATTAACTTAGCCTCTAAAAATGCCCACCAAAATATTACCCTGTGCCCATGTTGGGAATTACTGCTCTATACTCACAACACTTTACTCCAAACTTTTTCTAGTTTCTTCAACTGAAACCTCATCTCTAAGATAAAAGATCTGAAAATATGAAGGACAATAAAAAAAAAAAAAAAAAAAAAAAAAAAATATGAAGCTTCAGACCATATCAAAAGAAGAGTTTCAAAGGTGCTTGGACAAATAGAAAATTCAATATTTTCCATTCATTGTTCATTTCTATCTTGGTAAATACAAGATCAGTAAGACATTCGAGGTGCATACAATAAGTTTCCGGATGAGGAGAGATGTGGGAGGAGTAAGGAAGTCAATACACCAGAGCTGATTGGCCAAAGGGTTAGGGTTACTATGTTGAGGTTTTAAGGGAGTTCAGGAAGAGATTCCGTCGGAAGAGACCAGCACTCTTAAAATCAGGTCAGTGGCATTTCCACCAGGACAATGCACCAGTCAACAACTCCATCCTTGTTACAGACTATTTGACCAAGATGGGCATCAAGACAGTTTCTCACCCTCCCTATAGTCCAAACCTTGCTCCCAGTGACTTTCGGTTATTCCTTAAGCTTAGAGGCTATCGTTATGAGACAATTGAGGAGATGAAAGAGGCTGTGACAAAGGTCATTGACACGCTCACACAAGAGGACTTCCATAGGGCCTTCCAGAAGTTGTTGGAATGATACAACAAGTGTATTACAGCCGGAGGAGATTACTTCGAAGGGGACTAGAATTTCATGTGTGTACTATCAATAAAAGTGCCCATACGAAAAAAGTCTGGAAATTTATATGCACTTCGTATACGCATATACTGAGCCACAGATGATCAGAGGTTCTGATATAAGGGTTTGGTATGTTTTTTTTTAATGGCATATCAACCTTCATGCGCTATTCAATGCCAAAGCCATCCCTGTAGAAGAACAATAGTGGTACTATTTAATCTATAGCTGACAGGATAAGAGAATTTATACCTTTCTCAAGAATGAATACACTAGGACAACTAAAGTCTGAAATTACTATATTGTTGCAGTAAAGCATGTTAACTACTACATCAAGAAGACTCCCTCAAGAGAGAAGAAAAAATACATTAAAGAAAACATTGGTCATCTAATGGGAATATAATCTTGAGATTTATGCCTTTATTGAAAAAAAATAACTTTAGAAAACGGAACTGAAAACTGCTAGATAGTAGTATTTTTCTTGTATATCAAGGGTCAGCGATCAAACAAAAATCTTACCAACTAATCTCAAGTATACTCCCTTTCACAAAATACTGAAAAATTTGTAACAAAAAGGTCTGCTATACCTGTCTTTAATTAAATTGCCATTGTATTTTTCATAATTTGAAGTTCCTAATGTTCTAAAATGCAAAAGATACAAAGTATGGTTTTCAGCTGGCAGGCTTCATTGTGAGATACATTTGAAACCCATGCAACTGTTAGTAAATTGTTAAAAAATCCAAGAATTTGAAATGTTGATTTTTCAAGACAGACTTCTCAGATAAATGAGGTAGCAAAGCCTTTTTAAATCGTTGCTGGACTAACCTTAATAAATACCAAAAGCAGTTGATAAAAATAAATTAGTTGAATAAGAATTCTTGTAACCTAAAAGTGGTTTGTAAAAATATTCATCACAAAAGAGCAATAAAACAGCTTTTTAAAATAAACACGACTCATCTTGCAATTCTCACCCCATACATATACAAAAGAAAATTAAAAAAAAAATAAGAACAATATTTTCACTAGAAACAAAATTGTCATTACTTATTACACAGGAAAGAACTTTCTATAATTTATATTCAGCTGTTAAAACTTTATTAGAAAAATAGTGTCCTATCTCAGATCAGCAAACAGCAAAGTCCTTATCTTTGGCAGCCTGAAAGATGCACAAAGAAACAAAAAAGCTACGCAAAAAAAAAGCTTCAAAGATAAACAGAATGAATGCCAAAAATCATTTTTCCTAGTTGCTTCAAGCTAACAGCAACCAAAAAATAAACAAGGCAAACTTATTGGAAAAAAATGTTTCCCTTGTTACTTGTATATTTTTACAAAATACTTTTCCTTTTTAACTAAATTTATAATCTAATAAGATTTTTTAGAGTTAAATTAGCACAGATATTCATTGCCTCAGTTTAATATGTTATAATACTAAGTGGCGACCTTAGACCTTAGTTGGTGACCTGAAGGCTCCCTTTTCAATAGCAACAACGCTGAGGTGTAGGGAAGGGCACTACTCCATTCCCAGGATTGCTCCACTTTACCCTTGATCCCTAACTTATAATGCTGAGTGTTAAGCAGGATGGCAACAAATACCATTTTTTGAGTCGTTGGTATGACTCGACCTGGGATTGAACCCTGGTCTCCCAGACCACAGGCTAACACTCTACTCATAAGGCCAATGATCATAATACTAAAGTAAAAGTAAGTAAAGTTGGCAACCGTAGTCAAGGGCGATTGGAAGGCTCCTTTTTCAATAGCTACTACACTGAGGCGAAGAGGAGGGCACTACTCCTTTCCCTGGATTGCTCCACTTTACCCTTGATACATACCTTATATTGCTGAGTGTTAAGCAAGGAGGTATCAAGGACCATTTTTAAAGTCTTTGGTATGACGCGACCTGGGACTGAACCCAGGTCTCCCGGATCATTGGTAAACACTCTACCCACAAGGCCAATGAGCTGGTATAAATAATACTAAAACACCAAATTTTGCAAAAATACCTTTTTAAATAACACTATAATGAAGCAGATAGACTTAACATACTAAAATACCTTTTTAAATGATGATACTATATTTAATACGGAAGCAGATAAGTGTAGAAAAGTAAAATAAATATTTTTTAATTTATATTTTAATACTCTAAAAAGTTTATGCGGTATCAGATTCATTAAATTATTTTTTCTTTACAAATACTGGAAGTAAATAATTTATTATACCAGAAAAGATATGCTTCTTGAGAAATTATACAGATTTAGTTGAGTGCAATTGCAGACGCCACACTTATCAAGTTACAAATTGCATAAGGAATTGCTCAAAGATCTTGTTACAATGTGCCATTTTGTGTGTGTATATTTATGCATTTTTTTGTTGAGGTGTGCTTGATTAAATATTATAGATATCTTTTGTCTACACATTTTTATTTCACTCCTTTCAAATAGATGTTATGACATCTGTCTGAAATTGGTTAATAAATTTTCTGCATTTAACTGGTTCCCAAGTACTTTCGGACCCCTCTTTGGCCATCATAGGGGAGGGGGTAGGTATATTGCCAAATTAAAATACAGTGTTATATTTATACAGGTGTAACTTTTTTTTTTCAAATCTAGTTCTATAAATGGCAATAGTAGCTAAAGACATTTGAGTTCATTAGCACTGGTTTCAAAATTAATTTTGTTGAATTTGGGACTTTTATTTCTAATGTGTAGGGCTTCAAGAATCTGTAATCTTTGTTTGCTATTTTGTTGTTTTAATATTGATGTATTATTGGTAAGAATTTTCTAAAAATCAGTTGTAGGGCAGGAATGCTTTTTCAGATGTACTATCGAGCTAGAGTTGGAAAGATGCATGGTAAGTCACTTCGACAGAGTAGTTGACATTAAACTAATGTATATATTTTTGTTTTCAGAAATACAATCTCCCAAACAACATTTAAATTGATATATGACATTAGTTCTTTGCAAAACTCCGACTGAGGAGAGAGGAATTATTGTCAATAACCATGTTAGTAAGATGAGGATTTTACTAAAAATTATACCTATTGGTATAAGTTTATTTTAATTTTGTGTACCACAATGAAGAGAGATCCTCTCAGAAAATAGTATTGCACCAATTTTCAAAAAAAGAGAGAAGACTTGAAAATTTGCTGTGTAAAATAAATGCAGTTTTTTTTATCTATAGGCAACATATTTATTGATGTAACCCTATTTTTAAGAACAAGTAAAATATCACTAATTCAAGAAAAGAGAATGATGATAAATAAACATGATTGCAAAAGAAGCCTTTGTTCTTTTTTTCTGATAAAAAGAAAACTGTTCTTATTAAAAATCTAGACTTACTCTTATATAAAACATATGCAAGTTATTTACCAGTGTATATATAGACACAGAGTAGTCACATGCACAAGTGCAGTTTATTTAGGATTAGTTATTAAAGGATCCATTTAGGTCAGTGTGACACAAACATGAAAATCCAGCCTGGGAGGCGACATTTTTTTCCAGTAATCAATTGAAGAGAAGTGGGCATTTATACCCATTCATAACCTAAACCCACTTAAACTACAATGCTTAGTAATTGGGTTGCAATGATTTTTAATGTACTTGGGGCAAGGCAAAACTTCCAACCAATAAAAATATCATCCTTTTCTTTATTGAAAAAGGTTAAGCAAATACTGATTCACTGTTAGTTTAATGACATCAGAGTAATTATTCAGGGAAAAATATTCTTGCAAATGCTAGAGCAACAAATTGTAGGTGTTTTTAGTGTGCACTGAATAAACAGCAAACACTTAAATCTGGAGGAAAAGAGGATTTGGAAAAACGCCAAGAGATCTGCAATAATTCTGGAAAGTACAGCATAGATTTTTTGGATTTAAAAGAATAAATCCAAGAAAGAGTCATATATATAACATAAATGTTGGTATTCATGATAAATTCCTGGAGATTGAACTGTGCTTCAGAAACTAACACGATAATGAGTCTTATAGATTTGATAAATTTCTGATTTTGAAAACAGTTTTTTGCCAAAGAGAGGAAACTCAAGGTATGCCCACAATTTGACATAGACCAAAAGAGTCATGGAAGTTAATGATTCGGTATCAAGTCAACGTTAAGCTCCTTTGCTTTTCCCCATCATGTTGTTAATGTAAGAATAACAATAGTGACACTCTACACAGCATGTGATGTTCTTTGCTGGAATTATCCCAAATATTCAACTGAATAAATAGTCTGGAAGGTTTCACTGATAAAATGATTATGTAAATTAATCATACTTACCCAAACCAATCAATCTAAAATGACATTTTTACTGTACGAATAATTTCATCTTTTACTATTTTGACTAATTTGTCAAATTTGTTGTGTTTCACCTATTGTTTCAAAAATTGAGTTATATGTAATTTTTTTTTTATGTGCTTATAAAAACCTGGCATCATATGGGCATTTGATTCAGAGAAATGGATAAAAACATTCAAAATTGATGGGTGTATGAATAATTGTCATTGTGTGTATGTGTGTGTGTACACACACACACTCCTACATATTTATAATAGTTTGGTATTTACCCCACCTGTCCTGATTTTACCCACATGAAAAACTATAACTAGAAACCAAAAGAATAATATTGTCCAATATTGATTTTTTTTCCTGTTTTTTTTTTATCCAGACTACTTTGACATGGAGAAAACTTTAATTTCAATCTCTTGATTCAGTAATAATCTTCTTTCCCCCTGAAAAAAAAACAAACTAAAACTTGTAGTTGCCTTTCATTACCAACTCATAATCAGAGTTTAGCATAGAGTTTAAATGTTTATATTCTGCACAAGAACAATATCTTTATTTTGGCCAGTATCTTATTCATTTCATTATTTGTTAGGGGTCATTTTTGGTGTGTTGGTGGGGTACTAAAACTCACTTTTCTATTTCTTTAATATGTCAGTAATGAGAGAGTAGACATAATGGAAATTTAAGGTTTATTAATTTTGGCAAGTACTTTCTTTCATCTTTTAATTTTAGTCATTCTTTATTCTTACTCACTCAGGTCATTATTTCTATAATGGCAAGAAACAGTATTTATCATAGACAATAATAAAAGACAAGCACTCAATGAGACTCAAACTCATGTCTCTTTTTTGTCTTGGCAAAGTCTGGTTGAAACTAAAAGATGTTTTACCAACTAAAATTACAAAGATGAAAATAAATACTACTACTTAATAATAATTGATCACATTTAATCTTTAAAAAAAATAAACATATCTGAATTTTTTAAATAAGCTGTCAATATTTAATTTTCTCTCTCTTTCTCTCATATAGTAAAAAATAAAAACCTTTAAAAAATATTTTAATAGGTTCATTTTCAGATTTTTGGCCAGATGGAAAATAAGGACAGCCTAAAAAAATTGTTCAATGATAATAGTGTGTGTGATGCTAACTGAATTGCACAAATCAAGACAGTTTTAAAATATATACCTGGGTTATGTAGTGGCTGAAACCTTGTGATAAAAAAAAAAATCAAGATGAGGATGTGCAAAAAGAAACATTGTATAATAACTTACACTTTGTCAACCTTTCCTAAAGATTATGAGATACAATAGACACCTGGGTTACAGTGCCTGAAACTTATAAAAAACAATCAAGATAAGGATAAAAGTCAGAAAGAGCCACTGTATGATAATCAAACAGAATTTCTGTTTGGTCAATTAACATTAAGATTAATCATATAAGAAGAAATGCACTTAATTGTAGACTTGTAAATAATCTTTCAGTTCAAAACATCACTTCATTAATATTACCTTGAAACAAGTAGCCAAAAACTGAACAAACACAATTCAGTCTATATACAGTCATCATGGCTCCAGCTTGTTTCAGAAGAGACAGCAATTTTCTGCTAACTACTTTTTTCCATGCAACTGAGCTCAGCTTTACATTAATCATCAGTGGAGTCTACTTGGGTTACAAACACCAAAGTCCACAATCAACCAAATGATAGAATCTTATTTATACAAACGACTGAAATTTCAAAATAAAATCTAGACAACCCATAAACCTGTTGTGTCCATAATATCAATGATTTTGATTGGTTAGGTTTTTTGGCATATCAACCCTTGTAGGATATTCAAAGACAAATCATATATATATATATTAAATTAGCCGACTATAGTCAAGGGAGACTTGAAGGCTCCCTTTTCAATAGCAACTACACCAAGGTGTAAGAGAGGGTGCTACTCCTTTTCCTGGATTGCTCCACTTATCCTTGATTTGTACCTTATAATACTGAGTGTTAAGCAAGGAGGCATCAAGTACTATTTCTGAGTCTTTGGTATTACTTGAACTGGTTGGTTGTTTGGTTTTTATGGCATATCAACCTTTGTAGGTTATTCAATGCCAAATCCATTTTTATGAAAATAGTTCTATTTCAAACAATAAGTATACAGTTTAAATGTAAGTACAGTTTAATTGTGAAAAACATTTTTATTTCAAGCTATTCAGTTTAATCAATATGTTCTAATTCAGCTAATTCTGTTTAGTATAAGTACAGATTCAATGTCAAAAAAAGTTCCATTTCAAATAATTCAGTTTAGCATAAGCACACAGTTTAGATGTAAATACACTGTTTATCTTTTTAGTCAAACAGTTCTTATTCAGATGATTCAGTTTCGTATAAGGACAGGTTTTGTTTTCACACTGTTAAATGTCAAAACAGTTCTATATTAAATCAGTTTAGTGTAAGTACATTTTCAATGCCAAAGACAGTTCCATTTCAAACAATTCAATTTAGCATAAGCATGCAGTTTAAATGTAAGTACGGTTTAATTGTCAAAAACATTTGTATTTCAAGCTATTCAGTTTAGTCAAACAATTCAGTTTAGTATAAGTATACTGTTAGTTCTATTTAACCCATACATAGGGCCCTATCAGGTGCTACTACGCCAGGTCAGAGTAGATCTGGGAGCAATGGCAATGAAGGGGGTGCTCTGCATTCCCCAAAGTCCCAGCATCACTGGAACCTCACCATCAGATCGTTTAGTGTCATATCCAGGACACTCATTGGTGAGGGGGGTCTTACCCCTCTGTAGAGGTGGAGTCAGTGTATTCTACAGCCCCAGCCGACTGGGCAAGACTTGACCTGGGGTTGACCCTCTGTCTCCCAGACCAGTGGTAAACAATAGCCATCATGCATATATATCATCATCATGTTGTGCTGGTAGCACGGATATCCCTGACCCTCTCTCGCCACTTTTCCCTATCGTTCATCGCCTCAGGCAGGTCTTCTGGACAACATCCTGTATCCTCACATAGTTGCTGAATGTATGTTCGTGCTGGTTGTCCTGCTTTTGCACGGCCATGTGTGGGCGTCCACAAGAGTATGAGTTCGTCCCTGCTTCTCCAGCAGTGTCCTGCATGTCTGGTTCGTCTAACTTGAATAGTTTTCGTGATAGGAGGCAGGTGGCCGTACAGTTGGTGTCTTGTGGGGTGTTGCCACCAGGACTTGTTCAAGATTGCTCGTAGCATTCTTGTGTAATTGCCGTCTAGCTTCTTCTCCAGCCGTTGTTGGTAACATTTTTAAATGAGCCAGAGCTCATTTGTTAGCACACAGTTAAATGGTTTCAAGTATGGTAAATAATTAAGCAATTCTATTTGACTTATAGAGGGGACCCAAACAGGTATGACTACTCTGAGTCAGAGTGGATCTAAAAGTAATGGCAATGAAAGGGTACCCCACATTTTCCAATGCTCCAGGACTGGAGCCTCATCATCAGGTGTCATATCAAGGACACTTGTTGTGGGCAGGGGTCTTACCCATCTACAGAGATGCCATCAGCATATTCTACAATCCCAGCTGACTGGGCCGGATGATTTAATCATTTGTCTGGAAATGAATAATGATGAAATGTATTAAAAGATTATGTCATCTTCCCCTGCAGTGGGTCTAAAAACATGCTTACCGTATCCCTTGAAGAGACAAGATCCCTTCAAAAAAAGTGGTATCCTGAATATGATATTATATTGCATCTGATAGCGAGACTGAAAATCTGGTAAGTGTGAGCACCTCTTCATTGCCATTACTCCCAGGTTCACACTGACTTGGAATGGTAGTAATCGTTAGAGTCCCATCTATGGATCAAATATGTTTAAAAATTATTCATATTCGATAGGATCGTGTGCAAAAAAAAACAAACTCCTAAGACAGACAACTTCACAAAAAATGTTAATATGAACATACCATGAACATGATTCCTTAATCTCTGGTCATAAAATAACCCTAAACAGGTTGATATGCAGTTAAAATCAATTAATCAATCTATAAAAGGTGAAATGATTTGATATGTATGCAAACTTATATGCAGAGGAAGATTCAAGGTTTTGTTCCTCATAGAGAAAGTGGAATTCTTATAAAGAGGAGTCTCCAATAAACAATAATCAGCAGGTAGCTATGTTACTGCAAGACATAACTAATGATACCAGAATATAAATTTCTAAACTTCACAAGAAAATAAACAAAAACTATTTGTCTTACTAAATTAATTATTCACATTTAATTAAAGATTACTAATTAAGTTTATAGGTTGTTCTTCAAGCTGAAGATGTAAAATAATTATATAGCTTGATTGCTTAGTTGGGACTAACTATTGGGTGGGGGAGTAATTCTGAACATTTCATTATTTGTAGCAGCCCTGTACAATTTATCTTTGTCTTGAACAAGATGTAAAATAAATATATAAAATGATGGTTGGTATTTTATGGCATATCAACCCTTTGTTGGTTATTTCATGTCAAATCCTGTTTTATATACGATTTAAAAGCAAATAGCTTGTCGGTAACAATTTCTAAAAGAGTTAAGAGTTCATTTGTTTGTATACATTTCCCTGGTTTCAAGTATTGTTATTTAACATAAGTAATTTTATTTATCAAGTATTCCTATGTAACTTAAATAGTTTGCATACAGCTGTACAGTTTCAAATAACTAATAATAATCCTTAGAAAATTATTGAACATTTCTAATTGATCCAAAGATGAGACCCTAACAGATACTACCAATCTGGGTCAGGAAAGCCCTGGGAATAATGACATTATGGCTCAGAACAATCCAGACAAAAAACAAACATGTTTAAATTGATAAATCTTAAGCATCATTCACTTAAATTTCAAAAATATTTCTCTACATAATTTTTTACAGAACATTATTAACTTCATAAAACAATATAAAAATATGATTGGTAAATCCTTTTTTGCTTACATAGATTTACCTTTTATAGTAGATATGTAACAATTACTATTTGTAATGATTGTCATAAAATTTGTGATTAACAAACATTGTGTAAATAGATCACTTAACATTTCAGTTATTGTCATGGGAAATGGAATCTGTGAGCAGAGTTTGTATTTCACATAATGCTAATGTCCTTAAAAAAGGCATGAATCCATCTCTTCTCCCTCCAGCTATGAGTAAATAGTTGAGTAGACTGGGTTATTTAGCCTTGGTTAAGCAACCAGTCTAGGGGATGAAAAACTCAGAATTCAAACAACTGTACTCCATTTAAATCAACCCTGTGTCACATCCTGCTCCTGGCAGAGAGGTTAGGTGAATATGTAAACATTGTAAAATAATCAGGTTTGATCCAAGTCTGACCTGGTTGAGAGGGATACTTCAGTATGGTATAAATTAATAATGAGAATTTACAGGAGAGAAAGAGAGATGAAATCTGTATATAAAACTAAAAATAGATTATTTCAAAAGGATAATTTTAAAAGAATCCACAGTGTTCTTCTGACACACAGGCCTCAGGTTGCTTACTGTATCTGCTGTTCATAAGAATTCTCAGAACTGAATATGCTTATCAATACAATGATCTGACAGGAACTGGTGCTTTCAGTGTGAGGTGACCAAAAGTCAGAAAAATTCAGATTGTTATCAGGCGAGATTAATAAAATTCATTAATGCAACAGTTGGGATTTAACTATAGACTATAAAAATAAACCATCTAAATTTATCTTACTTGTACATTAACTGTTATTTCATAGTTTTCTCTTGAGTAATCACAATAGAATAACCGTATATAATACTCATTAAGTAATTTCTTTAGGCGAATAAAAACTATGATCTTAAACAATACGACTGTCTATAAAATCTCATTTTGTTAACAATAAATATTAATAAAAAAACTCGGATGTGTTGAATTATACAGATTATATATTCTTCTTAAGACCATATTCAGCAAAGGTTGCTGATGAATGGAATATCTGATCAAATTATAAGAAAAATATTGACAAAAATATCTTTTAGGTCTTATGATTATTATTTGCATAAATTCATAAGGTTTCTAACACATATTTGTTTTCACAAGACATCAATTTTATCCTGTCTTTTATCAATCTCTTGTTTTGACTTAGCAGAATTTACTTATTCAAATTAAAACATTACATTTGTTTTTCTAAAGACATCCTACCCTGTCATGCTGATCCATGACATGTTGTTAGAGGGGAGTTGGAGTGAATTCAAAGCTTTTCCTTCTAGATGTAAAGGTTATATATGCTGGAGTAGTTTGGAGTTTGAAGGAAGAACACAACAAAAAAATAAAAATAAAAAATAAAGAGTATAATTAAGATCAGTAACAATCAAGAAGAAAAGATTCAGGACCAATTGCAATTGAATAATCTGGGGTCCTAGACTTCTGAAAAGCCTTTCAACTCTAGTAGACTAGTTCTAAGACTATTGACCATACAACAAGTCCCACCAGGTTGAATGGCTGTTTTTGAGTTTCCTTTGCTATTCTTTGTAGCAACACATTTCCTATTCTTCTGGATGGGGATTATGGATTGAAAATGATTGCCTCTCTGTAAATTGCAACAGTTGACTTCAAACAAATCTACCGCCTTGTTTGAAAAATTTGCCCACTCCCTCCATTCATGTGGATCACTTTTTACTGAGCTACTTGCTCATGCATGCAAATCACTAATGGTCTTTAAAAAAAAAAAAAAAAGAAAAAAAAAAGCTTGTTCCACCCACGCACAATGACAGAATTACAAATGGCAGTTGTGACAGAACAAATCAAACATTGAGGATGCTTAGCACTGGAGAGGTTTGGACCCCTCAGTCCCACTTCACTCCATCCACTTTTTTTCTTTTCTTTTTTAATTGTGCCATTATTTCCTAATAAACTGATGAACAATAAAAAGAATTAAAAACAAAAACAAAGAGTTATCCAATAAAGATAAGGTATTCTTTGAAATGGAGAAATTAAATATTTTTAAATAATTTGAGAAATGTTGACATTGCAAAAACTAAATGACATTTCAACATTGTGCCTGAAATAGATGAACTGTGATTTGTATTTTTTCAACTGATATATTTTGGGGAGGGGTTCATTTCTTGACAATGTGCACATTCTGATAACATTTCTGAAACAACCTTATAAAAATAATTAAAAAATAATTGACATGTACAGTGAGAGACCAGATAAAAACCAGAGTTTTTTGCCTGGGAGTTTAATATAATTTTTTAATATTGATTTTTTTCTAACTGTCTTTGGTCTCTTTATTTACCCACAATGTTTTAGCCAAATCATTTTTTAGCCCTCTTCAAGTGACTGTTCAATGCAAAATCCTAGAGGCCTTTAATCTATTTATAATGGGATACTTAAGCTGTTCACAATAATTGCCATGACACTTTCTCTTGAACCACACAGAACAACAAAAAAAAAAAATCTGAACTATTTCTTTCTTTCACAAAATATTTTATAGAACACACCATATTGTGATAAAAAATAATGTAAACTCTCCATCTCCCAAAATTTAAAAAAAACAAACAAACAAAAAAACCCAACTGAACAACAGTTAGTCAATCACTGCTTATACTTTATTAGAGAATTACAATTTCATTGATTCTTTGTGAGTATTATGTAGTATGATTGAAGGGCAGTAGTATTGTAAGGAAAAGCATTTTGCAGCCATGACCAATATGATTTGTAGTATGAAACAATTTCTTTCAGAATGCAATCAAGGAAGTGCAAAGCCTATGAAGAGAAGAAAATAAATCACCAAACAAAGATGGCTGAACTCACAAGTGCTCCATAAACATCTATTTAATACCACAAGGTAAATGCTGATTGATTTCAGAATAGTTAAAACCTTCAATTTTTTCATCTTTACAATCAATTTATGGGATATGAAGATTGTAGTCAGTCCAAAATAAAGTACAGAATACTAACAATATCTCAACTCTGAAATTCAGTTACATTTTAATAATTATGTTAACCATAAATATGTCAATAAAATAATAATTCTAACTACTTCACCAATGCAAACTGTGACTAAAAATGCTCATTTATTTTTATAATTAATGATTAAGTATGCATTTTGATGCTGTTGGCAAATACAAATACATATACCATATGATTTAAAAGTCAGAGTGGAAGTCTCATATTACAAAAGGAACTATTAAATATAATCTAAATAAAAAAATTTTTATTACAATAAAAATATCATATTTGTATATTATTTTGATATCAGAATAAAAATAAGACAGACATCCTCTCTTCAGTACATTTTGAAATCACAGATTTGATGAACTAACATATACATGTTCCAACACTCTGAAGCGTGTTATTTCCTTCAGTTATCAAATCTTTGGCTTTCAAATTGTTGATTAATACTAACATAAATAGAGCTTGTTCATGGAATTTCTTTGATTCATGAATACAAAACTTTCGGTTTTCTTACCTAATGGCTTTGGGAAGTTCCACCAAACACATATGCTTTAAAAATATTTTCTTGGTTTCAACTCTAAAACCTTTTTGAGTTCTTTAAAATATAAACTATTTGCATAATATTTAAAGATAAACTAAAATTTTATTAAGTTTTTAATATGGACACATATATATATATAAAAATAAAGAGATATAGTGAGAAAAAGATGCTAGGAAACATATATATATATATATATATATATATATATATACATAAAAGATAAACAAAAGGGATAAAACAAATAGGAATATTTCTTTTGTGTTATTTTCTTATTGTTCTCAACAAGTTTTAAACTAAGGTCTTTGTGTGGGAAAAGTTTTAGAAAGTACTTAAAAAGTTGATATGCTAAAAGATTATACACACATAAAAACACACACACACACAATATATATATATATATATATATATATATATATATATAACCACTTCTATAAACATTTGAGACTAAATAAATTCATTAATATATTATTAGCAAATATAGTTTTTACAGCTGTACATCATTACTTAAAGACAACTACATTCCATCTCATCAGTAGATCAACAAAAGTTCAGCCAAATAGATTTAGTTTTGTTGTTTTGCTTTTTTTCTGGTAATTAGCAGTGACTTTCTAGGTGGTGCCAGGGAAGTCCAGTTATCAAATTTCTAAATGTGTCAAGAAACCAAGAGTTTTTATGGGTTATCTGGAGGTCACACAGAAAATTTCTATGATTTGACAAGTCAAAAATCTTGGTAAAAAAACAAAAAAAAAAAAAAAAGAAACTTCTAAAGCTTTAAAAGTTGAGCTCTTTACAAACTTTGCCAACCACTAATTACTCCATACATGCATATTATATACTTAAAGTCAATAAAACTGAACAAGTGTATACAATATGTTGGATAAAAGCTTATATTCTTAATGAGGTAAATAGAGTTGGCAAGAGATAATGAGAATTTCAGAATTAACCTAAATATTTCACAGACAGACCTAATTTCCTGATATTACTGAATTAAAACAAATTTCTAAATCAGATTCTATAGTTCAAAATCTCAAAGGACCCAAGCCAATCTTTTCTTTATATAAATAGAGATACTTTGTTTTTTCACTTTTCTTGTCAGTCATTTTAGTAAAAATTTAAAGATTTATATTAGAAATTGAAAGTAGCTTTGTAAAAATTACTGTTTATAAAAACTAATTATTAGTTGCCCTATTCTGTTAGTTAAAAACTAACATTACCAAACACTAACAATCCTGCTTTTACAAATTCACTAGCAGAACTTAGTTAAATTTTAGAAAATAAAAACATTCAAAATAATTTCTTATAACAAAAGATATTTACCTTATTAAAACAGATAAAGGAGTGATAAGAAAATTTGAAACTTTGCCTATATATATATTACACACACACACACACAATATTCAAAATGCAATCAGTGATAAGAGACAATAGTCACCATTTTATTTTTCCCCTAGTGCCAGAATTTGCTGAAATTATAGGTTATTTAAACAACTTATATGACAATCATTCACAATCCAACCCTATAATCGAATCATTTGTAATGAAACCCCAATCACAAGGCAAAATCAATCACAATGAAACTCCATGTGGAAAAAGAAAAAACATTCACAGTGTCTCCCATTATGACAAAATCATTCACAATGCACCCCCCTCGCTTAAGGCAAAATCATTTGTAATGCACCCCATAACACAATTACTTACAATACACCCCCCATTGCAAAATCATCCACAATGCACCCCCCTCGCTTAAGGCAAAATCATTTGTAATACACCCCTATAACACAATTACTTACAATACACCCCCCATTGCAAAATCATTTACAATGCACCCTCTCCCTTCGGGCAAAATCATTCACAATTCATCCCCCATAAAAAAATCATTCACTATACACATCAATGGTAACTCATTCACAATCCACCTCCTCCTGTATGGTTAGTTGGTTGATTGTTTTGCTTTACAACTTATCAACTCTTTTCAGGTCATCTAATGCCAAATTAAGTCAGTTTGATAAAAGTTTGCATGTTTCAAGATCTTACTACGTTTAAATATGCAGTTTTTATTTACACACAGTTAAATGTCAAAATAGTTCTATTTCAAACAATTTAGTTTAGTATAAGTATGCAGTTTAAAAGTCAAAACACTTCTATTTCAAGCAATTCACTTTAATATAAGCACACAGTTTAGTTTTATTTGAGCCATAGATAGGACTATCAGGGACTACAGCTACGGGCCAGAATGGACCTGAGAACAATGGCAATAAGAGATACTCTGCATTCCCCAAAGCTCCAGCATTACAGGAGCCTCACCATCAGACTGTTTAGTGTCATATCCAGGGCACTTATTGGGGGAGTCTTAACCCCTCTGTAGAGATGCAGTCAGCTGACTGGGCCATCCTCCTGTATGGCAAAATCACCTGTAATGCATCCCCCATGCCACAATCATTCACAATACATCCCTCCCCCCATGGCACAAACATTTGCAATGCACCTTGTAAAAACTAATTATTTCTAAAAACATTTCTCAATGTTAATATATGAAAAAAAAAAAAAGTTTGAAAAAAAAATCAACTTGACATGTTTTGATAGCTCTCTTTGATATCATTGAATGTAAAAGATTTTATAACCAAAAATGGATCAATGTAAAGGGAGAGAAGTGTAATTTATGCAAAGTGTTTGAATGCTTAAAAATAAAATGCATTGATATAGAAAAACAGATTTCAATCAATTACATTAATTTTTTGTCACGTATATCTTTTAATATGCCACATTATCTGAGAATTAACTTGGGAATGAGAATATATTGCAAAAACTAAAACATGATTTGATTGAAGAGAATTTGTAAATTAAAGCATTTTGTATGCATCATCATCTCATTAAATTTTGTCCTCTTTGTGACATTATTTTAGATCAAAAGTATAAATCTAAAATGTTCCACTGGAGTAACATTGTATTAAGAGTTCTCTACTATATTAATCTGTTCTTTTATTTAAATTTCTGGAAGTTTCATTGATGCATTCTTTAAGAGCATATTTACAAACTATTCAGATGGGATATTAGCTTTTTGTTAAATATTGAATAAACTTTTACTCATTTAGAAAGGGTAAAGTACTACGAGAGTCATTAAAAAAGTTCTAAGCTTCACTCAAATATTAGATTTGTTGTACACTTTTGTATGGGGCTCACCTGCACAGAATTAAAAGAAAAATTTGAATAATTTTTTTCTAGTTAAGAAGTGGTAGTGTGATACCACAACAAAAATGTTCAGCTATGACTATTCTTTCTGGGTAAGACTGAAAACTTAAAAAGACCCTCATATATTTATATTGAGAAGATTACATTTCTTTTCAGCTAAATAGTTATTGTTTGCCGATAATATTGAATGCCTAGGGTTTGTGTTTCTGGTTTCGATTTAATTTCTTTTAGTTAGGTTTGTTTTGCATCCTTTTCTCATAATAGATTCCAGTATTTTCCATATAATTATAACCAATTTAAAAATATTAAAACACAATAACTTATACCCAAATACTATAGTAAAATAAACTGAAATCAATACTAAAAATTTAATTCAAACATTATAGTAAAAAGGTGAAAAGTTTTATCTGAAATCCTTGACCAGAAACCTTCACTGAATCAGATGCCAAGAACAGATTAATTCAGTTGTTTCTATAAGCAGCCCTTTTTGGACCCTTCACGTTAAAATAATAAAATACACCTCTCAGTAATAAAATGTTCGATAAAGCATAACTTTTCACAACATGCAAATACAATTCAGAAGATTGACCTATTTGATTTTAGCAAAGGTCAAGATAACCTGTTTTATCTAATCCAGTACAATCTATTTTTTTTTCTTTTAGACACCTGTGTTTATTTTCATCCACAATCAATGACCTTGTGCTAAGAAATCAATATGAAATGATAGATATATAACACGTTTTACATACAAATTTCAAACTAGCCACGAGACATCTTTTTCTTTTTTTTATGCACAGATAACACCTACAAGAGCTTACAAAAGGATAAAGAACATTGAAAAACAAGACTTACAAACTAAACATTTGTACTATATATAAACATACAAATAGGATAACTTATGCAATTATATATATATATATACACACACAAATAGGATAACTTATACAATATATATATATATATATATATATATATATATATATATATATATACACACTAAATATTTAGATATATTCTAACATAGTTATCAAACAAACAAGAAACAAATTTTAAAGCAATGCAGCTTCATAAAACTAGTTAATTTTTAAGTATTAACTTTTAGATAACAAACAAGAATACAATTATCTATATATATTACTAAAATTCTTATAGCATATGTATATATGTAAATGAAACCCAGTAAAAATAGCAAATAATATTTATGAGAATAATACTTGAAATGCATTCCAATCCAATTGATTGATTTTGTGGGGGTTTTCATTCATACTAAACATCTTTTTTCAACCATCCAAATTCTCAATATAATGGAGATATGTTTTAAATCTTTACTCTTCAATCATTCTGGTTTTTGGTAACCTTTGTTTTGTCTGGTACACAGGGCTAAGGTTGTTTATAGCAGGGCAAGCCTTAAACCAACTGGACCAATTGCTCCAAGGAGGACTCCATGCTAAACTATAATATACTCTCAACTTATCAAGTACACACAAAAACACATTGCAATAGATATGTTCTGAACTGAGCACAGCACCTCCTAAGGCCAGCTTTGGTTCAAAGTATCAACTATTATTAAGTGGTAACCCACTTAAATACTGAATAGGCTCATCACCACTGATTTGACTGGAACCGGGATTTTTAGCATAATTTGACCATAACTATTTGCAAAACCTAAGCATATCTCAGATTATATCACAAGGCTGTAAATATAGGACATTCATAATGATCAAACTTAAGTAGTAATAGGCATTTGAGATTAGCTTGTTAACCATTACACCACAATAGAATGCCCAACTCTTCACTCATTCTTAATTATAAAGATTAATTTCAATTGCCTTGTTTTATTCTAAGACCTTGTGATAGATGAAACCTAGCATATTCCACCAACTGATCACCAAGATTTTACACAAATGAAATTTAGATTTCGATATAGTTTTTTTTTTTAAGCGATAATCTAAGATTCTTCTTAAATGAAATATAAAAATTAATTATCATTATCAGTTTTGGCAAACACCATTGATAATGATAATTACATTCTTGATAAATAATCTTAACTTCTATTTCAGTTGAACAAGCTTTATTTCTTCTCTACTTTTGATACTTCCTAAGATATTTGTTGTTGTTTTTTCAAGTATAAGGAAATTTAATACAAGAAAAAACTTAATTTGAATTTTACCAGAATGTCTAAACATTTTATGCTTTAAAAAAAATTTAAAAAAGAGATATTCTTTAATTTTATAAATTTTTGTTCAGAAAGAAACTCTGTTACAAAAGGGTGAGGAGTCTTCATAGCATAGTGGCTAAAGTGCTAGACTGCAACATTGTAGTGAGTGAGTGAGTGTGAAATCCAGTTGCACTATTTTATTCACTTTCAGATTAATATCATTAGGAAAAGTATGAACTCCTTATACCCACTGCTAGGGGTTAAATAGTACTACTACTGTCCATCTACAAGGATGGCTTTGGCATTAAATAATCCACAAAAGTTAATATACCATTAAACAAAGAAACCAAACCTTATATATCTTTCTTGCCAATTAGCTTGATTTTCCTAATTTCAAGTATTACTCATTTAAAGACTCTCTTGATTGCAAAAGAGAGAAGTATCCTAGAATAAGCATTTAATAGATATCTCTCTTGAGAAACTATAATCCAAGAATGAATACAAACGCCACACCATTACCAAGTTGGAAATTTATTTCTTCTCAGTTATAATACTTTCATAATATTGCTCTAACAAAAATCTTACAAAAGGTGCCATTTTTGCTGTGTCTATTGAAACAGGCATACAAAAATCAGGTTGTTAGAATATAGATGACAAAAGTTTTAAAATATTTAAAAAGTAAAGGAAAAAGACAACATTAAAAAAAAAATTAAATAAACACTGTTATATGAATGTTACTTAATCACACTTATTTCAACTGAAGACAAAAAATAAATAAATAAAAATAAACCTTGAAGTAAACAAATAAATCCTGGTTCTTGAAAGCAAATGGGTCTGACAAGTGTAAAAAGGCATGGCTAAGCAGCTTGAAACTTTTTCTTTTATTTTTGAATTGGCTCAGACTACATCAGATAGTTATTTTCATATTGCCCTTTTCACAACAAATGCCTTATTGGAGTTTCAATTAACAATTTTGATACAAACACTGATTTTTATTATTAAAGAACCAATCCTTAGACTTATACCTTCAGCTTCCTGTAATAAAAATAACAGTAGATCTTCATGACTAAGTGTTAATGTTTATACTGTAAAGCGAGAAAAGACTACATTTATTACTGGACTAAAACTCTTCATCCAAGTTCAAGAAAAGTACTATTCACACTTACACAGATATCAAATAAATGTGTTTTCTTTATCAGATGATAAACAATCAGCATACACATTTAACAGTTATTATATATAACAAGAAAAAAATATTAGATGAATTTCTAGACACTGTAAGCCATTATGAAATATCTACAATATTTCATAAAGCATTTAATACTTGGATTTCATTATCATTATGCAAGTTTTTCACACCAGTTTTAACTGATAGTGTTTTTCTTTTCTTTTTTACTGAGGTCTGTGTGACAGCAAGTCTCCTGTCTCAAGTATTCTAGCTGATTTTTATTGTTATTTTAAATAGCAACAGCAATAGTCCTACAATAATTTTTGATAAAAATAGTTTTAATACAATTGATTCATGTGATTAACTTTCTAATCATTATACTATGATAAAGTAACAATTCAAAAAGTTATATTCACTTGATAATTATAAAATTTGAAAATGAAGGAGCAGTTATCACAAAATTAGAATTTTAAAATTTCATTAATCTAGGGATATAAAAAAAATCCCAAACAGTTAAAAAACTTAACCATATTTTCTTAATAGAGAAAGGTTAAAATTCATACAATTTATCATCTGAAAATATCTCCTTTATCTTCCCAAATACTTTATTTGCCCAGAAATTGAAAATCTGTTCTCAGTAAAAAGGGATGAAGAAGAAAAAAAAAAAAAAATAAATAAAATGGAAAAACATAGAATTAGACCAGAAGTGAAGAACCTTCAACCTTCTAAATTATCAAGTACAGCCTTCAATGGTTTGGTCAAAACTACAATTACAATATCCTAAAGCTTTTTACAAAAAAAATCTAAGTAACTAAGTGTTTGTTTTTTTAAGAAGTATATTTTTGGATAAATTTGAATTAAGTTAATTAACTAAAAGTTTAAACTTTAGTTTTTGTTATAAACATAGAAAAATGTATTGAGTTGGCCTTTTGTAGACAATAAATTTTGATGTTTCATTTAAATATACAAATAAACAATAAATTTCATTGGTTATCACTAAAAAGTACACTTTGTAGCAATTCTCTAATTTTGAGTGAACATTTTTTTCAAATTTTGTTTCTGTCTTTTGATTTGTCAATGTAAAAGGATGCTAGCCATGCACATAATATTCATAATATTGTAAGAAATGTAAGAATTCTGAATTATTTTGTTTTGCTTTTATGTAGAGAACAATAAAAAGTTGGATTATTCCATTTTTCCTGTTAAATTTGTATTTACAGTAAATTTTTTTTGTTATACCCCATTCTAAAATTAGACACCTGTCAGACCAGGAAATTAATCTTCCCAGTAATTACAATAGCAGCAAGTTTTCTTAAGCCACACAAGATAAGTAACAAAGTGCCAGTCTAATCTAAGCTTACTAAATGCTTTCCCTATTCTCAAAACCCACAAACACAGAGTCTTCCCCATAAATAAGTATACCACAAACAAGTATCTTTATAAAAAAAAAAAATTGAATTTTCTTATGAATCAAATATAAAAAATTTTTTTGTTTTTCATGGAATATTATACAATCAAAATAGATATAATCATGAAGTATTACCAAACTCAACAGCATTGAAACTCTGTAACCAGAAATTAATACCTAAAATTGTAACACCATTATCACAAAAAAATAAAATTGAAAAAAAGAAAATGTATAAAAATATATATAAGGAATATAGTTACTTTTGAACTCTTTAGTTACAGAATTTAAATGTTGCAAAGTTTTTACATACATACATACATACATACATACATACATAAACACTCTTTGTTTGCTTGCATGCATGCTACTTATAGGCTCTTAAGCTAATGGGCCAATCTTGATAAAACTTGGTATGTTAACACCTTTCACCTAAGAGGGTTTTAGTGGTATTTGTTCTGGTTTAAATTTTCATATTTCATTTAAACAGCCCCCAACCAATGATCAAATCAAATACCTAAATTAACAAAGAAACTGAGAATAAAGAGAAAGCAAATTTTCTTGTTTGAAAATATTTAGTTTCTTTTTAAAAGAAACTAGTTCTGAATTTAAGAGAACGATTATCAAGTCAAAATAATATTTTTAAATAGACTTAACTATATAAGTTTCAGTTTGGTGAGGCCTTGTAATTTTTTTGAAATGATCTGATGACAATTTTACCTTTTTTCTTTCTAGGTTTTCATATTTGATACCATATGTACATAACAGATTAAATCCTACTTTAAACCACTTAGCTCACTTCCACTTTAAAATTGATTTTTTTCTCAAAAATAAAATTTTAAAAATAAAGAATTGGAAAAAAAAAAAAAAAAAAAAAAAAAAAAGATAATTTTCAAACAGACCAGAATACTAAACTATCTATACATAAATAATCATGTAATTCTTAAATGGGTATTATGCTTGTAATAAAGTGATGATTACAACATTAAGAGTTTCACACATTTACTAAACTTCTCTACCTTGAGCAGGATGAGACACAAGGAGAATTTTTAAACAGTGTACAGCTAGTTTCAGGGTTTCTTCTTCTCCGAGACTGGTTACCTTAATAAGTCTAAAGAACTCAGTTTACCCTACTATTTACCACAAATAGCTTTGTCCAGAATTTGAACTTGGGTTACTGATTCTATTTCCTAAAATGTATCATTACACCAAGTGTACTTCTTAAAGAGTTTTATTCAATCAGATAGAATATTAAATTTGAACTTTTTGTAATTAGTACTGTCTAGTAGAAGAAAAGTATATATAACAAAAATATAAAAAAGAAAATACATAATATTAATTACAACAACTCAAAAAAGTATAAATATATCTTTATTATATATCAACAATGCAAATTTAAAAAAAAAAATAAGAGAAAAAAAAAGTCATTTTAAAATTTTAAACTAATTATGAAACAAATTGTTAAAGTATATATATATATATATATATATATATATATATATATATATATAGAGGACTCAGATAAAATGCTTGGAGAAGAAGTTAGATGGGACCAAAATGATGCTTTGTGCTGCTTTGAAGAAATCCTAGAAGCAGCACCTAACAAAACACCAGTTGTACAGCCATTTAACTCTCATCTTCCAAACCATTCAAGAAAGGCAAGCAAGACATGCTGGTCACTGCAAGAGAAGGAAGGAAAAACTCATAAGAAATTATCTCCTATGGACACATCAGTATTGTTAACCAGCAAAAACTTACATTCATCAACTCTCTGAAGACACTGAGTGCTGTCTGGAGAATTTACCAAGTGTAATGGCTGATAGAGATAAATAGTGAGAGAGAGTCAAATGAATGTATGCTGTCAACATGCCTTGATAATTATGATGATGAAGAAACAAGACTAATTGACCTGTGAGTTATCCCTTTCAGGAATCTTAACCAGTCTAGAAAAGACAATTCTTTTTTTTTAAGTCAGAAATTGAGTGTAGAGAGGAATTATTCAAATCACAAAGAATTATTATATCGAGGAAGAAAGATGTGAAATGCTTAAATTGTTGGTACATAGATCGGATCTATTGAATATAATAGTCCAAAATATAATTCTTATTAACCATGCTACAATCAATTCTTTATCAAACATTGACAATATTACTTAAAACACCCTTGGAATTAATACACTTTAGCAATTAAAAAAAAAAAAAAAGAAGTTCACCAAGATAGCTTTTAAGCAGATTTAAAAATACAGCCATTACAAAAATACAAATGATAAAAGCAAAAACAAAATTATATATATATATATATATATATATATATATATATATATATATATATATATATAGGATCAACATCAAAGTGACCTTTTTGAAATTGTCAGTTTGAATGAATAAACAATGAAAGCTTGGTTCTCATTTGCCAAAGAAATGATAATAATTGTGATGAAAAATGTCTAAATTACACTAACTCATCTCCAATCAGTCAACACTTTTTTTTGTTTCTTTTTTTTAATGGCACATTGACCCTTGTTGGTCATTTAATATCAAATGTAAAAAAAACTGTTGAGGTGTACCTATTCATGGAGTGTGTGTGTGTGTGTGTAAAGCTTTAGTAATGATAGTATTCTGAGAATTTTCAAAACCTTTAAAGTTTGAGTCATGAGATACTAATAGAAGAGCCAATTTAAATAATTTTTTTTAAATTTTAAATTTCATTTGCAACTGATTTGATTTGATTTCTTTGTTTAATAACATATCAACCTTCATGAGTTATTTAAAGCCAAAGTCATTCTTCTAGAAGAACAGTAATCACCCTATTTAATGCATAGTTAGGGGGATAAGGGGATTACTCCAAAGGATACCCCATTTTTTGTTTTGTTTTGGGTGTATGTTTTGCATAACAATAAAGAGCATTTTCTTTTTTATTTTAGATGAAGAATTATCAATCACTATTATCAAAACAATTATTCTTAATCATAGATGAATGAAAAATACTATAACTTATTAATTAACAATAATGATTGACAATGCTTCTTCTATAAAATTATTAAAAAAAATAATCTAACAAATTGTTTCCTTCTATGAGTTGTAAAGTCTTGTTGGTAACATTTTTTAAAGATGTAACTTATTCAAAAAATTACAGACTATGTATAAACAAAAGACCAAGTTTGATAGCTTAAAAGAAAAGGAAAAAAAAAAACACAAAAAATACATTTATTCATTCATATAAGAAACTAAAAGACCTGTGAACCCACTGGGTTCCTATTGTAGCAGTATTCCATTATAGTATGGATACTTTCGATTTAGGAAGAAGTGAAGGATTCTGATTAGTAATACATAGTTATCTCTGTTATATCAAAAATTTTGAGAATCAAAAACGTTCAACACAAATTGTAAATTAAACTGAAAATTACTGTATTCTTTAAATTAGAGCATGTTGAGTTTATTTCTCTAATAAAAATCAGTCAATGATGTGACATTTTTGCTGGGTTACAGTTATGTAATAAAAATAAAATAAAAAAGAAATGATTTTAATAATATATAGACAACATAAACACAGTAATCTCATAAAGTTAGCAATTCTTTGTTTTTTCTTTCTTTGAAATCTCAGATATGCCTCTATAGGCACAGTCAATCAGCAGTAAACATTAATTTGTGATAAATATTTAGAACCAACCAAGCAAGCCTATTTACAAAGGAGTTATAAATTTCAAATGCTTAAGGAAGGAGTAGCCCAGGAGGTGAGGGTCTTAAGTATGAAGGTCACACTAGAGTTATCTATGAGAGGGAAAACAGATAAGATAATTCTGTACTAAGATAAAGTGGAACATGTAAGGTACAGGAATAGTAAAGAATTCACTACACTTTATAAAGATATGTAAGATCTGCTACTACAGAAAAATATGCCCAAAGTGTTGGCAAGAAAAAAAAAATGCAAAAAATTCAAATTGATTCTACATATGAAATAAATCAAGGCTATTTGAGTATGACCTTTATCCAAAAATTCTTACGAGCTGACAAAAATAAAATATACTATATATTGCAATATACATAAAAAAAAAAAATCACATCATCTCTTTCCTTCAGTGTGTGTGTATATAATAATACAATTTGCTATATTTATAAATAAAGAGTACTCAATATTAGTGATAGAGCATATATATCTAAGTTAGGATTGCAGAGACAGCCATTAAGTAACTTTCGGTTTCTCACCCATTCAATCATTTTTCCGATTTTCATGCTATATATATATATATATATATATATATATATATATATATATATATATATATATAGATATAGAGAGAGAGAGAGAGAGAGAGAGAGTCATGTGTATACACCTTGTATCAAGTTTTAAAAAAATATTGAAGACAAGCCACTGGAGACATCTGAAACTAAGTAATGGGTGGAATACCAAAAGGTTGTAATTTTAAACTTTTAGGTTTTGAACCAGTTCTGGTCTAAAAACACACAGAACTTTTATAATCACCTTTTATAAACAATTCGCAATCATATACATGTATGTATGTATGCACCGTCTCACTGAGCATCACACTTGAATGTTCAACAGTTCATTTAAAATTGAAACTGTTAAACTACCAACAAAAGTAATTTGTTGTTAGTGGTGAAGGCTTGTCTAGAACTCATCACACTTTTTGAATAAGCTGATAACAGAAAAATAGTGCATAGGTGTGCCACAGATTCTACAACACTTTTCAGATTTTAAATCAAGAGTTTTTTCCTTTTCCTATACTGGTTACCCTACCAAGGAGAAGAGATGGATACATGCCTTTCCTAAGGGCATTTTTGTGAAATTAGATACCAAAAACCTCAATCAGAATTTGAAATTTCCTTGCCAAGTTCATTTGCATTGATTATATAATTTGACATATTCACATAATGAAAAAGTAAAGCTGGAATCTTTAAATTACTTTGAAAATTTAAATGAACCAGTTTAACAGAAGTACACATTTTGAATTATCTTTTGACAAGTCTGTCAAAGGCCATACTTGATGATTTAAAAGGCCACATGCAGCCTTGAGACTGCTGGTTCCCTACTTTTGATCGGTACCAATTCTCAGTATGTTTTGATCAGCAATGTTTGGTGGAACACAAGATTATACAAGTACATGAACCACCATACACTCACCTAACTGAGTTTCATACAACTTTTTCTTGTTTCCTAAACTGAAACTTCATCTGAGGTCATGGAGGACATTAAAAGGAATATGATGGCAAAGGTTTACACAATATCCAAAGAAAAGTTTCAAAGGTCTTTCAACTAATGGAAAACTCCCTGGAATAAGTGTGTTAAAGTATTTTGAAGAAAATCTTTCATCCATTGTTCATTTCTGTCTTTTTAAGTACAGCTTCAGTCTCTATTTTTAGGACACACTTTGTATATATCAACACAATTATTTTCCTTAATCAAATAAATGGCAGGAGTAAAATATTGTCAACACTGAACACATGGTGTGAAAGGGTTTGTTTTCTTATATTTGAAGTCAGACATATGTGCATATATTGAACATGTCCTTTTTTTCCCCCCTTCCCATTCATGAAGAATTTACAATATATACTTTCTAGTAAAATTTATGATCAAATATCATTTTGACCAACATTTTATATATTTGGGATATTGCTGCTGTTAGCATTCAAAAACCACTAAAAAGATACCTACCAGAATTCAAAATAAATTTCAAGAGTTCTATCAGGTACAGTAACTGACAAAAGTACTTTTTCAACAAGATGTTTATTTATATACATCTATCCAATACTAGTTGTTACATTTAATATGTAAAATTTATATGCAAATGTAACAATTAATAGGACAGAGGTACAAGTACAATAATTAAAAAATTCAAAATATTTAAATTACTGGATTTATTCAACTCTCAAAATCAATGTATGGGAGGAATATTTGAACCAAAGCAAAATCTATTATTATAGTTTTCATGCTTGTGTGTGTGCGCATGTATATATATCTCAGGGAAAAGTGGAAATAAATCAGACATTATGAAAATAAGCAAAAATGAAAAAAAAACACAAGGTCTTTAGAGGATTGAATTATTTACAAATGCCAAATGTTTCAGTTTTCAAATGTAAAAACAAGTACATGTTTATACTGTTTGATTTATTTTCACTTTTCCATATATATATATACACACACACTACCCAACCCTTCAACATGAGTAGGATGCAAAACAAGATCAATTTTTAGACAGCATTTAACAAGTTTGAATCCAGAGTTTTTTTTCACCTAGACCAATTGCCATACAAAGGTTAAAGAGCCCAGTCTGCCCATAGCTGATGAAAGATTAGTTGGATTCATTCTTTTCCCAAAATTAGTAATGTTACCTGAAATACAAACAGCCTTGTCCAGGAATTGAATTACTGTATCCATCTCCTGTGGTGATAACTATTACATGAGAATATATATATAATATAACTGCAATCCAGAAAAAAGACACATCATAGCAAGATTTCTATTAGCACAATACACTTAAAATTCTCTAACTTAGAGAACAAAGTAATTCTTACCTGAATGATAAATTTGTGGGGTTAACAATTGTGCTAAATGGCATTTTTTTTAAAATCATCCAAATCTTTGATGAAATATCAAAACTATTCAATCTTTTCTATATAGAAGCATAAACACTATCATGAACCACTTTACAACAGAAACCTATCAAGTTTATCGGTTTTCTAGCATGATATAAAAACATCCAATAAGAACTGAATGAATTTTACAATAACCCAAGAAGGAAATTATAAAAACCCATTTATGAAAAAAGAAAAGAAAAAAGAAGCTCCATTCTAAAATTATTTGAAAATTATAAGATGCAACATATGAATAAATCTGAAGAACATGCCAACCAAAACATGAATGCAATAAAGATAAAAATTAATAATTTGAATAAATTACAGTATAATGATGCTTATTAGAAGATAAGCTTAAACAATAAATGATAAAGAAAACTTAATGTCACATGCTCTAATTTAATGACATGAAAAAAATCCTCAAAATTTCAAAGGATAAAGATTCACATGATTTACAAACCTATAATTTGATGAAATGATATGTCAACTATAACAAATCAATAACTGATACAGCATGAGGAAAAGCAATATGGTTTCCTTTAAAGCCAGTTCCATTTGAGCTGCGTTTATCATGTGTCCTTATACACAAACACAAAAAGAGTAGGAAAACAAAAAAACATGGCAAAAGATATTAATCTCCATTGGAGAAAACAAAGACAGGATAATTTATCATTTGCTCTGACAACAGCAAAGAGGATAATCAAAAACAGCCTTGTCTAAGTGGTTAGTTGGATAAGGTGATAGTTATCCATGATCATAAGGAATCAGAGATCAGGAGAGAGTAAGGTTAAGTTCAGAAGAGCAGGAAATAGGCAATATTTAAAATGAACAAAGATCAATGCAGAGATGAATAACCATTTACTGCTTTAGTGAACATTAGAAATGACCCACAAATGGGTTTTGTTTTTAAAATGGCAGTTTGATCTAGAAATTCAAGAAAAAAAGTGATGTTCTTTAGTTTTTACAAAAGATGTTTGATTTGCTAATAAGCTGATATTATATGGAGATCATGATCAACAAAGAAATGTTTTTTGTAAAATCATCTTGATGATATGAATATGACTGAGATAAGTAGATGCCTTAAGTCAATACTTTGTGTTGGCTCAAATTAAATAAACCAGGAACAAAAATGGTTCTTACAATTAAGATAGAATTATTGAATTCCTATAGCATAGAATATATCTGGTCTTTATTTACTGACCACTTTAACTTACAAGTAATATTGAATATCTGCCAACAATGGATGCAATTGTCTGCTTAAATCTGATGGTATGAATATTTAATAAAATTGATTAAATCAATCAATTTTTTCAAATTTATACCATCAAATGGCATTTGAACCTGTTTGGGTTATTTTATATTTGGAGGATAAAAAATTGCATACATTATACATTTATATTACACTTTTTGTTCAGTTTCTTTTAAGTTATTTGCATACAGTGATATATTAGATATTACAATCTAGTATAAATAATTTGCAGACAGATCTATTCGCTGTAACAGGAGCTACTCCAACACCTGGTCCACTCTGACCAGGGATGGTTGTACCTGTGAGTAATGGTAATGAAAGAAAACTCTATACTCTCCAAAGCTCCAGAATTAGAGCCTCACCATCATATACAGTTTAGTGTCATACCCAGAGTAACCCTTTCTGAGAGGGGAGGTATCTTACCATTCTGCAGGGGATACAGTCAGCATGTTCTAACCCCCAGACAACAGGACAGATTTTTACTGTTTATTTCATTAGTCAAATATCTCAGTCATTTAAGTAAACATCGAGTTTATAATAGTCTCAATTTTACATAATTTTAGTGGTTTTTTTTTTCCATAATGCAAAAAAAAGTTTAAAATTTTATCCATGTTCTTAAAGGATACATGATTTCATAGTGACATTTTTGGGTCATACTTATATGTATTGCTATTGGCGATTTCACCATGTGAAGAGGTGGGTTTTAGGGAATATGTTTATTGTTGATAAGGTCCAACTGTGTATTTCCACATCTATTCACCTATATAAAAAAACTATAAATTTTGTCTAAAGAAATATTAACATTTAATCTGATCTTTACCCATTGTTGTGGGTTGCTGTAGGTGATATTATTGACAATAAACCTTTATATACTGTGTATGTTTTACTGATACTAGTAGTGCATATGAGTGAGTATATATATATATTTGTACTGTGATGAGGCTATTGTCAAGCAACTCAGTTTTGCAAACTTTAACCCTTTATTTGATTGTAGGGAACTGTATTGGTTCACAATGGGCCATAGGTTAACTTTTGATTTTCATCCAGTTAACAGGTCAAACAGTATTTTGCTTGACTTGTTATGATTTATTCATGTGAGGATCAAGAAAAAAGTTAGACAGAATAGTTATGGCTAATTCTGTGTTAATCTGAGTTTTATTAAGGTCCCTGCTACTCATGTCCATAAAAAAATCTTGAGTTCTTTAGTTATTACATCCCTAATCTATTTATGTAGATATTGTTTTTCTGAATAAATAAAAAAATTCATTTCATTTTGAAAAGATTTTTAAATTAAACTTACATAGATAACTTGGGTTTGGTTTCTTTGTTTAATGGCATATCAACATTCATGGGTTATTTAATGGCAGAGCCATCCTTGTAGAAAAACAGCAATAATACTATTGAACTTGTAAGGGGGGGATACGGGGGTTCATACCTTCCCCCAAGGGTGTTAGTCTGAAAATTAACATGAGACTGGAGTTTGAACTTGCTTACTTTGAGGATGCAGTTCATTATACTACGTGGATACCACTACCCCAGATTACTTTGGTGATTTACAGTCTCATCCATAAATAAGTACACCATCTACCTCTAACAATTTAAAAGAAATAAAAAGTTAACTTCCTTCTAAACCAAAGATCTTATAATTTCAATATGGATATTATTAGGTATTATTTATGATCAAACCCTACAGCATTGAAATTTTATAAGTAAAAATAAAATTGTATAAATATAAGTGTCTTTATTTTTGGGCCACTACTTATTCATATTTTTGGTTTTATAAAAAGTTGTTCAAGAGTGTACTGATTTATAGGTGATATGAGATTTAATTATCAATATTATAAATATCTCATATTGAATATTCTGTGAGTGGAGTGTTTGTGTATAAGTATCAGCTTCTTTAGTAGTGGTTAACTGTTATTTTTAAAATCCTTATACAAATGCTACTCACTAAATATGTTTGTTTTGATGAACACGTAAACAAAGACCTCAAATGAGCATGTCAAATATATGGACATAAGTGTTACATGTTTATTCTATTTTTGGATATTGTTTATGCTGTCATCTTTGCATCATTTCTCATATCCTTGGTCAACATCTTGCACTATGGGGTATCAGTCCAACTATTTTAATGATGAACAAAACTTTTTAGAACCTAATTAATTTTGATGAAATTGAAGTCATTTGATTAATTTCTTATATTTTCAAAATATTAAAGACTTAAGTGTACACTTTTTAATAATTCTACCTTTTATATATATATAAAAAGAGAGAGAATTTATTTCTCTGTGAAATTACTTCATTAAAAAAATGTTAAAATAGTCATTAAACAACTTCTTTAAGTGGAGGAGGTTGACACACAAAAAAACAATGTCCCCACCCCTGAAATTTCAAGTGGAAATTGTTCTTGCTTAAATTCACCCTTTATTAAATAAGTCCTAAACTTTTATTAAATTCCATTAAATGACTTTTATAATTTAAAAAGTAATAGGCACATTTTCATAATGTAGGAATTACATCCCTTTATTTCCAAATAGTACTTCTAATGGCTGCTCAGTGATGTGACCAAAGTAGTATATAAAAAGGCATGGTAAAGTTAAGACTTTCTTTCATCATTTCTGCCTCAACAACCAGAAGCATGCATGAATAACAGAGAGGTCAGCTTCCCATCCCAACAAACCTCATGTCATATGATGCATGATACCTAAGTCTTCACACAACAACTTCCATTCTATTAAGGACTCTTAACTTATACCAAAAGACTCTTCAATTACACAATAGGACTTTTCTCTATAGCGTTAAAAAAGAGAAAACTCCTATTGTGTAATTTTGTGTTAATTGAATATCATATACATTGAATAAAGTGTTCATGTGTTTTATTGATGTACTACTATCATTATCTTTTTTATCAGCAGTTGTAATTTAGTCCTTGGCATCAAGTAGTATATAAAAAGTCATAAATTCTGGTTTAGAGGAAGAGACAGACAATCGACATCTTCTAAGCATGGATATCGAAATAAGTCTACCACTGTGGTTTAAGTAAAAATTCTGTTCAAAATTACAAGAACGTTACTGAGTATGATAGATACCCAAAGAAGGATAGAGGCTACCAAAGTCCAAAACATGATTATAACAACCCAGATGAGGACACTAGTCAGAGTACATAAGTTATTAATAATCATATATATATATATATATATATATAAAAATAAAACATCTTCATTTGCTTGTGTACATGTTACCTATAGAAGTGTCAAAAAAAAAAAAAAAAAAAAAAAAAAAAAAAAGTGTCTACAATGCAAATACAATTTCCATCTACATAAGTAGACTGGGATTTTTTCATAGAAAATTAACACTGGGTTTAAAAAGCAAACTGAATGAATTTTTTTTTAATAAACTGTGCTTTAGTATATTATTTTCCCAGGAAATGCCAGGTTCTTTTAGTAGATAATGATCAACTTTTGCAGTGGATAAAATTTGAATAAATTGATTTAAATATTTAGGCAGTGGCATTTGTTAGTCTCCTGAAACCTAGGCAAGGTTGGTAGTTACTCATTCACCAAAGCTCTTTTCTCCATGTCATTTACATTATCCAATTGAAGATCAAAGGCAAGTACAACCTAGCACCAATACTGTTACAAAAAGCAGATGCAGACATTGTGGGACTGCTTTTGAAATCAGAGTTAATCTTCTCCAAGACTGGTTGCTCTACCAAGGTTAGAAAGCCTAGTCTGCTCTATTATTTTATCTATATTTGAGGGACCTCTAAATTTTCTAAGTTTTTTTAGAAATTCTGAAACATGTCCTTTTTTCCCCTCCTTGGATTCCAAATAAACATGCAGACAAAAATAATAAAATGAGGAAAATAATTAGAACAAATTGCTAACTGATAATAAAGGAAGTTTAAGATAATTTCTTTTTGAATGGATTTTACTATTATACCATGATTTTTTTTCCATACTTCCTTTTGTGACCTTTAAGGAATGGAACCCTTTAATTGATTTTATAGTTGTTTTCAGATATGGTAGATAAGAAGTGAGAATAACATACCCCCATTAATCAAATAAAAGCTTCCATTTAGAATTTCTGAGTATAAACAAATGCAACAGACATAAAAGAAAGGCTGAAGGAAACATTAGTTGGGACATTTTGATTAAAAAAAAAAACAAAAAAAAAAACAAAGATGAGGAAATTAGTCTTAAAAAATCATTTGACTGTATAACAGATTCAAGAAATTTTCCAGTTTACAATTGAATTAATGTATTTTTATGACTCATTATTTTGTATAACAAGTTGTTTATATTCATATTTTTACAATTGTCTGTTGTACTTTTGAACTTCAACATCCCCAGAATCATAATTTATCAGAGGTTAGTCTAATCAGCAAAACTTTAGTCAAACTAAATTTTTATTAAACTAAAAAAGTTGGCGACGTTAGTCGAGGGTGACCTGAAGGCTTCCTTTTCGATAGCTACTACACTGGGGTGTAGGGGAGGGTGCTACTCCTTTCCCTAAAAAAAAAAATTATTAAACTAAAACTACTTATAACATACATTTTAAAGGGTAGGTATTGTAGTAGTTGAATAGGCAATGGTATTGATGACTTGAAGGTTTGTTTTTAAATATTTATCATATCTAAGTACCATAACTCAATGCCACACTTATTTGAGAGTGAGGAACGCAATTTGGACACTTGTAACAAAGGAAGTGTATTATGGTTTAATATTTTCTTGCGCTAAATGATGTAAAACAATTCATGATAATGTATTTATTGTCTGAGCAAAATTAATAGAATGAATACAGAAATGACATGAAATACTAAAATAGCTTCAAGTATTTCTATCTAAATCTAATAATTCTATTTACTATTAATCATTTGTTTGCACACAGTTAAATGGCTTCAAGTATTGCTATGTAACAGTAACAATCTAGCATCAGTCATTATTTTTTGCACACATTTAAATACATATATATAAATGTAAGATATTTGTCACTAATTTAATTTTTAAATGAGTTAGAACTAATTTGTTTGCACCCAAGTATTGCTATTGTTTCTACATAGTTAAATGGTTTCCATTATTGCTATCTAGCATTAGTAATTCTATTCAATATTAATTTTCACACAGTTAAATGGTTCCAAGTATTGCTATGTATCACTAAACAATTCATTTCAGCATAAGTCATTTGTTTGCAGTCAGTTTAAATAGTCAAACAGTTCTATTTGACCCATAGTTTGCCAGAAATGAAATATTTTACCAGCAGATGATTTTTAGTGTTCTCAAATGAGGTAGAATTTGAATAGTTTATGTTGGAGGCTGGGATCAAGTCAATATCCAGGCAAAAATGATCTTTGAAAATTTTCTTTTGGGTGTGGAACCTCAGACAGAAACAGCAGGATAGATAAAATAAGTTGATAAAATTTGAAATTTAAGAATCATTGGAAGAGAAACATCTTAACAGATATTTTTAAATAGAAAAGATAAACCTAACAGCAACAATTTATGAAAAATATTTAAACATTATAATCCATCTTATTGATCAGCGCTTTTTCAGATTCCTAGATCAATCATTAACAAAAGCATTAAAAATCCTTAAGGGTTGCATTAAGGATTTTTTTTTCACTGTTATCTGTATGTTAATACAGGGTCTGGTGGAATAATCTTCCAAATTTCAAATTGCGACAGCACAATAGTAGACAAATTATAGGACCAATTTTCAAGTCAACCTAATTTTAGTCATTTTAAAAGATAAGATGATATTAATTGTATTAGTAAGTCAACTGTTCAAACCTGGAAAAAATCTCTACAAAACTATGGATCGACTTATATGGCAGGGCTAAAATACAAATCTTTACCACTGGTGGATCAACTAGCAGTAAAGATTTTGATTTTAACCCTGCTATAAGTCATCCCCTGATTTTGTAGGAATTTTTTTCAAGCTTAAATGGTCAATTCATATGCTGCAATTCATGGTGAATATAATTTTCTTCTGTAAAAAAAAACAAAACAAAAAACAATTTCTTCCAAATTATCAAATGCATTAAAATTGAAGTCTATGTATCAATTTTCTCGTTTTTATATAACTGTAAACCAGCAAAAAATTACCCAACATGGTGAAATTTTTTTTTATTAAATCAATTAACTTTAAATGTTCTAACTTAGAAAATTAAGTCCAATTTACAACTGAATGATGCTTCTGTGAAGTCTGCATTTGCACATTATTCTTTAATAATCCAAATTCTTAATATAACAAATAACTAAAATATGAATAAGAACTCTTCACTCCTTCCTAAATATGAGCATTATAATCATGGGTCCATTATGTGTGTGTGTGTGTGTGTGTGTGTATATATATATCTTGGAGGCAACAAAAATCAAGGTATACCAAGCTGTCATTCTTACCACCCTCCTTTATGGCTGTGAAATATGCACTACTTATCAATGGCATATAAAGAAGCTAAACCACTTTCACACGACCTGTCTGAGGAAGATTCTCAGCATCACATGGCAAAAACATCCCTAACACCGAAGTTTTAACTCCTGTTTCTCTTCCCAGCGTCTATACCATCTTGATGCAATCACAGCTTCGTTGGGCTGGTCATGTTGTCCGCATGAAAGATTACTGCCTCTAAAAGAAACTGCTTTATGGCAAACAGTCTCAGGGTAAGTGCTCCTAAGGAGGCCAAAAAAAGCACTTCAAAGACACACTGAAGGTCTCAATGAAATCTTTAGTGTCACCTCTAATTGCAAGGAATATCTGGTGCAGGACAGACAAGTGGCGTGAAAGTCTGTGAAGCAAGAAGGAATGCAACAACTGAGCTGTACAGGAAACTTAGAAAAGGCACTGCCACGTCAGCCAGTGCCACCACCATTCATTGTTCTCACTGCCTAAGACTCTTCCACACACAGATTGGTCTCATTAGCCATCTGCGCACTCACAGTTCCCATCCTCAATCATAAGGTTGATCTGATGGTCGCCCTCATTTACAATGGACAAAGAATAATATCTCATATATATAAGTATTTGTGCATGCATGCATTTGTAACAACAAAAATTACACATCATAGCAATAGTTTACCAGAATGACACACTTAAAGTGATTTTAAATAAACCAATTTCCAGTTCAATTTGCTATTGATGATAATTTTGTAGGGCCTGAATTCACACTGATTTTCATTCATTCAAATTTTTTATATTACAGAGATAATTATAAAATGCTAATTAGAATCCTTCACTCTTTCCACAATAGATGGATTAATATCATTATGGACAGGTGTTTCAACAGAATCTCATAGGTCATCTTAATCCAGCCATGAACCACTCAATAAATTCACTAAGAAAGAAAACAATACTAATGAAGTACTAATATCATGGACTTATAACCTAGAAAAAAAACTGCACATCATAGTGAAATTTTCATTAGACTAAACTTAGAGAATAAGTAAATTTCCAGTCCATATTGCAATTAAATGACTATTTCATGGGATAGACATTCAAACGGAACATCATTTTTTTTAATCATCTAAATTCTTAATATTAAAGATAATAAGGAAATACTAATTAGTAATCCTTTATATCATCATAAACTGCCGTTACAACATAAACTTAACAGATTCATGGATCATCTAATGTTCTTATATTACCTATACACGTAACCATGAGTCACTGAATATATTCCCTAAGCAATCTAAACAAGAATGAATAATATATATATATATTATATATATATATAACCAGGAATACTCCTCAAAATAATCAATAAACACTTCACTAGAAACAAAAACCCATAATTACCAAAAGCTGTTTCAAATGTAATTCCAGCATCAGCCACACAATAAAAGCAATCTGGTTAGTCAAAAGCCAGACAATGCAATAAAGAATTACAATATAACAAAGAAATCCAATAATAATAAAAATGAAAGATTTATTAAATATTAATTTAACAACATGATATTCATTTTTAAAAAATACAAAAAACCCTGGGTAACACCAAAAACCATGCTTAATTTTTAAGTTTGAGAGGATATGTATCCAGCAATAATAAGACTCATGTGACCTCAGTAAACATAAGCTGATCCACAGATAAGATAGAACAAACAGTGTCTTAACTCTAATGAATATTCATTGTCAATAAAACTGGATTTGTGTACATTCAGATATTGTTCTTGTCATATAAAGACATCACCAAGAAACAGTTTAGAGAACCTATGGTCAAATTGATGCTTGAAACACCACCACTTTCTGCTTGATCACTAAAGATAAGCAACAATAAGAATGCTCAGTACTTAGATGGGTGATTACTTAGAAACAGCAGGTACTATTAGCAAACTTACATGTGACTAACTAAACATAGTTAAGTAAATTCTAAAAAACAGCTTAGAAGATTAAAACACCAAGAAATTTTAGATCACAAGATTGAGAGTTCAAACTTTGAGTTCTGCTAAAAATGATAAAAATGAACAGCTGAAAGATGTGAATTTTGTTATTACATGTTTATCCCTCAAAAAAACTTATATATATATATATATATATATATATATATATCATGGAAACTTATATGATGGGGTATAGTTATGAGAAAAATTTTGATCAGAAATATTTACTGCATATGTTTAATTTATACAATTAATAGACAAATGTTGGATGCAGTACAGTGACAAGAAAAGAGATTATGTAAAAAAAAAATGCTTTCTTCTTTATAAGGATACAAGCATATTGATGTAACTGTATGTATATTTTATATATGTATGTGATAGTGAATAAATAGGTTTATAAACCAACAGTCATTAGCTGAATTTTGTCTGAAATTTTTGATGTATAATGTTCAATTTATGTTACTTATATATAAATATGCTGACAAAAAATGAGATTATATTAAAAAATAGATATTAGTTGTGTAAAATAAATGAATTTTTTATAATTAAGCTATGTACAGTATGTGGGTACATAATTAATAATATGGTTTGCTATATTTATAAATAAAGAGTGATCAATATCAATGATAGAGCATATATATTAAAATTAAGATAGCATAGACACAGAGTTAATGATGCAAGGTGATTGTCAGTTTCTCTTCGAGGCAATCATCAAACCAAGAACACTGTGTGTGTGTGTGTGTGTGTGTGTGTGTGTGTGTGTGTGTGTGTGTGTGTGTGTGTGATAGATAATCCAGATTTTTCACGAATTTATTCAAACAGGTACTGTAAAAAAATGATTCAAAATGGCACTGTAAAAAAAAATTTGGTCTTAAATTATTTTCTCTAATGAGAAAATAATTTAAGACCAAATTTTTTTTTACAGTGCCATTTTGTCCCTGGGAGTTTTACATTTGATGAAGGTTGAAAAATAGATCATCCAAAAATTTGTATCAATGACACCAAAAATACCAAGAAAATATTTAGTTTTATGGAAATTTTCCAGTGTGTTAATGACACAAGAGATATTTATTTAAAAATTTATTTTTTTAAAAATCTTATTTTAATCCACCCTTGTTGGCACACTCATGGCCTTATACTAGACTAAGATACACACACACACACACACACACACACACACACACACACACACACACACACACACTTGTTGCTACAACATATCATTTGTAGGTCTTATTAAATTTATACAGTTTGAATTTCAACATGACTGTAACAGCTTACAATAAAAAGTCTAACAGTCAAAATAAATCAATATATATTTTTCTTTGTATTCATTAATCTATTTTTTACCATCAAAATAAAATAGAATAAATTTATATATCTTGTGTTAATTTGAGTAATAAACAACGAATAACTTCTTTTTTCTTTTTAACCTTGATGATCCAGAATTTTCACAGGATCTAATTCAAATTTTATTAAAAAAGTCAATTTATATTAAACTACCATTAAATTCTATTCAGAAAGTGTGATCAAAAAGTATTGAGACTGAAACTTTAAACTTTTTAAAATCTAGATAAATACATGTAAACAGCAGAGTAATTGATAAATCAATAAGATGTTCATGTATATAAATGCCAATTTGAAAAATAAAATTATGAAGTTAGTCTTTACTTTTTGTACAACAATTTTTGGGAAACAAGACAGTACAATGGCAGCACAATCCATACTCACCACACCTAATTTTATTTTTCTATTTCTTTGTTTTTTGTTTCCTAAACTAAAAATTCATCCCAAGAGTTCAATTGGAGGATATGAGGTACATTTCAAAAATATGATAATGTAGCTTCACACTTTGTCAAAGGAAAAATTTCCCAAGTTCTTCAACTAATAGAAAACTTGATGGAATATGTTGGAATACCATGGGGACTTTTTAGAAAATTAATGTTTCATTCATTGTTCATTTCTGTCTAGGTAAATAAAGCTTAATACTTTATGAACCCACCTCATATATATATATATATATATATATATATATATATATATATATAGGTGTGTGTGTGTGTGTGTGTGTGTGTGTGTGTGTGCAATGCAAAATGTGTGAATATCTCTAATCTTAAGCTTTTATATACCTGCAAATTTTCAAGGTATTTTGATTATTTTTATTTTGTGGAATCAATAGCATTATTTTCTTCAGATGTCAGTCATCGTGGGTAACATTCTGAAACTATAGCACCACAAAGATGAGAACACTAATCCAAGTATATCAGTGTATAATGATAATTCCTTTCTCAGAAATTGAGACAAAAATAGTTGAATCATGATTAGAAATGCAATAGATTGAATAACATTGAAGAAATGATTAGAACAATATTTAAATCCTTTAGTTTATTTTTATATTTCTTTATCTGTATCAATTTCAGTTATACTTGCTTAGTTTTATCATGTGAAAATGTATGAACCTGTGCTGTATACCATTCCTAAAAGGAAATAGTTAATAAGATGTAATTAAAAAACAAAACAGGTTTATTCTACAAAGTAAATTTTATATATCAATAAATAAATAAGATTCAATGTTGTCTTCTTGTTTTCCAAGTGACATAGTAAAAAAAAAAAAAAGTCAAAAATGTGATAAAGTAACAACAAATCATGACTGGAAGAAGAAAACCCAACAAAGCCATCAACAGACAAACCCAGGATTTCCTTTGAATATACAAGTATGGTAATGAGGTTATTAAGTACAACTCATTCAATAGGTCAAGCCATGACATGTTCAGTACATTTTGGTGAATACAAAATCTAATAATTGCATTAGATTTTGTATTTTGAACATAAATGATGATGAGAAAAAAAAAACAACTTTTGAATATATCTTATTTACTTTTTATTAATTAAACTATAAACCAGATATCTTTTTTAATATAATTTTGTGAAAATACTTTGGAAACCCCCCACCCAAAAAAACTTACAATAAATTTGATTAATATCATCCTAGATAATAATCAACTAGTATCGCTTGTACATAAGTAGACCCTACCAAAAAATGCTAATAAAAAGTTAATTTTCTTCTAAACCAAAGATACCTGAATTTGATTTCTCATGGAACATTATACATTTAAACAGATATAATTATCATTTATTACCAAACTTTACAGCATTGAAACTGAACAAAATATGAATATATAGTGGTCCCAAAGTAAATATATTTGTACAATTTTATTTTTGGTTACAAAATTTCAATACTGTAGAGTTTGGTAATAAATGATATTCAATAACATCTGTTTTCATTATATAATGTTCAGTTAGAAATACAATTTCAGTAACTGATTTAAAAGAAAACTTTATACCAAAAATTGTTGAAAGAGTATTTATTTATGGGCAATAATGCATATTAAATGTGATTATATATATATATATATATATATATATTACACACACACAAGTAAATATATATCAGTTTTTATATATATTTAATAGCATGGAAGCTTACCTGCGACTACAGGTTTCATGACATTTTATAAACGACAATCATCAGGCAGAGAACAAAAGATTTTCCAGAAATCGAAAAAAACAAAAAAAACAAAAAAACAATCAAAAGAACATTAGAATTGTGTACAACTCTTTATGTGTATGTGTGTATGTGTAGGTTATAGTTGCATATTATTGTATGTGTGTTTGTGTAGGTTATAGTTGCGTATTATTGTTTGTGGATGCATAAGTGATATTTAGTATCTGTGTGTATGAAGATACATGCACCATGTGGCAAATTTGAGGTTGTCTCATGGATGTATGAGGCACGATGTGTAGCCAAAGTCATGACCAATAGACTCAAAAATTTTTTTGCTTGTTTTTTTTAATATATTCATGTGTGTGCGAGGGACAAAATATCATCATCACTGCATAACAAAAAAAAAATAAAGTTCTGGTTTGTAGGCATAACAGACGCAGGAGTATGGCGAGTCAGAACCACAATAAATATTGTGGTGTTGAGACATGTAATATTGTAATATACTATGGAGTATTATGCAATATTAGTATTTTATGCTGGAATATGATTTGTGTTAGATTGCAATAATAATTTGTATTAGTTATGATGCGCTAATTATATATTGCGTATACATCATTGTAATCCATGATTGTATGTACATAAGGAATAAAGTGAATATATTGTGTTAAGACGTTGCAATAATTGTTTGTGCTACAATAAGAATTTTCTATTAGCTATCTATATTGTGTTAACGTAATATAACATTAACACAACATAGACAGCTAATAAAAATTATCATTGTAATCCAACACAACTCCCCACCGATTACCCTTACATCTCAGACCTATCATGCTTACATGTCAAATCATAAATTCATTTTCTTAATTATGCAATGATGATAATTTGCTCATTAGTTGAAATCATCACCATACACACTCACACACATAAAAAATAAAGAAAAAATAAAAAAAACCTAGCTAATACAAACAAACGTCAAATTTGCAGTGCAGCACGTGTATCTTCATACACACACACACACACACACACACACACACACACACACACACACACACACACACACACACACACTAAATATCACTTATATGTCCATATACAATAATACATAACCACACACACACACACACACACACACACACACACAGTTGTACAAAATTCTAATGTTCTTTTAATTGTATTTTTTTATTTCTTCAAAATCTTTCATTCTCTGCCTGATGATTGTCGTTTATAAGACATCATGAAACCTGTGGTCACAGACAAGCTTCCATGCTATTAGATATATAAAAACTAACATATATTTACTTATTATTATTATTATATAATATAATAGCTCTATCACAGATATTAAGCACTCTCCAAATTATATCATGTTTGGTCTACCACAAACCCATGAAGTGAGATAGTGACAACCAACACTGTTATATATATATATATATATATGACAGAAAATCATATTGCAATACTCTGAAAGATGATGCTGATTTTTACCTAGATACAGTATGCATGAGGGCAGTAGGGTTTAGTACAGTTGACACAACCCTTGATTTGGAACCTGCACACAAATTTGTATGTATGATAATTCACTGTAATTCAGTTATATTACCAATACATTTATCTTGAGGAAATTAAAAAGCCTATTCCAGATATTGCAATTTTATTATTCCATGTATGTATGTTTAATACTTATCACAAAAATACACAGATACTACACTCTGATCTAAGGCAGAGTAGGTAGATGCTACACCCTGATCCCAAGAAATGCTAATCTACATGTAAATAACTAATTTTTGACAGGTACTATGATCAAAATTACAATATTTAAATAGATATTAGATGAAGTGTCCTTTCACACAAATAAAACCTGCTGATGATTTTACAAGTACATAACAAAAGGAACCAAAAACTGGCTACAAAATATTTGCTTGATATCTAGATGGTAGCTCTTTTTCTGACAATGATTGTCATGTCAACAGATTTGTAAATACAAATTTGTTTGTTTTTTTTCCCTCCTATTTATAGAAGTTTACTCCAGATTACTGATTATCAGCTTTACTAGATACAGATATTATTACTCTATAATGGGGTTATGTTATTATAAATCCATCAAAATGAGGAGAAAAAAAGTTGAAAATGACCCTTCTATAACCTAGGTTAGCTTAACCCCATACCCACCAATCCCATATATACTCATTTTCATGCATCCTTAATTCCACAACTGATCCTGAACTCTCTTTCTCTCTCTGAAAATCCCTTAAATTTCTATTCTAGCACAAGCAATAAAAAAAAATCTATAAGCTTCTTGATTTCATCTACAATAAACTCAGTGCTTGTCCAGAATAGGCCACAAATGAAAATTTCTTTTATTTTGGCAGTAATATATAATAAAAAAAAAATTATAAAAAAAAAATAAATAAATAAATAAATATACATATATAATACTTATATTCACAATTCAGCTAAGAGAACATTTCAGTCATTTACTTCATTTTATTTATGAAGTTATGCTCTCCAACATCTAGTAGGCCATTAGCCATATTTCTTTTGTCTTTCCCTCTTTCAACCACTAAAAAGGAGATTGCTGAATTCTAAATTTGGGATTTAAGTTTTTAGTAAAATCGACCTGGTGATCTATAGGATAATTCCACATAATCAGTTTTCCTAGAATTCATTAACATATATGAAATATCTAAGCAATTTGATGAAAAATCTGTGGCAAAATCATTTACTATAGTTGTTTTCAACAAAACTACCATTATATTATTCATACCTTGTCTTAACCAAATCTTTACTGAATATCCTGTAAAGACTTTTACCTTGTTCTAAATATAAAGTGTTTACTAATATCGGTCAGAATTTTCTTTTCTTCTTCTATAGCAACATGCTCCAGATTACTAAGTACTCTCTTTAGTCAATACAAATATTCCTCTATTTGTACTTTTTCTACCATTGCATTATTCATAATTTAAAGTATCATATTGTTTCTAATTTTCTGGCATGCAAAGGATGCTCAGTATAGTTTACAGTTTGCACACCAAGTTGTGGGGGGATATAATTGATACCCATGCACCCGGTAGGTAATGAATTAAAGCCCCAGCAATCAAGTGAAAGTCATTATCACTTTTTTCACCTGTTTACTTGGGTTTTTGGTTGTTCATTACATATTTACCCAAACCTTCCATACAAACAGGATGTGACACAAGGTTAATTTTAAAGTGAGGTTTGACAGGTTTGAATTCAAAGTTTTCCTTCTCATAGACTGGTTGCTATACCAAAGTTTATCATACAATAAAACAAAAGAAACCCAACCATAATACAAAATTAAATAGTGGGAGAAGTTAATAACTCTCAAACACTATAAAGACTGGAAATTGAATGAATGCTGCTACCTTATACCAGCCTCAGTACCATATTGTGAAGCCTACATGACAGTATTTGCCTCCACACTTCAAAAAATGAAATGAGATTTTTTTTTTTTTTAAATCTTTAAGTTTACTAACTACTGAATGCTTATTGCTATTATAGCACCTTAATGTTAAAAAATAAAATCATAAGTCAGGTCATTGTAAAGCAAGGAAAAAAATCTATAATTACCTAATTCAGTGTGTTTATATAAAAACAGCTAATCATGATAATAAAAACTGCATTGATCAAAGTCGACTTGCAAAGAATTCACATCTGCTACAAACTAATCTATCAACAGTATCAAGAGAGACAGATCACTGAAGTTAAGCAGCAATGACCAGCTCAATATTGCGATAGGTGACCACTTAGTAACAGCAGGTCCTGCAAGCAACCTAAAAACCATGCCAGATTAAGAAAGGCTTAGTAAATAGCAACAGGAGAGACTGTTCATCTCTGGTCAAGAGTCAGTACTTGGAGAACTTGGAATTATATTTACATGAAACTCTTATCAAAACAAGTAATCTCATCTTTTAGTTCAAATAATATTCAAACAATGTCTTTTAAAGAGGATCTCAGATTACAAATAGAGTTGAACTTTCACATGAGCCTAGAGCTTACAAAAAATCTAATTTTCTTATTGAAAATCACTACGAACTTCTCCCATATATTATAGGAATCATTCAAAAATCAACAAAACTATGCCCAATTTCACATAATAGTGTAAAAGCAGACAGGTTTTACAGGAAAACATGTACATAGATTTGTGTCTGATATGCAATCAAGTTTTATTTGCATTTTGATAAAAACCAGAGTTATTGAATGTAAAATTAGCATTATAACAATGTTTAAGAAGCAATAAATAAATAAAATACAACTAATAATAATGTTCCTATTACTAAATTCCTCAAAATTCTTTTCAATGCAGAGTAGGAGGGTAAAAATATCGGTTTTGTATTTGTCCAATTTATCACCTGCCACCCTAAATGACCCACCAAGTGCTTCAAATTCACCCACACAATCAGGCATGCATACTGAAAACCACACTCTGCATCCTTTACATGCCAGAACATTAGAAACATTATACCTCAAATTATGAATAATACAATGGTAGTTTCATTAAAGATATGAACAGTAGATCTCTTTCTCACAGATTTTTCACTAATATGTGAAAGTGAGTATATTCAGAATATATCAGTGAGATATTAAGTTGATTTCTTTTTTTTTATTTTAATATTAACTTTATATTCAACATTTAGTAGATTCATTTGTGGGGCATGGTGCTGAAACCACACCATTTCAGTGATAGTGCTGTAGTTTCTATAGGAAGTAGGTTTATATGAGTGGAATTGCTAGGTCCACACCAACTAGTTTTGGATTCAGAATTTGTCCTTCTCCTAGACTGGCTTGCATACCCACAGAGCTAGAGAAATCAGTCAACCTTACTATTCGCTCATAGCTAAAGGGAGAATATGCTTTCCCAAAAGCATTGGTGTGAAGTGAAATACAAACAACCTAGTCTGAAACTTGAACTCAAATCATCAAGTCAATTTCCTACTTTCATAAATATTCAGTATATTTAATAGTTTGGTTTGTGTTGTGTTTTATAGTATATCAACCCTTGTGAGTTATTTAATGCCAAATCCTCTGTGTGTGTGTGTGTGTGTGTGTGTGTGTGTGTGTGTGTGTGTGTGTGTGATTTGTAAGTGAATAGTTTATAGGTAATATTTTTTTAATGAGCCAGTGTTCATTTGTTTACACACACTTAAATGTTTTGAAGTATAGCAAATAATTGAATAGTTTTGTTCAACTGTCTTCTGCCATCTTTTATACAACTTCATAATTCTATCCTCCAGAACTCTTTATCTTTCTGTGTTTTTTTTGGCAGTCTTTGAAGGAATTTAATTCAATTCTTTTAAATGAAGAGAATCCTCTAAGATCAAAATAAATGGTGAACCAAAGATGCAATATCTGCAGAATACAGCAGATGGGTGAAAACTTCCCAAACAAACAGTAAGAATTTTCACCAAAGCAATATGTATTCTAGCATTATAGAAATAGAAATTATCTTAATAGAATATTATGCACTTTCTCTTAATTAATTTCAGATGCGTTTTCATAGGTTGCTACCTTCAATTTGTCTAATTGGGAACAGAATGTAGCATTATGAAGATTCTACTTCTTTACTAGTCTTAGTTTGAACTGGTGAAAACATGGTTAAGTTGTTATTAATCTGGTACTCATCTCAAAATTGAACAGGCTCATCACTGCTTAACTTTAATGATCTGACAGGAATTGATGTTTTCAGTGTGACTTGACCATAAGACAAAGTTAAGTTACTGAATGCCAAGTTTTGCATGTGTTTGTATACATTTTTGTGATTGGTTAATGTCACTTTGACTTCTACTATTTTGTTCCACTATATTCTGCCATCTTTCAAGCTACTTCATAATTCTATCTTACCAAAACTAACTCTTTCCCAGCAGATAATTGCTTAAGGTTACTTTTATAGTCTTCTAGGAATTAAATTTTTTCTTTCCTGAACAGAATTCTATAAAGACCAAAATAAAAGGTAATCTGAAGGTGGAATTACTGTTAAATACAGTTGATGAGTGAAAACATCTGAGCTAAACTGTAAGAATTTTTGTCTGGTTACAAAACAAACATAAATTCTAGCATTATCCAGATGAAATATTAAGCATTTTTTCTAAACTAATTTGATTACTATCTTCATTTTATCAAGCTAGGAACAGAACTTGTATGAATCAATCATGTTACACATCAAAGTGAGTATTTACCCAACCCTTCTGTCATGGGCAGGATATAACACAAGGTCAATATTTAAGTGAGTAAAGCTGGTTTGAATTCAGAGTGTCCTTCTCCAAGACTGGTTACCTAACCAAGACTAAAGAACCCAGTCTGCCCTACTGTTTACCCACAGCTGGAAGGAGAAGAAATGGATTCATAAGGACATTAATGCAAAGTGAAATATAAATAGCAACACCCAGGATTTAAAGTAGGATTGCCAATTCCATTTACTATGATGATAAATGTTACACTATGTGTGTCTCCAAAAATGAGTAACATAGGATTTTCACTGCTTGATGAGGATATTGCCAAAGAGTATTGCCAATCTCCTACATTGTATACTCTGAAATAATGCTTTGATTTGATCTTCCAAGAACCATTTTACAAGAAATCTTCAGCATGAAACTTCATTAACCACTTTTAACATGTTTAATTATTCACAGTACTATAACATATAGATAACGAGGTTGATCAGTCCTGTTGCCTTTGTTACATTAAGAGAAGGAAGGAAACAAATGAGTCGACGAGAATATTGTTTGAGTTTCAAAATCTTTAATGTCAGCTTGAGACGAAATCCCTTGTACTGTGAGTTGTACAATTAGAAGAAAAAGTTGCCGATGTAAGAGCAGGAATTAAACATCCAATTTGAAGCTTCGAGGATCAGTTGGTCTAGGAGGAATGAATAATTGATAAAGGAATGATTTCCTAGAAAACAACGGTCCATAAATTGGATGTGCTCTCCTCATGTTGATGGTGGTCTGCTGCTGAAGAGAGAAAGAGAGGATCAGTCTGTCCTACTCAAAAAATATGTGAGGAAGAGAGAGAGAGAGAGAGCACGCGTTTACACCAACTTTTATAATGCCCAGGAAAATCATCTGAACAGAATGTGATAAATCATCCTCATTGGTCGAAAATTTAAAATCGAAACCTCAATGGTCAAAATAATTCATGCACTAAATAATAATTTGGGATTCTTTCTGCTACTGTACCTTCCAATTGCACAAAACTTTTTTTCTGTTTGCATCATATCATTGGGTTAAAAAAAATCATTACACTGAAAATTTTGCTTATTTTCTGCCAATAAATGTATCTATTCAATAAACTTTAAATCAAAAGTTGGGAACTTTTCATATTCCAAGGCCACATAGGAATTTAAAGGCTACAACTAATAAGGACACACAATAAATGCTTAGTATATTTACTACAAAATCTAAAATTTAAACTTTTAGGTTTTTTTCTTTGGTTTAATGGTATATCAACCTTCTTGGATTATTGAATGCCAAATCCATTTATGTAGAAAATCAGTATTCGTACTATTTAACCCATAGCTGGAAGAATAAGGAAGTATTAGTCCCCAAGTGAATGAAATAGTGCGACAGGATATCAAACTCGCTTGCAACAATGTTGCAGTCCAGCACATTTGTCACTATGCCACGAGGACTTTGAACGCTTAGTTTATTAAAAAAAAAAAATGAAAAATCTAATTGTCTTTTAATTAATTTTCTACCTTGGGTTTTTTTAGGTGGGGGTGTTGGAATATCAGGTTCTAAAGTATAGGTGTACAATTTTCACAGACTTTTCTATAAGACTGTATAGAAAGGTCGAAGATTACTCCATCCTTGCACTAAGCCAGAGCCACTGAGACTGTCTTAAAACTTATTGCAACAAAAATAACACTAATATTCATTCTTCTTGGTAATGAGTAGTGAATTAAATCTGGCTTAATTTGTTGAAATGCTTCTCAATCAACCCTTTTATCTAAAAAAAAAAAATTTTTTTAAATAAAAAAAGACTAAATGAAATAAAAATAGTGATTGATTACCTAGTGATTAAAAATAAAGAAAAAAGTTAAAACAAGTTGAAAAAAGGAAAGAAATTGATAATCAGATCAACTTCAAAGGATGTTGACTACACATCAACAATTAAATAACCAACGTAAAACATACTGAAAGGGTTTAAAGGGAAAAACAGTTGATATAGCGGTATTTAAAAAAAGTGATAAAATAAAAACATAACAAATAGTGGCAGTAGTCCAGTCGAAAAGTAATCCAACTCCAGTAAATGTACCTGCTGTTTTGTCGTTTTTGCTTATCATGCTTCATAGTACAAGTTATTAAATTTTTTCGCTCACGGTAGTAAATAAACAAATGTATAGATTTATTTCCACGAAATTAAAGAAAAAAGAATCTTTTAAGGTCGTCGTTTTCGGATTACATCTCCGGTTTGAATCAATTATTTTATTATAAAGAACTTCAAATGTTCTTATATTGCATGAGCCCGGAACAAATTAATTGAAATTACAAAAATTTAAATAGGAAAAATTGACTTGATTTGTGTTGGCTTTGACGCCCGCAATGGTACCACTGCATAGGTAGTTTAGGTTTAATTTTGTATGTAGTTTAGTTTTGAGTTGAGAAAATGAGATTTTTATGATTAAATAAATAAAGAAAAAAAGTACTCGTCAGAAGATAAGGTTCAAAATAAGTGGGATGTGATAAAAACATGCTATACATGTCATACAAGAATGTTCTGACAGAGCAGTTTTTTGCAGTAGGGGCTACAATGACACCTGAATAATAACAAACAATTCATAATTCCATCTATAAATGGATTTGAAACTCGTCAAAGAAATTGTCCGACTGCTGAAGTTATTTTAATGAATAAATGTAAATTGAGTAATTTAATTCGTTTATACCATAGAGAAAATGTGCAACAATATATTCTCAACAAAAGGGCACCTTGCGTGGTGTAATAATGAGCAAACGAGACTGACAGACCGTTTCGAGTCTTAGTTATGGCAAAAAGTCTAGTGTATGAGGCACTCAGTCACTGGGTGCCTCATACGCCAGACTTTTTGTCACAACTAAGCAAAACTTAGTAAATAACTATTCTCAACAAAAACATTTTTTAGGTTGTTTTTTTTTTTTTTTTACTTCAATACTTTTCATGTTTTGTTTTTAGTTCACTGAAAAAGTAATTTTATCCCCACACACACCTCGAACAATCTGCCATATTTTTTAAATGTATTGATTGAATTTTATTAGTTGCTTATGATTCAAGTACAAGTCACGACATCATACTCTAAAGTCAATACTCTAAAGGCAAGTGCTGATGAAAAAAAAAAGTCACCGTTAAGTAATATTCTTTTTATTTCTTTAAAAACCGGAACGTTTCTCTCTCAAGCAAACAATACAATTACTGTGAAATTAGGGGGAAAATGCATTACTTATCTATGTAAATACAAACTTGAAAATGTTCAAATAAGTCCTTAAAAACAATGACATACATCAAGTGGGCTAAAATAAGGAAAAAATAGCGAAGTAGAGGATTGATATCATTTGAGGTTTTTAATGCTGTGTTTTGTTTTTTGTTTTGTTTGTTTGTTTTTGGTGGGAGAGTATACATTGCCATTCACTTAAGAGGAAAAAAGAGCGTTTAAACATAGAACTTTGAGTTGTTTCGACGCGTTGTTAAAATTTGAAATCATTTGAATGAGAATTTGTCGATTACGAAATAATAGTTTTTCTGAAACACCTGGACTACGTTTGATTATTTTAATGAACCTGGAAAGATGGCACTGTGCAATATTGCATGAGCTAGCAACATTAAGTAGCATCAATGAATCATGATGAATATCAGAATGTCTGGTTCACCAGAAGACGTGCGATACTTAAGCAGAATTTTTCCCTCCTTCAATTCTTTATTTGTACCTCTTTAGAACCCACACCAGCACTAAAAATCTCAGGATGCAGAAGGCGGTTGAAATAATGTGGTTGTTGTCTTTCACCAAAATAAACAATCAAAAAATATATTATCTCCACCCTAAATCAAGACCTAAATCAAGACAGAAAGATGGTTTTGTTATTCCAAAAAATAAGCGTTCAAATTGGATTTCATAAAATTTCATCTAATCAAAAGAAGAAAAAAAAACGAAAGGGAAAAAAAAAAAAAAAAAAAAATATTAAATTTTTTAAGAAAATTCTACTGATCTGCCATTTAGCTATATCTCTTTTTTGTGCAGATTATCCAATCATGAGAATTTTCCATAGTTCTGTAATGTACCAAAAATCATAGAAATGTAATACTTCCATCTACCATCTTGATAAAAGTTACTTGCTTAATTTTTTTCTAATGAACAATTACAGTTAAGTCCCAATATTACAAATTGGTCATAACTTAACACCTGCTTAGAATTGAGGAAAGAATATATGACCGAATTGAAGACGTAATTTTGAAATTTAACTGTTCAATAAAACAAAAATCAAGATTGAAAATTGCTCTTAAATAGATGGTATTACATTTATAATTTTTGTATATAACTGCAGATTTAACGAAAACTTTCTTAAGTGTGCTAATTTTCACCCATACTTTTTTCTTTCTTTTTCCTCCAAAATCTTTCCAGATCAGTAACTTCCAGCATTTGACAAAATAATAACTGGCAGTCTCTCGTTTAATACCAACTGCTAATTGGGTATCGAGAGAATAAGGCAAATTCGAAAACACTGGTTTATAAAAAAAATAAATAAATAAATAAATAAAGTGTTAACTGTTGACATATTTTTTGCACAGAAGAAAAGTTTGTCTTTCCTGGTCTACTGTGCATAAACATGTAAAAATTAACTAGTTATGTAGCAAAGATGTAGAAACAAACACGAAAAAGCTTTCTATACTCTTTGATTTTCATTATACACTTCATACCTTTCCTCCTCTCATAATGTTTAATTAGGGTTTTATCAGGGATTTTTATTTGTTTTTTTAGCTTGTCCTAAAGTTCCGGTAACTTTATCGGAGGGCCAGTTTAAATTTTTTTTCTTAATAAATCCTTTTACAAACCTCACAATAAATCATAGGATGATAATTACAGAGTTAAGAGAATAGTAAGAGAGAAAGAGATCTTCAAAAATATATAAAAAACAATTCATTACCAACAAATTTTTCATTTACAGGTACTATTACAAAATAATGCATATTTTATGTAATCATTACCATTTGAGAACTACATAAACAATTTTTTTGAGAAAAAGAAACGAAATAAGTGCTAATAATAATTCTTGACAAATATTAGAAAAAAAAAGATAGGTTATATAAAATAAAAGAATCAAGAAAATATATATTTGGCGCTTATTAATTTACAAGTCTTATTTAAGAAAATACGTTACGTTTTTAAAATAAATTTCCAAATACTAATTACAACAAATAGATTGGAAACAACGCCACCAACTAAAACTTTCTCATTTTTCTGTTTCACATCTAAAAATTCAATTGTCTTGAAGGTTTAATGTTTTCATATTTAAAAAACGAAATATATAACGCTGTCAAATAATTCAAACTATAAATAAAACCATTCTCTGAAGACCTTGTGTTTATATACATATACCCAAACACGTGTAATCACAACACAATTTTTTTTTTTATTGAGCAATTAGTAAAATCCCAGAATCAGATATCGACCTTAACTCGCAGGTGACATACGGACAAGTTAATAGATGCACGAATTAGTTGTATACACTTTTTAGGTAACTTTAAAATTAAAAGTTAATTATATATATATATATATATATATATATATCTCACACTGCTGTGTGTTTGGATTTGACGTATTCATTTTAGTAGGCTAGCAGTTGAGCAATGCATTCTATTGAAAAAAATTGGAGTGAGATCGAGCCTAAAATGCCCATTTTCACTGGCGGCTAAACTCAACCTGCCCAGTGAGTGGTGGATTAGCGAGCTGGACTATTCTCACATGGTGCCCCATATTTCTTGTCTTGTACCAAATTTAGTTAAGCTTAATAAATGCCGACAATTGCAAATAAATAAAAGCAGAATATATCATGCATTTTTACAGCGTGTAAGTCAGCCCTTTGTAGACGAAAGGGAAAATTTTAAAGTTTTTTTGTGAAATATTCGCAGAAAAAAAACATAAGAGTCAAACACTTGTTCCTCCTAAGAGGCGGAGTTATTCAATTAATGATGGTTGAAATAAGCGATCCAATCTCATCGAAGATTGCTTCTCTTAAGTACGATCCAATTCACGCTGTTTATCATTTGGTTGTAGAAAATAAAAACGTGCCGGGACGTTATAAAATGTTTTAAAATCAATGATATGAAAGATAAGCTACAATCAAACAATAAGATGGAAAAGAAAACATCAAAAAAGCTCAACATCATACGGTTACACAAAATGTTATAACTTGTTACTAACACTAAACTGTTTTGTTTTGTTTTTGTTTTTCAAACCATACCAAATGAAAATTAACCATATTATACTATGAAATTGAAATTTATTCTTTCCTTGCATTATTAAAATACTTGAATTTGGTGTCTTAGTTTAAAGGCATACCAACCTTCGTAGGTTATTTCATGCCGATGCCATAATTGGAGAACAGCACAAATACTATTTAACCCAAAGGTGAGGTGATAAAGGGATTCATACCTTTCCCAATGGAATTAGTCGTTATTACGCTGTACGACTGGAGTTCGAACTCTCACTTCAACACTAGTCCAGCACTTTAGTCATTAAGCCTCGAGGACTCCCCTCTCCCAGAAATAATTTACAAAAATATTATTTTAGTATTTTGCAGCAAGATGAAAAAAAAATCTTATGACATTGAAACTAACTTTATTTTTGCTATTAAAATTCTTACAGAAATTTGTGTGAAGCCATATAGCCCAACAAAAACGGCACATCATTACGAGAGTTTTATCATCGTAATACTCTTATAATTATGTATAGGGAAATTTAGTTTTCCAGTCCAATTTTCAACCGAGCAATATTTTGGGAGGGGAGGAGACGTGGAAGGGGGGGGGTCATCATTCCCGCTGGATGTCTTCTTATAATCATCTTAATTCTTCAAACGAAGACCAGTTGGTTAGGTTTCATTATTTAATGGCGTATCAGCCAGAACTGAGATAACAGTGAAAAGGTAATTAATTAGAATCATTAATTCCTTCCGAAATAGAAGTATCTATATCATCATGGACCGCTGTTATAACGGGAACATAACAAGTGCACAAATCGTCTAGTTAAAACTAACCTTTATTTTTGCTGCTAAAATAAATTAATTCTATGAACTTCTAAACAAATGAGATGGCCTAAAATTATCTCTAAACAATACATAAAAAGCAATGGTTGACAATAATCTCTATTACTTGTTATTTTCATCAATTATCTTCACTTCATCAGTTACTTGGACACAGCAAATCTTTATTGAATACTGACTCATTTTTAGTTTGCTTAATTTTTTTTTTTCCTGAAAATAAATAAATAAAAATTGCAGCAAAGGTTCAGGTAATCTTGAATGAGTTTTTAGCGGAGACCTTTACTGGAAAGAAATCCTACACAGGGATCTGAAAAGGAGCATTTTTTTCCTTTTTGACAAGTTTTCGCAATATACGCCGTTTTTAATAGATCACTGCAATGCACAAAGGTTACTAATAATGATACATTTTAATCATTCATTAAAATTTGAAAATTCTTAATCCAAAATCAAATTTTCAAAGAAAAAAAATTTTAATAGGGATGAAGAAAAGTTTTCTATTTTACTTTTTTTCTCTCTCATCATCGTACTCGTAGATGACAAAATATAGCTTACCTAGTATAGTTATTTCCAACAATCGTATATAAAATAATGTTTTTGTTGGTATATCGTAAAATGCCGGTCGAATTCCTAACACTAGTGGGAGGGGTCCCACTCTGTTGAGATGTTGTGTAGTCTGCTCCTTTAAGTTTTCCAAATGTAAAACTCCACAGTAAAAACCAGTCATCTATCCACTCGGCAGAAAGAAAAGAAAATAGAGTGGAAATAACTCAGTTCACTACTACTGTTGTACTATAGAATAGTCACAGAGTTTGGTAGGAACTAAGAGAGAGGGGTGGGGAGAAATAGTCTGTTTTTAGTGTTTTTATAATGGGAGTGACAGAGGGACTTGGATAAATGTGCAAAGGATGGGGAGAATGAATAAAAGATGACGAGGGAGAGAAACTCGATCTTCTCTTGTCAGCACCACTTCTTTCTACCTCCACTTTATTTTACTTATAGTGGGAGGACAGAAGCAGGTTGATGGTGAGGGTCGGGGAATGAAGTGCAACATACAAACACAGGCAATCAAGCTCTCCACACATTTCAGAGCAGAGACGAGGCTACCAAATACTACAGTAACAGGGTAACACTAAGGTATACCTTAGGTGTAAACTGCCTTTATCTTTTGCAAGGATAGTAATACATTAATTTTTATGATTCTTTTTCAAGTGTTTTATTTACTTCCCAAATGTTTGTTTAATTGCACACTTTTTTTTAGCTGTAAAAACCCTATTTAAAAAAAAGTCCCTTAAGTTTTAATTTATATTTACAAAACTTCTCATGTTTCCAAGTAACCCTAACGCAGCAAAAACAGCACATCATAGGATATATTTTGCTCGAAGAAATCAGGTTAACTTACTTTTAATGTTGTTCTAAAAGCAATTTCCAGTATAATTTGCAACTGAATGATCATTTTGTGAAGGCTTTTATTTGTTCTGAAAATTATTATTTTTTTAATCATCCAAATTATCGATATATAGTTAAGAAAATACTAATTAAAGTACAAACTTTCAACCCTTCCCGAGTTGCATCAATATAATCGTGGACCGATGTTACAACAGGAATCCTACAAAATAATACTTGTCTTTCATAAAAAATTTACACATATATATATATATATATATATATTATATATATATATATATATATATATACACACACACACACACGTGTATGGGTCGAAATTTGAAGAACTAAATTTTACACATGGAAGTAGATGAGTAATACTTTTTGTAAGGTTGAATTTCAAACCCTAATAGGAAGAAATAGGAAGAACCCTGAACTTCAAAGATTAATTACATAATTATTTATTTCGTAACCATAAATGTCTACTGATAAACACGGACACAGTTATAATTAGGGAATTAGCGCGTTCGGTTGTCACTGAGAGGTCCCCATAGTTCAGACCTTGTGCCACTTAAGTTTAGCGAATAACTATTTAACATTTCTCCATTTAAAAAAAAAAAAAAACATTCACAAAATATACCTAAGAGTAATAACAACCTTATCTCTTTAACTGACGAGCGATTTCGATTTTTAAATTGAGTATTACAATGCAACACATTACCAGAACTTAAATACTTTGGGACACAAGTCTCGCAATTCATTAGTGGTATTCGTTCTTTTAATTATTTTGTAAGTTTGGTAGAAAAAGAAAAAAAAAAACTCGTGTACTCAACTGTAAGTTTATAATGACTTGGTCACCGATTCTCAACGGGGAGTCAAGGAAAGTAATATCAAATCTAAAAGAAGAAATTTTAGCCAGATGGGGAATTGGGGAGAAATTTCAGTCCTTAGTAAAAGGTGTAAATTTACAGGAAATGATAGTTTAAAATGTGGGAGGAATTGAGTATACCTGGGATCGCAAGACGAGAAATGTGACTAGGAAATGAGTTGTATTCCAAACTTTATCTTTCTCTTTTTATCTTCAGTAATTACGAACTGTTGGTAAAAACAAAAAAAGAAAAAACTTTATCACCAGGTGACATGGAGTGCACTTTACTAAACACTTCTGTGTCTCTCGGAAAGGTGGAGAATTTTTTTTTTTTTACCTGTCATCAATGTAGCGTAAAGAATACTTTAGCTATGAGACAGTACTTAAGAAAAACTATCCACAAGAATGTTTTAAAAGGGGGGGGGGAGAAAGGGTTTTTTTAAAGGATCGACAGAAACCAAATAACTAAAGTATAGTATTCTATTTCAATAAAAAGACAAGCGAAGAGAAGAGACTTTTTTAGCTGTTATATTTTACAAGCTTGAGCGATTACTATGATTGGGCTATATTATTCATCTGCACGAGTCCGTTCATTGAGGAAAACATCATTCTCTGTTATTTGTTCGCAAAATCTTATGCTCAGAGAAAATAGAAAGATGACACTTGTAAATCTCATTTACTCAACTTCGTGGTGGTGTGATTCAACAAAACCATCATAAATGGAAACCAAGAGAATTAACGAAATTTAGAAAAAAAAATCTTGAAAGTTTTTAATTGATTGATTAATTTTAACGCCATGTCAACTCGTTAAGCAAAAAATGTTCAAGGGAATCGCGTTTATCGTCCATTCATGTTTACATTCTTGAGTAGATTTTTAAATTTAATTTTTTTTTTTTGCACGCAGTTCTATAGAATATGATTCATCTTTAAACATCTATTTCACCAATAAATGGGACCCTAACAGATACTACTACGCTGGGTCAGAGTGGAACTGAGAGTAATGACAATGAAAAGGTACTTCATACTCCCAAGATCTCTACAACTGGAGCTTCACAATCAGATGCAGTTTAGTGTTCCCCCCCTTCTGCAGGTGGGAGACAATAGGATAACAGAACAAATGCGCGTTTTTTGACAACTTCCAAGATTGGTTAATTGGATTTTAAAACTTTCAGTATTTAAAGTAATAAAAGATGAGGTTTCTTTTTTAGAAAACATTTATGCCATGCCATATCCTTAAATCCACATTTATATCTTTAGTCCTCGCCGGCAAAGAAAAAAAAAATTAAGATACGAAGCGTATAAGTCGATGTCGAGTATGGGTCGATTCTTGAATTCTAATTTTTAAACCAACACTTGTTTTAAGTCCTTCCCATAATGTTTGAATTTTAAATTTGAAAAATACTCAATACTGCTAATTTTTCACTAGAAAATCAAATAATTAATAATCGACCTATATACGAGTATATACGCTATGTGCAAGTAAAATAATACAAAATTTTCGCTCAAACTTCTTAGCTCTCAAGTTTTTTTGTTTGTTTTTTTGTTCAGGTATCATAACATGCAACATTTACTCAAAAGCAGCTTCAGTATTTTTGTTGTATTTCTTTTCTCTCTGTAAGCATTTGCTTAATACCTCCACCACATGCAGGATGCGACAAAAGGTCAATTTTTATGCAGAGTACAACTGGTTTGAATTCAGTGTATTCCTTCTCATGGACCGGTTGCCATACCAAGGTTAAAGAGCTCAGTATATATTATCCGTAGATGAGATAATAGGCTATTAGCGATATATGAAATGCAAACAAGTTCGTCCAGGATTTGAACTCTGGGCGCCAAGTCCAATTCCTACGACGATAACCGTTATGCAACGAACGCTTTTTTCTATTTACATAAAATATCTTTTTTTTAATAAAACTCTCTTCAAAATATCTACATGTAAAAATATTTTTAGAAATAATTATACCAAGTTGATCCGATACTGAAATTAAATATCTATTATTAGTAATAATGCAAGCTTGAACACTGGGACCCAGGTCTGTATTTAACTCGATGAAGAAAATTATAAATTGAAAAAAATCTTAAAACAATGAAAAAATAAACAAACACACACACAAAGGGGATACAGAAAAGTTCTTAAAATAGGGAATAATCAAGAACTATGAAATTTACATGCTATTAATTCCACATATTTATCTACAGTTTAATTCATTCGATACATAGTTTCTCTAAAAAGTTTCTTTGCAAAAATATTTTCTTGTCTGAGCCAAGAACTTTACAGCCCATTTTCCTGTATTCAATGTTTTCAGCTCACACACTATATGAGATGAACCAAACAATCGGAGAGATTAACCATTCGAAAATTTTATAAAATGAAAACAATAGGTATTATTACAAAAGTAAATAACTACTAGACAAATATCTTCAAAGTTTTTTTTTTTTTTTTTAATTCTTTACATTACAAGCTGTTTATGCAATCAATGACATCACTGAGCTGGATTTATTAAAATGTCAAAACTCATTCATTCTATTGACGGACATATTAAAAGTTTGGTTGAGGACGTGATAAACAATAACTGATATGGTAGTGATTCATTAGTCTCATAAGGTCATAGGTCTGGGCAAGGTTGTATGTAAAATTGGCTGTTGCCTATGCAGTAAGTTTTCCCATTAATGTTGGTCAAGAGAAGAGCAAGTTTGGCAATAAAGTCATTACTATCAGAAAAGTTGAAGATTATGTCAAACTGATTTAGACTTCAACACCAAATTTTGCATTTCGAGTCGTATTTTAGTGCCATCTTCAGTTGAACATGATAGGCAAGGTTTCAACTTATTACCCATTGATATTACCACTACTTCACTATTTCCTTGATTCTCTTGAGTGTTTTGGGTAGAGGGTGTAAGTTTGGAATAAAATCCAATGAAATGCAATAAAAAAATATTTTCTAATCTAATTATGTTGAATACAAGCTAACCTAATCAATAACATGAAAGTAAGTTTGAGTCTTTATCCTGTTTTATCATATATATATATATATATATATATATATATACACACACATCTACAATACATTTTCTGCACCAACAAATGAAATATTTCAGACAATAGGAGGAAATTTATGATTAGACACAGAATTTTAGAATTATTTTACATAAAGTTTTTTTTAGGCAAATATTCAGTTCTCAATTTGTTTGTCATGCACTAAAAATGAATAAAAGGAGATTGTCAGTGGTCAGGAATTAATGCAAGATGTAGTGAAAGAATAGAGCTATTATATGAGCAAAATAAAGTTGTTGAAGACTCCCTTTTCAATAGCTACCACACCGAGGTGTAGGGGAGGACGCTACTCCATTCTCTGTATTGCTCCACTTTACCTTTGATCCTTACCTTATAATGCTGAGTGTTAAGCAAAGCGGTACCAAGTACCATTTTTTTTATTCTTTGTTATGACTCAACCTTGGATTGAACCCCGGTCTACCAGACCATTGGGGAACACGCTACTTATTAGGCCAAAAATTTTACTTGGTGCCACCTTGCTTAGTACTCAGCAACTATAAGGTAAGAATCAAGGGTAAAGTGGAGCAATCCAGGGAATAGAGTGGCGAAAGGAAAAGAAGTCTTCAGGTCATGCTTGACTAAGGTCGCACAACTTATATGTGCAAAAATTACTTACTATAGAAATGCCTTGAAAAATCAAGAAAAAGATCGTTGTCAATGGACAGTACAAGCATTACTAACATAAGTAGGCTATTACATGTATGAATTATATTTTATAATATTATTAAAACATCAAATACCTGTAAATGATTTTAAAAGGCAACTAGTAACTATTAAGTATTGTGTACAAGGAGATGGATTATACTTATTTACATTTGTATATAAGTTACTACTTTTTAATACTTGATATTTTATTACTTCCCAGAATTTTAAAAACATTTCAAAACTATCAATGACTCAATTCATTTTTTCATATATTGAAAATGAGGTCATATGTTCTTTACTTTTGCAGTATTTACAAGACGAGGGTTGACAATAATTATTTGAAAACTCTATGCAGACTTAAATAAAATTTCCAAGGTTTTAAAAATCTAATTTCCAAGAAAATATGATTTATGTCCAAGTCATGGCACTAAATCTATCTTCATCTGCCATTTTAAATAATCATTTTTAAGAATAAATCAATCAATACTTTCACTCTCTACTCAAATCTAAATCATGTCAGGGTCACCCTTTGTAATTGATTTATGTATTAAACAAACAAAAAAAAATAAATAAAAAACAGTATCCTAAAAAATTAAGCTTTAGAATTTTCAAATTTAACTTAGTGCATAGATACACATATGAAATAGTGTTGACACATTCGGTGACTTTCAATTTCTCACTTATATGAACATATACATATAACAGAAAATTTGCAAGGCTCCAAAGAATAATGCCCCAATTTTGACCTGGGTACAATATAGACATGGGGTTGATACACCCTTATTTTGGAACTCGTGCATTTACTGATCTAGGTATGATCATTTACTGTAATCAAGCTATATTACTTGTTCAGTTGATCTTAACTTGAAACATATTCAGAGTGTTGCAATTTTATTTTAGATCTGTATAATTACATAATTCAATCACAGGCCAATACAAACAATATCAATTTTTTTTTCATGGATTATAAAATTGAAGGTACAATATACAAGTGATGCAACTGAATGTAAAGAAATATGAGAAGTGATCTCAAAATGTGTTAAGAATAAAGCTTAAACTTTTTATTTCATTTCAAAATTTAGATGATGACAGGTACATAGATAAACAGCTTATAATAAAGTGATCATGTCTAGATTTCATCTAAATCAGTCAGTGCAAATTGCTTAAAAATTATGAAGCCAATCTTGATATCTTAAGACTAAAATGTTTTTGGCAAAATACAGAATTGTGCAAGTGTAGCACCTTTCATACAGACCTAGCTTCATGCTACATTATTTTTTCATAAACTGAAAATTCATCTCCAGTGAACATGGAGGATACTAAAAATAAAAAGTATGACAGTGCAGCTTCACACTAAATCAAAACAAATTTCAGAGGTGCTTTGACCAATGGAAAATCTACTTTAATGAATGTGGGTTGAATGTCAAAGGACTATTCTAAAGAAAATTAATGTTTCGTTCATTGTTAATTTCTGTCTTTATAAATACACCTTCAGCCTTGATACTTTTTTTAAAAAATTCAGCTCATATTTTAATGAAAATTAATGTTTTATTCATTATTAATTTCAGTCTCAGTAAATACAACTTCAGTTTGGATACTTTAACACACATCATACAGAATATTGTTATTGTTTTGAGTTAAAATAAATTGTTAGTTAAATCATTTTGATTTGCATTTTTAATTTTCATCTTTTGTGTAAAAATTTTAAAATCCCATTTTACATACCAAAAAAAATCTAAACCAAGCCGACTGCATTCCATTTAGGACCACCAGTTGTACATTGTACTAAACTGGAAAAAAAAAGATCTGGCTCCAGGAGACCTAAAAATTTCCAACAGGTTATACTTAAATGTAGGGTGTATAGAACAAAACATTGTGTTTAAAAATGAAGACATAAGCAAGTAGCATATTATTTTGTCAAGCTTAACAACTAGTTATTGGTATCTAGCTTGGTACAGTATTATAACTGACACTGGTCGATACACTTAAAAAAATAACAAGCAGAACATGAGACGAGACAAGAGTCCACTCTGACCCTTGGATAAAGATTTAGTACATGCTAATAGTAGAATATGTGACTTACTAAAGTAAGTTCAAATCAAATATTAAACAGTCTCTGGTATGCTACTTCATTAATAAGGGATCACCAGAATGATTTTGGTTTATATTGAGAAGGAAGGACTAATAAAAAATATGAACAGATAAAAAGATCAGGTAGAACAATGCTTTAATGATCAAAGTTTTTTATGATATAGTCAGGTTGTAAGAAATTTCATAGGATACAATTTTAAAATATGTTACTTGTACAACAGCTGGTCAAAAGTATGATTTTTGAGGAGATAGAGCTTTTTAATTTGTAAAAGAATAATAAATGATTACACAAATTAAGGAAGTATGTACAAATATTTTAAATTTTAATGATCACCAAATTTTATATAAATGGATTTTCTCTATTGCAAAGATACATGAAGTCATTATATTTGAAAACAAGTTCTCATTTAATAGAAAAGAAAATTAAAAAAAAAAAAAATTCTACTTTTCACTAGAGCTCTTTTTAAAGACCTCTCAAATTTTACAGTCAAGATTTCCCCAGACTTTATTAAAGTAGTATATGAAAATTATTTCAAATTTTAACCATCATTCATTTTTTATATTAATTACCTTTTTGTATTGCAAAGATACACAGAATCATCATATTTGAAAATAGATCTTCAATTGCAAGACAAAGATGCTACTTTTCAGGACCCTCCCCAATTCCTATAGTTTTTTTCAAAAGGCCCCTGAGTAAACTTTTTAAATAGAGATTTTCCCCAAGGTTTATATTCACCCAACCTCTCTACAATGGACAGAGTGGGAATCAAGGTCAATATTTTTAAAACAAACTATAATTGGTTTTGTATTCTAGACCAGTTGTCATAACTAAGGCTGAAGAGTCCAGTCTGCTAGATTATTTACTTGTATATAAGAGAAGAAAAGATGGATTATATAGTTTCAAAATGCTAAGAGTACAACAGTTGGCCTAGAAATGATTTTACATATGACAAGAAAATCACTAAAAAAAAGAAACGAAAACATGATTACTTAAAGTTTGGAAATGATACTTGCAAATTACAAGGGAACAAATGTGTAAATGGTTTGGTTTGGTTTCTTTGTTTAATGGCATATCAACATTTGTTGGCTATTTAGTACTAAAGCCATCCTTGTAGAAGATTAGGGATAATATTTAACCTATAGCTGTGGAATAAGGAGGTTTATACCTTTCACAAGAGTATTAGTCTGAAAGTAAACATAATAGTGCAATTTGAGTTCAGATTCACTCACTTCAAGGCCACTGTCCAGCACTTTTGCCATTACACCATTGGGAATCTCCCAAAAGTGTATAAGGGAGATGGCTAAAAAGATTTTAACCAAGAAGGAACTGATCTTTTTCTTTTTTTTATTGAATTTTTTTGGAAGGATTCAAGAAATTTATGAAATGCTGTGTAAAGTGTGTTAAATAACATGCACATTTGTTGGCTCTTGGTTTTTTCCATCTCAGTCAATCAGAAAAAAAAAGAAAAATTAGCCCTCTCTTATTACCAAATTTTGACCTACAAGTACAGAAATTTATTAATCATGTTGAGCAAACTATTTGAAGAGAGAAGACTTCTATGTATTTATCTCTAGCTTGATATTTAATTGGTTTGCCTTTGTAAATTGAAAGTGGAATTTGATATATATTGTTTATTGATAAAGAATGTGAAAAAGCATGATTGGATTTTCAATGACAATGTTGTTATGTAATAAATAAAGAATTTTAAAATAGTTTTTACTTTTCAAAGTATGTATTTACCAACCCCTCCAGCAGGATGTAACACAAGGTCAATTTTTTAGTGGTGTTTAACAGGTTTGAATTCAGATTTTCCTTCTCTTAGACTGGTTGCCATATCAAGGTTAAAGAGACCAGTCTACACTAATATTTACCCATAACTGGAGGGAGAATAGTTAGCTTCACACCTTTCCCAAGTGTAATAGTACTATATGAATTGCAAACAACCTCATCAAGGACTTGAACTCGATATCACTATGTCAACAATAACCATTATGCCATGAATGCCAACAATTATCTTTTAATAGATGTCTAGCAAATGATGCAAGGTTTGTTAAAAAAATATCAAGACTAAATCTCCGATTTTTTTTATTTAAAAATTTAAATCAAGACATATACATTGATTGGTTTGATTAATAGCACATCAACAACTCCTGGGTTATTCAGTGCCAAAATTTGATTCACTTGTAAATTGATGGTTTCAAATATTCCTATCTAACTTTAAAAATTCTATTTAATATTAATTATTTGTTTGCATATGGTTAAATGATTTAAGTATCCCTATCTATCATTACTAATTATATTAAGTATTCTTATCTAATACAAATAATTTGCACAAAGCTGTATGGTTTCAAATAACTAATAATAATCATAATCCTTTGTAAATGATTGAACAGTTCAACAAATAAAGATAGGATGGAACTGAAAAATCAAGAAAAAACATTTTTTGATGCCATCAATTGTAAAGTTCTCTCCTAAGAAAAAGATGATGAAGAGCTATGAAACATATATACTATTCAACATATTTATCATGAATTTCAACACATTTGACACATAATTCTTGGATTTTTTTAATTTTCATAAAGAATCCATTAAAAAAAAAAAAAAAAAAAAAAAAAAAGTTATCCTATTCTTAATTGAGCAGAGAACCTTTCAGCCTTCATCTTCTATATACTCAAACATCCAAAATGGTGGACAAAAAAAAAAAAGACTTGATAATTTGCCAATTGACATAATCTATAGAGCTTTTTTTAATTAGCAAGCATTTTTTTAATTCATGGATGTAAGAATCTTAAAATGCTTAACAGATAATGAAGAAACATAAATTGACTTTATTGATTGAAAAGCAAGTTCATATATATTGGCCAAACAACTTGATCTCACAAAGTAATGAGAAATACCATTGTTTTGTTAAAAAGATTTTATATTTGTTGTATTACTTTTTGTATGCATTATACATTATTTTTATGGTGTGTATGTAAGTATGTATATATTTGTATTTTTATTGTATACATACATATTACCCACACTGTAGCTGGAGTTGTAGAATATAAACCATCTGATGGTGAAGCACCAGTCCTTAAGCTTCAGGAATGTGAAGTACCCCTTCATTACCAGGTCCACTCTGACCTGGATTGGTTGTACCTGTTAGGGTCTTATGTACGAGTTAAATAGAACTGTTTAATTATTTACTTGAAGCCATTTAACAGCAAACATATGATTAATATTAAAATGCATCAATGTTAGATAGCAATACTTTAGGCCATTTAACTGGGTGCAAACAAATGAGCTCTCACAACTTGTTCAAAAATAAAGTTACCTACAAACTATTTGTACATATATATAATTTTTTTTTGTTTCTCTATAATAATAGAAAATAATCTTTAAATTTTGTTTCTCTATAATATTAGAAAATGATTTTATATCAGATTTTTCTCCAGTTTTTCTTCTTTTTAAAGAAATAAATTTCATGAAAATGGATTAAATCATTATGTGATTAAATAAATTTTTTATCAATGGGTGTTAATATTTTTGAGGAGAGCTTGGTCATACCAAGATTTTGTAACCAATTTTGATTCATAAAAAATTGATCTTATATGAAATGAGAAATAGATAAAATTTATGGATAATGAATTTGTTGCCTACATTTGATTTATACAAATTTGATTAGGCTTGTTTTGGTTTGGTTTAGTTTCTTGTAGAACAGCAATGATAATATTCAACCCATAAGCTGGAGGAATAAGGGAGTTCATATTTTTCCCAAGGGTATTAGTCTGAAAGTGAATGTAATAGAACAACTGGAATTTGAACTCACTTACTTTGAGGCTGTGGACAAGCACTTTAGCCATTACACCACATGGACTCCTCCTGAATTTGATTTGTATGATTTTTTTCCAAGCCTCAACAAGTGAATGAAATTATTTCATTAACCCAAGATTCAGATTTACCAACAAAAGATTTATGATTTCCTCAAGGCATGAACTTGAATTTACTAAGCAGCCAACAAGGTTGAGTAAAGACTAAAACCCTTTATCAGATAAGCTATAGTGTTAAGTCAATCCACTTAAATTGATAGCAATTATTAAAGTGGGGGAGGATTAAATTTCAATAATGTGTAAATCCAAGTTTTAATGAATTAATCCACTTACTATCTCCCCCAGCTTTTTTATTTTTTATTAACTTTAATCCTCTCAAAAAAAGTCAATGAGAACTGCAGTTAACTTACAAGAATGGAGTTAATTAAGAAAATCTTTTAGGAGTTTCAATCCCACATACAACACAAAACAAAAGGTAGAGGTGAAAGTATAAACATGTGCAGGTTTAATTCAGGATACGTACGGTAGAAAAATAGTAAGTTTATTCTTGGATACTGGAAGCCTAGGGAATTGACTCAACTATACCAAATTAAGCAAAACTTAATTATTATACTGCTTAAACTCACAACCAAAATAATAAACATTTGCAAGCAGTTTGGGTTCCATCTAGAGTCTCAATTGAAGTGATATTTGCAATAACATTAGATTGACTTACATTTTGAAATCCTGATAAGCCTCACTAACATGGCATACCATCAGGAATTTTAGTCTAGTTTTATATCTAACTAGTGCAAGGGGGGGAACCTGTGGCTTTAAGGCCACATTCGGCCTTGTCAAATAAAGTTTAATCTTTAAATTTTATGGTGAATATACTAAAAAGTTTATTGAGTAGGGCTTTACTAGTAGGAGCCAATAAATTTCAATGTAATCTTTAAATGTTCCCCACCTCCAAACTAGTGATATGGCTTCTTAACTCACCCAAAAGAATGAAAGGTAGTTCTGTACAGTAAATTATTTACTTATCTATTTATTACTCACACACACATTTATATATAGAGTGGTAAAAAATTCACTTGTCATTCTTAAAAAAAAAAAAAAAAAAAAATTGAATAACTTTTGAATAAAAAAAGGTAAAGAAATTTTTCTTTGAATTATATTTACTCTAGCCCTCAGAAATTATTTTGAACTAATTGTGCAATATACCTCAAATGACCTCTGTTAACTAAGCTGTTTGCATATCATATAGCACTCATATCATTGAAAAAGCTATGAATCCAGCTATGGGTAAATAGTAGGGCAGACTGTGCTATTTAACTTTGGTATGATAATGAGACTGGGCAAAAGAAAAACTGAATTCAAACCTGTTGTAAACCTGGAGAGGGATGAGCTCCACCAGACTATTCCAACCCAAAACATGCTACATGAGTAGCACACTCATGACCAAACAAGGTTATAGGACTAGATAGAATATACACATACAACACTGATCCTAGAATTTCAACCCATACATATGGTACTATGCTATTATCAAATAAACTGTTCACCTTAAGGAAATCAAGAACTGTTATTGCTTGACACCAATAAGCATTGGCATCATTCAAAGAAGAGAGACTTTAAAGAGAAAAACATCTAGCTTCAAGTGAATGGAGCCAGTTCAATCCATATGGCACAAATATATATCAGCCAATTTAAGATTCAACAAGACAAAATGTACTTAAAAAAAATTTACATATATATAATTAAAAGGTATGAAATCTGTGAGTGTGTGTGTGTGTGTAATTATTCATGGTAGCATATGTAAAAGATTATATAAATTTTATAATATATATGTATATCTCTATCTGGTCCTATAACCATGTTAGGTCATGGATGTGCTACTTATGTTTTCATCCCTTACCAACTGGGTACACAAGTATTCACTATGTCCCCACAACTAGGCATAGAGGTTGAAAAAAGAAAAAAATGGATCTTTTACATGCCAGAATATAAGAAACAACATGATACTTCAAATTATGAATACAGTGGTAGTTTCACTGATCAACAGACATCTTTGCCACAAATTTGTCACCAATGTATAAAAGCAAGTATACTTTGTGCATGGTCAAGTCTCACTGAAAACACCAGTTCCTACCAAACAACCAAAGTAGGTAGCACAAAGCCAATTGAATATTTTGATGAGTGACCATATAATGATATCAGGTGCTATAAGTAAAGAGCTATGTACAAGACTAAGCAACCGATAGGTAAGAAGTTAAAGGCATCTTGTACACTCTTATGTATGTGGTTATAATTGCTGAGAAGAAAAGGCTAGCAAAGAAATTGATTGATTTTAACAGCATGCCAACTCATCTAGGGTTATTTTATGCCTAGAGGTTAGGGAATCATGTTCATTGTAAGTTCTTATTACATTTTTTGTGATGTTTCTGAGGATATTTTTGTTTTTTGCACACAGACCGATCAAATATGAATAATTTTAAACACAACTACTTGACCAATAAATGGGACCCTAATAGGTACTACCACTTCAAATCAGAGTAGACCTTGGAGTAATTAGCAATGAATGGATGCTCTTCTCTTTCCAGATCTCTAAAACAGGAGTCTCATCATCTGGTGCAGTTTAGTGTCATACTCAGGACATTATTTTGGGGAGGAATTTACCCCTTTGTAGGGAATACAGTCAGTATAATCTAAGCCCAGCCAACAGGGCTGTAGAATGGAAAAGGAATATATTCTTAACAGTCAATTAGGAAAAAGTTTCAGTTTCTGCACAGCTAAGAGAGACTTAATCAATTGGGTATTTTCAGATCTTGTTGCACTGAAGTAAGAAAATTTCTAACAAGTCTTTTCTTTTTAACACAAGCATTCTTCCATATAAAATTTAATCCACCTTTTTTTTCAAAATTCAACAGAAAATTAACTAAAATTTCACAGCTGTTTTCTATAAACTATTCAAGTTTTGATACTGCTAAAAAATATGTGCTCTGAAGAATCCATCAACTTGTTGATTATGATTCATGTGATGATGGACAAAAGAACACAGAGTCAATTCAAAAACAAGAACATGACTGAAAAGGACAAGGAACAGATACTAAAGTGACCCTAACACAAGGCAGAATCCATAAGTAACATTTTGATCAGAACACAGATATAATACTGATCCTGGACAGAATATGCAGATACTACACACAGATCCTAGGCAGAAATGCCAATTTATACATATATAATTTAATTAATTTTTTTTACAGGTACTTGTATTAGTAAACAATAAATATGAAAACTTAAAGTGCACTGAAATACAGAGCATCTTTAAAGTTGAAATTAAAACTTAATTCCATCCCAAGAAAAACTTATTTTATTTATAAGTGCGTGTATGTGTATATATATATATATATATATATAACCTATTTTTGAACTGCTACATATCCATAGGTTTGGTTAGAAATTCAATGCTGTAGAGTTTGATAAATAATACCTAATATCTGTTTGGGTTACATAATGAAGTAATCAAATCTTGGTATATTTGGTTTAGAAAAAGAAAAATTTTTTTTTTTAAATTGTTAAGAGTGTACAGAGTTATGGGCAACAGTGTTAAAATTAAGTATTTATTTAGAATGGGTTGAACATTTTGTGTAGTGAAATGGTTAACAAGCTAGGCAAGCAAACAATTATTAGTGAGTTCAATTCTCATGAGTTCCCCATACTATTGGCCTCGTACTCAACTAAATAAGCTTATCAAAGACTACTTAAGAATGCAAATAATGTACACAACAAAATATGACATCACACAGCATTGTGTTAAATATTTCAAATCTGAAGGAGCAGACAACAAAATGCGGGTGTTTCAAGTTTAACAGATTCTTACCACACCCTAAAAATAAGGTTCCATATTGTTGTTCCCAACAAGAAGTAAAATCCTACTCTGTTGTGTACTTTCCTTTACATTCCTAAGCAGACACCAGGCTTCTGCAAGAAGCCTTAAGTTTGAGTCTAACCAAAAGCTTATATTTTATTAATATTATCATGATACACGTCATTTGAGAAGTAATGACCTGAGTGAGTTGCAATAAAAAAAACTACCAGAATTAAAAAGATGAAAGAAAATACTAGTTAATGATTAATAAATATACTAGTCAGAATAATTAATGAAATAATGGCAATGATTCATCATGCTATTCAAGAAGAGCTGATGATAATGAAGCAGTGACCACTTCTTTTTTTTCCCTAAAAGAATCAAAATAATCAATTTATCTCTGGATATAACTGAAAAGTCATTTACTAACTTAGCTGAGCACAAATCCAGAAGTATGAGGCACCTTGAGAGAATCGAACTCACTAACAATGGTTTGCCTAGAGTAGATAGTCAGGATATCATGCCAAGTTCTCCATGGCATCTATTTCGGGGTGTGAGTAATGGTGTTAACGGTGTAAATTCACTTTTCAACTATCGGTTGTATTGGGTTACATGGTACCAAAAGGAAGGAGTAATTATGTAAGTTAAAAAAAACAACGTCGACTTGGACTATCACCATTAAAATTTTAATAAGAAAAACAATTCAAATGTACCAATTTCAGGGCATAGTTTAAGAACATTCTTTGTTTAACTATGAATAGGGTTCATAAATAAAGTTACAATCAATTATATCAAACTCCTCAAATCAATAACATTTACGTGCAATATAAATTTAGCACAAGGATAAGTGATTTTCATAAATATCACTGAAGCTAGTATTTCGTTTTATTTTAAAACATAACAAAATCTAAAATTATGTATTCTAACATTGAGAAAAATAACCAACTTTAAACGAAAAGAAAGTAGTAGTCAAGGCTTCACGTTTTAAAATAGAAAAATTCACCAATGTTGTGGCATTTTGAACAACATCGGTGTTACCTTCACTTGAGGAAGCCTATAAATGTGATGAAATGAAAAAAACTCGGAAAAACTTGAAAATTATTTTCAAAAAATGTTTCAGGAGAAATCATTTACTTTGATACAAGGCCAAATGTATAGGGTACTCAATGAGGATTGAAATCACTAACAATGGTCCTAGCTTGCTAACCATTACACCATACAGGGAGCCCAATAGAGGCGCTCGTGGTGTATTGGTTATCATCGTAGGAAATGGATATTGTGTCCAGAGTTCGAATCTTGTATGAAGCTGTTTGCATTTCGTGAGAAAGGTATGAATCCAACTATTCTCTCTCCAGCAATGGGTAAATTGTAGTACAGACAGGGCTCTTTAACCTTGGTATGGTAACTGATCTAAGAAAAGGAAAACTCAATTCAAACTTGTTAAATTGCTTAAAAATGACCTTGTGTCGTATTCTGCGAGGAGCCCAAAGCAACTTTAGATGTAGGATATTAATTCAACTCACAAATTCAAATTCAACATATGAAAATATCCTTACCTTATGAAATATCATTTCATTGAAATTATATTTCACGATAATCTTTTAACAATAATTCTATCACTTAATCAATTTATGATTAATAATTTTATCAATGTATGATTCATAATTTTAAGTTATAAAAAAATTATTTGAGTCGTTGTACGGGATGTTTCTGATCTTTTTAAATAAAAAAAAAACCCATCTTGACCAGAATTAGCAAACAACAAATCATTCATGAATTTAAAAAGTCAACATCATATTCCTGTTAATCCTCTTTGTAAATCTATAGATTGGATTAATAAGCAGATTAGATTAACAATGGATATTGGATATCAACTAAAAAATCCGCAGATGGGACCCACCTAAATTAAAAATGAGAAAAAAAAAATCTGAATTATACCAAAAACAAATAATGATATCGATTCCACTAAAATTTCTACAATTTAGGGAATCTCTCTTTTTTTTATCGAAATTTTAACAAATTATTTTATTCTATTTTATTTATTTATTTAATGATATAGTGATAATCATTCGCTACACTTAGTTTGATACAAAGTCAAACTGAAAGTCACCAGCGAGATTCGAACTCACTCGTCGTTCATTGGTAGGCAGGTACAGTTTGAAAACGATATTTTTATTTTCTAAACAATTAGATAACTTTAAGTTCATGAAGAATAAAAGTATTGAAATACTGAATTTTTTAAACATATTTGGTTTCAAGAAATAAATTGATTATTAATTCACTTTTGTAGATGATTTTAAAGACAACTGAGAGGGTTTTAAAACAAATGTGACACATTTTGCAGTACCCATAGGAAATTTAAATAAACATTAGACAAGTTAGAAGACGGTGTACTTGAAACGTAGAAAAATAAAATTAAGCACTTGTCTTAAGAAATTTAACAATTACAAATAAGCTTTCAAGGTTTTTCAAGTTGGTCTGTAAAATGACCTTTAAAAAAATTAAACACACGTTTTTAGAAACAATGATGTAAATGTTGACATTTTGTCATTAAATTTAGATGACAACCGGCCCGATTGGTTTCTTCAGCCGGGGTAAGACGAAGATGGGAACTTTTATTATTATTATTCGTTATATTTTGATTAATCAAAATATTTTCCATGACAACGTGAAAAAAAAAAAAATCAATAAAACCTTATCGGATATTTAACTCTTTTTTCGCTATATAGCGTGCAAATGAATCAATAAACGATTTTTATTATTGCTTTTTCTATCATATTTTTTAAGTTTTCAAAATAAGACAATATTTCCAAAATGAAGATAAATTTAAAAAAAAAAAAAAAAAAATGAATATTTTGTTTTTGACGTTAAATACCCCCCCCAAACTTCTGACTTTTTAAAATAGCCGAAAATTAAAAACTAAAAGCTGTTGCATTTAAGTATGTTGTCAATATCATCGACTGTCACAATGCACGAACAATATTGCAACAATTATATTTTCTTTCTTCCCTGAAGATATCTGTATCTAAGGGATCAAAATCAAAATTCAATATATCAAATATCCATCCAAGTAGTATAGAGAATGATTGATAAGAGCACTTGACGTAAGTCCAGCTCTATTTCCATAACATAAAGTAAAACCACACACACGGTAAAAAAATTTTTTTCACAAAAAAAACCAAAACAACAAAGGAAAGGATAGACAAAGAGCAGCTCGAATTTCAATCGCTTTTACTTAATTTACAATAACTGGATTGGCACGGTAGACACAAATTACATAATACATTTAATAATAAATTTTAAAAAATACAAGGACTCCATTTCATATTGACGGCCATGCACGAACACTTTTAAAATAGTAATTAAAACTTAACCACTGATATTATCACACACACAAGAAAAAAGTTAAAAATCAATGTTTAAATTGAAGATGTATTTGAACTGATTATTTTTAATTCTTTTTTTAAGTACACCACTTTGTTGATAAAGAAACCGGACTGACGTAAGATTTACATTTAAAAGTTAGAAAATTAAGTTACTTCTTTCAATCAACAAAAATACGAAAATTTTAAGAAAGTATTTAACGTAAATACTTATGTAAATTTATCACAAAAAATCATAAAAATAATACAACTTTCATGTTTTGAATGCATTTTAATTTACAAAAACTAAACAAAAAATTAAATCCGTGATCATGACGTAATAATGTAAGTCACAAAGAAATGTCATTTAGTGATCTCTTTCAAAAAACAAAACAAAACAAAACAACAAAAAAAAGTAAACCCGATCTGTCAAATTCCAGAAACTTTTGCGAAACTTCAAATTGATCAAAATTCTATAATTCCTCACAAGAAAAGATAAAGATGAAAGGAATTAAAAATCTGGATGGCGTTAACGAAAACAAGTAATAAAAGCTAAAAGTAAAATACATCAAGTGAAATGTTTTTATGACAATCCAACAACCACCATGACCAACTCAAAAAGAGAGCAAGAAAGAAAAAATTGGTGACGTTATGTTGCATAAAAATAATTTTTAAAAAATAAAAGAACCAAAGAAACAATAAATACCAATAAGACAATATCGATGAACATTTAATTTAAGCTACATGCATGATAGAATAGTTGGCTTTCAATACAACTTCATTAAAACTTACAGTTAACTTTTTAAAATTAAGAATGAGTAACAAAAGACAGGGAAAATGTGTTAAAATAAAACTCACAACTTTGAATTAACTTTTGTGAACGACGAATAAATCCACGTTTGTCTTCGGTATCCGATCCATTATTGGGTCTTTCTTAAACACTTTTCTTTTAGTAAATGTCTTATTCTTCTGAATGGATTTTTTATGTGAGTAAGCAACGTCGATGCACCAGTCAATTAATTAGCATTATTTGTAATAAGTTAGCGATAGTGGTCATGACATGAAATCTTTATCGATCTCTTTTTTTCCCCCATTTTATGATAATGATAATGGTTAATCGACTGGAAATATACAGTAGTTTAATAGTAGAAATGATTTTTTTAAAAATTAATAACTTGCCTTTTTATGAAAAAAAAAGTGAGAGCGAGTTCAAATAAATGAGAAAAACAAAGTGTCCAGCCTCTTTCTAGGTACAGTTGCTGTTTGTTGTGTTGAATCGGGTCGGTTGAAGGAAGCTTGGATAAAAACGTGGCCTAGATCCAGGAGACGATTTTTAAAATTAAAAAAGAAAGGAAGAATCAGGTTACAAATTAAATGTGTTAATAAATAAAAATCTGCTTCGAGCTCTAACAATATCTCTCCTCTTTCAAGATTCAGCCGAAGACTTTGACTATCTCAACAACGAACCACGTGACTAGCTTCCCCCACACCTTCTTTTTTTTCTCCCTCTTGAAAAAAAAAAACAAACAAAAAAAATTCTCTCCACGTAACCAATTTGATACTATGGATAAAAAAAACGTAGAAAGTATACCCAGGTTTGCTTCCCCTATTTTTATCTATTTATTTACTCATTTTTGACACTTAAAGACAATCAGTAAATAAATGTAACTAGCTAATGCATATATACCGGTATTGTGTAGAAGAGCTTAATAAGATAAGTAAATAAACAAGTAACAGATGTATACGATATAGGTCGGCACCTCTACCTACTTTTTATTATTTGATTTACCTGTCGTGGTAAGATCGCGAAAAAGAGAAGTAACTGAATAATTTCTAAGAGAAGGTGGGGGTGTAATTAATTATGAAAATGTGATGATTAAAGGTTTTGTTAGAACTCGTTTCAACTCCTTTGAAAAAAAATTTTGTGGTTAAGATTAATATGAGTCGTCCTTCATCACTGACATTGTTGATATATTTCGCTAACTAGCTAGAGTCCCGTAAAAAGCGAGACCCCTACCAGGTCCTTTTTTTTCTCTTCTTCAAAAAAGATCGATTAGAAAAGTTAATGCCGCTTAAAACACGTATAAGTATGTAGTCATTTATTAAGCTTTGCTTATTTTGACGCAAGGATAGGAATATAGATCACCCAGTGATAATTGAACTTACAATACCTTTGAACCATATACGTATCATTGTAGTAAATTAGAATAATTACTTTGAAGCAAATGAAACCTAACTATCACATAGTATTATGATTGGTTTAGATTCATTGAAATTGTAATGATTTTGTTTGTATTTACGTATGTGATGGTTGTAACCAGAGTTCAACAAAAATTGAACATCACAATATAAAATGCTGTTGGAGAATAAAGCAATTTCCAGTTCAATTTGTACGGTCAGTATTTATTCGGAACGTCGCTTTGACATTTTCACAGTTAAAATTCTCCAGAAAGAAAGAAAGGCTAAAGAAAGTTATAGGTATGAAATGCTAAATTGGAAACCTTCACCACTTCCTATATAAATATCATGGAATGTCTATTTATGTGTTTAATTTAATTATTGCCTACTGCTGTCCAACCTTTCTGAGGGTTGGAGCAAACCTTTTTACTCCTGACATGTTCATACAGCGGCCAATACATCCATGAACATCTAAAATCTACACTGATTGACAAAAATGTCCTCCAATTTGTAAGGTGGAGAGGGTTTTATGTATAAAATTAAAATTAATTCATCATTCAACTAAAAATGCCATTTTCTTTGCTGTGTCTTGAGTCAACATTTTGAATTAAAAATATTTGATTTTTAAAACTATAAATAAATAAAGAACAGGATAAAAAATATCAAAATTTCTCACGCAAAACAAGGAATAGAATGTTTTTAAAAAGAATTTATGCATTGAAAATAAGAAAAAACTCAATAAAATAATTATAATAATTAAGTTGTTCATGATAATTGAACCGACGATAAGACAAAAACTAGTTAATTAATCGAATCGTTCCAAACTGAATAAAAAACATCAAAAAGAATTTTATTTGTCGCTTGAATCCTGGAAGAGGCAGAGTTAATGAGGTGGGGTTGAGGATATCTACAAACAACCCAGGTCCCCAACGATGGTAGGATCTGATACAAGCTCGGTGTAATATAAGTACCCTACAGGTGAGTGAAAAGACAATTTAGCAGTTTCACCTTCTGCACTTGTATAGACATGATAATAAATATAATTCAATTTTAGATGAAGTTTTTTTTTTGGGGGGTGCAAGGAGCCAAACCACATTCGGCTACTCCAAATCTCTCGAGTTAGGCTCATCCTGAAATTAGAAGTTTTAAGTTTCAAGCGTTTAAAAACAAATAAACGAAATCAATAGGGTTGGAAAAGGATCGATACATAATTAACTCCATTGGATCGAAAATTGATAATTAAGAATAAATGTTTGAAAAAAGGTGCAATTGTCAGTAAATCTCTTAAGAGAGCAATTGATATGCAGAGTCAGTAAGGTTGTCGCTATCGTAGTAATGACAGCTGGTAGTAGTAATTAATTATGCACTGTGAGGTAATTATATTTCAATTCCATATTGTGGATCATCAGAGAAGCTATGAATGAACCACTGGAATTGTTGTATTCAGATATGGGCACGCGATGAACAGACTGACACTATTTATTTGTCAATTTTGACTTGGTGGTATTCGAGTACTATTGGAAGCATGTTATGTGTAACGGTTATCGTCGTAAGAAATGGAATCGGCGTCTCAGGTTCAAATCCTGGGCAAGGCTATTTGCATTTCCCTTTGTGCTAAAACCCTTGGGAAACGATCTCTTCTTTCCAGCACCAGCTAAATTCTTTAGCTTCGGTAAGGCAACCATTCTAGGAGAAAGAAAACTCTGAATCCAAACCAGTTATGTAAGTAAAGTTGGCGACCTTAGTCGAGGGTGACCAGAAGGTTCCCTTTTCAATAGCTACTACACCGAGGTGTAGAGGAGGGCGCTACTCTATTTCCTGGATTGCTCCATTTCACCCTTGATCCTTACCTTATAATGCTGAGTGTCAAGCAAGATGGCATCAAGTACCATTTTTTGAGTCTTTGGTATGACTCGACCAGGGAGTGAACCCTGATCTCCCGGACCATTGGTGAAGTTATACTCGACTTAAAAATTGACCTTGTGTCACATCCTGCTCATAGGGGAGTAGTTATGTATGTACAGTCCTTTTTTATTTTATAAACATCTGTACATATTGATCTCCAAGTGTTCATTTACTGTTGGCCAATTATTTACCTGTATGTTTAATATTGATTAAACTGAAAAAACAAATATTCAAGATGTTACATTTTTATTTTTCATCTGTAAAAAAAAACAGTAAACGAGATTTGGATGAATGAATATTGGTTGTTTCTTGTTTTACTCAGACATAGAAATCAAAGATTTTTCAGAGGAATTTTATCAGGGGTACAAATTTTCTTTTGGACCCCATTTTCTTAGACTTATTCAATAGTTTTATATTTTATATTTTTAGCTTTCCACTAAGCTAAAATAGACACAAGATATTTTTTAATGTGGAGTGCAATGCAGGAAGCAAGCTTCCAGTGCAACAGTTTTAAAAATTGCTAAGACACTTTTTACTCCTTTTAGGTGAAGAAGCAAATGCTGCCTGAAAGGACCCCTGAAATCCAGCTGTTCTTTTTTTTCACCCATCGGGGATGGGGGGGCAAACACTAGTTAGTGAACTTAGTTTTAATTACTATTTTATGTCAGGAGCTGTGAAAGGCTTGCACCAAGAATATAAATACTCATCTTCAACATATGCAAAATTTTCTGAGATCCCAGAACCATTAGGGCTCAGTATAGTGCACCCAATTCAATGTCTCTACTACAAGGTACATTCAGTTAATACACCAATTGAATCCTTGATTTAGATTATATGTCCAGTTCTTTGATAGAGAGAGAACAAAATAAACCCAATTCAGTATTGGAATGCTTAATACTAGGGAAAATATTTAGTCAAGTCCTCCATCACTATGGACCAATATTAGCATTAGTATATCCATTTTAACATTTCATATATCATTTTTTATATGAATGAATTTTTATTCTTTCTATAAAGGTATGACTTCTATGATTTTTGGAAAATCTGAGAAAGGTTCCACAAAATAAGTTTGTGAACCACTGATCAAATGGATCACTGGATTTGATTTTCATTGTAGCAATATGATCATCTCAGTACAATTCACTGAACTTGAATATATTCATTGTTATCAAAAAAACAAAATTTATCAAAAAACAAAATGGGTTCAAGAAGAAAAATAGGGTGTTTAAAATCTCTTTGTGAATGTATAAGAAATAAAAGAATAAAAACAAAATAAAGTAATTCCAGTTGAACAACATCAGGTCTTAAAAAAAAACATTATTTACTTAGGATGATATCTGTGCTGATCAAACTAGAGTGTCAAAGAGAAAACTAAGTGTTCAAACAAGGTGTGAAAGCCTTGTTAATGCTAAGATTTTTATTCAGGACAGTATCGATGTTTCAAGATAGAAAATTTGTCGACAAACACTCCACACATGGACACATTTTGCCTGAGAGCTGTTAACCCAGAAAAGAAGCACATATATGCATGCTCCCAAACAATAGAAGGGAAGATCCTTCTCCCCAAGGAGTTTACAGTTTGTGCACTCGCATCTGATTGAAAACAAATATTGGAGTTTTAAGCTTGTGTTTATGTATGTGTATCTATACTAGAGCATGTATATTTTATATGTGCATTTGTGTGTGAGCATTAAAAACACTATATGTTACTATTAGAGTTCATTTAAATGAGTATGTGTTTATCAACTAGGGGTGGGTATATGTATGCTTGTTGGATTTTTTGATAAGATTGTTAGTATGCCTTTAACAAATACTCTTTTTCCTTGTCAGGCTACATACTATTCTGTTGGCCAGCTGCCTTTATTGAGACAATCATTGTGTCCATTGCTAGACTTTGATTACTGATCAGCTGCTGAAAACATCAAATGACCAAATCAGCAGTGAAACATACTAAACTAAAAAGAAAATTGAAAAGAGCTTGTAATTTAGTTGAATATGATTATGGTGAAATAAAGCAAAGATGAGAAGTCATTTATTTATTTTCATATAGAGATACTTTATTTTTAACCAGCAGAAAAATGTCAACTCTGGAGGATAATTTTAATATTAATATAAATTTATATATCATAGATACAAATACTAAACTATGATTCTTCCTTTATGTTTTTGTGGTATTCTCTTAGGTTTTTTACTTTTTTGAAAACACTTATCAAATACACTGTTTTTATTTTGATAAGTGAGTTGGTATAATTATACAAGTAGTTTTTTTCATGGTTGTTTTTGGAATAAGAGGAGGCAGGGGAGGAGGATCATAATGATGTTATGATGATGACATTTCACTGAACCCATGGCTTAATTTGTATATGGAAATAATATTATACAATAAATATATATTTCAAGGAAGGAAGGTAAAAGAACAAACCAACACTATGAAAAAGAAAAGTGAGCCAAAAACAAGCGGAAGGACAAGTAACATGTAGGGACTATTTCAGGGAAAGCTCAAAACAAAGAGAATATAACTGCTGCTTATTCAAATAGCATAAATGATGTCAAACAGACTGTCATAAACCAGATCCTAGAATATAATATATTATACTACACAAATATATATATATATATATATATATATATATATATATATATTCTTTAAAGAAAAAAACAAAGACCAGTTATTTTAGGATTATAAATTTATTTCCATCCTGTTTTGCGTTTCTGGTGTGAAACAAAAACATGAAGACATATATAACAGGAATTCTTCAGATCTAATGGATAAATAAAACAGAATAGACACGGGGAGGAGGGGGAGGGAGAGAGTTGAAGAGTTACCTCCTCGTTTTATTGAATTTCCGGTTTTTTATTTACCTATTTATTTTATTTTCAAAATTCTTCCGTCAGTTATAATTATGGTAATTTAACTTTTTTATTTATTTTATTTTATTTATTTTCTTTTCTTGTTAAGTTCGATAAATAACTTTTATGTGTTATGTCAATGTAATGAATTTTTGTAAGGGAAATATTAATGTTTATATTAATTTCGATACTATTTACTTAGCCACCTATTTTTCCATGTGTGTATATTGGATATATTTTTTTTCCTGGTTTCACTATTTATTTCTATGTTTTTAAAATTTATAGTCTATAGTTTAAATTTTGTCCTATGTCTACATCTAGCTATTAATTCACTTCTCTTATTTAATAACTTTTCAGGCAGTTTATACATCATTATTTGTATTTTCTCTTCTAAGCACAAATTGCATCTACCGTCAAAACTATTTGGAGTATTTGATTTTTTCAAAATAGACCATTCAATCTCAGGGGTTAACCCTTTGTTTTTCAAATACCAGAATTGCTTCGATAGTGCCGTATGGTGTTTTAGGTGTTCGTGGGAGAATGTAAATTTGTGGTTTGCATATCTCTCCTTCCATTTCATGGAAGTCAAACCGATATAAGTTTTTTATCTGTAATATTTTCTTTTGGGTAAATTATTGCTTGATATATTACATTATTTAAATTACATAGTCCATTCATAGGACAATTGTCTCGGGATATACAATTACATTCTTTGAATGCTTGAACAACAATAGGTGTTTTTATTAAAAACATCCATTGTTGTTCAAGCAACATTTTGGAAATGTGGAAATGGTTGGCTAGGACTGTTTTCATAGCAAAATCCTCACAGGGAGAGCTGGTGTGCTAAAATCAATTTTGTACCCATTTACTTGCTGACCTATATAGTAAAAGCATATGTATGTGAGTTAGGATGAACATTTGTTTCTCTATTCCTCCTCCAATTCAGCATGATGCACTCTGTCCCAGGGCCTTTTTCTTAGTTTGTTTAATGGTATATCAATCTTCATGGATTATTAATTGCCAAAGCCATCCTTGTAGAACAACACTTGTACAATTTAACAGATAGCTGAGGAAATAAGGGTTTATACATTTTACAAGACTATTTGTTTGTTTATACTTTTTACAAGACTATTTGTTTGAAAGTGAATGTAATAGCACAACTGTAGTTCAAACTCACTATGATGTCACAATCCAGCATGTTAGCCATTACATCATGAGGACTCAGGATCTATATTAGGTGGATAGTTATTATTATTCCCCACTTTTTTACTATTATTATTGTTATTATCAAACAAATGCTTTGTGTATAAACACATTTTTTAACCATAGATAACTCTGCTTTTTATCGTTTCTGTTACATTTTTAAAAATCTTTCAACTTCATAAAGTTTCATTGACCTAATCTTTTTTTTAGATGAGGTTCAATAATTTATATTATTTAGAGTATTTAAACTTTATGACAAAAAACTTGTTACCCCCATTAATCCGCTGTTTGTATCTTTATCTAAACTACCTAACAAAATTATATCATTTTGGTTACAGTTTTAGATAAGGGAAGTGAACTAATCAATTTTATAGCAACACAGAAGAAATTAAATTGGAAAGGTTTCTTTTAATTCATTGATGGTCAGCAGAAGACACCAGAAAACCTACAAGTAAATGAAGATATGGAGTGTTCAGAAAATACACTGACAGAAAATGAAATTTGCAATACCCGAAAGAATGATGCCAATTTTAACCTGGATACAGTTTGTACATGTATATAAGGATAGTATTAAAATTGTTGAAGTCTTCAAGCAAAGAATAAAGTTTTACTGGTGGTATTTTCATCCATACAATCTTATGCATATGAGAATACAGGCTGGTGTTAATGCCCAAGGAGGATATACAGTGTATTAATATAGGCTCTGAGTACTGTTGATATACCCCTTATTTTGGATCTTGTGCATGTATGTACTTACTTATCTTTTTAAAAATTTTAGTAAAGCATGTCACTGTTTTTCTCCTGATGATGATCCTATCATTATGTGGAGGGAGTTCCCATGGTGTAATGGCAAAAGTGCTGAACTACAGCCTAGAAGTAAGCAAGTTTGAACTCCAGTTGCACTATAACATTCACTTTCAGACTAATGCCCCTTGGGAAAGGTATTGTACTCCTTACTCCCACCCTCAAGCTATGGGTTAAACAGTATCACTACTGTTCTAAAAGGATGGCTTTGGCATTAAATAACCCACAAATGTTCATATGCCATTAAACAAAGAAACCAAACCAAACCTATCATAATGTAACAAAATCTCTCATCAAATGCTTCAGAACGATCAGTGCTTTCACCACCTTCATCACCATCTAGAAATTATCTTAAATCCCAATTAGATTTACTGCTAAAGTATGTATTTACCTAACTCCTCCTTCATAGGAAGGATGTGACACAACATCAATTTTTTAGCAGAGTAAAGCTGGTTTGAATTCAAGGCTAAAGAAACCAGTCTGTCCTACTATTTACCCATAGCTGGGAGGAAGAGGGAGTAGAGGAAGGCAGGAATCCATCTATTCTCACTTCCTCCCAGCTGTTGAATGAATTCATGTTGCAAAGTGAAGCACAAACAGCCTTATCCAGGATTTTGAACTCAATTCATCAATTCCATTTCCTACAAGGATAAACATTACACTGAATGTAAAAATAAGATAATCTAAAAACAGAGTTTATTCAATAAATTGTGTGAAAATAAAGAACTGTTGAACATACATATTTGTAAGTGGGTACACAGTGGAATATTTGAGAAAAGTTAAAGACTAAAACATATATAAACAGAAAAACATGAGCTAACAAAACTTCAGATGAATTCTTAAAATCATAGCAGAAAAAGTCTCTAGAGATCCCACAATGCATTCCAGTAAATAAAAACTGAGATATTTCTTCAGCTACTTTAGGATAATCATGTCTTTTATTGCCTTTATCAACATCTTGAAATTGTCTTTTTTAGTCAGCTTTGCTAAGTCTAACACACAGGCATCAGGTTGCCTACAGTACCTGGTGTTTCTAATTGATCATCCATCTATGTGGTAGTACCTGATTGGGTCTTATCTATGGGTCAAAAATAACAAACTGTGCGAACAAATGACTGATATTAAATTGTGACTGTTATAGAGCAATACTTGAAACCATTTAAACATGTACAAAGAATGTTATCTACAAAATGTGTATACAAATCATATATATATTTAATATAAATGTATAATGAGGATTTAGCATTAAATAACCTTCAATGGTTGATATGCCATAAAACCAAGCCTCTATGTACTGAACAAGCTCATTATTTCTGATCTGTGAGTATCTATCAGAAACTCATACTTTCAATATAATTTGACTGTAATTCAAAAAACAAAAACGTTTAACTTACATTTGGCACAAGGCTGAAAGTATGGTGCACCTTGTGAGAATCTAACTCATTACTCAGTAGCAATGAATCTCTGAGATTAGCTTGCTGACCATTACCAGGATGAAGTGTTCCAAGTTGTTAGATATCTTATCTAATTCATAGTCAAAATTTGCAAAACACATTGTGACATTCCTCAGAAGTATTTTTTAATGACATTTCTTCATGTTATTTTTAAATGCTAGGAAGTTGTCTATTAACCATAATGTAAATCACATTTACCAGCAGGATATATAAATATCACCACCTTATGAAAATATGCAAAAGTAGAATCTGTTTTTTTTTAAGTCATTGTAAAACTCAGTTGAATAGAAAAATTAATCTTTTAAACTAAAGTGATATCATTATTAATATTATTATCATTTTTTAAAATCTTGTGGCTGAAGTCTGGAGATTTTTTAATTCAAAAATAATTTAATCAATCTTTTCTTTTGTCAAAGTATAAGTCACACAAAGATGTTATTAAAATTGGCTTCTGAATTTTAAACAAAAACTCAGAGTCCAATTTGTTTAAATGGAAGACAATGTTTTTTTAAAGATTTTGTTCATATGAAAAAACTAAATTGTAATAAAAACTACCATATGCTTTACATGAACTTTTACATTGATATTTAAAAAAAAACAAATATATAATAAGTACATTTACATTCATATTAACTGACACCTACAATTAAATATCAAAAAACATTTTCTACATACTAACTTTGGCGATCTAATGGGAAATTCAAGTTTTAATATTATTCCATTATTAAAAAAATTTACAAAATGATTCTTGGTACATTTGTATGTCAAGTTGGGCTACTCTGGTCACAACAATGTCAGCAATCTGTTGAGGATTACCCAGTAACTAGCGAGAGTGAGTCACATTAAAAAGGTTAATGTTCCAAACACAGTTCTCAGAAAGTGGTTGGAGATATAAGAGTGTCAGGCCAGAGAAAAAAGAATTTCAAATATGAGAAGTTGTTTTGTCCTAACTTATCTTTAAAAAAAAGGAAAATTAATAATTTAAGTATCTTTACACTGTATTAAGTAGAAGATATCAAAATATTCACACACACACACATATATATAAAATACTTGGATGCATATAATAATGATCTTTATAATGTGACTATTCTTACTTTCTTGTTGGTATTAATGTTACTTAAGGAAAATTCAAACACAAAACAAATATTTGTTTATACAAACATTATTTAAACTCTTTCAGTTGATATTTTAAAAGATTCTGTTATAAATATTTAATCAGTTCATCACTGATTTCTTCTCTCACTAATAAAACTTATTGTTTTTAACAGTTTCTTTGCCTTACTACTCCTCTACTCTTTTTGAAGTTTTTCGACTCAGTCTAAACAATTTGTATTACCACTGCTTACCAAATATTTAATGGAGGCTTTATGTCACCTAAAAAAGGAACTCCAATGTAATGACCTGGAAATGACTTCAATATCATCAGGTTCTGATGGTAGAACCGCAAGTATCATTAAAAAAGAGAAACTGGAAGGTAAACAAAATGTCCTGTACTAGAAACTGAATAGGCATAAGTGTAGGCCCTATATTCTGGGTACAGAGACCCACTCACAGACCAGCAGAGAAGGTGACAACACTCATGCAAAGCAAATTCAGTGAATGAGGAAGGTTCTACCAGGGGTTAGAATTAACAGTGTACAGAAATTTTCTTTTATCCACATAACTGCCCTGAATATCCTGGATCTGTACCCTCAACAAGCCTCTGAAAATAAAGTCCTACAATCATTTAGAAAATTTGGTATCACTATTTCTTTCCTATTATGAGGTGATCACTAATCACCAGAAAATGATCACCCCTCCCAACACTGTTTGCATTTCATTGTGGACAATGCAACAAAGCAGATAGCAATAATGACCAATTTTAAAGATAATCTCTAAGCGTAGTTGTCTGCCATTTCTGAACCTATGCAGTATTCAAAATTTGGTGAGGTTTGGTGATTTGGTTTTGTGGCATATCAACTCTTGATGGTCATTTAATGCCAAATCCTATTTATACATATATATTTTTAAGCAAATAGTTTGTTGGTAACATTATTTTTAAAACAAGTTAGAGCTCATTTATTTGTACATAGTTTAATTAATTTTAAATATTGTTAACACTGATAATTCTATTTGATATTAATCATTCATTTGCATACAGTTTCAAGTATTGCTATTTAACACTAAGAATTCTATTCCTAATAGAAACAATTTGTACACATTTGTGTAACACATTCAAGTAACTAATGATAATAATTCTTAGCAAATGATTGAACAGTCCTATTTGATTCAAAGATGTAATCCTAACAGGTACTACCACTTTCAGTCAGAGTGGACCTGAGAGTAATGGTAATGAAAGAGTACTTGACATTCCCCAAACTTAAAGATTAGAGCCTCACCACTAAAGGGAATTTGGTATCCTATCCAGGATACTGTTCAAAATTTAAATTTACTTATTTGTTTGTTCCTATTTCCGAAAGCTCATAACTTGAAGTAAATTGTCAAAATCAGTTGTAGGCAAACACCTATAAAAAAAGCCTACGGGCTAGATGCAGCCAGTTGTGCTTTCTGAATAGCCTGTTTAAGACTTAAAATTTTTATCAAAAAGATATTTTTATCAAAGAGAAAAAAAAATTAACTTTTCCTTATTATTAAGGCAGAAGCTATTGTCAATGATCTTTTGTAGTGAAAATGGTTGAGATACCTTCAATGTAAAATTAACTTAAATCTTTTAGTAGTGTGGCCCCCTAATGATGAACCATGTCTTATGTGGCCCACCTAATGATGAGCCATGTCCCATGCAGCCCACCTGATGATGAGCCATGTCTCATGCAGCCCACCTGATGATGAGCCATGTTCCATGAAGCCTACCCAATGATGAGCCTTGTCTTATGCCGTCCACATAATACGAGCCATGTCTTATATGGCCTGCTTGATAATGAGCCATGTCAGATGCAGCCTACATCTAGTCTAAGTAAATTAGAGAATAACAATTCATTAATCTAATAACAAAAACTAAAATAAAATGCCATTTTCTCTTTGCCTTTAGCTTGGCACAAACAACAAATTTGTGAATCAAAATGTCATTTTTTATATAATTATGATTCTATGTTTAGTAATGATTTTTGACTGCTGTCGTATGGTGCCAACATAAAACCAAAGCAAACAGCAATTCTTTTTTTTTAAGCTCCTGCCTGTTTAGAATATTTGGGAGGAGGACACAAGATATGATGGAAAGTGACATATGTCTGTCAACCAATTAAAATAAAGGGTACTTGTCTCCATTCTAGTCTGGTTGGTAAGGCCTTGAAATGGTTGTTCTACTCAAGGGTGGCCTAAACGAAAACCAAAGATATCCCCATTCTGCCAAGTAAAATGTAAATGTGTCAGTATATTTGCTACTTGTTGATTGCAGAAGTTTGACTTCCCCAGTAAAAAAAATGGGTAATGACTTTTTTTAATATTCAATTGTAGAGATTAATATTTCATTTTGCTAAAGATAATGAATTGACATTTGAATGTTAGCTTACATTCACTTAGACAATTTTTTAAGTGAATATTTGAATGTTATATCATATTTTTCTTTTATACAACCAGAATTTTCTATAAATTTTATAGATATTATTTATAATCTTCATCTATTGTCACAGTATGTCAACAATATTGTTATAACCCACTTGATTTCTCCTTGGGGATTTGGTATGTATCATGCTAAGTTGCTAGGTTTTACTGAGCTTAGTCTGTCTACCCACCCTTAGAGATAGTTTGGTTTGGTTTAGTTTTTCGTTTAATGGCATATCACACTTCATGGGTTATTTAATTCCAAAGCTATCATTATAGAAAAACAGTAATGGTACAATTTAATCCATAGCTGGGGGGATAGATAAGGGGTTCCTATTTTTCCCTTGATAAATACAGTGTCACAGTCCAGCACATTAGTCATTATACCACAATGACTCCTTTGTATAGCTAGGGTAAGTTAAGTGAAACCTCTACCACAACTATCTCCATTTACTACAATGATCAGCAAGCAAAAAGGGTTCAAAAAATGAATTCTTAGCCTACTAGTAAAGACACTTATCCCAGTTCTCCACCACACTCTCTCACTTTCAGTAAAATCATCATCATGTTGATAACATGAATTCCTTTGTTCATCTTACTTGTATCGTTTGGGAGATGGGAGGTAAGTAGCTATATAATTGCTGTTTTGTGAGATGCTGCATCCAGGACTTTTTCAGAACAGCATACAGCATCCAAGCATTTTGTTAAAGTTCAAGTAGTGCAACCATACAGTAATACTGATACAGCTACAACTTGAGAGAATTCCCATTTTATTTACTACAGCAATATTGAAGTTCAATTGTTAAACACTTGGATACATGCTGTAGAGCAGTACCAAAACATTATGATTATAATCAGATTTTTCCTTCTCCTAGTCTGGTTGCCTAACCAAGGCTAACAAACTCAGTTTGCTCTACTATTTATCCAGCTGGGAGAAAAGATGAATTCGTGTCTTTCCAAAAAAATATTAGCATGAAAAAATGCAGTCAGCCTCATCCAGGATCAACAGATGGTAAGTCATTAAACCAAATAACCTAACATAATGTATATCAATAATGTTCATCCATCAATTCAACGACAACCATTAACTCGGCTAAAACTTAGCAAATTAATAACACAGATAATTTGTTTATAATGATGAAAGTTTGTATAGAGCCAGCCAAAGCTTTTCGATGAGCTGATAACAGAAGAATGGTTCAGTGGGGAGGCAGGTATACCACAAATTCTTCAAACACCGCTCCTCTGGTTTTGAATTGAGACTTACCTTTTAGACCAACTGCTCTACCAAAACTAAAGAGTTTCTTATACTATTTTGCACATAGCTGGGAAGACAAGAGACAAATACATCAACAAATTAAAATGCAAACTGCCTCATCCAAAATATGAACTTAGCACACCAAGTTCATTTTCTCTGATGGTAATGATTATGCTAACCAAGCCTCTACAACAACAACAACAACAACAAAATGGCTTTTCTTTGGGACCTCAATGCTAGAGCACTCACTATATAAAAGTGCCAGAAAACACAGGACATGCTGAAAAAGAGTATCAACATAATTATTTAAAAGAAAATGAAATATGTCAATAAATTATTTCTGTAACACAGGGCAGTGCTGGAGTTAAGAAATTATCTATTCAGTGAGTTCTTTCTGAATTCTAAAATTAGATAGCGTTCTCATTAAGATTCAAGATTTAGACAGAGTTCATAGGAGCACATGTCACATAAACATTTAGATATTGTAATTAAAACTTTAAACACTATTCTTTATTCTATTCTAAAGCCACTGTTGGTTGAAAATGCTGGCCCTAATTGACTCCTACATCAGGCAATCCAACATATTTTGAACTTTTTCTAGTTTATTAATATGGCTCATTAAAAGTTTTTTTTAAAAAAGGAATGCTGACTGCTGTAAGATAAAGTTAAATCAAAAAAATTAATTATAAAAAAAAGATTGGAAAAAAATATGAAAGAAAGAAAATTAAAGTCAGTGAAGTAAAATGTTCACATACCTCCTGAGCTCCTCCAGTTGGTGTACATGTTGTCATGACCTGCCAAAACAAAGAAAATTTGTTATTAAATAAGTTGACACTTTCTGAAATATCTAATAAAATGTAGACAATGATAGATGTCATGTAATAGTAAAAGAAAAAAAAAAACACATAGAAAAGAACAACTTGAATATCGTTTAAAAGTTCTTGATTATCAATTGATTTTTTATATAAAACTAATTTTTTTCTTACTTTTAAAAAACTTATTAATTCTGTGAGGGTGGATTATTGAGGCTATATAACTTGGAGCTAAATTGTTATAAAAAATGTTTACTGCATAATCTACATGATTAATATTTATCACTGATTTAAATATATTAATAAAAGAGATTGTCTTAAAAAATAAATATTAGGTTTAAAAAATAACAGCCAATTTTACATTCAAATGTGTAATGAAATTTATTTTATTTTCCTAACAACCTAATATTTATTGTATGAATGAAGGTTTTTCTTTATTAGGCTATAGACATATTGATTTATCTATCAATGAATTCTTGATTGTTCATTGTCATTTTTTTCTTTATTCTCTCTTTGAACACCATAAAATTGTTAAAGAATGTGCACTGAATAGACTAATAAAAATATCTTGATATTTAAAAAAAAATTTTTTTGGTCACAAAGGGAAAAATGCCAATGAATGACAGAGTGATAGGTTTTTTTTTTGCACTTTCAATGAGACTGCAAAAGAGGAAAAAGGAAAAATACAAAATTAAAAAAAAAAAGGAATTAAGAAAAAAACACTTGAAAATAAAAGCAGTCATTGCTATTGTCTTTATTGTTGATTTTTGTACAAAGTAAAAGAAAGAAAAAAAGAAAAAGGAAAGTAATTAAATGGAAGAGTATTTGTGCTTGTTTGCAAGTAATAAGCTTGCCTGTATGCTAATAGAACCGAATTCCTCACTTTCACTTTTCATTATGATAAGCTAACAAGTCCCCTGTTGTAAAATCAATGATTGACTCATGGGTCTTTTATGTGTGAAATGTTAGGGTGGGAGGCACCCTGGGAAGGAAGAAGTGAGAACAGTAGCAGTGGTATTCAAATGACTAAAGAGCTTTGTGGACAAGTCTGGCTCAGGTCCAGGGACAAAAGGTCAAGCCAGGTACTTGGACTAGTCTGTTGATTCTCCTCTTGAAGAGAAGTATGGTCTAAAGACCATCCATTGCACTTACAAGTTGTCAGAAAGCATTAAAGTAGCTTTTCATGTTCATTTAACTCTAAGCAGCAGGAGGTTTTTGAGGAACAATGTTTTATGCATCATATTCATCAGTGCATCATTTTAATACTAAATAGTTGATATAGTACTTTAGATTTTACAAGAACAGCTGGTAGATGAATTAATTGATTGGTATGGGATATTAAAAAGGAAGCATATTACACATCTGATGATTCGTTCCCTTTAGTTGTTTAATGACATATCAACCCCTTATGGGTTATTTAATTTGAGTCATTTGTATATATTTAGTTGTAATCATAATATTTTCAATGTTCAATACATTTTTTAAACTACATTTTGTCTATAATGAATAAAAATTAATAGGCTTGGTTTCATTTCTTTGTTTGATGGTATATCAACTTTTGTGGGTTATTTTATGCCAAGGTCATCCTAGTAGAAGAACAGTAGTGGTATTATTTAATCCATAGCTTAGGGGATAAGAGAGTCCATACCTTTCCAAAAAGCATTAGTATGAAGTAAATGAAATAGCAATACTGGAATTTGAACTCATTTACTGAGATGTCACAGTCCAGTATATTAGGTAATATGCCATGGGGACTCCCTACCTTTAAAAATTGATAATAATACAGTTAGTCATTTTTCATTGTGAGATCTAAAGTAAAACAAGAAAACAAAGTTAATAAGTTTAAAATAGCTACTTATCCAAAAGTTATAGATTCTTTATTGAGCATTGTTATTCCTTTTCATTGAGACTGCCATTTACTATAAATAGTATCAATTTAAAGAAAAAGAATTCAAAGTTCTATTTTTTTGTGGGGAGGGGGAGTCCAATTGCCCATATATTATTTTTCTTAGGTTTGAGCAAATGTTTCCAGCAAAAAATTTGTTTCTAACTGTCTATTCTGACGAGTTTTCAAAAACAATGAATTTTTGCACACACCAAATAAATTTTGATGTTATTGAAAGCAAAGAAAGTGACATTGTAAGATTTCTACTGATAATCATCAGAGGCACCTTGTGTGATTATCAAACAAGGCTATGAGCTTGATTCTCAATGGGTGCCCTACACTTTTGATCCCAACTAGGTTAAACTTAGTAAATGACTTAATAATCCCCAGGATAACTGATTAAAATTTAGATTTGAACCAAATAACATGAGGATTTTAAAAAGTTCTCAGCCCAACAAAAAAAAGGATTTTTTTTTCTTTTTGATGTTCTAATTGATATTTTGGAAGAATTAAAGGACCAAGAAACAATGTATGTCAAACTGCAGGATAAATATGTGGAATAGAATGTGTGCTTCATGGCTCTAAACTTTTCTCTTCTTGGTCAGACCAAGAACTTTTCAGCACCCCTCATCATATATATATATATATATATATATATATATATATATATATGAAATGATTAAAATCTATTACTTAAAGCATTTTTAATTTTTATAGTGCTCAATGCTTGAAAATGCAAAGCAATATCAATATTTTTCAAGTATAAAAAAGATAATCATAAAACAGGATAAAAACTCACGACTCAGAGTTTTATATAGTTAATCCTCAGGTGAGCTGGTATTCAACACATCTATGTATAAATAAGAGTACAGACTGGGCTCTTTAATCTTACTATGGCAACCATTCTAGGAGAAGGAAAACTCTGAATTCAAACCTGTTAAACTCTGATAAAAAATTGACCAAGGGTTGCATCCTGTTCATGTGAAGGGGTTGGGTACACATATATAAGTACTATTTACTAATAGATTATGCTATTTGTTATGCTTATTTTGAGTATATTTTTAAAGAAAAAAGGTTCCTTGAAATCCTAAAAACGTTGTATCAACAATATAAAACAAGTAAAACAGTACAGACCCTTTGAAGAATCATCCAGTAGATAGCTGAGAATAATATTTAGAAAACCTTATAAATTGGCTAATTGTTCTACTGCACGCACACAAACACTCAATAAAGCAAAGTAAATTCAGTCATAAATGCTCCATTTTGAATATTGCCTGATATAAAGATTTATGTATGGGAAAAAACCCTAACAAAGCTTTATAGTTTCCTGAACTATATATTTTTTCAGCATGACAATCCAATTCCACTCTGGGTCCTTACTCTTCCTCCTCATTTCCAAAGCAATGACCCTCCTTCAGTTTCCTATAACCACTGCCAATAAAAACCAACCAGTTAAAAACCTTCTCTATTGCTAACTTGTAAACTTTCTTCTTAAGAAATACCAAGAGATAAAAGAAATAAAAATAACTTTGTAGAATATACAAGTAAAGCTACTGATTAATACAAGCTCATTTTTCAGTTTAACTTGTCTTTCTTTTTTCCCTCTTACTTTAGAGCTATGGCTCCTTCTAATCCTGAATCTTCAAAAAACATAACATTATGCTTAATAATTCAATTGATTGTCCACTTGAAACACATTTATCTTTTGATGTATTGAATGAAAGCAATTTGATTTCATATGGATAGTCTCATGACTCAGGTAATGACTTTCAATGATGTAATATTCAGCAAGCAGGAATCAAAAGGAATGTCTCTTTTTTAATTACATTTGCTTAAAGGCCACCTTCAGCAGTCATTAAGTTGATATTGAGTCACATACTATTTAGTGAATTCATATCATAATTATTGCAAATAATATATAAATAAATAAAATAAGGTACATTTGATAGGGGTGGTTTGGTTGGTTTGATTTATGATAAGTCAACCCTCAGGTTATTTTATGTCAAGAAGTCTTTTTGCTATTACATGGTTTCAAGTAACAATTCCAGTATGATAATAATCATTTGTTTACACACAGTTATATTGTTTCAAGTATTTCTATCTGATACTTATAATTTCTACACAACTATATAGTTTCAAGTATTCCTATCTAGCACTAATAATTTCAATACAATTATATGGTTTCAAGTATTTCAAGTAATCATCTGGTATCAAGTAACTAATGAAAATTATTTGTAAACAATTATAACTTCAAGTATTCTTAATATGAGTAATTCATACACAATTATATGGTTTCAAATAATTATTCCTATTTGATGATAATCATTTGTTGGCATACAGTTATATGGTTTCAAGTATTCCTATGTAATACAAATAATTTTCTAATAGATCTACATGATCCATAGATAGGGCCCTAACAATAACTACCATTCCAGCTCAGAGTAAACCTGGGAATAATATTAAGATGGGATGATTTCATACTCTCCAGAGCTCAAATTGGAGCCTCAACACTTGATCTTTTGCTCTATTAAGATACATAAGTATTCTTCAAACTATGAAAAAAGCCATAATTTTTCTATACAGAACATTTTCTGTAGGGGTGAAGCCCAAGACATGCAGGTGTTCAAACAGTCATATATTTTGTCAAAGTGTCAACAATTTAGGTTTTTAGTAAGAAGCAGCTGTCTGACTGTGTTTCTAGGCCATGGGTTGTATCAAAATGAGTCTGACCAATTGGACAATTCAAAGACACTTAAAATTAGCACTGCTGTATCAACTGAATTCTGAAGTTATTAAACATTCAGTTATGAAGTAGAGACAACATCCTTTGATCACATGCAACTTTGAAGTGTATACACGTCTTTATATGACAAACTTTATATATATATATATATATATATATATATATATATATATATATATATATATATATACAAGGGTTGTTCAAAAAGTCATAAGACTCACACAGAAAGAAAAGCCATAGCTGAACATTTTTAACTGAGATCTTGGAAATGAGCAAGTTATCTGCAAGTTAGGTTCAAAGAATGCTGATACCAGCACACAAGCTGAAAAGGGTGAACATTTCAAGGTCACTTCTAACTTTCAGATTCCTTCTGGGTGAAGCTAAGAACTTTCTGAATGACCCTCACATATACACACATGTAACAAAACAGTCTGTTGATGATAATATATATGCTCCCCTTCTGGGGGTTGAGCACACTGGCAAAGGAATTAACAGCTGCCACCTGCACACTACAAAGCTCTTCTAATGAATTGAGCACTCTGGTATCTGATAGTGCAAAATATAAACAAATGAAAGCTAATACAAAATGCGTCATAATTCCCAAGCTGATGTAGGTTGTTGGAATGGTTGAATGGTAAGATACCAAGTCTAACGTAAAGTTAGGTGGGTTTCGATCCCAGCTTGAAATGTCCTAGCCACACTGAAGAGTTGTGATACAACAAAACAGTCTGTCTGTGGATAACTATATATCTATATATATGCACATGTACATAGGGTATTCATAAAATCCTGCAGCAATTTCAAAATCTAATAATTCATGCTGTATAAATGATTAAATCATTTTAGAAAAAACATAAAAGTAAATCTGAAAAACATTTTTAATTTTTAGAAGAAACTACATGAAACACATCTTTAGTAATTCAATGCATTGATTATAGAATATATTTACTGAGTTCAAGAATCAGCTTGAAAATGTATTAACAATGACAGAAATACTGAAGAACATCATGAGTAAAACTTTTAGTATTGAATTTTCATGTTTTTACTAAATGTTTCTATCATTTGTACAAATTGAATTATCAAATGTTGAAACTAGTTCAGGACTTTATGAATACACTCTATATAAAGACATATATTGAAGTATATCTGATATTTACTACTAATATGATTTAAATTATATATACATTGACTTACATTCAAGTCTCACTGAAAACAACAGTTTCCACTAAATCACAGATAAAATAAGCAGTAATGAGCCTTAGATGGGTGACAACTTAAAAACAACAGATACTGTTAACAACTTGGGGCCTGTGGGCTAGACTAAGCAAAGCTTAGTAAATAACTAAATTTATATATATATATATATATATAAATTTAGTTATTCACTAAGCTTATGAAGGAACATATATATTTATATAAAATTGTATATGTTACTTCTTTAGCATTATCAAGGGTCCCCAGCCTTTTCAGTCTGAGGATCACAAATCTTAACTCAGGAAGGTCCAAGGTCACAATTTTAAAAAAGACAGAAAAATAACAGCAAAATTCACAAGGTAACAATTATAATTTATCAATGCAATATTTGATGTCTGCAATCACCAAAAGATGTAATATCAGGGTTAAATGAAGAAGTTGTTAGAAGGCGCATATCTGACAAGTGATGATTTGACAGTTGTGAATGCTGTATACTCTTGGTATGTTTTATTTTGGAGAACACCTGTTCACAGTGTTATGTAATACCAAACATGCTCACTACTCTCTGGTAGTGAATGACAAGGTTGTATATATTCTAATGTGCATACATATAGCAATGGATGCAATCACAGTCAGACATACCTCCTAGTCCACTCTGATCTAGAGTGATAGTCTTTGTTAGGATCTGATTAAGCACAAAATGAACATGACAAGCTGAGTTTAAATTCTGGATGAGGCTGTTTGCATTTTACTTTATGGTAATGCTCTTGGGAAAGATATGAATCTTTCTCTTCTTCCACTGCCTATGGGTAAAATAGTAAGGGAGACTGGGCTTTTTAGCTTTGGTAGGGCAACCAGTCGAGAAGAAGGAAAATCTCTGAATTCAGAACCTGAGGAATTTTGTTCAGGATAATCTGTGACACGTTGGTGCACCATTCTTCTGTTATCAGCTCATCCAAAAAGTTTAGCTGATCCTACACAAACCTTCACCACTTTAAACAAATCATTTGTGTAAGCAGTCTCATGGTTCAAATCTGTTGGGTTCTCATATCATACACAATGGAGGAGCTACTACTATTTATATACCACCGTATATATTCTCATGTAGATACATATAGAGATGGATGCATTCACAGATAGACTACTTCCAGGTCCACTCTGACTTAGAGTAGTAGTAGTAGTAGTAGTACTTTTTAGGATCTCACCTATGAGTCAAATACACTTGGTTGAGATAATATTTTGATGATTTTGAACTGCATTAATATACTGGCTCTTATTGATATTGCAACTATGTTTAAAATGATTGTGAAGACACATTTTTGTCCCATATATAATTGGAGAGAATAATTGCTTTACAGCATAAGATAAGACAAAGATTGACATACTATAAAACTAACAATCTCTACAATTGCATTCACACACATGCACGTGTATGAATGAAAAAAAATGCATAGATATATGAGTGAAAAAACATGTATTGGTGTATGAGTGGATAAACAAGACAGTATTTGCTGATGGATAGGATTCATGTTTATAAATTTTTAAAAAAAATAACCTATACAAATATTACACACTGTATCTACTTGTGAATTGAATTACCACGACCAGAAAATTTGGCGAACACCTGCATGTGATTTACGGAAACACTGGACAGCTGTTTTGACCTTATTAGGTCTCATCAGCAGTATACACAGAATGCAGAGCTAAACTCTACCACTGAACTATCAGTCCATATTGCACACAAGTGATGCCAAATTAACTAGTCATTTTTAATTATTATAACCTCAAGGGCAAGGATATAGATGTACCTTTTTTTTGGTGGGGGCATCAGATTTTTTGGTCATGGTAATTCAATTCACAATTTAATCTCGCTACTTAAAAAAAGCAAAAGAAAAAGGTGGCCCTGGAGGTGACCTGTGTCCTCTGTGAAGAGTACGGATGTAACTTGTAAGACACATTCCAGTTAACTGGCTGCGCAATTACCATAACTAGTTAATTTGGTCATTGTTAATACATTTCAATAAGAGCAATATTTTCCTTTATTTTTCAGTTTTTAAATTTCCAAAGAAAGGCTTGGTACAGAACCAGGGATTTTACTCTGTTTTACAAAAGATAAGAAGAATTTATTTCTTGAGGGAATTATCTTTTAAATGTATAAAAATCAATTCCTTGCGCTTTGTATAAGTAAACCGATTCATTAAATTAATTATGGCAGAAAGGTGTTCACACTAGAAAAAAATGTTGTCAATGGAAACTTCTTTTAATAAAAACTATTTGAAAAAAAGAAAAAATTACCAATACAAACGTTTTATTTCCTTTTCCAAAGTAAGGACTTGATATGGAGCCAGGCTTTTCACTTTGTTTTAAAAAGAAGTAAAAAAATATTTCTCCGTGGATTTATCTTATAAATGAATAAAAACTAATTTCTTGCACTTTGTATATGTAAACCAATTCATCAAATTAATTAAAAGGTAGATGGAGGAGGGCACTCACTACAAAAAAAAATGATTTTGATAAAAATTTTTAATAGAAAATTCTTTTGAAAAAAGCTTATTAAAAATCAACTAATTAGCTGATTTTTAGAAGATTTTTAAAATCTCTTTTTTTTTCATAAGAAAAATTTGAATAGAAATTTGTAAATACCTACAATACACATACAAACAAATAAGCATATATGTGTTTGAATGATGAAAGATATATAAATTGATGATTGCTAAATATATAGAAGCACATTTTGATTGCTAAATAAATAGAAGCACACTTTGTGATGCCTGTTCAAGTGTATTTGACCATTACTATGTTTTATGACATTTCAGATACACTTAAGGGGGAAAAAAAGTCACTTACTCATGTACCTAATCTGTAGCAGACTTTCTGGGTTATGAGGTGGGTAGATATATTTTGTAGAAATGTGGTGATGAGTGTGTGAGTTGGTTGATATTTAATTTGTATGCAAGCTGAGACTAACATGTTCCATGTTAGGCAATATCCTGTTTTTGCCTCAAATTAAAAGGAAGATATCACTCACATTTAATTAAACAAGATTTTTTTTCTAATGCAAATGATATTAATTTTAACTATCTTCAATGTAACAAAAATATAAGATGAAATGAATCTTCAATATAATTGGAGAGTATGTTGATGTATTCAGACCAGTTTTCTTATTTTAGTTGTTATATGTGGACACCTCACATGGCATAATGGTTAGCAAACTATTAGTAGTGAGTTTGTTTCTCATTGGGCGCACTTTCTGGCCTTGCATCATAGCTAAGCTTAGTAAATAACTATATCTTCTACCTTTTTCAAGTTTTTTCATAGTTGGTAACCTTCTGTTTTTTTTCTTTTCATACCATTTTATTTGGACATATTTAATGAGCATGAATGTATGTATTTACTAAGCCCTTGTGTCTCCCTATTGCACAAAAAGAGTTATGATAAGGGACATTCTTTGATACTGATGAGAGGCCAAAGGCAAAATGAAAGAGCTAGAATTTTTTTTCTTCTACCTCATATACATGTGGAGGTTCCAAACTATATATATATATATATATATACTCGATTCCATCTATTGCAGGGGTATATAAATACTATATTATATACCTGGAAATGTTAAGAATAGAATAAAAAAATATGTAAACGATGCTAAATCCTCAAATTAAAAGTAATTTATCAACTTACATAAATCATGGATAAATATGAATTTTTTTATTTGAAAATATAAAGTAAAAGTGTACTTGTTCACATACCTATTTACCTATCTCATACTTTTGTATCTTTTAGAACTCAGGTTATAAGTTATACAACAGTCTCTAATTCATAAATAAAAGATGAAACATTCTGACTTTACATTTGAGTAAGGTGAATGCTTACTTGAGTGACTAAGTAGCAGAAAAATTAACTTGTAAGTATTTCAATACAGAAATGGCAATATCAAGTCTGGATTAACAAGAATTGTAATTTAAGAAATAAGAAGGAGCAAATTATAATGAATGACACAGTTTCACCTAAAAATAAATAAATTATACAATTAATACTATTTGTCTAAATTTCTAAGATGAAGAGTTGTTATTTATAGATTTCAGATTATTATTCTCATCTTGGTTGATAAACACCACAATATTTCAGCAACTGTATCTTCTGATTTTCTTCAGGTGTATTTTATCATCATAAACTTCAATCTATCCCTTGGAATGAAAAAAGATAGAATAAAGGGCTCAGTTCAAAATTCCCAAAAGGTTAAATGCTGGAGATGCAGCAACCAAAATGTTGATATTAATACTGCTAATGTAAATACAATGGCACCTGATATGGCATGATGTTTAGTAAACTAGACTAATAAGGCATTGTTAGTGAGTTTGTTTCGAACTGGCCAAAGCACCTCTGAAACTCTTTTTTATATATGATGTGAAGCAGCATTATTGTATTTCTTTCAATTCTCTCATTCTTAAATTCTATCCTTGAGATGAATTTTCAGTTTAGGAAATAAGAAAACTATTTGTTGAGTATGGAGAGTACTGTACATGCACAATCCTGTATTTCACAAAAAACATTCCATTCAAAAAGTATTGAGACCAGTTCATTAAATTTTTTTTTCTTTTTAATTTGGCACTGACTTCTCTAGACAGTACTCTAAATGTTGAGACATCACCACATTGTAAGTCGCTTTGCTGTACACAATTCAAAATTTCAAAAGTAAATACACCAATATTTTTTATCATACCTAACATATATATATATATATATATATATATATATATATATATATATATACATATACACACTAAATATAAAAAATAAAAGTGTTAATTACAACTGTTAATATGTTTATATTTTAATTTTTAATCTACAAATAGCTCTATCTTGAATGTTGAACATTGTTACTGAAAAGGCCACAAGGCAAGAGTAAATTGCCTTTATAATTTCTAATATATGCATGTACATACATGTGTGTGTGTGTGTGTGTGTGTGTGTGTGTGTGTGTGTGTGTGTGTGTGTGTGTGTGTGTGTGTGTGTGTGTACGTGTAAGTGCAAAAGTTCCAAGTTTTCTCTTTTGAAAATGAGTCAATGAACACAAGTGAAAATTCCATTTTTTTGTGAAAGATTTTGCACACTAATATGTATGTATGGCTCATAAATTGTGACATAAGTGATTCATTAAATTTTCAGTTTAAAATCGGGATATAAGTTTCCATCATATAATTATGTCAACCCTACTAACTGTACTAATAAATAATAATTCAAAATAATTCATACAAATAAGTTATTCTGGTAAAAAATACTAACTTACATAATCTGTAAACACCATCAAATTGAAATCGACATGTCCAATAAAATATTTGTCACATTTCTGCACATTACTCTCAGTGGTGAGTAGCAGTTTTTAAGCAACAAATTCTATTTGCTTACAAAACTTTGGTAAAGTAGTTTGAGTAGCATAATGATTACTGGCACAGAAATTGGAATTAGCAAGCTAAATTCAAATTCTCACAGAAACTTTTGTGTATTCATTTTTCACTAATCCCCTGAGGAAAAGTACAACAATCTCTTCTCCCCTAACATCAGCTATTGATAAAAGAGTAGGGTAGTCTGAGCTCTTTAGCTTTAGTTGGCAACTAGTCAAGAAGAAAAGAGACTTGACTTTAAAACCAAGAGTGGTATTCCTTGAAATGATTTTTGGAAAGGCAGGAAACCTTCTCTTCTCTTGCCAACTATAGGTAAAATAGTATATCAGGTTGGATGTTCTAGCCTTGGTAGTCTAGGAGAAGGTCAATTCTAAGTTCAAACCTCCTGCCAATGTCATAAGCCAACTTGATTGAGTAAGGCTCATTACTTCCTATTTCTTACAAACCTTGGGGAAAGTCTGAGTCCTACCAAGGGTGATTGCATGTAACTTTCCTCTAATGCTCTTGGGAAAGGTATAGAACCTTCTCTTTTCTGCCCAGCTATGGTTAAAATAGTTAGACAGGCTAGTCATTCCAGCTATGGTAGAGCAACCAATATAAGAGAAAAAGAATTCTAAATTCATACTGTCTTTGAATATGTTATAGGCCATTGTTGCAGGTTAAAACCCATTATCCTCCGGGGGTGTCCTCGTGGTGTAATGGTTAAAGCGATGGACTGCGGAATCGTAGTAAGCGAGTTTGTACTCCAGTCGCGCTATTATGTTCACTTTCGGGCAAATACCCTTGGGAAAGGTATGAACCCCCTTATCCTCCCAGCTATGGGTTAAATAGTACCACTACTGTTCTTCTAGGAGAATGGCTTTGGCATTAAATAACCTACAAAGGTTGATATGCCATTAAACAAAGAAACCAAACCAACCAACCATTATCCTCCATCTCCAACAGATTTTGAAGAAAGCTTGAGTTCAGCAGTGGACTCAGAAAAAGGTTAATGATGGGGAGGATAAAAAGTCACATTTCATATCTTATGGGTAGATCAACCTCAGGTTTCAAAAAGATTTTTTAAAGGTAGATCAATCTCTGGTTAACTCCTGGTATTAAAGAGATTTTTTAAAAGTTTAACTTGTTGACTTGTATATTGTAATTTAGAATATTCTCTTTTTAATGAGAAATTTTCCTTTTATTTGTTAAATCACCAACCTTTATTCAAGAAATGAGAAAATGATAAGCAAGAAAATTAAATTTTTCAAATTAATCTTCTAAGATAATTGATTACTGTAAATTTGATATTTTTTCTTGGACAATTAAAACTGGAACTAGAGATGCAAACAGAGTTTTTTGGATTCTTCTTCCCTCCTGGGAACAGAGGGAAGAGCAAGTCTTATTTTCAGAGAAGGCAATCAGTTTCAGGTTTTCCTGATAATGAGAAAGATCTTAAATGGAAATGGAATACACAAGAACAATATAAAATCCAAATTGCCAAACTAATTAAAATGGTTTCAATTTTAAGAGCTTGTAATAAAAGCATTTTAAATTAAATTGCAAAAAGACTTTTTGTTTTTTATTAAAAGTTAAGGATTATCATTAAACTTTGTGGTTTAGTACTGAGTTTCTCACACTGTTGTTCTCAGACCCACATTGGTTCCCAAGGCCCAAGTCAGGGGTCTAGGAAAAGAAAATCATTAGGAGATAAAGTAAAAAAAAGTAATTAAATAAAATCAGTTTTCCAGAAGTAAGTTATTTTTATTGCAGCATAATAGAGCTTGGATTAGTGATCCATCCTGGTAGTAATCGCTCAAGTGCTGGATTTCAGCCTGGAAGTGAGTTCAAACTCCAGTCACACTATTACATTTACTTTCAGACTAATACGCCTGGGAAAGATATGAGCTTCCTTACTCCCCCAACCAAAGGTTAAAGAGTGTCACTACTGATCTTTTATAAGGATGGCTTTGGCATTGAATAACCCAGAAACCAGAAACATACATGTGAAAAGACAGAAATAAAGAGACAGAAACAGATAGATGTGAGCAGACAGAAATAGATAGATAGATGGGAACAGGTAGAAATGAATAGATAGATGGGAACAGACAAAAGATATATAGGAATACACTGAGATAGACAATGAATAGAATGATACACATAACATATCGACAAATGAAACTGATAGACATATATAAAAAGAAAAACTTTTAGAGGAGTGAAAGTGGTAGATAGAAAATAAAATGTTGATTTATATATTTTCTACAGAAAAATTTCTGCATTTACAGCTGCTGAGTATGGTAACTTGAATTTTCCAGAGCATAACTCCATCCTAACCTGGTGTGAGTAGTGCACCTTAACTGGATGATGAGAATTATTAGACATAGGAGTCATATTAATAAGCAGAATAAGGTAGTGAATGCAAGAAAAATGGTTGTGAGCTAGATTTGTAGACATGGAGGTGTACCCAGGAATGTTGCTGGGTGGGTTTTTAAATTGGGTCAGTTGGGTTTGCCCACAATTTTTTTTATAAGGAAGGGGAAAAAAGGAGTTGGACAGGCATTTTCTCATAAGATACATTCAGCTTTCTTTTAGATTTTTTTTCTTTTGTGAAGAGTATCCTGGAGAATGAAGAAAATGTTAAGGAAGCTTAATTTTATGATAAATAGAAGATAAAAGAAGAAAATTCACTGAGACTGTTAATCAGAGATTTATAGACACAAAGAAAGTATTTGGGGAAAAAATAAGATAATGAAAGAGGTATATTAGAGTCACAAAATGAATTACATAGATGGGTCATGAATTCCATAGCCTTACAGTTGTTAAGCTGATTTTGGTTTGGAAATTTCATCACTAAATGGAGTACATTAACAATGAAGGAGATTATGTTTAAAATCAGTAGCTTTATATGATAAGTGCTCAATATGCTATTCCAGGTAAAAATGCATTTATGTTAGATATAATGGTCAATCTATATGACTAATATATATCACTGATTGAAGTGTCTTTACAAAGAAGGAGATCATGCTTTGAATAGGTACTCAACACAAGAGATAAAATTCTATAATGTTGAATATTTAAGATTTTCCCTTATCCTTTGCAATCAAAACTGAGTTGGTAATTTATATGATTAATATTCATCATTGCAACCAGTTTGTTATCACACTAGAATTGATTTTCATGATGAAAATATTGCAAGTTCCTTAAACTATAAAAAATAAGTGTTTTTTTTAAATTAACCCTGCAGAGTTATCTATATACCTACATACATGATGGGGCAGAAGTAATAAGCCAATCAACACTGTTGTACAACTCATTATATATAGGATGGTTAAATATGTTTTTGTTAAGTTTAAAAAGACAGTATTGCTTTTTATATAATAAATGTTTGCTTCCTTTTATTATGTCATTAACTAGTCAATTACTTTGGTGGTATGACTGGCATAATGATTAACTTCTGGAAAAGGTATGCATCTATGACTTCTTCCCCCAGTTAAGGGAAGATTGGCTCTCAAGCCATGGTAAGGCAGCTGGTCTAAGCATAGGAAAGAATTCAAAACCTGAGGATTATTGTTTGAAGGAAATGGTATACCATTTTCCTGGAGAGGGGAGTCCCCACAGATTAATGGTTAACATGCTGGACTGCAACATCATATCTAGTGAGTTTAAATTCCAGTCTCACTATTAAGTTCACTAATACCCTTGGGGAAAGGTATAAACCCCCTTCCCTCACCAGCTATTGGTTAAATAGTACCACTACTGTAAGAGTTGGCATTAAATAACTCACAAAGATTTATATGCCATTAAACAAAGAAACCAAATCAAACCAAACCATTCTTCTGTCATCAGTTTATCAAAAAATAGTAATTTTTATACAAGCCATCAACACTATAAACATAACACCTGTATAGTTTATTTGCTAAACTTCCACTTAGTAAATGGTCACCATTGAATCAATGGATGACCATTATTATTATGCATAGCAATAAATCAGTTGACATCTGCTACACAATTGTTAAATAGTTTGAATACCTGCTATAAAACAGTAGTAAAACATTCTTACAAATCAATTTCTAGTGAAATGAGTCTGATCCTCATTGTGAACTTGTAATCAGGATAAACTGGTACAATATTACTATTGTGGTCTCATTATGAAAAAAAAAATTAGTACCAATTTGATTTTTTTTTTGGTTTGTTTTTAACTAAACTCTTTGTGCAATTTTCTTTTTATAAAAAAATATTATATACTATAGCATCTTTTTGATGTCTTCCCAGAATATCACTGGAAAACTTTTTCTCCTTTATTCCAAATAAAAAATAAAATAGTGAAGTTATTTTCATTGGACTGTCACACTAGGACCATAAAATGAAATTAGAACCCTTAATTTTAATGACTAGCTTTTAGAAAAGAAGTTGAAACTGGAGAGACAGCTTCAGTGGTTGGAACCAGTGAAAGAAGGTTGGTTTGGTTTATTTATCAGCATATCAACACTTTATGTTATTTAATGCTGAAATTTGCTACAAATAATTTGCACACTATTATGATTTTACTTAATAATAAAAATAATTTGTTTGCAAACAGTTATATAGTATCAAGAAATCCTGTCTAATAAAATAATTTGTGCACATAAGTTTTCAAGTATTCCAATCTAATACTAAAAATGTTAAATGGATCCATTTGACACAGAGATGAGAACCTTACAGGTACTATCACTCTAGGTCAGAATGAACCCGGGAGCAATAGCAAAGAAGGGTCGATTCTAAACTACCTGAAGCTCCAGAATAAGTACTGCACTACAGGAAACAGTTTAGTATCATACCCAAGACCCCTCCCTTTTCTGGTAGAGGGTCTTACCCCTCCACAGAAGGAATATAAAGAGAATATACAAAAATCAATATCAAAATGAGACCATAACTTTAACATTGTACAACTAAGCTTAATATATATCCACAATTGATACTTACTAAGCTTACCTCATCTGGCACAAATAATCCCATCTCAAAGACCTCAGTGGTCAGGAATAATTATCTGCTTCAGCTATAAAGGCCCACACCTCAGATAACACCTTCCCCATTGCACTAAAAGATGGGAAGGACAGGATCAATCCCTGATAACTGAGATGTTCCACAAAGGGGAATGCCAGTGAAAGTGTATTTTTGGCACCACCTACTTGTTAAATAGATAATATACAAAGACTAGTATTGGTTAATGTTTGACTGAATAATGTCCCCTGAACAAGCAAATTTCTAGTATAACATATTCCTCTGGCATGAAATGATCTTACCACCTACAGAACAAAAATATCTGGCAAAAGAAGTGCCCATCCTGTAAATGACAAGAAAGTCTTGCATCTTGTGTAGGTGTAAAGACATAATAATTCCTGAAATTCCAATCTTAACAGAGACCTTATACCATAAATAGTCTTAGAGATAAGAGGTCAGCACATTTTTGGTCCATGAAGATCTTGAGTTGCAAAAACTGATCTTTGCTATTTCTCAATGAAACTGCTTTTTCTTGTCTTTTTAGAAACTACACAAATGTGAGTAATAAGTACTTGGTATGTTCATTAATGTCTGCTAATGCTCAATGTTGCTTTACTGATAAAAAAAAAAAGAGAACAGAGGTGAAATGATAAAACAGTCACTGGTAAATTTACTAATGTGTATTTCCATGTGATTAGAGATACATGAATATGATAAATGTCTTAACACATCACATTAACCAGTTGTGTTGAATTAGTTATGGATTCATGGTATTACATTTTACTCACTTTCTTATAGAAAATATTACAAATCCTTGATTTTATATATTTTTATTCTTTTAAGATGAAGCATTATTAAATATTACAATTTTTAAAAAAACAAAACTCAATCAACATATTATTCATAACATTTTTATTGAAACTCACTCAAGTTATTACTGATAACATTTTTGAAACAAAGCCATAAGCCATTATTTTATTAAAAAAGAAAATTAAAATATTCTATTAAAACAGCAAGTGTGTAAAAACAATAACAAAAAATAGAGATAAAGTTGAGGATGAGTTATAGGCACTATTTAGACTCTTCTGACATCAATTGTTTTTCTAGCTTAGATAGTAAAGTAGCGGCATAATTGGACATGGGTATAAGTCTTACTGAAAGTTTATCCTTTATTATTGTCTCTGATACAGACTATTTATTGCAGTCATATAAATAACAACTCAATTGAGTTTCAATTTAAAAAGAAAAGCAACTAAACTACTTGTATTTCTAAAATGTATTCTTTTACAATAACAACAGAATTATTCTGTAATGAAACCAAGTTGCATGGCTGATATGTGTGTGTGTGTGTATATATATATATATATATATATATATATATATATATATATATATAAGTCACATAATGTTTTTTTATATAAGTAGATATATGCATGGATTGTGTCTATGTCCATTTGTATATACATGTGTATCATCACAATCCTATGTATCATATGCACCCACACAATTGCAGGTAAAATGCTATTCATCATTTAGCATTTTATTAACCTGGAAAAAGGCCAGTGACTGTATTTCATTTTTTGTAAGCTTTATTAATAGAACACTAGCTTCATAAATAATTTCATTTAATAATAAATCAACATATTTTTTCTTGAGTCCAAAACAAATAAAAAGAGCTACTTTCCTCAAATGATTCAATTTTTGAGCTATGGCCAAAAGCTTTATAGTGTCATTATCAATCACTTGATTCGTTTATTCATTTTTTATACATCATTCAAATCCAAAACTATAAATGGCCCTCGTGTTGGCCTGGTATAATACAAAAGCAAGCAACAGTCCTCTTGAGGATTATATATCATATATTTGACCAATCACTTACAGTCCAGTTCCAATCAATTTTATTTGCTGTTTGGAGGAACACAGAAAAAAGCCCTTCCAAATATCTGTAATCTTTTATAAGATAATGCTTGCTTATTTATATGTTTGTTCAAAAAAAAAAAATCATAGTTACTTTGAGCTTCCTTTGAGATAAAAATAAATTAACATCACCCCAGAAATTTTACCCTTAGAACTCTGCACCCCCAATGTTTATGGATCCCTAGACTCTGGACTGCTGGCTGAAAAATGTAAAATGTAATTTGTTATTTAACAGCCGTACTATGTTAATTATCAACAGTAGCAATGTAGAAAGAAAGTTAATAATAATATTCGATATAAAATAATGAAATAATATTGTTAAGTATAGGCAACAGTGATGCAGAAATGGGGATTCCCTGGCCAGAATCCAGGCTGTCTTGATATATGTACTTCTAGAGAGCAGTACAAATACCAGCTGCCCAGATTCTAAGGATTAAAATCTGACTGTGAATTTCTAAGTTAAAGAAGTATCATTATTATAAATTGATACACTCAGACTAGTATCCTCATCTTGGTTGTTATAATCACAATATTTCAGCTGTTTTACCTTTTGTTGTTCTTTTGGTGCTTGTCATAGTGATCTTTTTCTGGAAGCTTGGACAGTAGATAAAGAATCATTCCTCATGGATTGAATAAAGGACTTGGTTCAAAATCCCCAGAAAGTTACAATAACAAACATCCAAAGAAGATCAGAAGATACAATGGCTGAAGCATTATAATAAGGACACTAGTTTTAGCACATGAGTATATAATAACATTAACAGCATAAAAAAGACATAGGTTAGAAATAGAACTCTTAAGTTTATTTTTTAATTTGTAATAAAAGCCAAAGATGGTGTTGTAATTTGGTTCTTGAGTTTTAAAGAACAGGAAGTACCAATTCTGCCATTATGTAAGGAAAACAGAAGTACCAGTTCCACAAGTTATTTGAATAGATTTAAGGGCTCCTGAATATTTATATGTTTGTGTGTAAATTTGAAACATTCTTTTTAAAGAGTATTTTCATCTTGCTTTGACCAATATCTAAGCCACTGTGTTCTCCAGTGCTTCTGTGACTGAAGGGCAGCTTGCTCCTTTCTCTTTTCATCTGTCAGCTTCAAACCTGAGGCTGATTACATCCATACAGTGGTGCAAGCCATTTCTATGACTAGCTTCCTGATACCAGTAGGGATGATGCATGTCAACTATTAAATGTTGCTCCTTTGAAGTGCATTTCAGAATCCCCAGAATGCATCCGTCTTCAGAAATTTTTTCAAAGAAGACAGCCTTTTGTGGTTGCAAGCTCTCTATCCTTACAATATACCCCACCCATTAACGTGTGTATTCCAGCATCATGGCATTGATGCCCAGCAGATATGCTTTTTCTATCACCTCCTTATTGGAGATGCACTCTTGTTATTTAATATTGAGATTAATATTGAGAACAGGCCAGAACAGAGGGGCTCAGGTGGATCTATAATCTTGAAGGAGCCTATTTCCTCTGATAGAACATATATATATATATTGTGACAAGGAAATATGACACCCTAATACATTCCCCGGATTGAGGTGAAAGGAAGTGGGACACGCTGGCTATCGGACAAGATAGTAGTAAGCAGAATTGGCAGTGGGAGAGGCCATCTCTCTCTCCCACCCTCTCAAACATTACAAGGTGAGATAGGCATGGGAGGACCTTACTCTCTATTAGCCATGTATGTGTCAGTGGAGAGGCAGACCTGTGACCACGATTGGTATTGAGGGAAAAACCGCCAAAAACCAACACATAATTTCTCAAACTACGGAAATAAGTCAGTTGCCATTCATTCATCAAAGGGTGAGGATGCATAAAGAGTGGCCATGTAGTCGTCAGAGGGTGCGGACATATAATGTGTTTCTGTTTATTTCTCAAAGGATGAAGACGCATAAAGAGTTGCCTTTGTTTGTTGAAAAACCAAGAACATAATTTGAGATATGGAAGAAACCCAAATTCCAAAATAATGCTGTGCAGAGAACACAGAGAAAAGAAAAAGAATTCTCCTTTGAATGAACTCAAACTCCAAGGTATGGTGGCCTTGTTAAATGAATACCCAAAGAAAAGACTTATCCACTAGGAAAGAGACAATTTTTAATCTTGATCTTATTTGAAATAAGACATGTATCCTTCTACCAATGTGTTATGGAAACCTAATAATGAGGGGAAAAAGAGAAAAGAATAAACTCCACAGAAACCCAAGTAAGTAACATACAATTTAAGTATATTCAAATTTATCCTGCTGCATTTATACGGATGAAGTGGCTCTGGTAAAATAAAGGAGAAAGAAGAGGGAATATTCCCCCAATGATAAACTTGAGATTTAGAGCACGAGCTCTACCATTAAATCCCGAAGTTTTGCATGTGTCTGGTTGAAGATGGTGCACAGGCAGTGTTCAAGCAAGTTGTTAATATGAAAATAAAGTTGAAGACTACTGTGGACCTATACTTGCTGATCAGGGGAGCCTCTATACTTTGAGCCCTGTACTTATTACAAAGAGTTCTTATCGTTTTTCAATATATTATATAGTGAAGTACCGAGTGTACACTTAAAACAAGGTTATAATCTGGCACACTGAATGACAAATTTGTTTCAGTGGGCATCTTAGGTACCCGTGGGATCTAGGACAATGATCTACTGTGCCTATTGGTAAATCTAGCCCTAAACAAATTCCAGTCAAAGTAGATATACCAATAGCAAGATTTAATTTATCAGAACTTCAATAGTGTGGACACCTACTGTAATAATAACCCCATCTCACAGATCATTTACTACTAAATAGTGAGTTTAATCTTTACTAGACACTCCATACCTCCAGGCACAAGTCAAATTTATGAACACCTTTTTGTAGTGATATGGCTAGCTAGCCATTGTTGAGTAATGAGTGTGACTTGTACTAGAGGCACCATACTTACAGCCTTATGCTAAAGCTCACTTTTATCTTGGTAGGCATCTCCCTTGATGTAATTTGATTTTCAGTGGTTGCCCTATACTTCTGACCTTGCACCAAACTTAGCTAAGCTTAATAAATGACACCTGTATTGTGTCCATGTCACTCATCAATGAAACAAGAGACTTTTTGCGGTCTCGAAATATAAGAGACAGTTCCAGATGAATTCACTTGTTATATTTCTTGATGGCTTTTCTTCCAAATTCAGTTATGTATTTCTACATTAACTCTTTTCAAACAAAGATTTCACAAGTAGCAATAGTTGTCATATTTTTCAGATTTCTTAACTCAACACCCACCGGAATTATTCAGGGGAAAATTTTAGAACTTTTCTTTCATTATCAACATGGAACCTTCAAAATATTTGTATCAATCTTAAATTGTCTATATATCAATATAGACAATTCAAGATTGGTACAAGTATTTATTATTGCAAACTAATGAGGCCTGGCTCATTTAAAAGTAATGTTACCTACAAAATATTCACTTATATATAAACAACATTTGACATTAAATGATCCACAAGAGTTAATATGCTATAAAACACAACTTATGAAAATAACAACTTCATAACCTTTGTGGTAGATATTCATTTACAGTCAGACACAGAAGGTTTACATCCATCATAAACTGACAGACTGAAAAGTGTTTTAGAAATAGGGAAAATAGAACTTGTACTGTTTTCATTCTATAGACTATTTTCCCTAATTTAAAGCATATGTTTCACTCTGAATAACTATAGACTTCTAAGTTCTAAGTTTTTGAAGTTAAAACCATTCAAAATGTCCCAAAGCAACAACAATCTTTCTAAAAGGTATCAAGTTGTTTACATATACAATGGTGCTTATGTTAAATGATTATATAGAAAGGCATTTACTTTCATATTGAATTAATTTCATATCAAATTAATTGCATATTATAAAAACCAAAAAGAAAATAAATATATTCATTTCCATCCTAAGAACTTTGACTGGGTGGTCAAATCAAATTATCTAAGAAAAAAATTATGACTACATTTTGCATACCTATTTACTAAAGGACCAATAACAAAGGAAATCAGTCTTCAAAGAATAAGTAATGTGGATGAAATTGTTATGATCCGAATACTTGTTCATGGGTTGAATTTTGGAGGCCTAATTTATAGGCAGATATTTAGCATCAACCAATAGATGAGTAATAATTTTGTGTAGGTTGAAATTCAAACCTAATAAGAACTAGGAGGGACACTTGGCTTAAAAATTAATTCTATGAATTCATGACTTATAAATGGGTTGGCTTTATGGCATGTCAACCTTTGTTGGGTTATTTTATGCTAAAGTTAAGTTTACAATTATGGTGCCCAATCATTTACAATACAAAATGTATCTTCACAATCATTTTCAACAGGAAAACACTTCATTATCTAAAATAGATCTATTTGACCAGTAAATAGGACTCTAACAGGTACTACCACTCCAAATTAGAGTGTGTCTGAGAATAATGTCAATGAAGAGGTAACTCTACTCTCTCTAAGTTCCAAAAGTGGAATCTCATCACTGGATGCAGTTTAGTGTCATATCAGGACACTCTTTTTGGTAGAGGTCTTACTCTACTGTAGTATGACATTAAATTGCATCCACAGGTGAGGCTCCAGTTTTAAGGAATGTAAAGCCACCACTTTGTACCATTACTCCCAGATCCACTCTGACTCAAAGTGGTAATACTTTTTAGGGTCCCATTCATTAGTCAAATAGATGTTTGAAAATTATTAGTATAAAGTAATACTTTAAAATATAAGTTTACTGACAAATTATTATAATTATTATTTACACCTTTGGGAGTTTTTCACACTAGCATTAGCGGATGGTTTCTCACTGGAATTTGAATGATCTCAAGTCTCCATGACTTTTCATTAATCTGACTGATCTTAGTAATGCAGTAGTTTGGATGGTCTCTACTTGTCCTCTTATTTCCGTGTCTTCCAGTCCCTTTACCAATCTTTTGGGGATTGTCTCAAGTACACCAAACACAATTGGTATCACTGTCGCCTTCATTTTCCATAGTTTTTTTAGTTCTTTAGCAAGGCCTAGGTATTATCTCTTTTAGATTTCTTTTATTTTCAGTCTGTGGTCAACTGGGACAGCAAAGTCCACTATTTGGCAGGTTCCCTTTTTGTGTAGGTTGAAATTCAGCCTTTTTTTGTTTTTTATCACAAGGTCATCTGGATAAGATTAGCTGATCTGTTTGTATCTTAAAATCCCAGAGAAATTTGTGCATCTCATTGTCCAAGACAGACTATGGGTTGTGCATGTACTACTTTCTTGTATGGTTAAATTTCAATTTTTTGTACAACTCTCAGTGGATTATCTTCCCCACCAATTTGTGTCTAATCATATACTCTTTGTGCTAATTTACTGCATTCGCTTATTATATGATTGATCATTTTGTCTATCACCAAATAAACTACAGTTACAATTTTGTTGTGTTTTGTCTATTTTTGCTTAAACATAGTTGGTCCTTATAGCATTGTTTTGTGCTGTTATTAGAAGGGATTCAGTTTCTCTCTTAAAGTTTACCTTTCTTAGCCATGTCCAAGTCATTTCATGTGAGACTTTGCTTGTTTGTCACTTGAAATGTCCATCGAGTTGTTTTTCTTCCCATTTTTGTTTTCTAGTTATTGTTGTTCTGTTGATGCTTGTATTATTTGTGTTTATTATTATTATCATTATTATTAAATAATTTGATTTATTTCTTGGGTTATTTAATAATAAATCCATCCTTGTCCTGGGGAGATAAGAGACTTCATGCAAAGGTATTAGTCAGAAAATGAATGAAATAGCATGACTGGAGTTCAAACTCTTATAATGTTGCAGTCCAGCATGTTAGCCACTGCATCCTTTATTATTAATTAGGAATAGTTAATTGAAACCTTATAACTGTATGCAAATTATTTATATTAAGAATAGTCACTTTTTTAACAAATGATTATCATTAGTTACTTGAAACCATATAATTATTTCCCACCAAAAAAAAAGACTTTGGCATTAAATAACCCAAGATAAACATGCTATAAAATCAACCAAACCAAACCTAATAAATATGTATGTCTATATATATGGTCTAGTGGGTATAGTGTTTGACAATGGCCTAGAAGAGCGGGTTCAATCCCAGGTCGAGTCATACCAAAGACTTAAATGGTACTTGATGCTACCTTGCTTAACACTCAGCATTATAAGGTACAGATCAAGAGTTAAGTGGAGCAATCTAGGAAAGGAGTAGCGCCATCCTCTACACCTTGGTGTAGTAGCTAATGAAAAGGAAACCTTCAGGTCATCCACAACTATGGTCGCCAACTTTCCTTTTCTTCAAACATACAAGGTGCTACAGAAGGTGTGCATGACATAATGGTTATCATCATGAGAAATAGACTCAACAAACCAAGTTCAAATCCTGGCTGAGGCAGTTTGTATTTCTCTTTAAACTAATGCCCTAAGGTATGGATGAATAGTAGTGCAGATAGGGATTTTTAGCCTTGGTAAAGCAGTTATTCTAAGAAATAGGGAAAAACTCTAAATTCAAAATCTGAGGAGTCTTTTTCAGAGAATCTGTTGTGCACTGGTTATCAGCTCCTCTCCAAAAAGTCTGGATACTGCACTAACCTAAACTACTATGAACAGTCTTTTAACTGTTAGATACTTACATATCATGCTCAATAAGAAAGAATACTCTCCCACACCTCCCCACCAAAAAAAAGAGGGATACAGAAATGTTTGAAGGAGTGTATTAAAAATTGGGCCTTTGGCTTAATGAGTAGAATGTTCGTCAATGGTCCAGGAGATTGGGGTTCAATCCCAGGTTGAGTCATACTAAAGAGTCAAAAAATGGTACTTGATGCCACTTTGCTGAGCACTCAGCACTAAAAGGTGAGGATCAAGGGTAAAGAGGAGCAACCCTGGGAATGGAGTAGCACTCTCCCCTACACTTCAGTGTAGTAGCTATTGAAAAGGGAGCCTTCGAGTCACCCTTGACTAAGGTCGCCAACAGTTTGAGTGTGTTCTGGGTAGCAGTTAATAAATGCTCATATAAATATTCTGTTTGTGCATGAGGGTGGGTTGAAAAGTTCATAGGATGACATATCTGCTATTTACTTTTTTGACCAACGGGTTCCAAGCATTGCATCACTAAGAGGGACTATGTTAAAAAATAAACCTCACTTGGTCTCATTACATGAGAGTATTTTAGTCAGCCTATGAACTTTTCAGTAGACCCTTGTATGTGTGTTGCAAGTGTAAGTTTTAAACAATAAAATCACAGAAATATTTTTTGTGAGCATGTTTCTATGATACTTTTTCTTTATATTTCATTAGTTATCTTTCATGTATAGATTATCAATATAAACAGATACTTCTTTCAACTTAATTTTCATGAAGAGGTACAGATAAAACATGTAGAAAAAAGTAATTATTAACAGTATACTGAATGACAACATAGAATACTTCAAAGCAGACATTTAAATCTTTTCTATACCAATATCTGAAGACAAAAGTATTTTGATATGAATTTGTGTTTACTATTCATAAATTCCAAAACAAGAAAGCTCTCATTAACATGTGTTTAATTCATTTTTACACTTCAAGAGTATTTACCTTCTTTTACTTTCTACAAATAGCACTTAAAAAATCAATTCTAAACTGAACTTGTATGAAAAGAAATTTAATCAAGATCCAATAAAGTCAAGAGGCAGCAAAAAGTATTCATTGGAAGTTGACAGTCATAAAATAGGCAAAAGCTTTTAATGGCATTTCCAGACAACTAGAAATTCTCTTCATTTGAAACAAGAAACAAAAATACTCATTAGTTTAGAGATTATGAATCTCATCTATTATTCAAGTTACTATTGTGTGTAATATTATAAATGGTTTCTGTTTGTAATAATAAATTTATTGTCTGATTCTGTGTCCTCAAACTGGAAATTTACTGTCAAGACAGATTTCCAAAAATTAAGTCTACTAACAAACTGGATATTTTTGCTAAGAGAGTAATATATTTTTGGAACAAATTGCCTAGTCAGATCAAAAACAGCAAGAGTGTAACAGATTTTAACATCAAATTAGATTAAGAATTTTAAAGGGTATTTTTGGGAACTAGTGAATGAATTACTTAACAGAATTTGATCTGTATAAAAATATTGTATTAATATTGTTTATGTTCTGTACAAAAATCATTTTTTAAGGCTGATGTGAGAAGATAGTAAAATTGGAGATGCTCAAGGAGGCATAACAAACAAATTATGATAATACAACATTATCTTACAAGGGTGGGCTAAAAAGTTCATAAGATGACATCATATGTGTTGTTGATGACTTTTTTGATTAATGAGATACAAGCATTGCAACACCAATGGAAAAAATGTGTGGATCACAAGGTAGACTGTTAAAAAATATACCTCATTTGATCATATTCCACGAGAATATCTTAGTCAGCCTATGAACTCTTCAGCCAGCCCTCATAAAATTTATTGTCTGATTCTATCAATAAAAAATCATACATTCTGTCAAAATTTTATTTTTATTTTTTGGTTGAATTTCTAAAAGGAAAAATTAGCATAATTATTTATGAATAACATGTACCCCTAACTCTGGATAATGAAATTCTGGAAAAAAAATCTCACATATAATGCACACTGACTTTATGGAATTTCTAGCAGCTAAATTCAACATTTGTTCAACTTTTTATTGGTTTGTACTGACTAAAAATAAGAATTTATATAGTTTGCATTATGTTTTGAAACAAAAACATTTACATAAATTTTAGGACAGATTCATGGGTATGTTCACACAAACATACAAGTTTGTAGTGAGAATAAGCTTACATTAGGAGAAACAAAATTATAAACAAACACACATTCCAGTGGATATTTCTCTACAAACACATTAGTTTTAACTATAGATCTAACATTTTTTTGGCCATCCTGTCCTGATTATGGTGAGGCATGTGCCTAAAGAAAAAAAAAGTTAATTACATAGTTCTTGTGTATAATATGTACCCCTAACTTTTGGGCTGAAAAATCTGGAAAAATAGTTCATCTTATACACAAATAATTATAGTATCTGCACAATAATCTACTTGGACTAGTGTTCTATTCTTGGTTGTTATCATAGTCATGTTTCAACCATTCTCCTCTCAGTCATAGTAACTTTCCAGGAATTTTTGATCAAATCCTTTAGTGGAGAGGTCTCTGTGGCATAGTGGCTAATGGGTTGGATTGTAACAACATAGTAATCGAATTTGAACTCCATTTGCACAATTAGGCTCACTTTTGGATCAATACCTTTGGGAAAGATATAAACTCCTTTACCTATGGGTTAAATAATACCACTACTAAACTTCTACAAGGATAGCTTTGACATTAAATAACCCATGAAGGTTGAAATGACATTAAACAAAGAAACCAAACCAAACCAACCTAATCCTTTATTCAATCAACAGAAATAGATTATTGTCATTCTGTTCTCCATCTCTTGTCACTGTCCGGCAGAATAATGGTCTTGAAGATAAAAGCATCAGTTACTAGGAGGTGCACTTAGCAGAATAGTTATTGTAGAAAATGGAATCAACCACCCATGTTAAAATCCTGGACAAGGCTATTTGCATTTAACTTTGTACTAATGCCCTTGCTATGACTAAATAGTAGGGAAGACTGTGTTCTTTAGCTTTAGTCAGGCAACCAATCTAAGAGAAGAAAAATTCTAATTTCAAACCAGTTTTACTCTGCATAAAAATTGACCTTGTGTCACATCCTGCATGTGGCAGAAAGGCTGGGTAAATACATACTTGGTGGTTGTGATTTCAATCCCTGGGTTTGGTAGTGCATCTACTTTGGATCAATGGAAGAAACTGACTGCATCTTAATGAATAATTAACTGATATGAGATATTCTCTAAGCATGGATAGCAGAATGAGAATAATCTACTTCTACAGATTAAATAAAGGTTTTGGATCAAAATTCTCAGAAAGTTTTTGATAACAGAAAGATGAAGAGTACAATGATCCGAACATTCTCGCTATAATAACAATTAAGATAAGAAAACTAGTTATTATTTTGTGTTGAATTATAAAAACTTACTAAAATATCAAAGATGTCTTTCCATACTTCATTTTTAAGACTGTTACTGTGTTCTATTTTATAAAAAAAATTAATAATTTTATTGTTTATTTTTAAACTTACAAATTTTCAATACAGTTGATAATAGAATAAGACCAACACATGTTTGAATGCTATGTTTTGTGATCACTTCAGATAAATAATGAACAAGTTTGTTTTAACTGTAAGAGAAAAACAACATTCTATACCTCAGAGAGAAAAAAAAGCAAATAAGAAAGAGAAAAAAATTAGAAGCAATAGCACTATACATCAGATGTTTATTGACAGTTTTGGTGGAAAGGAATGGAAAAAAGAAAGAAAAAAGGGAAAAGAAAAGAAACAAAAATAAAAGAAAGAAATGGAAGAGATAAAGAAAGAGATGAAGAACACTTCTATTCATCCAACTAAACTGAGTAATAAAAAAAATCTATAAAAGTAGCAAAGTTTGCATCTATGCATCTTAATCTCCTTTAATTTAGTTGTTTGTAGTTTATAAATAAATTATTGTTTCATAAAATAAAGTGTAATTTCCATAGTCACAGCTAGTTATATATAATGTTATATCAAATGATAACATAGTTTTGAATGTAAGAATTTATGTCTTTCTTTTATAGATTGAATAAAAAGTTAATAAATTTGTAGAAAATTATTTCAAAGTCCCAACTGATTCAGTTCTTTTTATTGTGCACTTTTCTGTATAGAAAAGTGTGCAATAAAAAGAACTGAATCAGTTGGGATAATTATGATTTTACAACTCTTTATAATTTAAATAGTTTATATGTATTATGTTTTTTTATAATAAATTTTGATTATTGAATATAATTAAGATTATTTTTGTTGTATTTCTATTACAACTCATTTGTTTTCACCATTTGAAATTAATCTACTTTTTCTCATATATCTTAAGTATCACACCCAACTTTCTCAAGGTCAAGAATTCTTGTTAGTTTTGTTTCATGGAAATAAAATAAAAAAGTGTAAAGAAGTCAGCAGTGGTGATGTCAAAAGAAATATTACTGAACTAGATGATCAGAGCACAATAAACATATCTTAAATTCATCTGTAGTTTTGGCTGCTAGCTAATAAAAGCAACCATACTTTATGTATGGCTATACAAGCACATACATGGATTTATATTGAGAGATGACCTATAAGAGTATATTAGCATAACTACTTGAGATACTTGAGTTTTAATTCAGATAACAGCTAATTAACTCAATGCTTTTAGTTTGTTTTCATAACAGTAAAGTCTTTTTATATGATTTGTGTTGCGTTCTGGTTAGTGAACGCTTGTAATATTAAATAAGGACAAACCACGATATGAGAGGAAATAGAGATATATTCTCAGGAAAAAGTATATACAATAGAGTCTGTTAGTAGACAAGAACATAGGATTAGTGAATACAGAATAAAGATATAGTCCAACGATAGTATTGGCTTCCAAAGTTGCTCTTCACCTTCTACTCTGCCCTGGTATTATTAGCTACTGCTGTATATGGCAAAAGGACTAGTTCATTGTGTGGAAAAAGGTGGGAGATACCCAACAATTTGCATTTAGAAATTGAAACAATCATTGCTTTCAAGATTATATACTCACTCACTGAGTGTAACTATATATTGTGACGTGGTATGCCACCGAGAGAGGAAAAGTAAGATTAATTTACCCTACCCTCTGTGTTTGAACTAACAAGTCCCAAGACTGACCATTAAAAGGGAGATATGAACGAAAGTCAAATTACTCACACTCCATGACCTGTAATCGGTTGCACAGAGAAAGGGAATGTAGGTCACTGTAGTAGCATGACCGAAGGAAATAAGAGGAAGAAGAAAGAGGCCAAATGATTGGCCAGACCCTTAGCACCAAAAATAGTACCTTTTCGTGAGAGGAAATTTGGAAAAGGATCTTTAGTTTGTGGACAGAAGTCGGCGTGAAAAGATGTGCTGATTTATAGCCCAAAACTCCAGGTTCGCTCGCTCACAAAAAGAATCTTTAGTTCTGGACAGACATTGGCAAGAGATGGATGCCAAATTAGCCAAGCTCCGGGAAAGAGTAGAACAGAATCTTTGGACAGAAAATAGCAGAAAGGCACCTTCAGCCAGATTCTAGAGAAATGCCGCTCGCCCATAAAAGAAAGGAACCTGAGAACTAGCCTTCAAAAAGATAAGTACAACTTAAACTGCTTTTCCTCCTACCCTTCCTAAATAGTGGAAATCATATATATATATTCAGAAAAGGAAAGAAAGAAACTGAAAAGATTTGTTTCATAAACTGTAAATGAATGAGTGGACTTTGATACTTTCTCAAGTAAAAAGAAAGAAAAGAAAAAAAGAAAGAAAGAAAAAAAAGGAGAAAGAAGAAAAGGACTGTCGAGAGAGACATTTGTGTTTAACACTGCCTACTTGGCTAAACAAAGCCGATAGTTTAAAAGCAAAGGAGAAAAGAAAAAAGGAACTGTTTCTTAAATCTCATAATTATTTATTTGGTCGTTGCTTATTCAAGCTTTGTTACATTTTAAATGCTCCCTTGTGTTGAAATATATTGGTTGTGTTGTTTATCTATCGAGTTGCCTTCTTTTGCACATACCTTTTTCAGCTTCGTATTGCTTTCATTTATTCTCGCTAAATGTCTTATTTGCCTTAAAAACATTATAAGGGAATTTTGGAAATTTGACTACAGTGAAATATATTTTGTTTTAACCTAGAAGTCCATGCTTTCCGTTATCCGAGGGGGTAGGAAAACGAAGGACTTGGTGGGGTATATGAAAGTGAAATTGGAAACCCCCTCGCCAGCATTGAAGATGAGTCTAGCCCCAAATTAACTCCCACATCATTTGCCAGTTACCATATGCCCGAAATAGGAGTCTTGACTAGGACTTATTTTACAGAGGGTCAAGTGCCAGACTGCCCCCGACGTCACACGTGCATAAAATAAACTCTCGTCCTGAGATAATAATTTATGCAACGTCAATATATATATATATATATATATATATATATATATAGTCCAGGTGACAATTATTGGCACCTATGAAATTTCAGTACATAATGTAGAACAGCTCTTTAAACAAAAAACAAATCAAGTGAAACAGCTTTGGTCTATTGACAAATCATGGTTATTAAAGAATAGCAAATGATAAAGTAACAAGTTTATATAATTTAGTTTCTTTTCAGTTTATTTCTCAAGATATAGCAAAAAAATGAAAGGGTGCAAATAATGGTGAACAGGACTGTACAGATATATCTATTTATCTATATATTTCAAGAATTTGTTAGATAAAACCAACAATTTATCTCTAAGAAAAAAATAGATAAAAGAAAAAAAGTGCTTGATGCTCTAAAACATAAATAGAATATAACCTTAAAAGCTAAATTAAAAAGTCTGAAAATGCAACCAAACGCTGTTCTTTAAACTCTCATGTAGTTATAAGACTACGATGAAATACAGCTAAAATAAGTATGTTTCAATGAAGATGACTGACTAAGAGTAAGTCTCAAGTTTTCTATTTAGCTTTTCTTGCACTCACATTGGTGAAAACTTCTTGAAACACTGTATACAAAGAAATTGTCCAAAAGATTATTCATTGCCAAAAATAAAAAAAAGGAAGAATTGTAAAAAAAAATCATTAAAAAAATATGTTGGACACTATTATTACCTTATCCAAAAGATTCATTTAGCATCTTTTAGACCAGAATACAAGAAACTGACTAAACAAACATGATAATACTGCCATAAACTGATAAGAAAAATACTCCTCAAAAATACAAAAATAATATACCCATCCAAATCCAAAAAAGAAACTCAAAATATTGGAAGCACTATTTACAAAGACTAGAAAACCTACTCTTAACATCTTTTTTGAACATGGACACAATATTCTAGTTATGTTTGTTGGTTAAAACTCTTTTATAACTATTAACAAAAGAACACTCACACATTGATATAAGTTTTAACACCCACAACAATACATTCAATATGAGAATCTCCTACGACACTCCCTGAAAATATATTAGCCAAAAGCACTAGGAACCAGCAATCTTTCAGACAATCCCATCATGCATTCAGTCCCAAAATGATTTCATTTATGTATGTACTAGAACAGATAAAAAGAAAATTTGTGACATGCTCCTTGTCACTCATCTTTAACAAAAGATATACTTAAAATGCTCTAACTTGAATAAATCAATTTTCAATCCAGTTTGCAATTAAATGGTAACTTTGTGGAGGATTTGTTTATGCTGAATGTAATTTTTTAATTATTCAAATTCTTCATATTATATATTATATATAAATACATGAAATGCTAATTAGAATCTTTCTAAATAGAAATATCCATTTCATTATGGATCACTGTTACAACAGCAACTAAACAGATTCATGGATCATCCAGTATATATATTACACATAAAATCCTGTTGTCTGTTAAAATCATTGAAACCTTTAAATTATATCCAACCCAATATAAAGTAAGTATGTGTGGGGGGAGTAAATTCAATAAATTAGATCAAACTTCAGTCCATATTGTACCTCTAATGTCTGATTATAAATCAATCATTCAGCTTGGTTTGCAGACCAAAGAACTTATTGCTTGTTGACTTAACTGTGATCATGAGTAATGCTATTTTTTGGAGTGAGTGTGGGTGTGGGGGGAACAAACAAAATAAACAGAAAACCTCATTCACTTAACAGTTCAGCCATGTGGATTTTAATTGGATGTTCTCTTGTAAAATAAATGTTAGACAGGTGTACTGTTTACTACAGTCAAAACTGTACCCCCACCTCTCAGGTTATATTTATTTAGAAATGGTATCAGTTTCAACAGTCTCATCTATGTAAATATATTATGGAATGGATTTTTATAAAGCTTGAAACAAGTTTTGTTCTAAATTGATGTGTTGATTGCACCAAACAAGAAAGTTATTCTTATTCTTCTGTTTGCATCACATAAATAAAAGTGATGCTAACATACAGTAGAATTGGCTTGTGTGAATCAATGTTCTCACACACACTAAAGAACAATGTTTAGTTTGGACCACAGACTTTGCCTTTTATTTACATACTTAACTATTTTGATTATGAATTATGATATAGAAAAATATTAAGAATAAAATATAGACAAAGTAGAAAATACATTATAGTATAATGTCCATATATAACTATCAATATATTGCTAAAATTCTTATCATGTTTGTGCATATATATATATATATATATATATATATATATATATATATATATATATATATATATGTGTGTGTGTGTGTGTGTGTGTGTGTGTATGAAAATGTACAAATATGAGAAATTTACAAGGTCATCAGAGGATGATTTTATTAATAGTTTGAATTATTCATCAATGTTAAACATTTTGGTTTTTAAATGTGAAAATATTAAACCGTCACCAGGGTGTTTCACAATTCAAATGCTCTGATGAGAGTGTGGGTCTAATGTTTTCAAATTTAAAAACTGAAACGTTTAACATAGGCAAATAAGTCAAACAATAAATAAAATCATCCTCTAAAAACTGTTTTTTTCAAATTTACACAGCCAAGTTTATTTTTGGTTTTCCCATATATATATAAAACCAGAACCAGAAAAATGATACATCAACCAGGGATTTTTATCAGAGCAATTCTTTTAAAAAGCTCTTACTTAAAGAACTTGCAACAGTATAACTTTATGGAAACTTCATTCATGCTGATCATCATCTTCTATATATCCATACAACTTTTATATATATATATATATATATATATATATATATATATATATAAGAGATAAATAAACATGACTGGATACAAGTGTTAAGCTATAGTAAATATTCCTTGTTATTTTTCTGTAGTCATGATTGAACTTGCAACCTCCAGATGATTTCACTTTAAAAAAATAAATAAAATAATAGATAGGGAAGAAAATTGGAGAATAAAACATCTTAAAGAAGCAGCACATATGTTGGGCTACAGTGATCTATTAAGCAGACTAAGTATAGAGATGAATATGATATAGGGACCAATAATCAAAATGCTTGATGAAAAAAATATTTGTACATAGTGAGTAGTATCTCATGGGTTGATGGAGATATTAGGTTTATAAGTCCATAAAAATTCACTTTGAATTGTCCAGCAGGACACATGGTGCAATGAGTATAGGCATTTGGTTGAAAAGTGCTTCTAAGTAAAATCATCAGGAGGTTGCAAGATCAGTCCCAACTACATGTAAATAGCAAAAAATACTTACAGCTTAACACTTGTACCTGGTCATGGTTAATAGAATTAGAACAATTTACCCCGATGGATTAAATAAAGGGTTTGGTTTGAAGTTCCATGTGGGCTCCCAAGTCAGACATGAAACACCTAGAGGATGCATCAGCCGAAACATTGTGAATATAACAATGAAGACAATATTCCAAATACTCTAAATGATAAAAATGATTTTTAGTTATTTCATTTTATATATATAAAACCAAAACTCAGCAAAAACAACACATTGTAGCAAGGTCTTCATTAGAGCAATACATTTAAAATGTATTTCCAATCCAATTTGCAATTGTGCAATTTTATGTTTTGAGTTTGCACTGAATCAACCAAATCCTCAATACAATAGAGATAACAAGTCAATACTATTTAGAATACTTCCCCCACACTTCCTAAATAGAAGCATTAATATTATCATGGACTACTGTTAGAATGAGAAACAAACCAGTAAATTCAAGTGTCATTTAAATTTTACTATAATTCACTTGATAACTTTTTGTCTATGTCTCATCATATAAATCAATCATAATGGCCACCGAATTTTTTGTGGTTAATACTGAGACACCAAAGTCTGTTTTTAGCATATTCATTTTTGAAAATTCTATAACTTTTAAAGTTTTTACCAAGGCAGAGGCCAATTTACAATGTCATTATAATGTTAAAAGGAAACCAAAAATGCCGGAATCATTATTTAAAATCTTTGCAACAAATTCTAAAACAAGCCACAGGTTGCTTACAGTACTTGCTTTTACTAAATGACCACTCGTTCAAAAACTAGAAAGGCTCATTGTTGCTTAACTCCAGTGATCTGACAGGAACTGGTGCTTTCAGGGTGACTTGACCGTAAATCATTTTATGCAATCTTGTTTACCAACATTAAAAACTAGGTCAGGACGCAGCTGATGTAAGGGCGGTAACTCATCTACACTTTAAATCCATTCTGTTTAATTCACTTATTTCTCTTGATTTGTTCCTTCACTCTAAAACGAAAGCAATTTGGCGACGTTATATCTTTCACCATTTACTTCACAAGAGAGGATATGTGTTTTCCAAAGTGAAATTATTTTCTGAGCCAGTACATATTTATATCACTGATTTTGTATCTGTTATAACTACTTATAACATTATGTATGATATATATTTGATATATGTTGGGCAAAATTAATTTATCATTCTTTTGTTGTAGACAAAGATACAGACATTGATGACGAAATCTGAAATTAGTATCCCAACGAATTGTAAGGTTTACTAGAAACCAATTCTACAAAATGTTTGGATACAGTTATGGACATTTTTCTGTTGAGAGGTTTTATCCTTTAAAATGTTAACTTATCAAATAATTAAGAACACAATCATTATTTAATATGATTTTACATTGAAACAGAAATGGTTTTAATAGAGAAGAGAAAAAAAAAATGGAAAAGTATAAAAATTTGTTGATCATGTGCTAGCAAGATAGGTAGGTAGATAGATAAGGTCCAAACTTAATTGCACAAGATTAGTTTTTTAGTTGAAGTATAAATTTGCATAGGCCATAGGTGTCATGGTTATTATATGGATTGATAAAAACAGCAACTAATTCTAAACATGAATAAAATATTTTGTACGAATTTTAGTTGGATTAAAAAAAACCTAACTCAATATTAAAGTTGTACTTATTATGTGTGTATGCATCAGAGATATGTTAACTGCATAGATAGGATAAGTAGTAAATACCTAGCCTAACCAAAATTATAATATTATATCATTTTTAATAAAAGAAGTAAAAAATATCTAATTCCTAATAGATTTGTAATTTAATGCACTAAATTTAATTAATAATTCCATAAGTTGTTTTTTCATCATAAATCTCCTGTGCTTCACAACTTTTTATGTATAATACACTTCACAAGGTCTTGTCAATGTGTTGTGGATGCTGCTTCAAGCCATATTTCATAATGAACAATTGAGGTAATGGAAATTCTACTGCTTTGACTTTATAAAGGTCTACAGACTACCTACTGAGTAAGTACTCATGGAACATTCCTGATTACACACACACACATTATATATATATATATATATATATATATATATGTACACACAGTTTTAGAATATGGTAAGGATTAAAACCAACATAAAACCATCATAGTTATAATGAAGAGGAGAAAATAATCATACACATAAAATCTTATTTCTATTCATGAGACTAGGAGTGATAAAAATTAATGATGATATAGTCTGAAGAATTATCTTGCTGAAAAAAAATAACAAAAAACATTAATCATATTAAATAATGAACTGTAAAAAAGATTATGGTATTTATTCACCTAAATTAAAACTTAGCATTATTAACATCATTAAATAATGGTAGCTGTAATACTATGGCAGCTGTATCGAAAGGTTTATAAGAAATGTCCAGCATGTAGAACATTTGGAGTAAAATCAACCCAATTTAAATTATTCTTTACAATTTTGTCTTCTTCAATTTCATAAAAAAATAAAACATTCTTTATTTTCTTCTTGCACCTTCAAGTAAAGTATTTCCAAACCTATTTAGTAACAGCATTACTAAATGTAGTCATAGTGGAATAATGACAAAAAGTATTTCAATGATTTAAAAGAAATTGTAAAAAATGAAAACTCATGAGGTAATGAATTTATGATATCCTAAAATTTGGAAAATTCAGTAGTGCAAATTCATTTGGAATGCCAAAGTTTTGAAAGAGTTATTGAGGTTTCCTTTTAGTATATAAAATAAATAATTTGGTATTCATTCTTGTTTCTATGATGACTTCTTTTTGCATTTCCTCAAAGGAAATAAAGCACAAGTTCTCAAAATACTTTACCTTTCTTTTTCCCTTTTCATAAAAAGAAACAAAGATGCTCTCACTTAAAAAAAGAAACTAAAAATTAAAATAGAATAATTTTTTTAACATCTAGCCAAAAATTCAGAAAAAGCAAAGAAAGTAAAATAATCCAGATATAGACATTGGCAGTTGCTCAAATGGTAGTTTCATTATTCAGTTTAGCAGGTGTGTTCAGAAAGTCTCAAAAACTGAAGCTCTATTTACAAAGAAAAAAATGAATAATGAATGAAACATAAATTTTCTTCAAAATAATCCCCTTGGCATTCAACACACTTATTCCAGAGATTTCTCCATAAATACTTCTGAAAATTCTCTTGATATGATGTGAGACTTCAATGTCATATTTCTTTTATGTCCTCTGAATTCTCAAATCTTTTCTTTGAGATGAATTTTCAGTTTAAGAAACAAGAAAAAAGTTAGTTTCAGTGTTTATTCACATCATCCCTGGAACATTATGAATTGAGGTGATGAAAGAGAATATATGTCACATGCAAAATAAAGAGATCAAACCAAATGAAACAAAGGTAACAAATAAAATTACAAGGAAGATATGAATAAATCAAAGTGTAAAGAGATAAGCAAAGTTGAAGATTGGAAATAAAAGGTTGGTCTGTCAAGTCAAATTCAAGATTCAAAGAATGGAGAATTCAGCAGGTCTTTAAAATTATATAGTAATCTGGCTAACATTCACAGTTTGGCTTTGTTGGATGTACAATGAAACTTACAATTACAGCTAATAATATATTACATAATTTGCTATTTCGAAGAGACAAAAAAGGGAAAAGAAAAGAGGAAAGAAATATATATTGGGAATTTACTTTCCACTTTTAAACTATCAATAACTTGTTGATTTTTTTTTTACTGAATATTTTTTTGTATAGGGGCTTGACTTCTGAAGAATTACTTGTCCTTCATGCATATTTACTGATATTCTTATCAATTTATTCTTTAGTATAATATTCAATACTGAAACAAGTGTAGTAATTTGTTCTAAACAAAAAGGCTTAAAGATTTGTATCATATACAAAGGTTAGCAAGTCTTATTTCCAAGTTTTATCAGGTTTCTATCCTCAAAACAAAAAGCAAGCAAAAAAGCAAAGAGCTAATTTTTAGCAGATGACCCATTATACCCCCCTGATAATAGTGGGAAATAAAACTTGCATAAATTTACTCTGTCATAAAGAATTACAAAATCTTGAAATTTAAGAAATACAAAGGTGAATTAATGATATAATGTATATGTTATATGAGGATATGACAGAAATGGTAGCACCAAAACTAACATGATGGTTGGTTGTTTTTACAGCATGTCAACTTTTAATGTTATTCAATGCCAAAGTCAGTCTTTTATTTTTGCAAGTATGATTTCATGTAACTATTCTGAATGCAAATAATTTGCACACAATTATATGGCATAAGTATTCCTATCTAATACTAATACTTTTCAAACAGATCTATTTGACCTATAGATATGACCCAAACAGGTGCTACCACTCCAAGTCAGACTGGATCTGGAAGTAATAGCAATGAACAGGTGACCCCCCACATTTCCCAAAGTTCGAAATCGTGAGTCTCAGCTCCTAATGCAGTTTACTCATGTTACATTGTGGGCTCTGCCAATCACCAGGGAGTATTTAAGGGACTCTTTTTCCAGATAAAAGCAAACAGTAACATGATAGTTTTAGGGGAGAAGTAACTCAAAACATTTTAAACATATGACCTTTGCTGTTTAGTAAATGATATTGGCTTATCAGTACAAAAAATATGACAAAGGTATTGATAATTATTAACTAACCCTTGTGCAAAGATAGATAGATCCTTAAAAATATGCTGGGTAAGCAAATAACAGTTATGATTTTACAGGTGGAATTCAGTATGATTAACAGTAATTAAAGACTAAATTAAATGCATCACAAATGTCAACTGAATATTTTAAGTATTTGTATTTACAATTAACTTCTGAGCATAACTTCCAAAACCAAATTCAACAAATTTGAAAAAGTTCATACAATTGAATTATAGAAATTTGTATTTGCATTATTAAATCATTTATGTTATTGTCATCATTCAAGAACTATGATAATAATTAATTCAACTGCAACAGAATAAAAACAATATTAAAAGAGGCTATGCATATTGACTCACTTTCTTGTTCATTAAATCAGCAGCTGAATGCTTGTCATACTTCTGAGCTTAGTCTTTACTTAAATTTACTCCATATCTTGTTTGCAAGTGTCATGTCCTTTCATTGTGGAAAGAGATTACTGCAAATTGAATTTTGCCTGATGAAGCTCCAGATTTTTAAAGCGCTGCATGATTCAATTGAAACAAATAATATGTTAAATTAAATACAGGTATTTTTAATTTTATACAGAATAATTTTACTGGTAAAGCAATGTGTGTGAGTGTGTGTACATCTATATGTGTATTTACTTATTTTCAATTCCTCCTTAGTACAATAGATATACTGATAAATGAAAAAAAATTCAGATTGCTTTATAATAAATTAAACAATGAAATTAATAAAAAGGCACATATGAATTCAGAAGTATGAAAAAATGTACAACTTGAGATGCATAATAAAAAAGAGACTATTTAAAAAAATTTTTTAAAAAGTGAATCTCCCCTTTAGAAAATAACTGCTCAGAGAAAGAATAATACTATGGGAGTAATAGCCATTTGCTATTTGCTTCTGCTTGGATATGTAAAGTAGTCATGACTACCTTACATATCCAAGCAGAAGCAAGTAGTAAATGGTTGTTGCACCCATAAAGTGTGTAATAGAATCAAAGCCCTTTGCTTCTATCATACATTCTCTTCTCATTCAACTACTTTGGCACATGAAAGGTTAGAGATTTTTGAGAAAGATATCTAGCAAGGGAACAGAACACAGTGAGAAAAGAATTCATTTTCTTTCTCTAAATTTGAACTAATTTTTCTTATTCTATTTTCTATAGTGGCAACATTTACTTCATCTTTCTACTTTCCAAAGATCTAATACTGTATACTGTCAGTGGCATGCATGATACAGATGACAGAATTATAACAATACAAAATTCTTGAGAAAAAAATCATAGGAAATGTAGATAGAGTCGAATTTAGAAGAAGATCTTCAACTTGTAAACATGCTTAGGAAAGATAGTGATAGAATTTGTTCATAGAACTTACTAAGCTAGCTTAGTTTGGCATACAGGCTGCTTATAGTAGCTGCCACAGTCACTCATCTAAGTAGTGCTTAACTTCAGTGATCTAGGAGAAACCAATGCTTTCAATGTAAAACAGAATTCATTATGTTTTGCTTAGTCAGACACATGTCTCAGAATGCTTATGGTACCTGTTGTTTTTAAGTGGTTACCCATCTGAATAATGAGCAGACTCACTGCTGCTTAACTTTGCTATTTTATCAGGAAACGGTACTTTAAGTGTAACTTGAATGCCTTTTAAAAATTTGATTTCTTCAAAATATAAATTAAAATCTAAGTTTTTCAGATTCATTTAATAAAACATTGTTTGGAACAGTTGTATCCATCACAACAGTTTTTTGTACAATCAAACACATTCTTTTGGTTACTTTTGTTTGATTTCTTCGCAGGTCCTCTCACATGTACAGATGATTATGAATGCAAAAATATATAGACAATAGTAGTGACTACCTTGAAAAATGTTTTGTAGCTGAAAACTTGCTCTATGCAATAGTTTTATTGTGCTCTCTGAATTTTTTATAGTTTCCATGGAAATAAACAGACAACATTACCTTCATATTCACAAGATTTTTTAGGAGTTGAATTTTATTCTAATTTTATTTTTATTGGTCACACTTACTAAAGGAGGCATTTTAATCAATTGACCAATTCATATTTTTTGATTGGGTTTGGTTTCTTTGTTTAATGAGATATCAACCTTCATTGGTTTATTTGATGCCAATGCCATCCTTCCAGAAGGACAGTAGTAGTACTATTTAAACCATTGCTGGGGGGATAAGAGGTTTCACACTTTTCCCAAGGGCATTAGTTGAAAAGTGAATACAATTACACAACTCGAGTTTGGACTTGTTTACTACAATATCTCAGTCCAGTATGTTAGCCATTACGCAATGAGGATTCTCCCCTGTTGCTACAATATTTTGGCAAATCAATTCTAAAGTCATCTTTAGGTAAACAATCCTTATGGAAAAGATTTAGTCAGTAAAACCCTCTTTCTAGTGCAAATAAAACATGATAGCAAACACAAAAGAAATAATGACAAATATGATAGCAAAATCAGTATATTTGTCATAATCTCTTGTTTGCTACTATTTTCTAGTTGGTGCTACTAAGAAAAACAAAAAAAGGAATGGGAGATTGTGTACCTAAAGAAGGTCACAGAGTAGATTGGTCAAAATATTAGGGTAACAACAAAATAAAAATGTTTTAAGAATCATAAAGTTATGGTAATATTTTATCAACGTGTATATTCAAGCTGATGACTTGGATAGAATCCTTTCTCAATCAGGGAATAATTCCTATTTCAAAAACCTTGCTCCAAAAATGAAGTGTCTATTACTATGAACTTCTATACTTCAATTCTGTTTAACTTGGAAAATGGGTCATCCCTGCCAAAATAATAACCACTAATTAGTATTACTGCTTCTCTGACTATTGAATACCTATCCTCTCTTGCTCAACATGCAACCAGTCTTGAACTTCAAATGTTTTAGTATTTTTACCAAGCTTTTCAGATTGCTTTAATAAAATATCATTGTCTGGAACAGTTATATTAATCTAAACAGTTATTCATTCTATAATCTTCTTCAAGTTTACAGTCCATAAAAGGGTTTCTTTTCCTGCCAGAATAAGTTGATTGATAAACAGAAAAGAAAATGGTGCCTCTGCTCTTTTCTTAGAAAGCAACAGATACAATGAGTTCAAAAGTCCAAACAACTTTTGGAATAAATACCTATTTACTAGGAAGTAAAAAAAGAAGTAGATTAGTTTTGCAAGTTTTTGGCAGTGAGTTTTCTCCCTAAAGCTTTTCTTTATAAGTATTCATTATCAGCCAGGATTTTGAGTAAGTAAATAAAAGATTTATATATGGAGTAAGTTTATTTTTGTTTTTTTGATAGTAAAAAATTTTAGAAAAAAAGGCTTCCAAATATATTAACAAAAAAGCTAATTATCATCATCATCATCATCATCATCATCAATTTTCAAGTTTCATTTTTTATTGAAACTTCCTTTGATCTTTAGAAATTAGATGAGAGAGTTGCAATAAAGTGACAAAAAAATTAAGATGAAAAAAATATTAGTAAAAATTACTAATGATTGACAATACTTCATATAAAAATTCAAGAAAAATAACTTTATATATTTTATTAAACATCACAAATCTTTTTTAATATGGGAATCTTAAAATATTTATTTGGAAATATTTACTTTTTATTTCCAATCATAGTATTACTATTTGTTTATGTTATTTATTATAATAATTATAGAAATAATATTAGTTGTAATAACTGTAAAGTATTTATTATCACAGTTAATGATTCAGTTAATTTAACATTGTTAAGATATTATTAAAGTTATAAATATTTTAATATGATTAATGTAATGTTAATAGTAATATAATTAGAGAGATGGTTTCTTGTCTTTCTCAAGGTCATTAGTGCAAAGTGAATGTAAACAGTATTGACCAGAATTTGATATTTGTTCACCAATTTCATTTCTCATGTGAATATCAATTATGCCATATGCCAGCTCTAAGTAAAATAATAGAGAAGACTAGATAGACAACTCTGAATTCAAAACCAGAAGTCCCAAAGATAGGGAGGACACTTACCCAGACCTGCACCAAGATCTTGGTGCAGATCCATGGTCTCATAAGACTAACAAATGTAATAAAAATGGAGATAATTAATTTCATACCGAATATTATTAGTTTAATAATAATTATAATTCATATTTACTGGTAAGCTTAGCTTTGTATGGCATGGTGCCCAATTGGAATAAATACAGAGCAGGAGGAATGTGTTCTGCCAATATTTTAAGTAAGGAGTATTTGTCTGCCTTAAAAATGAGCACTCAAATTCTTGACTTTTAAATGGCCTCAAATATCAGTCATTGATGCTAATGGGAAGAATGCAACTATTTCAGCAATGAAGCAAACTGTCTCATCTACTTTGATTTTGCAGTTCCAGCAGAACAACTGAGTGAAAATAAAAGAAAATGAAAAGACAGACAAGTATGTGGATCTCACCAGAAAGTTAAAAAAGCAGTGGAATATGAGGATGACAGTGATACAAATTGTAGATGGTACACTTGGAATGGCCCTAAAGGCTTGGAAAGGGGACTGAAGGAATTGGAGATCAGAGGAAGAATCAAAACTATCCAGACCACAGTACTGTTAAGATCAGCCACAATACTTAGAAGAGTTCTGGAGACCTGAAGAGACTTGTTCTCATGCAGACTTCAGTGAAAAACCCCAATTAAAATTGATGTGAAAAACTAGCAAGGAGTGAAAATATTGATTAGAATAATAACAATTATTATCATGAGAATTTTTGTCCTTTAATGATAACAACAATTTTTATTATGAGAATTATTGTAGTATTAATGTTTGTTTTGTTAATTAATAGTATATCAACCTTCTTGGGTTATTTAATGCCAAATCCATCCTTCTAGAAGAACAGTAGTGGTATTATTCAATCTATAGCTGGGAGGATAAGGAAGTTCATACCTTTTTGAAGGGTATTTGTCCGAAAGTGAATATAATAGTGCAACTGGAGTTTGAACTCACTTACTACAATTCCACAGTCCAGTGCTTTAACCATTATGCCATGAGAACATCCCCTGTATTAATGTTTTTAATAATGATGTAAGGGATTGGAAAAGAAATCACCGAGGTAATTACAGAGCAGTTGTTAGCCACACCACTGTTGAAACTGACAAATAAATTGAGACAATAAGAATTGTTGGCACTTAGTTCCCAGCTGTAGTCACCAGATGTCTCAGGTGTGAAAATGCATTTCTTATGATACTGAATATTGTTCTAAATGCAACTTTAAAATTCTTTTAATAGTAAAAGTAGTAATCATGATAGTTTTAAATTTAATAATATAAAAACCTTCTACAATAAAATATAATTTCATAATAGCAAAAAATAGTGATATTGGTAATTTTACTTTAAAAGATAACATGGTTAATAATTTTTTTGAGAAACAATTAATTATAGTAGTAGTAATAATAATAATAATAATAATAATAATAATAATGATAAGCAATGATATTAATACATAAAAACCATCTTATACGTTGCACCAGTGAAAGCATTAGTAAATTTGTGACCCAGATGTGAGTATGTACACTGGTACCAAAAATTATCCAGAGGAAATTTAGAGTACAAGTGAGAAGACAAGCATTACTCCAGCCATAGTAACAATTTTTGGACATCTTACCTTTTTGCCATTAACCTTAATGGTAATTTCCGTGGTTTTACTCTGCAACATTTTGTTATTCAGTCAAATGCAACTGACCAATGTGCCTACAATAAGGACATGAATCGTTTATAGCTTTTAAGAAAGTAAAAAAATAAAAAGACTTTTTTTTATCACAGTAGCTCCAAACAAAGATGGCATTAAACTGAACAACACACTGGAATGTCCTTTAAACAAGGACTCATTTCCTCTGCGTTTGGTCTAACATTCCTTGTGTCAACCTACATACTTCAGCCTCCACCTCCTTCATCCTGTGCAAATGACGCATGTAAGCAGGTAGAAGGAAAACTCTAGCCTACAAATATTTGTATTTACGTAGAACACACTTATGGCATTTGCAAATTGAGAGATTCTAAAATTAGAATGATGAAAAGAGGTTTTTCATAATTGAAGCTCCTGTATTTAATGATGTCAGTACCAAATGACCTTTAAAGTATTTTGTTAGTATTTGATTTGTTTTAAACTGTTTTAGATTTGTTTTTACTGTTTTACAGTAGCCTCTTCCAAACAGCAAGTCTAACCACTTGTGGCCTCAGCATACCATAAAGTCTAATGAAAAACAGTCAGTGTATCTTTAATTTTGTTAAAATTTGATTTAGTTAGCTTTATTCAATAATATGCAAGGTAAAGAAATATGTATGCTGAACCTTTTTTTGTTTAAAGCAAGAATAATCAACTCATGACACATTTGCTAAAAATGGTACATAGCGTGATAAGATGTGGCATATCATCTAACAACCCCCCCCATTATGGTGTTGAGATGTGACACAAGGCTGCTTTAATAGGTGAACTCTGCAAAAAGCAGGTTGGGGTGCAAAATAGATTATTTCCATGTGCCAAGCAATAAACCCAGCCCTTTTCCCCTTTAGCCAAAAGAGCAGGTGCTCTCTGTAGTAGAAGCACCCCCCCTGGAACCAAGCTGATTTATCATTATACCAACAACACAGAAAGTGTCAAGTACAATCCTAAGCTTGTTTTTGGAGGGTTTATATAATCAGTTTACATTTTAGGGGAAGTGTACACAATCAGTTTACATACACAATAGAATCATGCTTTATTCTTGGTGAATATTTGAGGTTTTGTACAAATTCAATGACTGAAAATGAAATCTAATGAGATTTCCACAATCTCAAATTCTTGTAATATTAATTTCTGGCAATCATTACTATGGAAAGATTTTCCAGACCAGAAAAATTTACTCAGAATTATATCTGCTATTTCAGAACAACACACTGATATTGAATCCTGATCATATGGAGGGGTTGGATAAATGCAAACATAGTTATGAACAATAAATCAAAAATGAAATGAAATTTCAAGTGACAGATTAAATATTTTTTAAAATTCTCTGCAGTTCTCAGTAACTAATTTCGCTCCAATCACAAAAAAATAGGTGAGATCAAAACAACTCAAAAGTCTTAAAGAAAATAAATGATCATATTGTTTTATATTAAATCAGATTATATAAAAATGGTAAAGATATAGGTCATTCACGTAAGTAAATATTCTTTAAAGGAACAATAAGATTTATATGGCACTTTTGAACTTATGCTTAGAAATACTGAAGCATAAAATGTACAGGGCTGATCAAGCCAAAGCTAAACTGGCTTTGTTCAATGACATACAATATTTTTGATACAAATGATTATCATTATTAGTAAATTTGACAAGTATTATTCTTCATCTTCTTATGAGTTGTTTCTTATCACATTTTACTTATGGGAGCTTATTCTGGTTTCCAGGGTTTGTTGTTCCTCGCAGTGATGAAAGCGACAGCCCAAATGAGTCATGATAAGAAACTGTGAGACTGAGGAAGATAAAGGATAATATTAATATATATATATATATATATATATATATATATATATATATATATATAGAGAGAGAGAGAGAGAGAGAGAGAGAGAGAGAGAGATAGATAGATAGATAGATAGATAGATAGATAGATAGATAATAATGATTAGCAGAACTTTATCTAAAGATAAATAAAAAAAAGTAAACAAAGAAATAAAAATGCTTAACTTTCATTTAAATCTTAATTCAAGTTCTGATTTGAGGTACTAGTGTATTTTTTGTAAGAGTTCTGTTACAAAAAATCAAGAGAATCTCACCTGAAAAAAATTCAGAAAAATAAATAAATAAAAACAGTAAAGATAAGGATAATTATTCAAAATATTTCCTCCTTAAATTTAACCTTTTGACCCCTTATCCCTTTCAATCTTAGATACCCTATACCTTAGTTTACAATAAATAAACGACTTTTAAGCACAAAAACATTAAAACTTTGACTCCAGAGCACATACATCTTTGTTTAAAGTTAGCCTATTGTTCCATCAAAAGAATGATTGTGAATGGTTGCTATATCAAGCTTTGATCTTATCTCTCTAAACTGAAACAGTGTATAGTAAAATAACACCCAGTCAAAAATATCAGGCTTGTGTGTTCAAATGATTAAAGAAGCCTACATCAATAAATACTACTGTTTTGTAAAAGCTGCAAAAGACAATGTTTTATGGCATGCAATGATGAAAGACAAGTTTTCTTTTAACAACGCATTAAATATTTGACTTAAAATGAAAACAAATTCCTTATCTCAGCTGGAAATTGAACTTGGGTGGCTGATTTTATTTTTCTGTACTGTTAATAGTTAGGTTACACATGTAACTCCAGAAATTGTATCAGTTGCTCTTTGAATCAATCCATTTATGAGTGTAGATCATTTATATAGGATTTCATTAACATGAAATGTAGGCCTCACTCATAAAGCCAAGTAATATGATATTTGTTGGTACATAAAGGTTGAATATAATTTTAAAAGACAATAACATTAATGATTTCAATAGATGAGATCACACATATATTAACAATGGTTGGGTTATTAGGTTATTTGGTTTAATAGAATATCAACTCTTGATGATTATTTAATACCAAATCCTGTTTACATATGTGATTTTTAAATAAATAGTTTGTAGGTGACATTTTTTAAATGAGCCAAAGCTCATTTGTTTGCATAGAGTTAAATAGTTCCATGTATTGCAATTTAATACTAATTGATCTATTTGCACACAGTTAAATGGTTTCAAGTATCTAATTCTAATAATTCCAGTTGATAATTACAAACAGTTCTATTTGACCTATAGATGGGACCCTAAAAGGTACAACTCTGGGTCAATGTCGACTTGGGAGTAATAGCAATGAATAGGTATGCCACATTCCCCAAAGCCCCAGAACTGGAGCCTCCCATCAGATTGTTTAGTGTCATATCTTGGACATTCATTAGGAGAGTGGATCTTTCCTCTCTGCAGAGATGCAGTCTATGTATTCTACAACCCCAGCCGACTTGGCTGACATGAACAAAGAAAATTGGGTTGAGAGTAAGTGATAGTAATAAAGCAAAGTTTATTAAATGATTTAGGTCATTTATTTGCCAAACATATAACTTTTTTTTAAGGTTAGTTCATTTGTTTAATGACATATCAACCTTTGCAGGTTATTTAATGCCAAAGCCATCCTTGTAAGAGAACAGCAGTGATACTACTTAGCCCATGGCTGAGGGGATAAGGGTGTTCATACCTTTCCTAAGGGTATTTATCCAAAAGTGGACATAATAGCATGACTAGAGTTCTAACTCACTTATTTTGGGGCTGCAGTCCAGCACTTTAGACATTACTACATGGAGACTTCCTCTTATAACTTTTTGAAAGCAGATTAATTTCCGGTGTTGAACAACATAAGTAAAGTTGGCGACCGAAGTCAAGGGTGATCTGAAGGCTTCCTTTTCGATAGCCACTATACCTTGGTGTAGGGGAGGACACTATTCCTTTCCCAGGATTGACCCACTTTACCCTTGATCCATACTGTATAATGCTGAGTCTTAAGCTAGGAGGCATCAAGTATCATTTTTTGAGTCTTCGATATGAATCGACCTGGGATGGAACCCAGGTCTCCTGGGCCATTGGTGAACACTCTAACTATCATGCCAATCGGCAGATTTCTGTCTCAAATTGAGTTCTGTTTTCTTTTCTTTATTTTAAATTCAAAATTCTCAAATGGTACAAAGTCAACAATGATATAAGGAAAATGATCTTAACTTGAAATATGCTAAGAGATAGAGAAGAGATAAGAAAATGTTCAAGAAAGAGAAAGATGGTGGATAATTTACAGTCACAATTTAACCTTTTTCATGATAAATAAATTCAGTTCTTATAATCTGAGCAGAGTCCATAGATGGATATTGGAAGGTGTATTTCTATTTGAATTAATCATAATCTCAAAACAAATCTGCCTGCACCTTTATAGATAGTGGGAATGAGGGAGTAATTGGGTGTATAGCTTTTTTAAGGGAGTGAACAGATAAAGTTGCACTAAAGTTGCAGATGCAAGCATGTATGTTTTTCTGTAATGAAAATGGTTCAGGTACCTTCAACAAAAAAATTACCTTGAATTTTTTTTAGTAGTGCAGTCGCTTGATGATGAGCCATGTCTCATTTGGCCCACTTCTAAAAAGGTTGCCTATGGCTGACAGAATTACAGGTAACACAGTGTACTTGTTGTTAAGGACACAAAAACACTATGTAAACATGCACTGGTAAATTATTTTTATTGTACTTTGCAGTTAAATTCAAGCTGCATTCTGATTGGTTGATAATCACATACCCCCTTCTCATCCAATTAATGCACATACTACTGGATTTGAACTTTGCTAAATGATTTATGTCTAATCCTTACATTATTCTTTTTTTCTGGTTTAAGCCATAAGATTTAATAAGCAGTTTGATATGAAATGTAGACTTAACTTATGGAACCAAAATATATATGAACCATGTTGGCATAAAATACACTCTCATCAGTGACAAGCTAGCACATCAATCAATAGTGTTGATAAATTAGAGAGAGTATCTAATAGCTAGTAATTTACATTATTTTAGAATATTAGAAGTAGTAGAAAATAATGGCAACTGACTTTAATACGAAATAATGTAAACAATACTAAACAAAGTTTTGATATATTTTATAAGTTGAATAATACATAGAGTAACACATTGCCCAATGTACTTGTGATTAAGATTGTTAAAATATTGTGTAAATATGCAAAGATTAACTACTTAAATAAGGCTCTGTAGTTAAGTCAAACTGTATTCTGATTGATTTATAATTAAAAGACTCATTATTTGACTCATATTCATACAACATGAAACTTATCAAATTATTTGACAATGTCTAATCATCATGTTGATCTTTTCTTCTGGTATAACCAATAAAATTTAATAAGGATTTTAATGATGGGGAAGAATATTTCTATTCTGGGCAAAGCACTGAAAATTTTCCATGCTCCCGACTCTCATTATTTCTCATAACTATTGAGACTTGTTTGGTAAGTAAGTGTATATATATATATATATATATATATATATATATATATATATATATATATATATAAAACTTAGCTCAAATAAAAGAGACTGTGATATCAATAACTATGAGTACAAAAATATATGATATACTAAAACAAAAACTTTAATAAACACATCTTAATGACAAATATTTATTTACATTTTATGTGTGTACATTTTAAGTGCCTATATATATATGTCATATACTGAATAGTAGTCATAGTTAGATAAGAAATGAACTTCAAGAACAAAAAAAAATTCTAATTTTCTTAATATTTGAGATGAATTCTTATTTATATTGTCACAGAGAAAGGAGAAGGAAGACAGCAAAGAAAACTGCACACCAACTCTGTAACCAAAGATACAAATATGTATGTATTTACTCATTCCCTTGGCCAAGAGCAGGATGTGACACAAGGTCAATTTTTAAGTGGAGTAATAATTGTTTGAATTGAGCTTTCCTTCTAGGCTGGTTGCCCTTCAATTTACCCATAGCTGGAAGAATGATGGTTAGATTGATACCTTTCCAAGCAGTTTTAGCATAATGTGAAATGCAAAAAGCTTCGCCCAGGATTTGAACTGGAGTAGCCAAGTCTACTTGTTACAATAATACAGGACATGCAAGTTGATACACTGGTCACTTCTGTTTCAACTCATTTCTTCCTGAACACACTCAGAAATAAAGGACTAAGGCATGTGCTTATGCTTCAGCCTATCAAAATGCATTTGTCTGTGATTAATATATCAGCAAAAGGGACTATTGAAGAAACATGACATAAATCCAGCATTAGTTTAAACAATGTTCATTGTAAATTTGTTCTAATTCATTTCAGCTAGAAGTTTGTTCAATGCCACATGCCTACAGAAATGTAACTCCACTTCCTACAACCCTAACAGTTATACCACTAACGTCACCAACTATTTGGTAATGAACAATACCTAATAATATCAGTTTTGTTTGTATGATATTCCAATAGAATTTTTTTAAAATCCTGATATCTTTGAATAAGAAGAAAATCAAATTGCAGAAGTGTATTCATTTATAGGTGATACTATATATGATAACTTTAAAAACAGTTTTATTTTTAAAGAACAATTAGAAGGGGATATTGTGTATTAAAACATTTCACATAATAATTCATTATGCACTGCTGCCTAGCTAAGAACACTTAAAAAGAAATTAAGGTGAGCTACTTCCTGCCTAATTTGATTATATGAAAGTTTTTAGTTCCACCAGGCAGAGAATGTAATGCCATTGTTTCTCAACCATAAAAGAATTCCATAGAAGGCGTCTCTGGCCAATTATAATGATATATGTAGAGTTCTAGGTCATTGTCATTATTATTGATATGTCTGAGTTATATTTCTATATCACAAATTATCCTGACCATTGAACTCCTGGCTCAGGATCTGTTAGTACTATGACTGTCCTGGTTGCACTGGGTTTTTTTTTCTTTAACGGTCTACCTCATGACCAGCTTTTCTTCTTCCTTCCCCAGACTTAGGACATGCATTGGCCCCTGCTTTTGAATTCAGATTTGTCCTTCTGATTGTCATTTAAGAATGGTCATTTATCATAGATCATGCTATAACCAATTTGGCCACAGAGTCTCAAAAGCTGAGGTAGGATCCAACTCAACAATAATACCTTTAAAGTACAATGAAACCTGCTGTCACAACCAAACTCTAAGCTGAGATAAAAGTGTGGTGACTATTTCTCTCTCTCAGCTCTATTCTTGTCTTTGAGTAAGACATAGCCAAAATATGAGGTATGTATTAAATACTAACATCTATAGACATATTCAAAATCCAAACCAAATTTGCAATTTCTGCTAACTAAATAAATACAAAAAAAAAAAATAGAATAGAGAAACTGAAGAATTAACCTGCAAATTTGACTCCACTTATTGTTCTGATAATAATATTGGCCAAGAGGTAATTATCATCCAAGTTAAATACAATAATGAGATTGTAATGAGATGACAATATATTAATTAACCAATCAAATTTATCTCATTATGCTTGTTTAAATTCAAGCATGGCTTGTCTCAATTATAATAAAAATACTCCCAAGCTATAGATAGTTATATTATCTATGTCAGATTTAGCCTTATCAAAACAAAACAAAGATGTTGACTCCTGTTTCAAAGATATTACGTTAGCTTGAAGATGTTTTATAAAATGAATTGGTTTAAGTCATTTAATTTAATGGCATATCAACCCTTGTAGGTTATTTAATGCCAAATCCTTTATATATATATATATATATATATATATATCCTACATGATTTTTAGGAGAATAGATTGTAGGTAACAGTGTTTTATAATGAGCCAGAGCTAAGTTGATTGCACACAGTTGAATGATTTCAAGTATTGCTATCAAACACAAATAATTCTAGTCAACATAATTCATTTGTTTGCTCACAGTTAAATGGTTTCAAGCATTGCTATCTAATACTAATAATTTAATCCAATAATGTAAAATAGTTCTATTTGACCAATAGATGAGACTCTAAAAGGTCCTACTAATCCAGGTCAGAGTGGATCTAGGAGTAATGACAATAAAGGGGTACTCACAGTCCTCAAAGCTCCAGGACTGGAACCTCAACATCAGATGCAGTTTAGTGACACTCATTAGGAGAGGGGGTCTTACCTCTCTGTAGTGATGGAGTTGGCATATTCTATAACCCCAGCTGACAAGGTGGTATAAAATGAATATAATAATATAAATTCTATGTGAATTTGTTTATAACAATTCATCTATAATGAATAAATCATTTGATAATTTAGTTACATATATCATTTACCTCAAAAACTATCTTTTTTTTAGTTAAGACCAAATGCCATAATTTAAAATCAGGGAATTAAAAAAAAAAAAAAAAGAAGCAATATAGATTCTTTATTCAGAATTTTTTTCCATAAATGTAAATTCTGTGTTGGTTGGAATTGGTTTATAACAAAAATTATTTTATTCTCTTCAAAATACTTATCTGAGGCTATTCAAAATGACAGCAAAATAGAGTGCTCCAGACTTCAACAGAGGTCTGTCACCAACTTTTTGGTGGCTGAGAAGAGTAAACCATGTGAAATTTACAGAAGAATGTGTGATATAGTTGGAGAAGTATACTTTAACCAAAAAACATTTAGAAATGTGCTAAACATGAGTTTGTGACAACAGACAATGAATCAAAATGATAGTCCATGATGTAGAAATATATGACTCTCCGGTAAAAAGACCTATCACTATTGAAAAAGGTGTAACTGTAAACAGGGCTCCCTACTCCAATTCCTTAGGCAATATTTCACATTATTTATTGAACAACACTTGTACTAAGCCTAACACTTATTGTATTCATTAAATTACTTTTATATACTCATGTATGTAAATTATATCTGGTGACAAGTTATTGTAGGTAAATTACATCTGTACACAAATCATAACCATAGACAAATGAAGAGGAAGGATTTGCTGCATGGTCTACTGCTGCTCTTTCATACAAACTTAGCTCAGGCCTATGTCCAGATCCATGGTCTTGTGGGCTTAATGTATACCACCAACCAGCAGATATGGAGAGCACATCTCAAATGGTGTAATGGTTGTATTTGACTAACTCCTCCACCACAAGTAGGATACAAGGCCAGTTTTTAAGCAGAGTACAACTGGTTTAAATTCAGAGATTTTCTTCTCCGAGAGAAGTTGCCATACCAAGGTTAAAGAAGCCAGTCTATCCTACTATTTGCTCATAGCCAAGGAGAAAATACTTAGATTCATACCTTTCACAAGGGTAATAGTACTATATGAAATGCAAAAAGCCTTTTCAAGATTAGAACTGAGGTCACTAGATCCATTTCTAACAATGATAACTGTTATGCCACAAGGACCTCCAAATATAAAGATGAGACAGGCCAGTAGACCATTGTTAGGGAGTTCAATTCTCACTGAGTACCCAATACTTTTTACTTTGTACTAAGTTTAGTAAATTACGATGAGTATGTATAGAGATTTTCATTTTCTTTGTTTAATAGCATATCAACCTTCATGCTATGCTTGTAGAAGAACAGCAAAGGTAGAGTATTTAACCCACAGTAGAAGAGATAAGGAAGTTCATACCTTTCCCAAGAGGATTAGTCTGAAAGTGAACATAATTGTGTGACTGGAGATCAAACTTGCTTATTATGATGTTGCAGTCCAGCACATTAGCTAATATACCATGGGGACTATGTATGGATATGAATTCAAAGAAATATAATTGATATCATGAACTTTTATTAATAGTTTGACTTTTAGTTAAATTTGATACACTTGATGTGCAGTCCACCTTTATAGGGTCCCAAGTATAATTTGATCTGGCCACACCCCATCACAGCAAACAATGCTGACTATTGTCAATGCTTAATCATTCACATACTTTACTGTTAAAACAAAAAAACATCTAAACTTTCAGTGTGAATACCATCATTTTTCAATGGCACATTGGCTGACATAATAAATAAAATTGAAAAAAATAAATAAATAAACAAGCATTTTTGCAAGCCACTACACCCATCCTTGTCACTGATGGCATGAAACCTGAAGTAACTGCTTATATTACTAAAAAATTTGACTGGCTTCATTTTGAAATAACATTTTTAATGCATAGCAACGGTAGAAAAAAAAGACAATATCTTTATAATAATAATAATAGTTGATATTTGTTTCAGTGATAGTAAAGAAATCTATGGGATTGGTCCCTGCATTCTTAGATCAACTAATTTTGTTGCTCTAATATAGAGCCTTGCTTGAAAAAAAGATAAATAGATGTGCTCCAAATGTTCCAACTTAATTTAATAAGATAATCATGGATAACATTGGTAGATGGATGAGATAAACACAGTGAAAAACAAAAAAATATAGTTAAGTTGGAAAAAAAATTCTTGCATAATGATCTACTTAAAATAATTTTTCAGGGTATCAAAACCAAATAGGTACAAATTCTAGTTAATTCTCACCAATTTTTAGAAAAATATACATAGAATTTGAAAGCATATTTATCAATTTATCAATACAAAAATGAAACAAATGAAGCCTTAATTAATCATTTGGGCATTTAGCTTTCTCTTATCCCATCAGAAACAGTCCTAAGTGGAATGTCCATGTAGTATAATAGCTAACATATTAGACTGCTACAATGTAGTAAGTTCAAATTCCAGTTGTTTTATTATGTTCACTTTTAGACTTGTACTTTTGGGAAAGGTATGAACCCCTTTATCCCAGCTGCTATGGGTTAAATAGTACCACTGCTGTTCTTTTATAAGGATGGCTTTGGCAGTAAATAACCCATTAATGTTGACATGTCATTAACCAAAGAAACTAAACCAACAAAACACATCTGAAACTTTTAATATGGTCAGAAGTGGCACCATTACATTCCTTTTAATGTCCTACAAGTCTTCAGAGTTCTCACTCATGAGATTAATTTTCATTTTAGGAAACCAGAAAAAGTCAGATGGAATTGAAGGTTTGGAGAGTATGGACAATGCTGCACTTGCACTTGGCGTTGTCAAGACTGCTGTCAATACCAATTGACAACAGTCTAGACATCATCACTTTATTATATATTTTTCTCAGTTGTACACATATCTTCATTGAATTTTTTAAAAAAGTTTTAATCTTGATATTATTTGATTACACCTTTTATATTCTATGCATTTAGGGCACTATCTTTTCGTATTACTAGTAAAATTCTTGCTAGACTGCAACCTTGAAGTAAATGTGTTTGAACTCCAGTCATGCTATTATGTCCACTGCTGGACAGATACCCTTGAGAAAAGTATGAACCTCCTTATTCCCCAGCTATGGATTAGATAGTAGCACTGGCATTCTTTTGTAGAGATAGCTTTGACATGAAGTAAGCAATGAAGTTTAATATGCCATTAATCAAAGAAACCAAGACCTGTAAGATTCTTCAGAATATATTACTGCCTGATGATCATGAAAATGTGAAACTATTAGTTGCAATATGTGGTCTTAAGTCCTGTGTTACACATACACACACACACACACACATATATATATATATATATATATATATATTAGGATGGGTCAAAAGTTTTACAATATTTGGTATATGCTAGTTTGTGGTATAGATATCACATGACTGAAGCAGTTCAAATCATGAAAGGTACTCACTATGGAAGGTAATATTGTGGTAGTTGGTGCACTGACATGTTGCATGTGATTTGAAAGTTGCTCAGATGAATATGCAACATTGTCTAATTTGAGAGCATATGCCTTATGAGTTCAAATTTAGAATCAAAAACATTTGCTGTGTGAAAGGTGAAGGCTAAGTTGATTGCAGTACAGTAAACAGATGGTTCTTTCCCTAAAACCATGGAACCCAAGGGCATGCTCCAAGCTATAGAGGCAAACTATGCATCTCACAGTCACGTGTGGTTCATCACCTTTACAACATCAGTAAAAGCATCTGAAGTGGCTGAATTGTACCTCACATAGTTTCAAATAACTCCTGATTCGATAATTTGCAAACAATTATATAAATTCAGTTAACTATTCTATATACTACTAATAATTTACAAGTCTTTATATAGTTTTTAGTAATTATTCCTATCTAATATAAATAATTTGTATATAATTATATGGTTTGATTATTTGTATATAATTATATGGTTTGATTATATTAAAATTTTGCAATCAATGTTTTAAAAGGCAAGGTACAAATCTAGTTCAAAATCATTCTAACCATCTCAAATAAATCTATTTGATCCATAGATGGGAAAATAAATTGAAAAAATTACTTTCTAAAATCAATAATTAACTTTTATAATTTTTAGTCAGGGTAGGCACTGCCTACCTAGATAGCACATATAAGTCTATAATCAGGTATATAAATGTGTATAATTTTGTGTATAAATTTGTATAAGTTTAAAGATATAAATATACATATATACATACATACACTCTGGGATGTATGTGTGTGAATATTATATATATATATATATATATATATATATATATATATATATATATATATATACACTCACACAAGTGTGTGTATGAGTGAAAAAAAGAGAAAGAGAAGCAGACAGGTGAATGTAGATGAACCAGTTACTCAACCATATTTCATTTGATATTTCTGTGTATACAAAGTACAGAAACAAGATAAACAGGTTTATCAACAGAAGAAATCACAGAGGAATTTGATAAGTATTTTTAAAACAAAAATTGGGGAGCAAGTGCAAAACAAAATGGTAGACAGATGGATAAATTTCTTAAATTTGACATATAATACTAATTCCAAGGGATTCATTTAGTTTTTAAATTTTTTTTCAGTTACTTTCTAATGCATTTACTTGAATCCACTATCTGATAATCAGTAAATATACATTTTTTTCTTTCTGTATATTACTAAAATTTTTATTGTTTGCATATATATGTTTGTATATATCTATGTATCCACATAAACATAATTCAGAAAAAACAACGCATCATAGAAAGATTTTTATTAGAGCAATAGACTTAAAATGCTTTAACTTAAAGAATAAAGCAATTTCCAATCCAATTTGCAACTGAATGAGAATTTTTTTAGTGGGGGAGGGTTGTGTCATGTTGAACCTACATACTTAATTATCCAGGTTCTCAATATAATAGATGGTTACAGCTTCAATGTTTAGTGGCAGATCAACTTTCATGAGTTATCAAAGCCATCTTTATAGAAGAAAAGTAATACTATTTACCCTATAGCTGGAAGGATCAGGGGTTTCATACTTTTCCCAAGGGTATTAATCCCAAAGTAAATGTAATTGTGCAACTGGAGTTCAAATTTGTTTACTATGATGTTACAATCCAGCACATCAGCCACTACAACATGGTGACCCCCTCTCAATATAACAGAGATAATTATGAAATGCTAATTCACTCCTTCCTAAATAAAAACATCCATATCATCATGGACCACAGTTACAGTGAGAGCATTACTGGTTCACAGGTCATTCAGTTACTAAAATTTTTCTATTTGTATATATGTATGCAACCATAAGCCAGGAAAAATAGCACATCATAGCAAGAATTTTATTAGAGCAATACTATTAAACTACTCTAAGTGAATAAAGAAACTTCCAGTCAAATTTGCAACTGAATGATAATAATATGATGTCTGTTATATACTGTAAATCAATGTATAATTAACCAAGTTCTCAATATAATACAGATAACTATGAAAATGTAAATAGACTTGTTCACTCCTCCCATTTCCTAAATAGAACCATCAGTACCATCAAGAGCCTCTTCTTCAATAGGTTTACAGGTCATCTAGTATATTCCTAAAATTCTCATATTTGAATAAATGTGTCTATGTATGTCAGTATTCATGGTGTAATGGTTATCATCTTAGAAAATGGACATGACAAACTGAGTTCACATCCTGGACAAGGTTGTTAGCATTTTACATGGCATTAATATCCTTTGGGAAGGTAGGAATTCAACTAGTTTTCCGCCAGATATAGGTAAATAGTAGAGCAGATTGGCTTCTTTAAGTTTGGTATGGCAACTGATTTAGGAAAAGGAAAATTCTGAATTCAAACCTATAAATGTCCACTTTTAAAAAATTACTTTGTGTCACATCCTGCTTGTGCTGAAGAGGTAAGGTAAATACATATATGTATGACCTTATATAACCTGAAGCCAGCCAAAAAAATACCACATGCAGCAAGTATATTATTAGAGAAAAAACCCTTAAAAAGCTCTGACTTAAAGAATAAAGACATTTTCAGTCCAATTTGCAACTGAATAAAAATTTTGTGCTGTCTTTGTTTACAATAAATGTAATTTTTCATTCATCCAAATTTTCCATATAATTCCTATAATCATAAAATGCTAATTATAATCCTTCATTTCTTTTTAGATAAATGCATTAATATCATCATGGCCCACTGTAACAATAGAAACTGGTAGGTTTATGGGCTATCTAATCAAAAACTACATTTGTAGACTTTTATCATTACATATGGTAATAGTGGAAAAATAACTAATAGCACAGTCAATATTACTTGACCATCATATTAGCTTTGTCCTACTGTATTTGAAGGAAGGAGGAGTCTAGGGGTGAAGGGGCTAACATGCTGGACTGCAACATCATAGTAAGCAAGTTTGAACTCCAGTTGCACTATTGTTCACTTTTAGAAAAATACCCTTGTCAAAGGCATGAACCCTCTTATCCCTACAGCTATCAGTTAAATAGTACCACTACTGTCCTTCTACAATAATAGCTTTCAGCATTAAATAACCCATGAAGGTTGATATGACATGAAAAAATCTCAAATGAAACTGTATTTGATGGCAAACAAAATAGCTGGAGATGTTTATTTCCACACAGTTAAATGGTTCCAAGAATTGCTATTTAACACTAATAATTCTATTAAATATCATTCATTTGTTTGCACATAGTTACATGGTTAAAGTATAGAAAATGATTAGGTATTTCCATTTGATCCATAGATGGGACCCTAACAGGTACTACCACTCTGGGTCAGAGTGGATCTGGAAGTAATGGCAATGAAGGGATACTCTACCTTCCACAGAGCTTCAGAACTTAATTGTCACTATCAGATACAATTTAGTGTCATACCCAAGACCCTAGTTCTATTTGACCCATAGACGGGACCCTAACCGGTACTACAATCCTGGTGTCAGAGTCCATAATTTGTTATTAGAAATATGTTTCCAGACGTTTTTTGTACAGACATTTAAGATTGTCGTAGACTCTTGAAAACTCAGTATGTTATTGCTATACATCTTATTAGATGACTGAGCAATTTTTATGATTTCAGGTTCAAATGAACAGCTACAGCAGCAATTGGAATACACCCTACTAAAGCCTGATTGTCACAGATGGTGAATTTCAAAAATGCAATCTGGAAGTGAGGACACTTTAAAAGAACGGTATGCAATAAAATTCTGTTTTTAACTTGGAAAAATTGCCAAAATAACATATGGAATGTTTCAAACTGTTTTTGGAGCATCTTGCATGAATCAAGCATTAGTTTTTGAGTGACATAAGAGATTCAAGGAAGGCAGGGAGTCTGTGAGGGATGATGAGAGATGTGGGAGGAGTAAGGAAGTCAGAACACCAGAGTTGATTGGCCAAATAAAGAATTTCATGGATAAGGACCGTCGTGTGTCTATAGAGACAATAAGTGCACAGTTTGATGTCAGTGTAGGAACTGTACACACAATTATTCACAAGGAACTGAAGATGCAGAAGATTAGCACGAAGTTTGTCCCAAGGGTGCTCAGAGAAGATCAGAAAGAAAGACACTGTCATGACAGCAAAGAGATGGTCGAGCTGATCAATTCAGATCCCGCAATTCTTGATGCTCTGGTGACCTGCGATGAAAGCTAGATCTACAGCTATGACCCAGAGACCAAGAGACAGAGTTCCCAGTGAAAGTATGCTGGCTCTCCCAGACCCAAGAAGGCCAGACAGAGCAAATCCACCCACAAACTTTTGATGATCCCTTTTTTTGACAGCACTGGCATGATCTACATGCACTGGGTTTCCACTGGATAGACAGTCAACAAGGAATACTATGTTGAGGTTTTAAGGGAGTTCAGGAAGAGATTCTATCGTAAGCGACCAGCGCTCTTCAAATTGGGTCAGTGGCATTTCCAGCAGGACAATGCACCAGTCCACAACTCCATCCTTGTCACAGACTATTTGACCAAGATGGGCATCAAGACACTTCCTCACCCTCCCTATAGTCCAGACCTTGCTCCCTGTGACTTTTGCTTATTCTCTAAGCTCAGAGGCTGTCATTATGAGACAATTGAGGAGATGAAAGAGGCTGTGATGAAGGTCATTGACAGGCTCATACAAGGGGACTTCGATGGGGCCTTCCAGAAGTTGTTGGAATGGTACAACAAGTGCATTGCAGCTGGAGGAGATTACTTTGAAGGGGACTAGAGTTTCATATGTGCACTATCAATAAAAGTGCCCATACGAAAAAAGTCTGGAAACTTATTTAATGAGCCTTGTATATATATATATAGGTTTGGGTACCTCACATAGTGTAAGGGTTAGCAAGCTAGATTAGCATACCATTCAATTCCAATAGGTTGCTCCATACTTATGGCTTTGTGCCATAGCTAAGCTTTATAAATAACTCTCTCTCTCGCTCTCTCTCTATATATAGTTTGTTTATTCTTACTAAATAGCTTTAAGAGAAATCAATGATTTTACAGCCTTACATTTTATCCAAACCTGAATTTACAAAGACACGTCTGTTAATACAGCAATCAGGGATTATTTTTTGCCATTACTTCAACATTACTGTGTCTTGGGTTTGACATTAAACTGCATCTAGTGGAGAGGTTTCAGTTCCAGATCTCTGGGAAGCGTGGAGTCTACTTTGACCCAGAGTAGTAGTATCTATGACAGTTTCATCAATAGGTCAAATTGATTTATTTGAGATAATGTTTAAAATGATTTTTCTCTTAAAACATTGATATTACAACTAAGTATAAAGTGTTTACCTATTTGAAATGATTGCAAAGGCACATTTTTGAATTGTACATAATTGAAGACTATAATTGTTAAACTGACTTAGGTATAGAATAATTCTACAAGGGTTGACATACTGTAAAACCAACCAACCAACTATCCAACACTATTTACTGTATTAAGGGATGCCACTACCAAGAAGCTTTGCAAAGCATTATACCAGAGAACAAGAAAATAATAAGCTTTAGGAACATTTTTTAATGAATTTGAAATATACAAAATTGTAAATATCAATTTTAATCTTGAGTAATTAACTCCTATTCCCCAGCTACCGTCCTAATTTACTGCTATTCCTCAATTGTCTTAATATATCCCTATTCCCCAGCTGTTATCTAAATTTACCCCAATTCTCCAACTACTGTCCTAATTTACCCTTATTCCCTAACTGCTGTCTAGATATGATAGACTTGGCCTTTTCTTGATACTGAGTGAGTTCAAACAAGAACATAATGTTTGAATATAGAGGAAATTCATTTTACAGAAAATAAATTAGTTCACAAAACTGCCAAAAAATACATTGAAACTTTTCAAACCAGAAAGTCATAAACAAGACATGTTGTGAAATTGAATAGTTAAAGTGAGAATAAGGTGAGAGTTTACATTCAGGGCAAAAAGAAAGAAAGAAATTGTAAATGAAATATCAAATTATAAAGTAAATGAATAACCAACTATTTATAATATAAAAAAAGGAAATAAGAAGGAAAAAAAAATTATCAGAATGTGTCACTTGTTAAAATCCAAAAGGCTGGCATGCATGAAATGAAAAATAAGCTTAACCTCTAAACTTATTAGGTTATAACAAGTTGAACAGCTACAGTGCTTTTGATAATAAGGCTGAAGAGAAGTTAGGTTCTTGAGTTTATGTCCTGAAATACAATTTTATTTAAAGCCTAAAAAGATTTAATTTTCAAGAAACTTGCTGTTAACTTTATAAGAACCATAAACACATTGTCAGTTGTGTGTAGTGAATAATTTACCTGTGATGAAAAAAAATAAATATAGTAATTCCTTCAAACTTATAAACTCTTCAATGTTCCATTGTAGATAGAAATATATCTTTGTCAATAGATTTCCATCAGTGCTACAGTTAGTTCGTTAGTTTGGTTTTATGGCATATCAACCATTGTAGGTTATTTAATGCCAAATCCTGTTTATGCATATATATATTAAATATGATTTGTAAATATTTTCTTGATAGCATTTTTCTAATGGTCTGAAGCTCATTCTTTTTTTGTTCACAGTTCAATGGTTTCAACAATTTTTATCAAATACAAATCATTCTATTTACAATTAATCATTTGTTTGCACACAGTTAAATGGTTTTGAGTATTGCTATGTAACACTTTAACATCAGTCATTTGTTTGCACACTTTGAATATACAAATGATTTCCAAGTGAATAGTTTTTAGATTACTTCATCTTTAAATGAGTTAGAACTAATTTGTTTGCACACTTGTATTGTTATTGTTTCTACACAGTTAAATGGTTTAAATTATTGTTATCTAATACTTATAATTCTATTCAACATTAATTTCTTTGCAGACAGTGACGTGATTACAAGTACTGCTATTTACCACTAATTATTCTATTCGATACTATTCATTCATTTGCTCACAGTCAAAGTATTGCTATGTTATACCAATATTTCAATTTAGGCACACAGTAAAAGAGTCTCAAGAATTGCAATTCAACACTAATAATTTGATTCAAAATTACTCATTTATTTGCACACAGTTAAATGGTTTTAAGTATTGCTATGTAACAGTAACAATTCAATTAAACATCAGTCACTTGTTTACTAGGTTAAATGATCAAACAGTTCTATTTCTAACAGTTCAGTTTAGCATAAGTCATTTGTTTGCACACAGTCTAAAAGTCAAATAGTTCTATTTAACCCATAGATAGAACCCCATCAGGTGCTACCACACTAGGTCAGAGTGAACCTGGGAGTAATGGCAATGAAGAGATACTCCATATACTTCAAGGCTAGAGCCTCGCCATCAGATGATTTAATGTCATATTCAGGACATTTGTTAAGGGAGTCTTACCGCTTTGCAGAAATGCAGTCAGTGTATTCTACAGCCCCAACCTACTGGGCTCTGTGCTACAGTGATATACCAACTCAGTAGATTCGGTTATATTTCAACTAGCATAGTTCCCTTAAAAAATGATATTATTTATAAGAAGATCAACTCTTGTCTCGTATCTGATTGTAATATCTATACAGTGTCAGTGATCAAAATTATATCCCCTGATACTTTTACAGATGATAACTAGTATTTGTATCCAATACAAACTTTTTAAACTTTAAGATAAAATATGTGGATGAAAACAGATATTTCAAAGAGTATAAAATTTAATACTTTCTCAAAAAAAACAAAAAAAACAATATAAAATAGGAATTCTTTCCATAGTGAATTTGGTTGTGTTAGCCTATGTTACATCCTACCAGCAAACTTTATTATCTTATTTCTTTAACTTCAATCATGATTTTTCCTACAACCCTTGTAATTTCTTGGGCACCATTATAGCTTTCTATACCAACTCCTATTCTTCTTTCTAGTAACAAAGAATCAAGTAACAACTTTCCTTGTTGGTGAAGTATGTATCTACCTAACTTCACCATCATAGGTAGCAAGAACTCAGCTTGCCCTATTATTTATCCATCACTGGAGAGAGAATAGATGAATATACGTATGTCTTTTCCAAGGGCATTAGTGTGAAGTGAAATGCAAACAACCTTGTCCAGGATTTGAACTCAGGTTACCAATAACATTTACTATGATGATAACTATTGCAATAATTGTGTCTCCTAAAATAAAGAAAGTGATTGTGCATTGCTTGCATTTTCTGCCAAAGAGCAAACTTAGCACACTCTTTTTACAAGATATGCAAATTTTGCCACTTGACCAATCAATAGCATCTCAACAAAATAAAAGACTTGCATCAGTCTTTGTTTTTTTGATGAAAGATACATTCAGACCAATACAAAAACTTTTATAGGGAAATTTTAAGTAGTTTGTATCTGAGTGAATATGGTATTTTGGTAACTGCATAGTGAATGATGATGGATGGCAGGAAATATTGTCAGAATGATTGGGTCAATGTGTGTGGTTAGCTAGGATTAGTTCAGGACCATAAGTCACTTGAAGACCACACCTTTTCCCTCTTCCCAACAAACCCTGGGGCCTTGTGCTTCATTATATAATTGTTTTATAGAATAAATAAATAAAGATACACTCTGAGGGCAACTGTGGTGGCAATACTTTAAAAACTTACTCTTAGAGCTATGATTATAAAATTTATTTGAGAGAAGGAAAACTTATTTCAAAGCAGGTAAAAATTTAAGTTGGCGATTTTAATAATTGTAAAATTTCATAACACCCACAAAATACAAATGTCTTCAAGGTTTCTAGTTTCTTCAATAAGGAATTCAATCAAGCATAACTAAAAGACTAGTAATATATAAATTTATATCATTTGCAGATGTAAATTACATTACAGTAGATAAGAAGCTTCTCTATCTGCAATTACCTGAATCAAGCATAGGAAACATGTAGCCTGCCAAAACAAAAGATAATTAAAATTTTGCAAATCCACTTTTAGAACTTGACATCCAAATACTTTCTAGTAAAAAGCAATCTAAAAGAAATCATGAAACAATTGTAAAGTTTTTCATTTCTTTTCATAAGTATATATACTTAAGTAAATTTGTTAGGTTTTTTATTTAATATCATATCAACCTTCATGGATTATTTAATACAAAAACTATTCCTGCAAAAGAACAGCTGTGATACTATTAACCCATAGCAAAACAGATAAGAGGGTTCATATCTTTTTCAAGGGTATTAGTCTGAAAGTGAACATAACAGCATAAATGCAGTTTGAACTTGCTTACTTTGAGGCTGCAGTCCAGCACTTTAGCCATTATGCCAAGGGAACTCCACCTTTAAATTTGGACTAACTTATCAGCTTAAAATTTTGTTGAAAACGTGTTAAAGAGTTAGCATGTTTACAACAAAATTTGGCCCAATTAGTAGCCAATAAATTTTAATGTGTCAGTTAAACATAAAAAAGTGACCCATTCAAGACTTCAGCCAAACAATCTTACCAATAAGAAATAGGTTAAAACTGGATTCTAAATTCTAACTCAGTCTTATAATAGATTTTGCATTTTACTGTAAGAAATTTATATGAAGACTACTATTGAATAGAGGTAGTATAAGTGGTACTTCATGACTTACTTATAAGACAAGCAACTTGAGAAGAACAAATCAAAGTACCTGACAGGTTAAGTACTTGTCAGGAATGTTCTGAACATTGACTTAATGTGTTCAAACACATGTTTTGTTGTAATCTGTAGGAGTTTATCTGGTCACTAAAATGCTTGGAAAAACAAAGAAGAAATCAATATAAAACATTGGTGTAACTTCTGAGTAAAACAATACCATTTATTTTGCCTTGTTAATGATTATAGATATAAGTACCTTAATTTCTCAAGCTGTAAAATCAAAGACAAGGGATTTATTGCTTTCCATTGCACTTGGATTGAAAACAAAAATAGATGTGTTGGTGAGATTGACAACAGTAATTATGAAAGGTACACTGATAGTACTAAAATAAATACTTGGGTGAGTCAAAATTTTTGTCCATGCTGGTTTGCAGGATGAATGTCAAATGAATGAAGCAGATCAAGTCATGGTAGGTACCTCCTGGGGTTGGTAGTATTGTGGCAGTTTGTCCGCTGATACATTGTGCATTGCTTCACTCCATGTGTGTGATATGAAAGTTGCATAGATGAAAGTTGCATAGATGAAAGTGTATTGGAGTCTAATTTGGGAACTTATACTTTACAAATTTGAAGAATGTCGTAACACTACAGAAATAACCCAAAACATTGGTTGTGTGAAAAGTGAAGTTGCAGTTGATGACAGTGCAATAATCAGATGGTTGAAAAAATTTCGCTCAGGTTGAAAGAATCTTAATGATCAGGCAAAGATTCTGAGTTAGTGCTCCAAGCCATAGAGACAAATCTAGAAAGTAACACTTGGAGAGTATCAGGCAAGTTCAGCATCTTACAGTCCAGTTTGGTTTGTCACCTTCACAACCTCACCATCCAAAGCAGCCAAATTGTGCCTAACATTATGAAAATGGTGCAAAACTTAACTCATCTGAGTATATAAATAAATATATGAATTTTTTTTTCAAAAATTACCTGTTTCTTGACTAAATTCTAACCTGGCAAAGAAAGAGGTTAATTATTAACTAGAAGGAGCCTGCTAATCAAGCACTCCCCCAAATTATGTAACACTTGAATTCTTAGCTCACTGGCTATATGATATCTTACAGAAAAGAAAACAGGATAATTTTTTAGCTATGCTAATAGCTTATTTAAGAGAATAATATCACATCTTTGAAATGTTTTATTACTTATTTAGAAAAGAGAAGAATTTGTGTCTTTCCTAAGGCCATTAGCACAATGTGAAATGGAAACAATCTCATCCAGGATCATATCTCAAGTTTCAGACATGTTATCAGTAAAGTGCTATGAGAACTCACACATCTAATAATGATGAAGCATACAGATTTGCATATTTCAGATAGACTTGCAGTGTGTTATCACACAGTTATATAGCATCTGTAAAGAGTTATTCAAATCCTTGGAGGCCAGTAGGTAAGAAAAATAGGTCTGAGTATGTCAACAAAACAGATGACATGTTACTTTAGTTTTAAAAGAAAAACAACAGACTTATGAACATATATGTACAACAACAGCATTTTTGTTTAGATATAAGAACAAAGTGTATCTTTTCTACCTGAAAAACAGGTAGAGCAAGACACTCTTCATCTTATGCATGGGAAAAATAGGTAAGTATCATAAGATCTAAGACATTTTCAAGTTGTCATTCTAGTTATTTTGACAAGCTTGTTAATCTGGGAGCACTAAGCACTAGTGAAACACTGACATTGTTTGTTATATTAGTTTCATAGCATTCTGAGGTGCAAGTCTATATGGGCTTAGAAGAATGGTCCTAAACATATTTCTGAGCATGTGCTTTCTTTGTTCAGTGTGGTGATATCATCAAAAGGTTTTGGATGTGAACTTCTCTATATACTGTAAGAGGAATTATAGTCATGTGGTCTTAAAGGTTAACAGTAAATATCTTTTCACATAAAAGTTAGCATATATTCTAAAGAGAGCTGAAATGGTTTTGTTAATATTTTGATGTTTATTCACACCATCCTAAGAATGTAATTTTCAAATAAGTATTAAAATATCAACATGAAACATACCATACAAGGTAGAAATTTTAAGGTAGTTAATATAATAGGAAGTAAACATTTATTACTAAACAAAAAACAATTTATCAAACTTGTTAATATAGACTGATCTGTTACTTCTGCTCCACACCGTACTTCCTTAATTAATCATATACTGGTGTTTTGACAAGTATACAAATAAGAACAGGATTAATAAAAATCAATAGTTCTTTCCTGTTTGTAAATCAAATATTGATTATGCACAAGGAGGCATGAGTAGCATTGTGAGAAATTGATTTGTTGAGCTAGGTTCAAATCCTGAATAAAGCTCTGCCATATAAGTTGTCAACATTAGTCAAGGGAGACCTGAAGGCTCCTCTTTACAATAGCTGCTACACCAAGGTGTAGGGAAGGGTGCTACTCGATTTTCTGGATTGCTCCACTTTACCCTTGATCCTTACCTTATAGTGCTGAGTGCTAAGCAAGACAGCATCAAGTACCTTTTTTTGAGTCTTTGGCATGACTCAACCTGGGATTGAATCCTAGTCTCTCAGACCATTGGCGAACACTCTGCCTATTATATATACTTTATTTATTTATTAATTCATTTAAAAATAAATAAATAAATAAAAATAAAATAAAAACAGATTTATTTATTTTTTATTTTCTTGTTGGATCTGAAGAAGTCCTGTTAATTTTTTTAGAGCATTGATTTATATCAATGCTTTTAACAGGATGGAAATAAATTTATTATAATCTTAATGTGACTGATTGCTGTTTTTTTGAAAATAAATTATCTGCTCTGTGGATTTTATTTACAGTGAGCTCTTTACCAGGATTATCTAAATTTAATATTCTATTTTTGAATATTTTATTTGTCCTGATTGGAATTATTCCCTACTCTGGATTTACTGGATTGAATAATATATATATATATATATATATATATATATATATATATATATATATATATGAGATAGAGAGAGTGAGAGAGAGAGAGAGAGCTTTATTCAGAGTAGGAAACATTTCTATTCCTGTTGTAATGGTTATCATCGTAAGAAACAGACACAGCAATACAAGAACAAATCCTGAACAAGACTATTTACATTACATATAATGCTAATAATCTTGGGAAAGGTATAAATTCAACTATTCTCCCTCTAGTTATGGATAAATAGTAGGGCAGACTGGGCTCATTAATATTAGTAGGGCAACTGGTGTAGGTGAAGGAAAACTGAATTAAAATTTGTTAAACTTGCATTAAAAATGTCGCATCCTGGTTGTGCAGAGGGGTTAATAAATAGATATATATACTAAATGATTTACTTTTGTAGCAGGAGTCCATGATGATATTGAGGCTTCTATTTAGGAAAGAATAAATGATTCTAGTTAACATTTCATATTTATCTCCGTTATACCATGAAATTGAATGATTAAATGATGATATTCAGTGCGAATGCAGACTCCACAAAATTATCATTCAACAGCAAAGTAAACAGGAAATTCCTTTATTCTCTAAGTTATAGTATTTTAAGTGTATTGCACAAATAAAAATCTCAGTATTATATGTCATTTTTGTTACATAGATACACTTTCTGCTAATGCCTTTGGGGAAGGCATGAATCCATCTGTTCTCTCCCTAGCTATGGGTAAATAGTATGGCAAATTGGTTTCTTTAACCTTGGTTAGACAACCAGTCTAAAAGAAGGAAAATTCTCAATTCAAACCAGCTTGACCTTGCTTAAAAATTGACCTTGTGTCACATCCTACCTAAGGAGAAGGACTTCATGAATTCACACATGCACAAAACAATGAGAATTTTATGTTGCATATTGACTGAGCTGTCGATCAGAGGTTCCCCTGAACAGAACACACCTGGGTAAATGGTTGATCAGGAGTCATGGGTATTATGAAATGATAAATACAGATGCCTGTGTGAGAGTGGGGTCAGTTGGAGGCAGTGTGAGTCAGTGCCAGCTTGCAGTCACTGAAAGCACCCGCTGGGGTGGTGGCCTACAGCGGCCTCCAGTTGAGTACCCCCGGCTGAGAAGCAGAAGAAGTACTTAGTGAGGTCTAGAAGATAACACAATGTGATATGATCAAGAGAAGAAGTTATTGGTCAATATAGCAGTCTGTCTGCCTGTCTCCCTCATACACCACACAAGCTTTGACTCCAAGAAGAATAAAGAGAGTTATATTTTCTATAACCAAGAGTTGTGGTTCTTCCCTCATTATGAATATATAACATTTAGTAATAGATATTTATTGCCAACACCTTTAATGGGCATAAATTTCAATGCCAAGTCCAATTCTATATATAAAATTTATATTCTATGAATAGTTAAATAGAAGGGAGGTACTCTATAATAAGAATTTAAGGAGGTTCCCGTGGTGTAATAGTTATCATCATAGGAAATGAACACGGCGACACATGTTCAAATCCTGGACGAGACTGATTACATTTCACATAGCACTAATACCCTTGGGAAGGGTATGAATCCAATTATTCTCCCTCCAGCTATGGGTAAATAGTAGGGCAGACTGGGTTCTTCAGCCTTGGTGAGGCAACTAGTCTTGGAGAAGGAAAACTCTGAATTCAAGCCTGTTAAACTCCGCTTAAAAATTGACCTTGTGTCATATCCTGTTCGAGCAGAGGGGTTGGTAAATATGTATAATTAGAATTTGATAATTATCTCCCTTGAGAAATTATAATGTTCAGAGTAAGGACAAAAACAGACACAATTATTAAGTTGCAACTTGTAAAGAACATTATCTTATTTTCTACGAAATAAGTTTTTGTTAAAACGATAATAGCAATAAACTACTCGAAGTAGTTTATTGATATTATTACGCTAGCAAAAATCTCGCTATTGTGTGCTATTTTTATCATGTTAACATAATTCTACGTATGAGTTCAAATGTGAAATTTATCGAAGTTACTTGATTGGAAATGTGTACTTAAAAAAATGAAAAAAAAAGAAAGTTACGTCTTCTCGTCAGTATGTCAGAAAGAATGACAGACAGCCAAGCCACGCTTAAAACACCGGCCTCCGCTAGAATCACCCAAGTTAAACAGTGATGAGCCAGGTCAAGATGGGTGACCACTTAAAAATAATAGTATCGTAAGAAATGTTAGGCTTGTGGTATCAGACTAAGCAATGTTTAACAAAGACTAAAAATGTCCGAGTAAAATACGTAATAAACTGATCTTATTTCTTCATTTTTCTGTTGTTTAAAGACTTCAACTGAGACAAATAATTTATGACCAATTAAAAGTGGAACTTAGTTTCTACGTTTTACAATTTAAAAAAAAATTTCATTTCAATTATTTTGTATAAACGAACAATTAGAAAGAAAAGACCTTTGTAAGTTTCGTAAATTTCTAATAATAATGATGATTATTATTATTATTATTATTATTAAGAAGAAGAAGAAGAACTAACGGATTTGATTTGATTTTGTAGCTACGAACACTGAATATGTGCAAATGCCTGCATGCCTTTTTTCTTGCGATTCTTTTTTATTTTTGGTCCTGCTTTTTTTTTTTTGTTGTTTCTTTTTGTGAGTGTGTTTTGTTTTGTTTTTCCTTCCCTCTAACTCGCCTTTCTTCCTTGCCCGGGCCAGTTAGTTTGCATTTCGGCGTTTGCCACATTTCTTTATATGGTGTTTGCTTTCTTTGGCAACACTCTCACTCTTTTTTTTTCTCTCTCTCTTTCTCTCACACACAGTAATATCAACTGTTGGATGATTTGTTGTTTGTCTACCCGAGTGAGCAAGAAAGAAAAAGAGAAAGATTTAAGCCAACACTTTGCACAACATGTACCTTTTTTTCTTTCTTTCTTTTGCGTATTTACAGACGCGCATTCTAAGCACATTTACTACACGCAAGTAAGCAAGAGGCAGTCTGACAAAAAGAAAGTTGAAGCTGAAGGAATAAAAAAAATCCCAACAACTGACAAAAAAGAACATAAGAAATAAGCTTGTGGTGTGCGAAAAGGCACGTGCTCGGTTCAAAAGACATCTCACAAATGACGCAAAGACATTTTTATATTTCTTTCGAAGTCAGAAATAAAATAAAGGTTGTTTATCAAATACTTGGGCTTGAACAAATATAAAATTCTAATGCAATAAAAAGATAAAGTCTATAAATTTTTTTTTTTTTAAATAAGGGGGTACACGCCTATTTACACTAAACAGTGTTGCATAACACACACATACTTTCATGTCGTGAGTATCAGAATTAAATGTGTACACCCCCACATTATAGACACTGATATAAATGACACACACCATGCCACATACAGCAAACGATGTTTCCACAGTGTAGGAATATAGAATAATCAACAAATGGGTTCATTCTCTGTATGCATATCTATATCTCTAGTCTTCTCATGCTTTCTTTACCCATATAGCGTGATAGTTTTCTTGTTGAGATGGTGCTAGTCTTCGAAGAAAGGATACCTGCCATCATCATCAGTCCATACTGCTGCGTGGTAAGAGCAGACGACCAACACAAGTTTTTTTTTCTTTTTAACTGGTCTCTGTCAAGACTGACAACAGATGTAATAGCTTTTTACTGTTATTGACTGGGCCTTTAGATAATTATGGAAGAGTAGTTTGCTCAGGTGCGCGATCACCCACTCTCTCTCTTCTCTGATACTGTTAAAATTAGCTAAGAAGAGACATCTTGGGTGGTGTAATGGTTAAAGTGTGGGAATGCAGCCTTGAAGTGAGTTCAAACTCCAGTCATACTTTACGTTTGTGGGATTAAACCTTTGGGAAAAGTATGGACCTCCTTATCCTCCAATTTAGGGTTTAAACAGTATCCCTCAGGTTTTTCTACTAGAATGGCTTGGTATAAAATAATCCACGGAGGATGACATGCCATTAAACAAAGAAACTTAACCAAGAGACATCTCATGATAGGATGTAGACTAACAAATACCTCCTCTAAGAGAGCTCAATATTGCTAATATTAACCCAGAATTCCGAGAAGTGGCATTTATTTGCCTCCTTACAACAGAAAAAATGAAATTGAGGAAAGAGGTCACATGTTTGGTCTGGTTTTATGGCATATCAACCTCTTGTAGGTCATTAATGACAAATATATATATATATATATATATATATATATATATATTATATTACATGGTACAATACTGCAACATTTGGTCCTCCATTAACTCACCAAGTGAGCTAGTAAAAACCATAAACATAAACCTCTTATATATATATATATATATAATTGGCTCCACTCGTGTTGAGCACTCTTGTAATTGTAGCATTGCAGCGTTTACGGTGGGTTTTATTTTCTTTTGACCAACTGACTGCATATCCCTTGATTTTTTTCAACTGGTGTGACGGGGTTGGCCTTCTTTTTTTTTGTCCTATGATATTTTTTCTTTTTTCCCCCGGGCGGTGATTCGAGATATTTTTATCTCTTGTTCCTGGCAGAGTTTTTTTTTTCTTTTTTTCTGGTAACCGTGAATGCTGGTAGATAGTAGATTAGTATATATATATATATATATATATATATATTAGCTTGTAAACAAATTGTTTGTAGTTAACATTTGAAAGAAACCAAACAGTTTCAAGTATTGCTATCTAACACTAACTATTCAATTTAACACCAGTCATTTATTTGCATACAGTTAAATGGTTAAAAAGTTCTATTTGATTCATAGATGAGACCCTTATAGGTACTACCACTCCAGGTCAGAGTGGACCTGGGAGTAATATCAATGAAGGGATACTTCACATTCCCCATAGCTTCAGCATAACTGGAGCCTCACCATCAGATTGTTTACTATTATATCCAGAACACTTATTGGGGTCTTAGCCCTCTACAGAGATGCAGTCAGCATATTCTACAGCCCCATCTTACTTGGCTGTCTTCACATGTGGGTAGAGATAAACATTATCCCTAGTTCCCCAGCATTTCCCTTTGCAATGGCTCAGACATAAAGGACTAGCGCTGATCCGACACCTTTATGTGTAGCACTGCTTGGGAGAGATGTCCTCCTGAAATTAGAATTTTGCTTATAGATCAAAACAAGTATTGTGTCAAAGTACTTTTTAAACTAAAATCATATTCTTCAAAGTGATTCTCTAAGATATTCCCTTTCTGTTTTAATTTTTTCTACCTTAACACAAGCAGCAAAACGTGTTGCTCCCTTATAGATTAAAACTTTTTCTTTTTTGGAAAGGAAAGCGCCATGTATTTTGAGAACTTAGGTGATTCCAACTATTCAAAGTAAACTTTGAATTACCATGACTAAAATTGGAAGAGATAATGGTGTATTTTCCCATTATCTTATCCAATGATGTCCTTCTCTTAGATTAGTTAACCAGCCATAGCTGGAGGGAGGATTTCCTAGGGACATTAATTAGTATGAGGTTAACACAAAGGACCTTAAAGAGAATTTGAACTCAATTTTCCAATTTCATTTTTCAT
>OY757920.1:31717260-31718299 GCA_963585895.1 Sepioteuthis lessoniana
AAAATATGTTATGCAGTAAAACTTGCAAACAACTTTAATTAAAATACATCCTGAAAATATAACCAAAAATAAAGGGTAATCAAATTATTATCCATAAAATTGCTTTGGTTTCTTTATTTAATGGCAGATCAACCTTCATGGGTAATTTAATACCAAAGTCATCCATTACACAACAGGGACTTGCCCTTTGAAATAGGAAATTTGGACACACACACAAATATATATTACAATGTAATTTTATAAAGTTATCTGCATTGATAGTATCCTCCTACACCTGAAAATTGCTATTCATCTCTCTGAATATCATGTGGTGGACTAATTTTTGTGTGCTAATTCTCACAGCTTAAACAATTTTGACTCCTGACCCCCACCCTTCACACTTGCATCCCCTCCACTCAATATACACTGGCAATGTGCCAAGAGACAGTACATGTTTACCAATTTCAACAGTAACACAGAAATTGCTTCCAACTCCATGACTGACTCCAGAGCCCTGATAACTACACCTTAGAATTATATAAAACATAAATCTAACATACAAACAATTACCAGACTTAACATCTAATCAAAAGTTGGGAGAGTCACCATGGCGTAGTGGCTAATGTGTTGAACTGTAAGTGAGTTCAAACTCCAGTTGTACTATTGCATTAACTTTCAGACTAATACCCTTATATACTCTCTTATCCCCACAGCTATAGCTTAAGTAGTCAAGGATAACAAAAAGAATAGGGATGCTATAGGTATAATAGATGAAAAATAGGAAAAAAAATGATTGTTTGGTTTGGTTTATTTGTTTATCAACTAGTTATGGGTTATTTAATACTGTAATTTAATTCATTTATAAATGTTTAATCATAATTATTCATACCTTTTACACTGTTATATGGTTTAAAGTATTCCTACTTAAAACTAATAATTTTCTAACAGATTTATTAGATCCATACACTGTAACCTAACAGGTACTAACACTCTAGGTCAGAGTGGACCCGGGAGTAATGTCAATGAAGAAGTAACTCTACATTCCCTAGTGTTCCAGAAC
>OY757920.1:31718499-31735999 GCA_963585895.1 Sepioteuthis lessoniana
GATTTATAGTTATCTCCCTTGAACAATTATAATGACTGAAGTGAGCATAGACATAAACTCCCAAACTAATATTATTTAGTTGCAATTGGATTGGGAATTGTTTTATTCTCTAAGTTAGAGCATTTTAATTCTATTTAACTATAAAAATATTCGGTCTATTAATATGAATAATTAATATTATTCAATATGATATCAATATCATTATTAGTATAAATTTTTTTTTTAACTAATTATCTCAGAGGTGTGCTGAGAAAATAGAAATGGTTACCTTATATAATTATTTGCAGTAGCCCACTCTGGGTGAATATGGTTTTTACTATGAGAAGATAAAATTTGTTCACAGAGCTATGAATGAATGAAAATTAGTAGAATAAAATTAGTGAAAACTTATGATTTTAACAAGTGAATTTTACAGTTCTTGAATCAAAAGTTTGTTTGACAAAGCTTTGGCATTCAAGGGGAAAAGGTTTGTTTCATATCAGATATTAATGCTTTGAAAGATATTCAAGTTTTGTTGAGTGATTAAAGCAATTATATATACTAGATAACCTGTTGATCCATTGGATTCTCATTGTTGTAGCAGTCCATGATGATATTGATGTTTCTATTTTAAGAGTAAAAAGATTCCTATAAGTATTTGATAGTTATCTCAGAAAACAAACACTACAAAATTGAAATTTAACAGGAAACTGCTTTCTTTTCTATGTTAGAGAATTTTAAGTGTATTCTTCTAATAAAATTCTTGCTATTATGTGTTTTTGCTGAGTTATGATTGCATAAAAGAGTTGGCTGAAAAGTTCATAGGCTGACTAAGATACTCTCACGGAATGTGACCAAATGAGGTTTACTTTTTAACATAGTTCCTCTTGCAGTCCATACTTCTTCCATTGGTTTTGCAGTGCTTGGATTCTATTGGTCAAAAAAGTCATCAACAGCAGATATGTAGTCAGCCTAGTACAGATAAAAGACATATAGTTTATTTTAGAAATATATAAATAATTCATTTTTAATGATGATTGGTTGGTTGGTTAGTGCTTTGGAAATTGTGTTTATAATATGATTTATATGAAAAAAATTAACAAACATATTAGAAAATATATTTTGTAATGGCACAAATTTTAAGATCAGGCATATAAAATAAAAATTTTGTAATTCTGGTCAATGGCTGTGTACATTAACTACTTTGAATGAGTCAAAATAACATGTGAACCTACATACACACACATGTGCTTGCTAGTCAGGAATGTATCACAATTGCTTGGGAACTATTCCATATTTCTCACTCTTTAACAACATCCACTAATCAGATGTTACACCTGTGCACAGGTGTATTGAATAAATAAATAAATATTACTTTAACATAAACATTTATAAATAATATAAAGAACATCTATTAAAAACATGGGGGTAAATAATAATAAATAGCTTGCTCTCTCTCTCTCTCTATATATATATATATATATATATATATATATATATACACACACAGAGGTCATTTTTTTAAGTTGAGTTTAACAGGTTTTCTTACCTTGGACTAGAAGCTATATAAAGGTTAAAGAGCTCAGTCTGCCCTACAATTTATCCATAGCTGGAAGGAGAATAGCTAGATTCATACCTTTCCCAAGAGTATAAGTGCTATGTGAAATGCTAACAACCTTGATCAGGATTTGAATTCAGGTTGCCATGTGAATTTCCTGTGATTTTTACATTATGACTGTTTTCATTTTGTTTGTTTTTTTTTTATTACAATTACAAGTTTATGCAACCCATCTACCCATGCTGTCAATAAATGGTGGTATATATGAAACCGATATTAATAGCCTTTAATATTATTTTTATTATAAGGTTTCAACTGGGAAGTTGATAAATATATTTTTCCAGTTATAGGTATGATCCTATGTGATATCATTATAAAGAACTATTATGGTACTAGTATCACTCAGTGAGAATCAAAACCATTATAATAATAAGTAGCTAAGCTAACTTATTAACCACTATTCCACAGTAAGTTAACCTGTATTTACTTGTGAAAATAGTGTGTTCAAGGGAAATAACTCAATATCAATTTATCAACCTTGAAATGTTAATTAATTTGGAGATTAAAAATTTATACAAATAGATGTTTTTATTAATGTAGATACACTAAACCTTTCATTTACTATAATGATTAAATATTTAATGACACAGCAAAACTGACAATTTTTTGAAATGAAGCAAATACAGTTGCATTTTAATGCAAACTAAATTTGAATCTGATATATTTATTAAGATTGTGTAGACACGGAGTCAACAGTGCTTGGTGACTGTTACTTTCTGGCATATGCAATCAGCAGACCAAATCATGGTGAACTTTTTTTTCTTTTTGATTTAATGAGTGCATAGACAAGAAAATGACAATCATTAAACACTGTTCACTGTGTCTAAAATATTATAACTTAAATATATAAGTTCTATCACCAACATAGAGCACTCTTTATTCATAAGTATTGCAAACTACCTTATATATATTCTCTAACACTTTGCCAGAATGTGACAAAGTTGATTTAATGAGGGGATCCTGAAGGAAACAAGCTTCTAGAGTGATCATGCCAAAAATAGCTCAATTTCTTTGGCATTTCCCTTTTGGAGTATCTCTGGCTTTAGGTGAAGAGGCAAGCACTGCTTGGATGGGAATGCCACCTGAAGCTGAGTTGATTTATTTCAATACATCACCTAGTGCCATATACATACAATGTTTTCCAAACTGATTTACAACTAATCTACCAGACTCTTGATAGCTTTAATCATTTTCTCTTTTAACAAACTAAAAATTTGATAACTGAGCATTGAATTCTACTAAAAAATTATTTCTGTAAGTTTTGACACTCAACATGTTTGTTATGCATCAAAAATCATGAAAAAAAAAAAAGGTGATTGTCTTTGAATGAAAATTAATACAAGCCTGAGTGACAAAATGGGACTCTATCTATATAGGAAGAGTCCCTATGGTGTAATGGCCAAAGTGGTTGACTGTTGACCTTGGCACTGAATAACCCACAAAGGCTGATATGTCATTAAACAAAGAAACCAAAACTATCCATATAAAAATCAATGTTGTAGTTTCTTTTGTCATCTATCCATACCTACTGCTAAGATCAGGATGTAGTATCTGCACAATTTGTTTACAATCAAAGTATTGCTCCCCAGTACATCAGCATAGAATTATAGTATATATACTATTTGTACCTGTTAAAATTTTTTAAAAATTATCATTGAAAAAAAAAGTTTAAATTTAAAAAAAAAATAGTAATTATCTACTCATGAAGGTGGGCTGAAAATTTTATATGATGATGTTATATCTGCTATTGATGACATTTTGACCAATGGAATCCAAACACTGCAACACCGAAGAAAGAAGTGTGGGGACAGCAAGGACTATCTAAAAAATAAACTTCATTGGGTCATATTTCATTAGATTATCTTGGTCAACTTGTGAATTTTAAAAAATATTTTGTATATATATTTTGAGTATTAATTCTATACTCTTCAAAACAATTCTTTTCCTCTGCATATTTTATATAGTTTTTAAAGTAACTAAGAGATTTCTACGGTTACAGATGTTATTATATCCCTCACCAGTGCCTTTCGCACACAGTTGAAATGGATGTGTTTGAACATTTGCAGAGACGAGATAGACAAGTGATAGGTCAAAATTCACCACTGCTAAAACAAGTCTGAGATAATTGCTTGAGCACATGTTTGATTAGATATTGTAGTCGCATAGTATTTTGAGAGATTTAGTAAAGATAAAAAAAAATTCAGCTGTACATTAAGACCCAAACATAAACAGTTAACTAATTAAGTAAATGTAATCAAGTGAAAAGTAGGCCATGGCAGATATAAATAAATAGAGAGGACAGGAACAGATAAGGGAAGTAGATAATCATCCGACTTCCCTCCAATTCAGTTTTGACATGAAGTCATTTTATAGTGGGAAGCCATGCACGGAATAACAGTTGATGATCTAATAAATATTGAATCTGAGTATTCAAAAAAAAAAAAAAATTAATTTGTTGTATTTTAGCTAAAGACTTTTACGAAGATTGCAGAGCTTAAGTTCATCTTTCATAAATCCATTTGAAAAATAATTACATTATCTAATTCCATGTCAAGACATTTGTTGCTAAAGTCAAACCAGTATCAAATACAAGGCCACTTGAAAGTTTCAGGAGTAAGATGGGAATGAGGAAAAATAAATAAAAATAAAATAAAAAATCATTAGTAGATTTTTAAAATACCAAAACTTATTTTTTTATTTTATCTTATTTACGTATTTTTGCATGTCATGATTTTTAAAATATTTTTTAAATTGTATGTTTTAGCCAGATTCTGATTTAAACAACACACATAAAATAAAATTAGGAAAAAAGATCAAAAATCAAAACACTAAAATTATTCTTTCATACTGCTTGTTAAAATTTCAAGTAAAATTAAAATTTCATTTTTTATCAACCCTCTTTTTTTTTCAATAATATTATAATACAAATATTTTTTAAATAATAACTTGCTACTGATTAACGTTTTTGTCAGTATGAATGTATAAGCAAACGCAAAATTGGTTGCCAACAACTTTTTATTCTATGATGAAATTTTAAGATTTGGCAAAAGAATTTTTCAGAGGAAGAAAAACAATTTTTTTTTATAGAACTCTTCCATTTTGTACCCAACAAATGCAACAAGACAAAGAATGATAGAAGTTCAACTTAGTCGAAGAGACAAACCCAACAACAATTGGGGTAAAATGACAGGAAATTTTGCCCTGTTTATTCATACCAACAAAGTTAACTAGTAACAAAACAAAAAACAAAAATAACAAAAAAAAATCAACAACAAAAAATAAAATTATAAAATTAGACTCGGACAATATAAACCGTTCGACAAAAACTTATTAATGCAATATGTTTTCAGTGAAAAAATTTAATTTTTACTTAAATCTAAAAATTTATTTTTAAAAATAATTACCACCCAAAACCCTGTGATGAAACATCCTTTCTTTTGACAAACATACACAATAAACAGGCAATATGCATTAAATTCCATTATAATGTATCAGATTATCTGAAATACTGATGCCTAACAGTATTGCGAAACAAGATTTTATATATAAGTATCATTCACATTGCATAGTATTCAATTTGAGCATTAGATATTAAACTCAGTATTCTTCACTTCCCACTGGTACTCAATATTGTAAACAAAAAATAATAGAATAAAAGAACGGTCTCAAAAGGCTTGGAAAAGAGACTGGCGATCAGAAGAAGAATTGAGACCATCAAGAACACAGAACTTTTAAGATCAGTTACAATACTTGGATGAGTCTTGGAGACATGCTGTCACTCAGAATTCAGTGAAAAACCACCAGTTACATCAGAATGATGTTGTTCCGGATAGAAAATTAATACTGCTATGGGTTGAAATTCTACCTGGAACAGTATAATTCCAACATACATGAAATGCATACTAAAAGGTCTATGAGTAACTATTACAGATTCAACAGTCTTTAAAAAATGTTTTAACGGCAAATGCACGGTATTCACCAATCCAAGCTATGATCGTTAATTGATCGTATCTGTAAAACAAGCTAAGATATTAACTAGATGGAGCTACCTTTGCCACGAGCCTAATTTCACTTGCACCACACATGTGGCAGTTTAAAATGTGAGATGTATTTCTGCTACATCCAGTATGATTCCCCAGTGAGAATTGATCTCACTACTTGTCATTTATAAGTTTAGCTTAGCACAAGACCAGAAGTTTGTACTAATTCAACCCTTCCTCTACGGGCAGGATATATAACACAAAGTAGAGTAAAACTAATTTGAATTCAGATGTCTCTTTCTCTTAGGCTGGTTGCCTGACTAAGGCTAAATAAACCAGTCTGTCCTACTATTTATTCATATCTACGATGTACAAATGGATTCATACTTTTCTCAATGGTACAAGCATGAAGTAAAACACTTTGTCCAGGATTTGAATTCAGGTCGCCAATTTCACTTCCTATGACAAATAACCGTTACATTAAACGCGCCAGAAGTATGCAGCCCCAAATGAGAATCCAACTCACTAATAGTCTAATTAACCGAAAACTATTACACCACAAAAGACATCCAAAAGAGAATTGAGGCACAGGGCTAGATGTATGGAGTACTCTGTGAGAATAATACTCTCTAGAAATAATCTACCTAGCCTAGCCCATTTACTATTACACTATTCAAACTGCTTCCAAATCTATAAATAGTAGACTAAAGTAAACTTTAAATGCTTGCCCACATCTGGAATTGAAAAAAAAAAGAAAAGAAAAGAAACAAAAAAGACAAACAAATATCTACATAACCACTCAGGAATATACATCATCCCTTCGGGGCCATTTGGTTGTATTTGTTAGATAATGGTAAAACCAGACTTTCTCTGCCATGATAACCATTTGATGGAATTTCAGGATTTTGGTCCATCCATCTTCAGCTCCATTAATAGCAAAAGTTAAAATGTAATTTCAAGTTGGTAATCATATACCTTCTTTTCATTCCATAGAGATTTGCTAAATCAGGAAGTTCTCTCTCTCTCTCTCAAGAAAGTTATGTATAAGAAATAATAGTATTCCAACACAATGAAAAATTAAAAATAACCTATGGAAAATCCTTGTCTTTACATCTAATTTAATAGTAAAGGAAAAATTGAATTAAAAATATGATTTTGACTTTTTTCAAATTATTTATTAAATGTTTTTACATTTTAAATAACTTTTTGAGATTTTTTTCAACCATTTACCTTTTTAAACACTTGTGCAATTTCATGCTAATTGTGTATCATATTTAAATAAATCGTATTTTTAGATCTCTATATATTTGTTTATATGTATGTAAACAAAAACAGCGCTATAAGATTTTTTATTTGAACAATAATACATTCGAAATAATTAAAGCAATTCTAGTTCAATTTACAATGAAATTTCAGTTACTTTCAATCCTGAACAATTTTCTTAATCATCCAAATTTTCAAAATGATTGCAATTACTATGAAATGTTAATTAGAATCCTTTATTGATTCCAAAAATAAAAGCATCAATATATGGATCGCTGTTACAAAGATTACTATGATGTCTTGAAATATTGAGCAAACATTAAAATTTGTTCAATGATCACGACAAACTACAGATAATCAATATTTTCTTTCATCCTTTTTCTTCTTCTTTTGTTTGCCTCATTAAAAAAATTGACGTGAAAAAAATACAAGTAAAAAGTAATGGTTGAGAATGCTTTATCAAAAGTAAATCAATGATGCTAAAGACTAAGTAAAAAGACTTAAACATCATTAAATGTCTACTATCCATTGAGAAACACTCGAAATGGAGTAAGAAAATAAATGTTTAAAATGCTAGATAATCTTTGGTGATAATGATAACATCACTGCATATGTTATAGTCGTAAAGACCAATAAATTTACAATTTTGGAGTCAGTTTTACCTGGAAGTTCATCTGACGTAAGAAAGATAATACTAACTTGAAGAAAAAATATGGAGATTGTTGGGTATCACTCCATACTCAATAGATCAGCTCGAGAAATTACTTGAATACGAGATCTACTGACAAAGAAGGAAAAGATTTTCCTCAAACAAAATGGTCAAGGGAAGCTACACACAATTCATCTTGTTAACTAGTAGTGTGCAATTTGGTTTACGAACAAGTTGTGGTAACAGAAACTAAGATATATTTGGTTTGGTTTATTTGTTTTAACCATATATCAACCTTTGTAGGTTGGTTGGTTGGGTTTTATGGCATATCAACCATTGCAGGTTGCCAAATCCTCTTTATACATAAATATTAAATTTATAGGATTTGTAAACACATTTTGTTCATAACATTTGAAACTGAACTTAAGCTTATTTTTTCAGTTAAATGGTTTCAAGCATTTCTATCAAACACAAATAATTCTATTTATTATTAATTATTTGTTTGTGCACAGTGAAATGGTTACAAGTATTGCTATTTAATACTAATTATTCCATTGAACATTACTTATTCGTTCGCACACAATTAAATGGTTAAATGGTCCCAAGTATTGTTATATTTCACTAACAATTCAATTAAACACCAGTCATTTGTTTACACACAGTTAAATCATCAAACAGTTCTATTTCTAACAATTCAATTTAGCATAAGTCATTTGTTTGCACTCAGTTTAAATGTCAAACAGTTCTATTTGATCCATAGATAGGACCCAATGAGGTACTACTACTCCGGGTCAGAGTGTACCAGGGAGCTATGGCAGTGAAGGGGTACTCCACATTCCCTAAAGCTCCAAGACTGGAACCTCACCATCAAATTGTTTAATGTCATATCCATAACTCTTTGAGGGTTATTTAATGGCAAAAACCATCACTGTAAAGAACAATAGTGGTACTATTTAACCAATAGCTGGAGGGATATGGGGGGGGGTCATAACTTTCCAAAAGGTATTAGTTTGAAAGTGAACATAATAGCATGACTGTAGTTCGAACTTGCTAACTTTGAAGCAACTGTTCAATACTTTAACCATTATGCTACAGGGCTTCTCTCTTGTGTGGACAAATATATGAGGAATCCTTGCAGGTTTATACAGATCATAAGATCTCTACTTTTTTTTCAATTACTGTCTCTTATTTTAACTAGCCATATTAAGAAAAACTTTTAAAAAGTGATGACAGTCTCAGAATTTTTTTTAATGTGGGTAACTTAAAAAAAAAATCATGTAAAAATGTTTTGAAATTTCTACTCTTAATTCAATTTTAATGGTATACAAGGGTCATTCAAAAAGTTCTAAGCTTTACCCAGAAAGAAGACGCAGAGCAGAAAATTTTTATTGTGGCAACACACTATGAATTCTTAAAAAACAAGAAAACTAATTCAGATGCCCTTAATTTCTATGCAGGTGAAGCGTACACTAAATAAGAGGGGTGCGATGAATCTCAAATCTGTGTGAGGCTTAAAACCTTTTGAATGACTCACCTAGAATAAGAAAAAATTAAACTGAAAAATAAGTTTTTAAAAGGTTACACAATATAAAGTTCATATTTCAATAGCAATATAAACTAACAGGAATCTTTCAAGACATTGTTAAGATAATTGTAGGCTTTTTTCTTATTCTGAAATGTAACGGCTACAGAGAATGGTCACTAATATACCAACAGGACCAATCCATTTCGACAGTAGGATGAGGAGAAACATGTAAATAATATCAAGAAAAGGATGAACAGATTCACTGATCCATCTGGTACATTAATAACTCTTCACAAAGTTAAAGAGAACAAGAATCTTTTTTCTCCAACAGAAGACTTACATTCTTTTGCAAAAAGGGTCAAAGTTTCTACGTGACATAGTTTTAAATAGGTTAAGCAGAACTATAGCTGTTAAACATTTTGTAAACTCTTAACACACACACACACACACACACACACACACACACACACACACATGGTATGGTATAGTATGGTACCTTTATCTAATGGCATATCAACCATTGTGAGTTATTTGATGCCAAAGCCGTCCTTTTAGAAGAACAGTAGTAATACTATTTAACCCATAACTGGGGGAAATTTTGATAAATAGGCTTACATCAACGGTTTCTAATCTGAGTCCCATGAGTGGGTTGCAAATGAAAGAATTTTTTAAATGTACACCAGCTCAATAATGGTTGTCTTCACTGACTCATATTTTCATCTAGACAGATATTTATTGATTAAGCACGAAAAAAGAATTAGACAACGAAATATTAGAGGATTTTGCTATAAAATCAAAGTGCTTGGAATTCATGTTTAAATGAACTAAATGATTATTTCTGATAAAAATTTACGAATTTTTAATTTTGATATACTAGTGTAGTGCCTGTTTCTTGCAAATGTATAGTTAATTTTAATATAGAAATGATTTTGTGACAGAAATGCATTGGAAATTAAAGAAAAAAGAAATTTTACATTTTCTAATAGTCTCCCATCACACAAAATAATTTTGTTTATTATATAGCTCATCGTATTTTTGTTGGTTAAATAAATATAAATAAACTATAGATAAACCAACATATCAACAATTTTGAATCAACCACTAAAATTCATCTGCACAAATTATCTTTTGTTTAAGTTAATTGTAAGATTGCTGTTTTTTAAAAATGGGTCAGATAAGTTGTCAAACTTTCAAGTCCTAAAGTGGCCACATTATTTTTTAAAATTCTACAGATAAAGGAAAATAATCATGTTGGTCTTCATACAATCGCCTGTTGTCAAGTAATCTTGGTGCATTGACAGATATTGTCAAATGTTGTTAGATTACATTGTAATAAGAGGCTTAAATTATTCTACTGAATATTGAATTGTAAGATTTATGCAGACTAGATTTAGTTTTTAAAAATTCTATTCAGTCCTAGTAACAGTGATGTGCAACTGATTATATATGAAGTAAAGTTGGCGACCTTAGTTGAGGGTGACCCGAAGATTGGTTTTTCAATAGCTACTTCACTGAGATGTAGGGGAGGGCGCTACTCCATTCCCTGGATTCTTCTACTTTACCCTTGATCCTTATCTTATAATGCTGAGTGTTAAGCAAAGTGGCATCAAGTACCATTTTTTGAGACTTTGGTATGACTCGACCATGGATTGAACCCCGATCTCTCGGACCATTGGCGAACACTTTACTCATGAGGCCAATGGCCTGGTATATATACACACGCAAATACAAATCATACATTTACACACATATGGAAACAAGTTTTATTGAATGTGACAGACAACGAATATAATTAATTTTTTTTTATTCAACTTTTTCTTTTCTTATATGGCAACATATCTATGGATTAAGTAAGTGTAAGGACTATGCATCATCTTTTACTCATTTTCGAGCATTTTCTTGGCACTGTTAAGAACGAGAACAAAACATGGTTGTGCCTCTATTCTAGAAGCTAAGATTTGATCTACTTGTTATATCTAGGAAATTAGTTTGTTTACACGCCAAAATTTCCAGACTTTTTTGAAATTATTGTAGACTCTTGAAAATTCAGTATGTTATTGCTATACCTCTAATGAGATGACTGACCAATTTCTATGATTTCATGTTCAAATGTACAGCTACAGCAGCAATTGGAATACACCCTACTAAAGCCTGATTGTCACAGCTGGTGAATTTCAAAAATGCAATCTGGATGTGAGGACACTTTAAAAGAACAATATGCAATAAAATTCTGTTTTAAACTTGGAAAAATGCCACAGAAACGTATGGAATGCTTCAGACTGCTTTTCAACCATCTTGCATGAATCGAGGATCAGTTTTTGAGTGGCATAAGAGATTCAAGGAAGGCAGGGAGTCTGTGAGGGATGATGAGAGGCGTGGGAGGAGTAAGGAAGTCAATACACCAGAGTTGATCGGGTTAGGGTTAGGGTTACTATGTTGAGGTTTTAAGGGAGTTCAGGAAGAGATTCCGTCGGAAGAGGCCAGCACTCTTCAAATCGGGTCAGCGGCATTTCCAGCAGGACAATGCACCAGTCCACAACTCCATCCTTGTCACAGACTATTTGACCAAGATGGGCATCAAGACACTTCCTCAGCCTCCCAATAGTCCAGACCTTGCTCCTTGTGACTTTTGGTTATTCCCTAAGCTCAGAGGCTGTCGTTATGAGACAATTGAGGAGATGAAAGAAGCTGTGATGAAGGGCATTGATACGCTCACATAAGAGGACTTCAATGCGGCCTTCCAGAAGTTGTTGGAACAGTACAAGAAGTGCATTGCAGCCGGAGGAGATTACTTTGAAGGGGATTAAAGTTTCATGTGTGTACCATCAATAAAAGTTCCCATACGAAAAAAGTCTGGAAACTTATTTAATGATCCTCGAATATATTTATATATCATCATCTTGTCGTGCCATCAGCACGGATATCCCTGACCCTCTCTCGCCACCCCTCTGTATCATTCATAGCTTCTGACAGGTACTCAGGACAATACCCTGTATCCTCACAGAGCTGCTGCATGTAGGTTCGAGCTGGTCGCCCTGCTTTTGTTCAGCCCTGTGAAGGGTCCATAGGAGTACATCGTCCCTACTCCTCCAGCAGTGTCCTGTATGTCTGGTTCGTCTAACTTTGATAGTTTTTGTGATGGGGGGGTAGGTGGCTGTATAGCTGCTGCTTTGTGGGGTGTTGCCTCCAAGACTTGTTCAATATTGCTCACAGCATTCTTGTATAGTTGCCGTCAAGCTTTTTCTCCTGGCGTTTAGTTAGCGTCCATGTAGTGCATCCATATAGCAGTATCGACATGACCGCTGCTTGAAAAAAAAAAGCATTTCATTTTATTGATCAGGTCTGGCTTCCATATGAGCAATAGCCTATTGTAGCTGTCCATGCCTTTGTTAGTCACGTGTCGATGCCTGTCTCAGTTGATGACACACTGCTTCTTAGGAAGGTGAACTTGTCAACTAGTTTCAGAGAACTATCGTTTAGTGTAGAAATGTCACCTGTTTGATTAAAGCACATATATTCCGTTTTGTGCGCATTGACATAGAGGCCAATGCCTGCAGTGGCCTGTTCCAAACTATGCAGTAGGGTTTCGGCTTAGGCGGGTGTATTTGCCAGAAGCGCTATGTCATCGGCGTAGTCGGCGTCGGTAATTGTTTTTGTGGGGTACCTTCTGCTTTTCTTTGTCAGCTCGAAACCATTTTCTTTGATTGTATCAATCGATGTTCTAAGCACGTAGTCTAGACAGATGATAAGGAGGTATGGGGCTAGTGTGTCTCCTTGCAGTACTCCTGCTACAATGTCGAAGTAGTCTGTGTCTCCACCCGGAGAACGTACTTTCACTTCGGTGTTTCTAAAGAGAATCATTATAGCTGCGACGGTTTCTTTTGATAGGCCGTATGCGAGTAGAATTTGCTCCATCTTCCCTCTGTGAATGGAGTCAAAGGCCTTAGTAAAGTCGACAAATAATATTGGCGCCTGTAGGTTTTTTGCCTGTACGCCTTCCAGAATTCTACGGACAGTCAATAATTGTGAGGTCATGAATCTATTTCTCCGGAAGGTATTTTGGTTCTTCCTAAGAATGTTGTCTCTCTCTCTCTCTCTCTCTCTCTCTCTCTCTCTATCACTACTCGACGAAATTTAAAATATCAGAAAAGACCTAAAACGGTCGCAAAATCAGCACAAATTATTACAGTGCTCTATACAGGAAAGTGCAGCGGAAATATCACAATATTCCAATAATAGAATATCAAAATGATTTCAAGATATAGAATAAAACCATTTACAATCGGAGTTTCACAAAAACGATCTTCAAGTGAGTCTATGCAAACAGATATATATATAGATATATATATATATATATATATATATATATATATATATATATATATATAAGTATACTTAAGCAACATATTTTCATTAAAACACCTTTTTATTAAACAGACAACTCCACTTTATTATTATACATTTTATAATCTTCTATTTTTGTATTTGGTGTCTCAATGTACATTTGAAATTATGTAAACATTGTCCAAAGTTTATAATGTTCCCAGATGTATAGATTTCGAGTACTTTTTGACATTGGTCATTGTTAAAAATATTATTATGCAATTCTCATGTAAATGTCATTTCTAACAATTAATCTCAAACTTCAGTGGATGGAGGAGTGAGGTCAGATAATGATGAGAGAATGAAAATATTCACTTTCCAAAATTGCCTGGATTTGGCATGTACGGTAGGTGAAATTACAGCATAAGAAAGCAACATGGCGGTCTACCTATGCGTGGAAATTTGGCATTCGTTATCCAGTAAACTTTGGGTAATTCTTACAAAACTTTAAGAAAATGAAAAATTTCAGTTTCATCATTGTTTTTTACTTCCTTCCTGATATTTTCCAGTTTTTAGATATATTAAGAAAATAATATAATTTGAAGATTTAAAAAAAAAAAAATTAAAAACAGAAATTTTATGTTTAAGTGATAGGAGGCGAAATTTTCTTAAATTTCTTAAAGAATAGACAGCAAATATTTAAGATTCTATGGTTAAAATTTTGTATACATTTTACTTTTTAAAATTAGTTCACTGATTTTTGTTCTTTTGAATTTTAAATAGTTCAAATTTTATATAGAGAGAATACGTTTCTCAGCAAATAGATCGCAAAGAAATTAGCACAATAACAGATACACATGTAAATACCATTATTTTTTTACCTTCCCAGCTGAATTCTAATGGAGGATCTTGTCTAAAAATGCAGCAGATCTTTAATTCCTTTTTATTTTCTCCCTTTTAAATATTTTATTTGTTTTTCTTACAATTATCCTCTTTTATCTTTCCCTATTCTTAAATGAAGCCAACGGTACTTTAAAGCCCCTTTTTTAATGCAAGAAATATGGATAGTATAATGATTTTTAGAGAATTCGATTCTTAGTGGGTGTTCAATATTTCAGTTAGCAAAGTTAGCATAGAATAATATGACTTGACCATTGACCCAGTAATTCCTCGTGTGTTATTTCTTGTTTGTTACTTTTAGCAAAAAAAAAAAAAAAAAAAATTAAATTCTTTAACAGATGGTTTTGTGTAAATTCCTACACAAGTAGTGACTAATTCTATCAGGACAAATAAAGTGGGAATATAAACAGTTGATTCAGATTGAACTTATACAGATGAGACTCACATCACTCAATGTGACATTTACAACTTTGCCAGAAAGTAGTAGTTAGTTTTAAGTTTAGAAATGATAAACTATCAAAAAGAGAAAAATATCTGGGAAAAGAAATTACAAGAAAAATTCCTCCAGCAAAAGAGATTTATCAGACTTTCCACCAAATCAGATTTTACACAAAGTTATTTCATAGTGAGAGGCCACGCACAGATCGAGACTTATGCATGGCCTCCAAAAGATGCTTGGTTCCCTCCGCATTCCCCTTTAGGAGCACCTCAGGCGCCAAGCAATAAACTCAGCCTTGTTAAGTAGGTACTTTTTTGGGCGAAGGTCCCCAGGGATCAGGCGATTAACTTAAAATCACACACCTGGTGTTTGCACCAGGTGGGTCAAAGAAGTCAGGTAAATTTTCTACAGCAGAAAGAAATTGTTTAAAATCAGAAACAAATAAGAGGGGAAATAAAGTTTTTTAAAAATGTATGCCTTAGTAAACTGAAAAATTTAATTTTTAATATCCAAACATTTTTATGACATTATATTGTGAAAGAATAACATCACATTTCTTATTCAATTGAAATAAGATAGACACGGTATTGTGAAATTAACATTAATAATTTATTAAAATTTAAAACAAACAAATCATTTAGATAAATGGTTCGATTTGTCACAATGCAATAAGAATCACATGTTCTTACAAAATGTAGCACCCTGACTAACAGATCTTTCAAAAGAAGAAAAAGACAATGCATACCATTTTTATAGAGAGAAAAATATCTAGTATCTTTGAAGCCCATGATTAAAAATGGGTGCATTTGCAAAAATTCAAGTCCAAATAATCAGTACTACTTCCGTTCCCAAGATCAAGTAAGATATATTGACTTACTTGATCTTGGGAACAAAAGTAGTACAGATGGAACAATCTCGATAAAACTTGTTTTCAAATATTCCATTATTGTCCATGATTTTATCAAATCAATAAATAGAAGAAAAATTATCGAGTCCAGAGTTGTATTTACCAATACAGAAATGAACGATGAATAAAACATTAATTTTCTTCAAAACAAGGCGATCCGGGTGCTGGATCGTACATGATGACTGTCTTTGTTAGGTTGATCTTTAAAGCGAATGAGTTACAAGCAGATACAAAATGATTCATAAAGCATTGCAACGCATCTTCAGAATGTGCAACAATATCACAGTCATCCGCATAGAGCAGCTCCCTCACCAATGAAGAAGAGACTAGTTTTAGAGAGTAGTCTACGGACATTGAAAACACTGCCAGATATCCGATATCTGATGTAGATACCGTCAGAGTTTTCATAAAAGGCTACGAGAAAGACAATGGCAAAGTAGATATTGAATAACATGGGTGCAGAAATGTCACCCTGTTTGGCCTCATTGTTGATAGATATTTCCTCAGATAGAGTGCCGTTGAAACTAACCCTGGCCTTCATTCCATTGTGAAGAGAACGAATCAGACCCACAAATCTCTCAGGACAGCCCACCTTCAGTAAGATCTTCCAAAGAGTTGATCTGTTGACTGTATCAAAAGCCTCTGATAAGTCAATGAAACATTGGTACAAAGGAAGATTCTGTTCTTTGCACTTCTCCTGCAATTGTCGGGCACTGAAAATCATATCCACAGTGCCACGGCTTGCACGAAAACCGCACTGTGATTCTGGTAGAATTCCATTGACAATTGTGCGGACTAATCTATTTAAAATTATCCTTGAGAACAATTTTCCAACAATAGACAGCAGAGATATGCCCCTAAAATTGCTGCAGTCCTACTTCGAACCCTTCTTATACAAAGACACAAGTATCGCATCTCTACAGTCATTAGGTAGTTCATTTTCCCATACACTTTGAATGACTTGCTCCAGGAGATCAATCATTTTCTCACCACCATTCTTTAGAATCTCTGCTGTTATGCCTTCCATTCCTGGCGCTTTGTTGTTGTTCATTTGACAGGCAGAAGCTTTTATCTCACCTCTAGAAGGCACTTCTTCAAGAGCCATGATTGGATCATGTTGCTTAATGAGATTCAATACTGATTCGTCAACGACTGGATGGCAATTAAGGAGTTCGCTATAATGTTCACACCATCGCTTTTTTGATATCTTCTGGTCGTCTCAAGGTGGCACAGTCTTTTGATTTCAGGGGAGCAAAAATTGATTGCTGCGGCCCATAGAGCTCTTTGATTATTTGGTAGAACAATCTCAAATTTTTGCTGTTTGCTGCAAGTTGTGCTTCTTCTGCCTTCTTGAGCCACCACTGGTTTTGGATTTCGCGCATATGCGTTTGTGCCACTTTTTGAAAATCCTTGTATATTTTTGTAGCTTTTATTTTTGCTTGGTTGGACAGATTTGTTGACAGGGTTTTTCGGAAAAGATTGCGTTTTGTTTCAAGGAGTGCATCAATTTCCTCATAATTTTCTGCAAGCCAGTCTTGGTACTTCCTTTTCCAAATCCTAAAATGTCTTGAGCAACAGAAAGTACCTTCACCTTAAAATCCTCCCATAAATTTGTTTCATCCAGTTCAATAGTGGTAAGTGCATTCTGAAAGATGTTCTTTGTTTCCGGAAGATGAGAAAACTTTGAAACCTCAAGCTTTTTTTGCATGTGCTGTGGTGGTATGTTATGCTTTGGGGCGAATTTTTTAGTTCCATTTTGGCTCTTACCAGGCGATGGTCTGTCCAACATTCAGCGTCTCTCGTAGCTCGAACCTGGTGCAGATCTTGTAGATCACGCCGGCGATCAATAACATAATCTATCATATGCCACTGTCTAGAGCGTGGGTGTTGCCATATACCTTTGTATTTGTTTTTTTT
>OY757920.1:31740999-31763499 GCA_963585895.1 Sepioteuthis lessoniana
AAATTTAAATGTCCTTTAGGAGATTGTATCTCTGATAATAATAATATATATGTTGGTTTAACCTCAACTACCCTGTCGAGGAGACTGACAATGCACCTTTCAGACACAAGTTCAATAGCTCAGCATTTAAAAAAACATTCATGCCCAACAGCACAGCTACGGAAAATTCTCACCGACAACACAACAATATTAGAACATCAAAATAATAAACAAAAACTTCAGATTCTCGAAGCATTACATATCAGAAACCTGCAGCCAACACTTAATAGAATTAATTTTCAAACCAGTGCTAATGTACTTAAATGTCTTTAGCTACTGGCACTAAATATAGAATCACATTCAAAAACAAACGCCAAAACCTTCAACGGCAAAGACGCCCTTACACAGTTGTAATATGCTAAAACAAAAGTTACATCACTTTTGTAGTAGATCCTCCCCTGATGATGGCCCAAAGTCGGGCAGAAAGTACTAGGGATACATGCAACTATGGACAATACATAAATCAATTCCCCCAGAATACAATAAAAGTAATACGGGAATTCGAACGGATCCAAAAGAAAATATGTAGACATAAAATGTCTATTATGTTTAATGAAATTTGCATTAACGAAGAAATGCTGCCTAAATATACATATATATATATATAAACATACATACATATACATATATATATATATATAATAAACATACATACATATACATATGTATATATATATAAACATACATACATATACATATATATATATATATATATAAACATACATACATATATATATAAACATACATACATACATATATATATATATAAACATACATACTGGAAGCGAAATCCATGCATACCTGAAAAGATGAGCATCCTGGTGCCAAAAAAATTCTCTCGTTACGCTGTTAACCCTGCGACTGAAAGAAACTCTTTCTCTCGACCGCTATTAAGGTAGCATACGTGTTCGCTGAGTCCCGGGCTTGGGCCAGCCGTGTGTCCTGTAATAGTTGCCTCCATTAAACTTAGCTCACTGGATACATGAACTTCATAGTTTAAACAGAAAAAATGACTTGTATATTTCAACACCTTGTCTAGGTGACGAGACTATTTCTACTGGTACATGAAAACCTTCCCACGACATAGAATAGTTGTTAAGCCCTAAAAGAAAGTTTGAGTTAAAATTTACCCTTGTCTCTTTCCTTCCGTTCTTAATTCTCTGGCAGCTTCCCTTAAAGAAGACTACAAGCGAATAAGGTAAGAAGAAAATGAGTCAGATATGAAACTCAAAAGCATTCAATTAGAACCCGACCAGACAACCAACAAGTCACCGACGACCTACACCAAATATAAAACCTTCATCTTAAACCCCATAGACCAACAAAAATCTTTATATATATATATATATAAATACACACACAAATATAATCACATAATATAGTCAGATAAATAGATAAATGATAAAGCCAAACAGATTAAAAAATATTTTCATCGTATACGGCTACAATAAAATTTCTTAGGAATGTTTTTTATGGTTTATGTTTACGTAACCTGAATCAAAGTCGGAAAAAGTTAAAAGAACTCAAAAAATTGAATATCATATTTACATAAATTATTTGAATTAGTTTTTTTATTTAGCTCCATTCAAGTGTAGAAAGTGAGTTCCGTTTCTTCTTAGATAAGTTTTTATAAAGTAATTTTTCTCTCAGAGAACACAGTTCAATTTTTTTTAAATTGATATTTAGTTGTCTAGCCTATCCTATATAGCAAATATTTTTTCTGTCTTCCTCCCACATCTTGTCACTTATCTATCATTCAATTACTAGTTTCATTGAAGATTTATCAGTCTTTCAAAATGTCCAAATAAATTTCATGATAGTCATATTGGTCTTGTTTTAAATATAAACACTTTCATTTTAAGATCCTTTTGAATAGTTAACCGCGTTTTTTCGTGTTTTTTTCTTCTGTTTTCTTGAAAGTAGGTTATTGCAAATGTAAAACAAGTACTGATTCTATTTTTCTCAAACCAACACTTTCATTAACTATTGTTTACTCAGGAACCTCCTTGATCTTTGACTATTTTTCAAATTCCTGGGGGTTGTTCACAGAAACATCAAAAATGTTATGTTTTCTTGAATATATATGACAATCAGAGGAAAAAAAAATAGATTCCAAGCATTGTATTGAGACAGTTAATTATTCATTCAAATCAACTCATAGTGAATCTGATTATGTTGGTCACCTATTTACATCTTCGTCAGAAGGAAACAGCGATGCCTAGGGCTCAAATCACCAAGAAGCCAAAGTAACAAGAATTTTAAATGAATCAATGTTTTAGCTAAAATATAAGAAATCATTCGGTTTACACGTGTACATAGTTTTATATTTCAGTTGTTGATTTCACAATAAAAAGAACAAAGCTTATCAAATCTAAAAGGAATAATGTGTAGGAAGCTTATTAATATAGGGTTCAGGTAGATTGATCTCCAGGATTTAAAGCACCTTGTGGCACTGGGAGTGGTAGTACTGCTTCAGTCATCGAAATCGTGGTATTACCCCTGGTTGACGGCTGATGAGAGCAGAATATAGCATGTCCAATGGCACGTAGTACGTCATTGTCGTGCCGCCCGCACGGATCTCCCTGATCCTCTCTCGCCACCCATCTCTATCGTCCATAGCACCCGGTTGGTCTTCAAGAGCTGTTGTATAAAGGTTTTAGCTGGTCGTCCTCCCTTTGCTCGTCCACGTGAAGGGGTCCACAGAAGTATGTCGCTTATGGGTTTGTCCCCACTTCTCCAACAGTGTCCCACATGTCTACTTAATCTAACTTGGATAGTTTTCGTGATGGGTGGTAGGTGTCCGTACAGCTGCTGCTTTGTGGGGTGCTGCCTCCAGGACTTGTTAAATATTGCTCGCAACATTCTTGTGTAATTGCCGTCAAGCCTTTTGTGTTTAGTTAGTGACCATGTAGTGCATCCATATAGCAGTATCGACACAACCGCGGCTTGAAAAAAAAATGCGTTTCATTTTATCAGTCAGGTCTGACTTCCATATGACCGATAGCCTATTCATAACTGTCCGTGCCTTTGCTAGTTGCATGTTGATGTATGTCTCGGTTGATGAGACACTGCTTCCTTGGTAAGCGAACTTGTCCACTAGTTTCAGAGAACTACTGTTTAGTGTGGATATGTCACTTCTTTGATAAAAGCAGATGTATTCCGTCTTGTCTGCATTGATATGGAGGCCTATGACAGTGGCTGCTCTTTCCAGACAATGTCGCAGTGTTTTGGCTAGGGCAGGGGTATTTGCCAGAAGTCCGCGTTCGTAATTGTTTTTGCAGGGTATTTTCTGTTTTTTTCCTTCGCCAGCTTGAAACCGTTATTTTTCATTATATCAATAGACGTTCTTAGTAGTCTAGGCAAATGATAAACATGTATGAGGCTAATGTGTCTCCTTGCTGCACTCCTGCTACAATGTCGAAGTAATTTGTGTCTCCATTCGGGAAGCGGACTTTTACTTTCGCGTTTTTATATAGCATCATTATGACTGCGGCGGTTTCTTTGGGTAGGCTGTAGGCGATTAGTATTAGCTCCATCTTTCCTCTGTGTATGGAGTCAAAGGCTTTGGAGAAGTCGACAAATGATATTGTTGGCTCTAGTTTTTTTTTTTTTTTTTTGTGCATACACCTTCTAGAATTCAACGATAGTTAAAATTTGTAATGTCGTGGATCGATTTCTTCGAAAACCATTTCGGTTCTTCCTGAGTATCTTCTCAATTTTGGGTTCTATGCGGTTGCGTAGTAGAGCATTGTAGATCTTGGCCGCTATGGATGAAAGGGTTATACCTCAGTAGTGCTTGGGAAGGAAAGGGAAGGGGAGGAGGCATCCCTTTGTCCATCTATCTATTGTGTTTTGGTTATATACGGCATTACAGTGTTGGGGCATTATGTCGTCAAATTCCCTAGTCTTTTATACTTCTGGGGGTATTTCATCAAGCCCTACTGCTTTCCTATTTTAGTTTTTCTTAGTACTGAGTCGAGTTCTTGCTCAAATTGTCCAAGTTTGATGTCAAATTGTTTACTAATATATTTCGTGACTGGTTCATGTGTAACTTTCGGAGGTTTTCTGAGTAAATTCTCGTATACGGAGAAAATTATATTAAAATCTTTAAAGGAAACTAAAAGAAAGACTTTAGTGTTTACAATTTATACAATTATTGATTATCAATGACAATTCTCAGATAATTTGGCCAAAAAGATTACAGTAATATTTATTTTTCTAAGTCATTTTTTTTTAATTTTTAGTTGATGAATATACAATCACTTTTTGGAGGCTCACTTAGTGTATGGTTATCGTCGTTGGAAATGAAATCAGTGACCTGAGTTTAAATCCCGGACGAAACAATTTGTGTTTCAATTCGCGCTAATGCCCTTGGGAAAGACATGAATCCATCTCTTCTCCCTCCAACAATGGGTAAATAGCAGGGCAGACTAGATTCTTTACCCTTGGTAAGGCAACCAGTTTTGGAAAATTCAAAACCAGTTTTACTCCGTTTAAAAATGGACTTTGTTTCACTGGATAAATACAGAAATTCACAAACACTTATTTTAATTTGGTAAAATTCTACACATGCCCATGTTCAAGTTCACCGGGAAACAATTTTCTAAAATTTTGACAGTGGTGGCGGGGTGATTTGAACCTCAAACTCACTGCAACTTTTTTTTCAAAAAAAAAAAGAATAAAAGAAAAAAAGTTACATTTTATAAGAGTGTGGTGTTTCGCTTTCACATTATAATTCAATGTAGAATGATCACCTATTTCCGAAAAAGTAAAGATTAGAAAAGACAAGTCACCAGAGAGGTGAATAATTGTTTTTACTTCCGGGGATGGGAGAGGATTTTTTAAAAATAGTTGTTCCAGAAATGGCTGATCATACAACATTGAATTAGAATGTGAAAGTGAACCCTCTTTACGAAATGTAAAGTAATTTTTATTTATTTATTTTTTGAAAAATAAAAATATTCCAGTGAGTTTTAGGGTCTAATTAGTTCAAATCACACACACAAAAGAATTATGAGAAAATTGTTTTCTCGGTTAACTTTAATAGGTGCACATGTAGAATAATACTTTTATTTTCTAGTTTTAAAACAAATTGTTTTCTTGGTTAACTTGAATATATAATGTTTCAAGATTTTCGTTTTTACTTTTTATGTTGATTATTATTGTTTCAGACATTTAACAAATTGGTGAGAATCAGAGGAATAGTCTTTTTTTATTTTTAATAAACTACTTCACTCTTTCTAATCAACAATTTTCAAAGAAGTATTTTTGCATTAAATCATTTGTGCACTCATATTTACACTTAACGGGATAAGCGTGCCTAGTTTAACTTTACCACAAAAATGAGTTTTTCACTCACTGGCTAAAAAAGGCCAACCAGATTTTCTTCTCGCATTTTTTAAAAATTCTCACTAATTTTCAAATATTGATAAAAAAAAATTATTTCATGGATGAAAGAAAACTGAAAAGAATAAATTAAGGAAGAAAAAGTGTCAAAAACATCCGGAGAAGGTGCCAAAACATTATGAAACCATGGAAAGGAAACTGCCTCAAAAGAATCGATGAATAATTGTTTGGCTTGGTTGTTTTTTTATGTCATATCAACTCTCATGGGTTATTTAATATCAAATCCTGCTTATATATATAATTTGTAAGCAAATATTTTTTAAGTAACATTATTTTTAAATGCGCCAAAGTTCATCTGTTTCCGTACAGTTAAACGATTTCAAATAATTCTAGTCAACATTATTCCTAACCAATATAAAATAAAATGTTATTCCACATTTATCTTTTTCTTAACATCGTTCTGAACTTTATGCTCGATACTGTGTACACACACACACACACACACACACACACACACACACACACACACACACGGGTGGTTATCTTCAAAGAAAATTGAAACAAGCTCAGTTCAAATTCTGGACAAGGTTGTCTTGATTTCACTTTTGCACAAATGCTCTCAGGAAAGGCATTAATCCATTACTTCTCTCTTTCTTAGTTCAGCCCAGTCGGCTGGAGCTGTAGAATACACCGATTGCGTCTTTACATGAGGGGTAAGATCCCCAATAAGTGTCCTGGATATGACATTAAACCATCTGATGGTGACCCCCAGTAATGCTGGAGCTTTAGGAAAGGTGGCATACCCCTTCATTACCATTGCTCCCAGGTCCACACAGGCCCAGAGTGGTAGCACCTGATAGGGTCCTATCTTTGGGTCAAATAGAACTGTTTGACATTTAAATTGAGTGCAAATAAATGACTTATGCCTAACTGAATTGTTAGCAATAGAACTTTCTGACCATTTAACCATGTAGAAACAAATAACTGATGTTTAATTGGATTGTCGGTTGTTTGGGTTTTATGGCATATCAACCTTTGTAGGTTATTTAATGCCAAATTCATTTTTATACAAATAATCAGTTCTATTTTAAACAATTTAGTTTAGCATGAGTACACAGTTAACTGTCAAAAACATTTCTATTTCAAGCTATTTAGTTTATTTAAACAGTTCTTATTCAAACAATTCAGTTTGATATAAGTATAAATTTTGCTCACACACAGTTAAATGTCAAAACAGTTCTATTTTAAACAATTCAATTTAGCATAAGTACAGTTTCAATGTAAAAAAAAAGTTCTATTTCAAATAATTCAGTTTAGCATACAAAAACAGTTCCATTTCAAATAATTCAGTTTAGCACAAGTAGAGTTTAGTTCTATTTGACCCATAGATAGGACCCTATCAGGTGCAACCACTCAGGGCCAGAGTGGACCTGGGAGTGATGACAATGAAGAGGTGCTCCGCATTCTCCAAAGCTCCAGCATCAATGGAACCTCACCATCAGATCGTTTAGTGTCATATCCAGGACTCTCGTTGGTGAGGGGTCTTACCTGTCTGCAGAGGTGCAGTTGGTGTATTCTACAGCCTCAGCTGACTAGGCAATACACAGAGTTAAATGTAAAAACAGTTTTATTTCAGATAAATCAGTTTAGCATAAGTATGCAGTTTAGATGCCAAAACAGTTCTTTTTTGAGCAATTCAGTTTAGCATAAGTACGCAGTTTAAATGTCAAAACAGTTCTATTTTAAACAATTCAGTTTAGCATAAATACGCAGTTTAAATGCAAAAAACAGTAAACTCTTGAAACCCTGATTTAGTTCTACTTGACCCATAGGTAGGATCTTATCAGGTGCTACCATTTCAGGGCCAGAGTGGACCTGAGAGCAATGGCAATGAAGGGGTATTTTGCATCCTCCAAAACTCCAGCATTACTGCAACCTCACCATCAGATTGTTTTGCGTCAGACCACTCATTGGAGGGAGGAGTCTTACTCCCCTGCAGAGATGCAGTCGGTGCATTCTACAGTCTCAGCCAACTGTGCAATTAATTGAATAGTTAGTGATACATAACAATACTTGGAACTATTTGACTATGTACAAATGAATGAATAATGTTGAATAGGATTATTAGTGTTAAAGAGCAATACTTGTAACCACTTCACTATCTGCTAATAAATGATTAATATTGAATTATTAATGTTAGATAGCAATACTTGAAACCATTTAATTGTGTAGAAACAATAGCAATACTAGTTTGCAAAAAATTAGTTCTAATCTGTTTAAAAATGAAATTACCAACAAACTAATCTCTTATATATCATGTATGTCTAGATGTGTACAAACAAATTACTGATGTTAAATTGTTACTGTTACATAGCAATACTTGAAACCATTTAACGTTGTGCAAACAAATAATTAATAGTAAATAGAATTATTTGTTTTAGATAGCAGTAATTGAAACCATCTGTGTACAAAAAAATGAGCTCAGGCTCATTCAAAAATGTTATCAACAAAATGTTTACAAATAACCGGCTCATCGGCTTAGTGGGTAGAGTGTTCGCCAATGATCCGGGAGACGTGGGTTCAATACCAGGTCGCGTCATACCAAAGACTTTAAAAATGGTACTTGATACCTCCTTTCTTAACACACAGCAATATAAGGTACCTATCAAGGGCAAAATGGAGCAATCCAGGGAAAGGAGTAGCGTCCTCTCCTACACCTTGGTGTAGTAGCTATTGAAAACAGAGCCTTCTGGTTGCTCTTGACTATGGTCACCAACTTTACTTTACTTATATATAAACAGGATTTAGCATTAAATTGATATGCGATCAAACCAAATCTTTCTTAGCTGGTAGAGCAGATCAGCTCCAAAAGAAAGATTTGATCAGTTCTTAAGAGTTCCTATGAAATTGCACCTGACTTGACAAATCCAAGAATTAAAATAGCATACTCTGTGCACTGAATAAAAGTTGCTGTTTTTTTATCAACATTCCTAATAAGTTACAGATACCTAAGGGAACTCAGAGAGTACATCAGCAGAAATTTCTTTACAAAAATGAAGAAACATCCAAACAAATCAATGTATAATAGTATGTGTACTTTGTTTTTTTTATATACTTGTCATCTCTCTAATTGGAAGTAGAAATAACACAGGTGCTACACTGATCCCAGGCAGATCCCAGATTTTGATCCGAAACATAAGTACAAATCTATATGTAAAGAATTAAGTCATTTTTTATAGGTATTATGCTAGTGTTTTTATAATCTTTGTCATAAGACAAATCTAAACAGATGAAAACTTAAATCACATATTTTAATAGACACTTGTAAGAGCCAAAATCCTCTGTAAAATTAATATGAAACATTAATGAAATGAAAAAAAAAAAATTATTCAAAAAGAAAAAAAAAGAAATACCACAAAAAAACAAATCTGAAATGCATGCAAAGAATAAATAATGAATAAAAGAAAAAAAAAATTGGTCTCACCAGAAGATTTTCAACTTACCTGCAAAAATAAAAAAACAAAATTTAAAGACAATTCCTCAGAAAATAAAATCATTCAAATATTCATCAAATATTGATCTAAATGACTATGACAATGAAAATATCATGTACAATACTTTTTTTATTGTATCCCAAAATTTAGAGAATTTGAACATGTATAAAGTCAATATATTACAGATTTTTGCTACTACCCATTATGATCACTATTTTAAAGTTGTATTTTGAAGAAAATGGTGGAAATTAAGTAATTGTTTTTCATGAACAAATTCCCAGTACTTTTAGGCAGCTTTTTGTATGTAGACATAAGAGCAAAATATATTATTATTATCATTATAACAATAAGCAAATTATGATTGCAATAATTGTGTTAATACTGTATTAACTGACATACAAGAAGCACTAATTGTATTCACAGTTACCATGGATATTTACAATATATAATGCAACAAATTAAGTCTGCTTAATGTTAAGTATTGCAAAGCAGAAAGTAGATCTCATGTTGCACATTGCAGCAGCTATTTTTATTGCTTTAAAATACAAATAAAAATTGCACATTTTAGTTAGAGGCAGTTACGCAACATGCCACCAGATGCATACATGTATTGTGCAGCAGTGAACATCTAAAAAATCCTTTTTGCAATGATATTATGGCTGGTGAGGATAAACATCAAAAATTTGTACTGTACAGCTTGGAGGTCAAAATAAACTACAGAGAATAGTAGTCCAAAGACCCTTCTCTGTAAAACAGAAGTACATTTTATATGTATAAGCTTGATAATAATGTAATTAATTTCTCTAAATGATTTTCCTAAATATATACATATGTACATGGTGTAGCAGTTATTGTTGCATGGAAATGAACAATCTTGAACAAGGCTGTTTGTACTAATGTCCTAGGGAAAGGCATGAATCTACATCTCCCTGCCCCCAACTATGTGTACAATAGTAGAGCATACTAGTCTCTCTAGCCTTGTTAGGGTAGCCAATCAACTAGAAGGTGCAGTTCTGAATCCAAAACCTGAGGAGTTTTGTTTGAAGAATCTGTGGCACACAGGTACAGCATTCCTCTGCAATCAATTCATATGGTTACTCTTACACAAGATTTTACAGTCATATGCAAATCACCTGTGTAAGCTGTCTAGTGGTTCACATCTTTAACTGCACCTTTGCACTCTTTGGTAGAGCTGTTATATTCAATATAGATATTATCATCAATAAAAAGAGAAATAGATAAGATAGTAGGACAGACTTGGCTTTCTAGCATTGTTAGGTTAACCAGTGTAGGAAAACAACTTTGAGTTAAAAACCAGAAGCTGTGGTCACTAAAACAAATTGAATCTCAATGTGGCAACTTCAACAAGATTGGTTTGGTTTGATTCCTTTGTTAAATGGCATATCAATCTCTGTGGGTTATTAAATGCCAAAGCCATACTTGATGAAGAACAGCAATGTACTGCTTAATCCATAACTAGGAGGATAAGGGGGCTCATACCTTTCCTAAGGGTATTTTTTCAAAAGTGAATATAATAGCATGACTGGAATTTGAACTTACTTACTTCAAGTCTGTATTCCAGCACTTTAGCCATTATGCCACAGGGATTTCCCTGAACTGGAATGGAGAATAGAGACCAGCACTATGTAACTGATCATCCAGATTCAGGTATAGATTCATAGTCTTATCAAAGTAATATATACTATCAATAGTTTTAGATTTATTTGCATATCAACACCTTATGGATCATTTAATACTGAAATTAGATTCATTTGTAAATATTTCATTATATTCTTAACTATTTATCTAATGTAAATATTTTGCATTCAATTGTATGGTTTCAAGTAATTATTCCGCTCAAATAATAAAAATCATTTGTTAGCATAGAGTTATATGGTTTAAAGTATTCCAATCTACAACTGATAATTTTCAAACAGCCCTATTCAACTCATAGACAAGGGGAAGTTCGTGTGATGTAATGGCTAAAGTACTGGACAATGGCATTGTAGTGAGTTTGAATTCCAGTTATGCTATTACATTTACTTTTAGACTAATACCCTTAGGAAAGGTGCAGGTCCTCTTATTCCCCACCCCCAGCTATGGGTTAAATAATGCCACTGTTATTCTACAATGGTGGCTTTGATATTAAATAACCCACAAAGGTTGATATGCCATTAAACAAAGAGACTGGAATAAAATATTATAGATGGGCCCCTAACAGGTAGTACGACTCTAGGTCCGTATATACCTGGGTATATGGCAATGAAGGGGTGACTAATAACAACAGATCAAATTGTAACCAAGTCAATATTATCTCTTTATTAGAATGATTATTAACGACTGACTAAAATGATCTAATGATTAATCATTGGTAAAATCTGAACCTAATTTATCATATCATTTATTAGAATTATATTTCTACATGAAGAAAAGTATTGTTGGTAAGGTGTTAAGGATGTTGCTAGAAAAAATAGATAAGCCGCTGAGTAAATAATGGTGGGAATAAAAGAAAATATTTTTACATTCTAGTTCACTCAAAGTTTGCATGTTGATATAACTATGTATGTCAATATGAGATTTTTGGAACATCTTATGACATCAGTAAGCAGGAGAACATGCAAACTTAGATATTTCCAAAGTTTAGTACATAGTTGTTGATAAAACTCCTTTAATTATTTAAAAAAAAAGATTTAATTCCAATTTCCTGACCATTGAACCAGAACAAGAGTATATATATATATATATATAATAGTTAAAATGTAATGCTAAAAGTAGCTCTAAACTGTTAAGTCTTTACAGTGCTCAATAAACAAAAATTGATAATATACATTCTTTGTGTGTGTGTGTGTGTGTGTTTGTGTGTGTGTGTGTGTGTGTAAAAAGGGTAACAGATGCTTTTTTTCTTATTGCTGGCTCTTATCAAAGCTATAGGTGTAAAAACGTTTTACTGTTAGTACCTGAACAATTATGAGAGAGTGGATTGTACAAGTGCTTATTCACCCACTCCTTTATCTGTAAACCTGTATATTCAACACACAGATACATAGTAAAATAAATGAATTAAAAACAAAATTTTAAAACACTAAAACATTTATGATTTGTTTGTCTTTAGCTTAAATCCTTTTTTTTTAAATTGATTTTTTAAAGGATGAGTAGCTCTATTTTGGATATCAACAATTATTACTAAATATATTACTTGAACAAGTAATTATGGAAGAGTAGTTTTACTCACTCCTTGATCTGTAAACTTGTTATTCAACACACACATAAAATAAATTGTTTCTGTTCACGTTGAAAGAAAGACAGGTCTCATATATGTGACAGGTTTATATATATAAAGCATAAGTTTCTATAGCTTTAGAAGTCACAGAAAATTTCATAAGATGATCTTGTGGTTAAGAATAATGTTTTTTTGAGCAACCTCTTATCAACCAATGATAGAAACCCAAATCTAAAGAAACTACGAGTTAAAATTTGCAATTAGGCTGTGTCATCAAGCAAAACATGATCACTATCTCTTCCAAACCCGTCTTCAGAAAAAAGAAGAAACAAAAAAACAACAGGAAGTAGATATTTTGGATATCATCCAAGAAACTTCACATGTACACATACTCACTCACATATATGTATAATCACTTATATACATAGACAGACACACACACACACACTCATATATATAAATATGTATATAAAAATACACATGCATATATATATATATATATATATATACACACACACACACACACACAGATACATATACACATGCCATATGTGGAGGCATGTGGTGTAACAGTTGTTGTACTCATTTGGAAATGGACACAGCAGAGAAGGGTATATATATATATATATATATATATATATATATATATATATATATATATATATACATACACGCCCACACATATGGAGTCATTAGGGATGTATTATCATTGTAGGAAATGGACCAAGCACTCGAAGTTTAAATCCTATATGAGGCCTTTTGCATTTCACATAGCATTAATACCCTTAAGAATGGTATGAATCCAACTATTCCGCCTCAAGCTATGGATAATAGTGGAGCTGACTGGGCTTTTAAATCTTGGTATGGTAACCTGTCTAGGAGAAGGAAAACTGAATTAAAACCTACTTAACTTAGTTTAAAATTGACCTTGTGTTGCATCCTGCTTATGTGGCAGAGTTGGGGAAATAGATAAATATATACACATACACACACATATATATCCCTCTTTCTCACTCTCTATTATATATATATACACACACTGAGTTATAGTATTTAATGTTGCATTATTTCTTAGGTGATATTTCATATACATACACATGATTATATACAGAGAATGGGAGCAAGTGAGAAAAAATTGCATGTTTGTTGTAATGTGAGCAGAAGTTTGTAAGAAGTATTAAAACAAAAAAATCCATATACTAAGAAAGACAACTCTGCCAAAAAAAAGTAACATAAAAACAAAAATTGCATCTGCCTTTACCTATAACTTCAGGTCTATGTAATTTCCAATGCACAGCTGCGATTCAGTGTTCATCTTAAAAAACAAACCCAGCAGCAACAAATAGCCTACATGCCACTGAAACTAGTGTTCAGCAATTTATTTACTTTTTTTCTTTTTAATTTCAATATGATTATATATATATATATATATCCCTTCTCTGTTCCCAGAATATCTTAGTTTTTGATTGGTTTGATTGATTTTAGCAGCATGTCCAACCCATCTAGGGTTATTTTATACTAAGATGTTAGGAATCACATTCATATATTTTTTTGTGTAATTGTTTCTTAAGAGTTTTTTGTCCATGGTTCTATTGAATATGAATGACTTTTATACAGATCTACTTGACCATGGGATTCTAAAAGGTACTACTATTCTGGGTCAGAGTGGACCTGGGAGTAATGGTAATTAAAGAGTACTCCACAATCCCCAGATCTTAAGAAATGGAACATCACCATTAAATGCAGTCTCGTGTCAAACCCAGGACACCCCTTTTTATTGGGTGGAGAAGTCTTACCCCACTGCAGAGGATATAGTAAGTGTATTCTAAGCTCTTCAGAATAGTTTAGCTCAATATTGTTCAGAAAAGTCTAACTTGTACTGAAAGTAAATAAAACTGATTTCCACAAAAACCAGAACTTTTGGGTGGAAAATTACTAAGAGAGGACTAGCTCAGTATACTTTCAGACTCCTTGCCTAATGAATAAACTTGATGAAACTGGGGATATGAACTCCTTGGAGATCAAGGAGTGTTTTGAATTGATTTGTATGGAGAAGTACATAGAAAGAAATGTATGGAGAGGAAATATACCACTTGCTCTCAAAGGTGCGGATAATGTAGCATAAAATGGATTATGAATGGTTAATTCTTCCAGAAAGCAAATACAATTGTCATTTGCAGAAGCGATGCCCACCTTAAACTCATAGGTGGCATAGGACATTTAGGAAGAAAATTATCAAGACACAACTCATTTAAATGGAAATTAAATAGAATTAATATTTGTTTTACAAAATTAGTTTCAGTATATTATTTCTTTTTAATTTCAGGCAATGCTAGGTTCTTCTGTTAGGGTATATATACACAAATGGCAGCATACACACACTCACATATACATCCATTATATATATACATACATACATACATACATACATACATACACGCACACATAATGCTTCCACATAAGCAAGATGTGACACAAAAGTTAAAACGGAGCTTAACAGGTTTGATCCCGAGTTTTCCTTCTCCTACATTGGTTGCCATACCGAGCTTAAACAGCCGAGTCTGCATTACTATTTACTTGAAGAGAGAATTGTTGCATGCATACCTTTCTTAAGAGTATCAGTACTATATATATATATATATATACCTTAGAATGAAATAAGGGAGGAGGTGCTTACAACCATCTCACAATCAGAAATACTTTTTATTTATAGGAATTAATTTCAAGAATGGCTTCAATATTTGTTTTTAAAGATAACTCCTCAATTCAATGCTATCATACTAACAACTCAACATACTGAAAAACATGACTGATAAAATTGAATCTGCAAGAAATTTAGTGGTTATTATAATTAGAAAGTATAATTCTTTCAGAAGTTTAAAATTCCTGTTTCATAAAATTTCAAAGCATCTTTATGAAAAATGTAAAACAAGTTAGTCATCTATAATTCAATTATGTGCTATACTGCAGATTCCAAGGTCTTAAAATTAGTAGCAGGTGTTTGCATGCAAAATACATTAATCTGAAATTCTATGAAAAACACACAAATTATATACCATAGTTATTTACTCTGCAGAGCATAGTCTGCCACAGGGTCAAAACAGTTGAGCAGCCATAAGGATCAATCCCACTACGATAGTAAATTGGCTTGAAATGTGATCTTGCAAACTACTGTATCATGGCAATATATAGTTCTAAAATCCTAAAACAAAAACTTTTTCATACATTATCGTCATCATCAGGTGAGTATTCAAAAAATTATTGATAACTTGTCAAATTTAGAGCTGTGGAAGAAAAAATAGTTTATGTTGTAAGATTTTATAATTATATTCACTATCATGTAGATATTAAGCACCTATGTTAATTTCTTTACTGCTTATCAGTTAATTGAACTGGATTTTTCTTTTATCTTTTAATTGACCGAGAGAAATTTTATAATATATATATATATATATATATATATATATATATATATATATATATATATATATATATATATATGTGTGTGTGTGTGTGTGTGTGTGTGTATTTGGACCGCATTTCTTCGTTAATACATATTCTATTAAACAATATAGACATCCTTTGCCTACACATTTTTGGGAAGCCACATTGATTTTATGGTATGCAGCTGAATTGGTTAATGAAATTCCCATAATTATTTGGTTCCCAAATACTTTCTGTCTGATCTTGGGCCATCATAAGGGATGGGTATATTGCAAAAGCGATATGACCTTTGCATGTACATTACTACTTTGTAAGTGTTGAACATTTATTATTTATACTGGTGTGTTGTTGTAGCGTTTATTTCTAAATTTGCTTCTATAAATAGCAACAGAAGCTAAAGACATTTAAGTACATTAGAACTGGATTCGAAATTGATTCTATTGAGTTTAGGTTGTTTCTTTTTGATATGGAACTAAATAGAATCAATTTCGAATCCAGTACTTCCTGTGAGCAGAGCAGTAAAAAAAACAAGACCTGATAACTGACAATACTATTGCTGTAACACTAAGCATTATAAATTTTTAGTTAAGACTAAAAATCCAGACAAAAACAAAAATGTTCGAATTGATCAATCTCTAGTGTCACTATGCCATTTCAAGGAATGCATTTGTGATTGAAATTGTAATTATTACATGAGCATTTTGGAGTTCTATTCCATTGTGATTGCATTCTCTGTGGAAACCTGAAAGCTCAAGTCTTTAAACATAGACTGTAGACAAATTGAAAGATTTTATTTGTCATCAAATCAAGGCAATTTCTGGGTGAATACTGCAGACATTCAGGGGGAGACTTCAAGAGTGTATAGATTGTGAGGGACAAGTATTTGGACGATATATTCTTTTTACAAAGTCATAGCAATAACAAAACAAAATAGCAAATATTGTTCTGTTTTATAGTAAATTGAATATTGTATAATCACCTTTGTTATGTTTTTTTTTTTGTTTTTGTTTTTTTGGTAATCTACCTTCCAAATTATTCTGCTGCATCCTATATAATTGATAAATTTCTTTTCTCTTACACATATTTTGAATAGTAAAAATTACTGCTAATTGTTTAATGCTATATGATCGGTTTACTATCATTATAACCAACTATGATCTAAATCTCAACTTCTTACCCTGTGTAGACAGGTACATCAACTAGTATCTGATAATGAACCAAATTATTCCTTTGTCATGCAGATTCAACATATCAAAGAAACATTCTTTAGAAAAATTGAAATTGGTTATCAGCACAGAAGTCTTTATTCTGTCTTTTTCGATGCAATACAAAATGCTTTTGCTTTAATGCCAGGAATTTTTAGTTGAACTGATTCCAAGCATACTGAAAAAACAATTCCTTCAGGACAGAGAAAAACCCGAACTGCCAATTCTGTCAGGTGGTCTGGCCAAGAATGCAAAGAAAGTCAGCTGAAGGAGAAATGATATGATCACTATTCTCTTTATAAGACATAGAATCACTTAAATACATACACAACTGCTTATATATCCAACCAGAAACAAAAGATCTTCTTGGAAACATCAATATATTATAGCACTGCAGCTTTAAAATATTTATTGAAATGTAAGGATATTATTAAATGTGTGGATTGGAACTTCTGTTTGTAGGTTTCAGATGTGTTGCATTGTTGAATAGACAGATGACTATTCCCTGCTCCTAAGCAAAGCCACAAGATCAGCATGGTAACTCTTAATTTTACACTCTGATGGAAAGAAGTAAACAAACACATTTTTGATAATTATTACTTTACTTCATTCCATTCTTCCAATTGGCCTTGGAATGTGTGAGAATTCAGACTTCACTTTGGAAGGAGGAGGTAAAATGCTATTGACTAGAATCACTATTCCTTCTTTGTTTACTCTTCAGCTATCAAGGCAAAAATTACCACTTTCTTGCAGTATCTGTCCTCAGTTGATGATTTGGTTTAGTTTCTTTGTTTAATGACACATCATAGGTTATTTAATGCTAAAGTCATCCTTGTTGAAAACAGTTGTGGTACTATTTAACCCATAACTCAGGGATAACGGAGTTGGTAACTTTACCAAGGGTAATGTTAAGAAAGTGAATGCTAAAACATGACTCGAGTTTGAACTCACTTAACACAGTGTTGCAGTTCAGCATGTTAGCTAGTACATCATGGGAACTCCTCTGTTGTTGGTTGTGAAGGGGTCCGTACGTTTCTTCCTGAATTTTTCTTATCACGTGATTCTGCATTCATGATTCACCCTTTCTCATGATAAACTTACAATGGATTTGCCTTGCAGTGGGTGACATCTCTCCTTGTAACCTTTGGGGTCACACATTCACTGCTATCTTTGCACTCAGCAGCATAGACATCTATTACCTTATCAGATAACAGATGGTTGCATCAGCAATTTTAAAAAGTAGTAGCATCATTCAAGTGAAATTCTTTCAAATCACATGAGAAAGCAAAGAATGAATAAATTGGAAGGAAAATAATATTTATAAGATAGAAAGAACGCAAAAAGATGAGAAAACCAACTATAGTTATATTCAGAGAAGAAAAAGAAAGTTCAAGAGAAAGAGAGATAAAATAGGAATTAGTAGTTTAGTCTACCTTTTTATTACCCATGATAAAAATCATGGATTGCGTGCAATCCTCAACAAGTCCTGGCAGCGGCACCCCACAAGACACCAACTGTACGGCCACCTGCCCCCTATCACGAAATCTATTCAAGTTAGGCGAACCAGACATGCAGGACATTGCTGGAGAAGCAGAGATGAACTCATAAGAGATGTACTCTTATGGATCCCCACACACGGCCGCGCAAAAGCAGGACGACCAGCACGAACGTACATTCAGCAGCTGTGTGAGGATACAGGATGTTGTCCTGAAGACCTGCCTAGGGCGATGAACGATAGGGAGGAGTGGCGAGAGAGGGTCAGGGATATCCGTGCTGCCAGCACGATATGATGATGATGATGATGACTTTAGGTTGAGTTATAACTTGTATTAACATAACAACAGAATTCCTCATTACTAAGTAATGAGACCGTGTTGTGTGACCTGTATAAAGTTATCTTACATTTCATATAGAAGTAGATTTGTTGTAATGAGGCAGAGTTTCTTTGTGAAAATTATTATGTCTTTATTAGAGATTCAACAACTTTTTAAAAGGTACACTGAAATAACCATAGGAAAAAAAGAAACCTTCAAGCTTTTGATGAATGCACCTGAGTTCAAATTTGATTTATATTATCACTGAACTGATTATTTTATGGCAAATTAGCAGCATAATCGATACATTACAACTATAATACATATGAGTAATGATCAAACAGTATTGAGATTGAATATTTAATTTTTTTTTAATTTCAGAAATTTAAAAGAAGACGTATGCACAGCTGAGCAACTTATATAATAAACTGTTGCCTATACTAAGTCTAGATGAATCGGTAAAAACTCTCAATACCCTTCGAACAGAAGTTTTTGGTGAAACGGGGGGGGGGTGCAAATGCAGCACCCTCCATACTCACCAGTCTTAACCCCACGTGACGTTTTCTTGCTTCCTAAATAACTGTGTGTTCTGCTGAGAATCAAAATGTCACTTCAGCCTTGGATCAGATGGTAGTATGTAAATAAATAATTGAAGTAAGTCCGACAAAATAGGTAAAATTGATAAACAAGGTAATCCAAGAAGAAGAATTTAATGTGAAAGAAAGTCAGTCTATGTTATAACATTTCGGTTCTAATGAACCATCATCAGGACTAGGAAGGATGATATCTAGTGATGTTGAATCACCGATGTGTGTTTGATAAAATATAAAAATAAGGAGGAAATATTATATATACAGAGAAAGGGGTAACCGTTTGATCAATAAATCAGCGTCGTGTATTTTATTAAACATCCATCAGTGATTCAACATCACTAGATACCATCCTTCCTAGTCCTAAAGGTCGTTCATTAGAACCGAAACGTTATAGCGTCGACTGACTTTCTTTCACATTAAATTCTTCTTAGATTACCTTGTTTATCAATTGTACCTGTATTGTATGTGTATCAGTGAAAATCAAGCTGGACATCTTACAAAAAAATAAAAATAAATTTTTAAATATGATTTGTATATTTATAAATCTGAATTTCCTTATTTTGTATTTATTTTTAAAGAAGTCTTAAATTCTACACTCTTTGATATAATAACCGTCTTCATTTGTATTTTAATTTCTACACTATTATTAGTAAGTTACAAATCGGGTTAGAATTTTTTTTCTTTTTTTCTAAATTAGTATTTTAATGATATTGCACGAATAAAAATCTCACAACAACGAGTTATTTTTCTGTGTTATAGTAAAATACATACAAAAATCAGATCATTATAATATAGAGAAAAGAAACCTGCTGATAATTTGACATGTAAGATTCCCTGAAAAATGACCCAACCGAAGATATTTAGGAAATAAATAGTTAGAAATTTGATTTGCTTAATGATAGATTAAAAGAAAGAATACGAAAACATAGAGTCCTCAGACTTGAAAGAATAAAGGAAAATATTTTTTACTTTTAAAGAAAGAAAAAATGCTGATATATATATATATATATATATATATATATATATATGTGTGTGTGTGTGTGTGTGTGTGTTGGATACTGAAAAGATTTCACACAACCAAGAATGAAATGATCCAGAGTCATGAAATGGACATACTATTTTACATATTCAACCAGCAGTTCAACATACTTGGCAAACCATTTCTCATGTTTCTTTTACCATCCCCCTTAAACAAAAAAAAAAAATTCCTTTCTTAGTTGAAAAGAAAAATTTCCATCACCCCCCACATAATTAGATTGTACAGAAAAATGTACATCTTGTGATTTTCTCCACTTGCTGAAGTTTTGTTTATTTAAGAATTAATCCTCAGAAAAAAATGTTTCTAGCAATTTTTTCCATTTCCTTTTGGGCAAAATAGGAAGTCTTCAGGAAATTTGTGTGGCTAAATTTCTAAAATGGTTTCCTCCATTTATAAGAAGTTTGAAATTAGTTTGGTTTTATCAAAATAGATTTCTATTCCACATTCTATTTTATTTTCTTTCTTAGAGTAAATACTTAGTTCATTTTCATCAATTAAATGCAGTTGTAGACTGAATGACAGAAAATAATGAATAGTCTTTACATCTCTAAATTGAACTATGCAGAAGTAGTTCAATAAACCTATTGATAAAAAAATGTATTTATTTTACACTCCAAATTTATTTTTCAACATAACTTTTCTTGTCCATACACTTAATTCAGTGTTGAATGTTAATCCTATTGGAATGTTTGGTGGTAAGGAAGAGTCAGAGACATCTTTAGAATACAAAGAATATAGGTAAAAATAGGACATGAATAGGTATCCCATAAATCAAGCACTATGCAATGAAAATTTCAGATCAAATTTCAGCTAATAATTGTGTTTGGATTTGGACTTTCTGGTTCACTTTTGTGTGGGCAGGTGCATTGCAGGTATCTAAAATATCAAAATATATTATTACCCATAAATATATATACCTCTCTTAATTTTTAATAAAAAGCTATTTTTCTTTTAAACCAAAATTACCAGAATTTCTAGTGAAATATTATAAAATCAAAATGGATATCATTAGCTATTATTTATTACCGAATACTACAACAGTAAAACTTTGAAACCAATATTTAAGTAAAGTGGGAACCGAAGGCTCCTTTTTTATTACCTACTACACTGAGGTGTAGGTGAGGGCGCTATTCCATTCCCTGGATTGCTCTACTTTACTCTTGATGACTACTTTAAAATGCTGAGTGTTAAGCAAGGAGACATCAAGTACCATCTTTTGAGTCTTTGATATGACTTGACCTGGGCTTGAACTCCCAGCCCATTGGCAAACGCTCTACTCACTTGGCCAGTGAACATGTAGCAATCTAAAAATAAGTACACCACTTATATATATATATTTTTTTCATCATACAACATGTGAAAGCACATGCAATACCCTGTCCTCATCAGCCGCCAACCAGGGTGATAACACTTTATATATATATATATATATATATATATATATATATATATATATATATGTATATGTATATTTAGGCAGCATTTCTTCGTTAATGCAAATTTCATTAAACATAATAGACATTTTATGTCTACATATTTTCTTCTGGATCCGTTCGAATTCCCGTATTACTTTTATCGTATTCGGGGGAATTGATTTAGGTATTGTCCATAGTTGTATGTATCCCTAGTACTTTCTGCCCGACTTGGGCCATCATCAGGGGAGAATCTATTACAAAAGTGATGTAACTTTTGTTTTAGCAAATTACTACTGTGTAAGGACGTCTTTGCTGTTGGAGATTATGGTGTTTGCTTTTAAATGTAATTCTGTAAATAATCTCCAACAGCAAAGACGTCCTTACACAGTAGTAATTTGCTAAAACAAAAGTTACATCACTTTTGTAATAGATTCTCCCCTGATGATGGCCCAAAGTCGGGCAGAAAGTACTAGGGATACATACAACTATGGACAATACCTAAATCAATTCCCCCCGAATACGATAAAAGTAATACAGTAATTCGAACGGATCCAGAAGAAAATATATAGGCATAAAATGTCTATTATGTTTAATGAAATTTGCATATATATATATATATATAATTTAATTTTGCACACAGAGTTTAAATGCAATAGAGTTTGTTGAAAATCATAACTATTAAGGATTGTTTGATTAATGTTAAAAATAATAAAATCCAAGGTTGTTTGATTTAGAAGAAAATTAACTTTTTATTCAAAGGATTGTTAGGGGTGTACTTATCTCTGTATGACACTTTAGGTATTTGGTCATATTTTATAGAAAGGGTTTCAATTGCATTTTCAAAATCATATTACAAGTTTTGCATCGGTAACATTTATTTAAAAGCACCAA